>OX467314.1:6435833-7645416 GCA_950108535.1 Agriphila straminella
AGTGTAAACTAGAGGCCTCAGATAACACCATCAGTGAGTTGCGAGCCCAAGTGCTGTTCTTAAGCAACACCGCTGCGGTAAGTAGGTCACCTGAGGCCTGCAACGTGAACACTCGTCGTGGGGCGCAAAATGCATCCATCGGCAGTTTTGAGTCGGCGAACTTGGATGCGTCACCGGCCGCCGCCGACATATCGCGCGATGCACCGCGTCCCGCCGCCGCCCGCCCCGCCCCGGCGGAGACGTCACGCGTGAGCACGTCGACCCCTCAACGTGCATACGCTGCAGTCACCGCTACTAACCGACCCGCTGTCCAACAACTCGAGCGGGGTACCAATGAGGGAGACAAACAACGCCGACCGGTCTCTAAGCCTGTGCATCCACGGAGACTGGATGAAGAGTGTGACGAGGACGGCTTCAAAAAGGTGGAAAGGAAGAGGAAGCCCACCCGCCGTAACCTTTGTGGCACCGCCCCGACCGGACACAACCACCTACTGCGTCCGGCTATCCCGACGACGCTAGTGTATGTATCTCGCCTGCACTACAGCACGAAGTCTGATGACATCGGAGAATACATCAGAGTGAAGACCAAATTCATTCTGAGGGTCGAGCGGTTGGAGTCCCGCCACAATGTGAACTTCAACTCATTCGTGGTGAGGGTACCGACTGAACATCTGTCGACCTTCATGAAAGAAGATTTTTGGCCGAAGGGTGTCTTGTTCCGACGCTTTCGCGGTCGGATACCGGACACTGCATTGCGCAACACGTCGCCGCCTTCAATACGTGTAAACAAATAGATATTTTTATTTAATAATTATGTATGTTAGTCTGTAAGGTATATATTGTATGGGCCTAGTAGCCTGAAATAAATGGTTAAATAAAAAAATAAATAAATAAATAAATTAACAATTATCTGCTGTTAATCACCAGCTGCGATTTTATATTTTCTTTAGTCGCGTGCTCTAAAATTTTCTTTGTCTTTCAAAGGAGGTAGGTTCGTTGATTTGCATTGCATTTCGCATTTTGAATTAAATAAGTTTCTTCGTTAAATTAACGTAATATAACTTCGTAACATATTCAATATTGGAAGTTTTATCATAAATAGACCTTAACGAGTAACAAGTGCCGCAGTGAGCTTAAAAAAGTTAATTAAATTAAAAATTAAACTAGGTAGGTACCTATATAGGTTTTTTTTTATATTTATTTATCACATAAATGTTTTTACATTAGACTTATTCACTATAGCTAACACAAAGGAAACCACTTAGGTTTGTATAATGTGTTAGGATTCGTTGTACGAGATTATCAAAAGGTAAGGTAATAGTACGTTAGTACTATTATATATTCTGTGGTAATAGTGTAGTCAAATAAGGTGATTTTTTAAAAAAGATTGGAATAAATTCTCTGTAGAGGCAAAAACGTTTCTGATGGTTTTGTATAAGTGAAAAATCGTGTATAAAAAATAATTGCATTTATTTGATTGAATCAGGCGTCACTTGGCGGAAGTCCCAAACCATTTTGAAAAAAGAAATATATGTAGCTTACTTCCGCAAACAAAATATGCAAGATGCACCGCCCGCCCGCCCGCAAAAATATGCAGCACACCACAAAATATAAGTGCACAATACCTGCATTTAGCAAGACAGCAACACACCTTGCACCTTCACCAATTAGGCTACTCTACACGTGTTTCGCCCCAACCCGGAGCATCCTCAGGAGTTAGATCGTGCGTTAACCAACACCGAATGAGCAACTACGCCCTCCGACACCGTATTTATTGTCACTTCCTCCCCACTGCGCATCGAGTGACTGACAGTGACAACGTTTGAAGAATGTTGCCAGTTTCAAATTGGAGGAAGTGACAATAAATACGGTGTCGGAGGGCGTAGTTGCTCATTCGGTGTTGGTTAACGCACGATCTAACTCCTGAGGATGCTCCGGGTTGGGGCGAAACACGTGTAGAGTAGCCTAATTGGTGAAGGTGCAAGGTGTGTTGCTGTCTTGCTAAATGCAGGTATTGTGCACTTATATTTTGTGGTGTGCTGCATATTTTTGCGGGCGGGCGGGCGGTGCATCTTGCATATTTTGTTTGCGGAAGTAAGCTACATATATTTCTTTTTTCAAAATAATTGCATTTACCACCCTTACGGAAGGGGGTGAAATTCGGTGAAAACTGTTTATTGGTCATAACTAACCAGAGAATACAGGTGTAGTCAGCGTAATTTTTTACACGCTTAGTTACACCTCAATCTACATTATCCCATTTTATTTATTTTAATCGGACCAACGTAGCGTTAGAAAAAAAATAAAATATCCAAAAATATGTTTTTGACCATTGCCGCTTTGGGGAAAACTGTGTAGTTTTGTAAACTGGGGAAAGGGTTAGACATTTTGACCTAAATACCTGACTGATTTTGCACCCTAGTGTGACGTATGGAAATTAGTCTTTCACGTTTTTCTGCCACTGTACTTCGGGGGAAATTTTGGTAGTTTTGAAAATCATCGCAATCATCTAATTTGGTTTCCTTTGTATTTGCACCCTATAAAAAATTAGCATTTTTATACGGAACACATATTTTTTTAAGTATTGTAGTAATTGCCATAGAGCTATCACGCCATGGAAGTGACAAGCGTGCGACACGGAATAATGAACTGACAAGAAGAGATAAGCGTCGTGGTCACGTGTGCGCGTTGTGAGATGTGTTTTACGAGGAAGGAGTATTTTCTGATTGTGAATCTGTTCTGTTAGTAAGTGATGGTACACAAACATATATTTTTTTCATGCAAAAACAGCTTATGTTTAAACGAAAAACAGCATTGTGATTTGTGACTATTGCAAACCTATTATATATCCATGACCGGCTAAAACGTAGTGATTATTTCCTCTGTGGGCTAGACATACACTGCGCTGCTTTTTTACCGACTTCAAAAAAGGAGGAGGTTCTCTGTTTGTCTGTATATTTGTTTTTTTTTGTGTATGTCCACCGATTACTAAAGACGGCTGGACCAATTGAAATGATACAAACGTAATTACATTAAGTAAACTTCCAAGTTGGTCCCATTTTTTAAAATTTGGAAATCGGTTCAGGTACTTTAAGTAATCTTGAAAAAAGCACGAAAATAGTACCTATGATTTTGTGTGAATTACCTCGATGATAGTCGTATTACTTCTTCGTTTATGAACTGAATAAGATTTTTTTTTGTTGGAAGAGGGATATCTTAAGTGTAGTTCTTTAACCGACTTAAAAAAGGAAGTTCTCAGTTTGACCCGTATGTATGTATGTTTCTCCGCGATAATCTCACGTTTGGCTGAGCCGATTTTTCTACCTAAATAATTTACCTACACTACCTAATACAGAATGTACCTACACTAAAAATAAAAAAATAAAAATTGTTTAAAAAAAATCAAAAAACCGACTTTAAAAAACCTTTTTAAAAGAGAAAAAAGTATCAAAGAACCCAATATTTCCATTTCACAGGCAACGACCGACATAGATTATTTTAATAGATACACACTTCACAATGTCAGTAGCATTTAAAAAATATAGGTAGTATAGGATACAGATTTTTATTTAAACGAAAAAAGCGAGACAGTCGATACGGAAAAAGTTGTATCCGACAGAATGGCGGATGTATGACTTCCAAATAAATCACAAATGTACGGATAATGTACGTTTTTGTACTAAAATATGTGTAATTGTACGTTTTCGTATGCGTAGCAATCGCTATTTTACAGTGAGCCGCCATCCTTAAGTCAGGTTGGCGGGTGAAATCCATTCTAATTAACTTATTTCAAATCTGACATTAAGAATAAAATTTACCTCTTTTGTTCATAATATGGGGACACTATTTAAAAACTTCTTAAATGTTATACAAGCTTTGATATTGTGAAACGCACGTGAACCGCCATCCTGATATCATAATGGCGGGTTGCTTCTAAAATAATCAAGCTATTTTGATCAACCAAATACCAAATAAATGTACGTCTTATGTTCTTATCAGATTGTAAAATAAAACTGGCTTAATTAATTCTTAACACGATTTAATTAATTTTATAACATTTAGATTTGACCATAAATAATACAATGGCGGGTTGCTTCTAAACTAATCAAACTATTTTGATCAAACAAATACCAAATAAATATATGTCTTAATGTTCTTTTAATCATTATATACTAAATCTTACTAAAAGTGACTTTGGGTTGAGAATTACGAAATATGAATGATTTGCTATGATGTTGTCCCAACTAGGGATACATGACCTTAATGTCATCTTTGTTTAGGTACATAAATGCAATTATTATATAAAACACATCATAAAAATATTTCGTCTTCGAAATATTTTATTCTTATAAAGATTTAAAATCCCCAATAGCGCCTGTTTAAACTGAATGGCAATTGCTATGAAAGCATACGTATTTCTTGATATTTTTGTCAGGAAAAACGTAGTAACAACATAATAAGGTTTTTAATCTACCTATGATGAAGCTAAATTAATTACACATTTTCCTCATAAACAGTATTTACGCATCATATTGACTAAGAATTTTGTGTTTTAGTTACGAGGTTTTGAGATTCCAAATTTTCGAGGGTAGGTGTATAGCAATTTATTTTACCTAAGCGCAAATATAAAAGTATTATTCGAAATGAAGCGAGGAAAAAAGAGTTTAGTATCATTAGAAGAACAAAAAAGGTATTTACGAAGTACAAACATTTTTTTAAACATGAAAGTGATTTGAAATAAATTGCTATTGCTATTGAAAATAAATTGCTATACACCTACCCTCGAAAATGTGGAATCTCAAAACCTCGTAACTAAAACACAAAATTTTTCTTATTCAGAATAATGACTGACACAATTCTTAGTCAATATGATTCGTAAATACTGTTTATGAGGAAAATGTGTAATTACTTTAGCTTCATCATAGGTAGATTAAAAACCTTATTATGTTGTTACTACATTTTTCCTGACAAATATATCAAGAAATACGTATGCTTTCACAGCAATTGCCATTCTTATAAAGATTTTAAATCTTTATAAGAATAAAATATTTCGAAGACGAAATATTTTTATGATGTGTTTTATATAATAATTGCATTTATGTACCTAAACAAGTATGCTTCTCTTCATGAGAACCCTCCTGCTCTGCTGAAGTGGTTGCTGATATGATTCGGCAGGGAATGGAATATTTCATTCCATTCTCCGACGAAGTTTGACTTGTCGAAGTCGGACGAGTCTAACTTCTGCCGTCCCACATTGCCTCCCATGCAGAAGCCCGATGGGACGCTGGCTCACTCCGCAGTTGAGAAGGCGAATCTATTTGCCACTCTGTTTGCGAGCAATTCGCGTCTTGATACTGGCTCTACACAACCACCAACCCTACCTCGCTGTAATTCTTCGATGCAGGAGATTGTAATACACAATAAAGAGGTCCGTAGAGACTTAATCTAGACGTGAATAAGGCCAGTGGTCCTGATGGCATACCAGCAAGAGTGCTGAGGTGTTGTGCGCCTGAGTTGTCACCTGTACTGACGCGTCTGTACCGCCTTTCCCTTCAGTCCAAAACCGTACCGAAGTCTTGGAAGCTCGCCAATGTGCAGTGTGCAACCAGTGCCTAAAAAGGGTAGTCGTACCGACCCTGCCAATTACCGACCAATCGCCATTACTTCCATACTGTGTAAAGTTATGGAGAGAGTACTGAACGGTAAGCTGCTCACTTACCTAGAGGATAACGATCTCCTCAGTGATCGTCAATATGGCTTTCGCCGAGGACGATCAACTGGGGATCTTCTTGTGTATGTGACGCACTGCTGGGGCGAGGCCATTGAGAAACACGGCGAAGCACTTGCTGTTTCGCTTGACATCTCAAAGGTTTTTGACAGGGTTTGGCACGCAAGTCTGCTGAGCAAGCTTCCAGCGTACGGAATCCCTGCTGGCTTTTGTAGCTGGGTAGCCGACTTCTTGAGTGAACGGTCGATCAGAGTAGTCATTGACGGCTGCTCCTCTGACCTCATGGCGATTAATGCCAGAGTTCCTCAGGGGTCGGTGCTCTCTGCGACGCTTTTCCTGCTACACATTAATGACCTACTAATATCAGGCATTGTTAGCTATGCGGACGATAGTACTGTCATGGAGAGATATCTGTCCAGCGCGAATGCCGGTAGAGATGAGGTAAAAATAAAGAGAGGCCATGGTTGAGCGATTGAACCTGACGTTAAGTCTCGTCTTCCAATGGGGTGATGAAAATCTCGACAGTTCAACGCCTCATGAAAAACGCAGGCATGTTTGTTCACCGCGAAAAGGAGTCCATTTACCTTAACTCCTACTTTCCGAGGTACATCTATCCAAGTAACCGATTCTCTCCAGATCCTTGGCATGGAGTTATCTTCTGACCTTAACTTCGGCACCTCCACCGAGTCCAAGGCTCAAACTGCAGCTAGGAAGCTGAGCGTCCTAAATAAAGTCAAGCGGTACTTTACGCCTGGGCAGCTTTTAGACCGATCGGGTTACGTTTTTAGGTTTCAAAAATATTAAAGTTAGTTTTTTTTTTCGTATATAGTTTCTGCACCATTCACATAGCCTAATACATGAATTTGTGTCATTTTGGATGGATGCATAAGTAATAATTTAGGATTTTGTCTTTTCTAACACTATCGGACGAAAAGAAAATTAAAGTTGAAAATTTTACTTTAATGATGATTACGAAGTTGTATCCGATGTACATGAACTTTTTGTGTCATCTTCGTCCACGGGAATACTGTTATTTGACTATTACCTAAAAGTTGCTGTAGTACCTTTTTTGACAATGTTATTAATGTACTGGCCCCACGTCAGTTTCCATGAATGAAGATGACACAAACTAGGTTTATTTATACACTACGCAGGCTACCTTAAATACAATACCTACTATCAGTTTTGACAGTTTTGAGTTCAATTATTTATAACCAACACAAATAATTGAATTTCTAAAGATGCATCGGCTAGATGTGACACAAAACGCAAAAATACACTTTATATATGCCAATGTATCGACAGGCAAAATTTCATAAAATTTAGAATTTTTGAAGGTATAGCCCTCAAAATAACGTATCCCGATCGGTCTATTTTAACTCTTTATAAAGCTCAAGTCCGATCTTGCGTGGAGTACTGCTGCCACCTTTGGAATGGCTCGGTGAAATATCAACTTGCTGCATTGGACTCGGTGCCTCTGTCTTTGCTTTTGGGCAAGACTGGGGTCAAGAGCAAACCCATTAAACATATAAAAAAAAACAAAGATGTTTTTGATGACATTAAGGTCATGTATCCCTAGTTGGGACAACATCATAGCAAATCATTCATATTTCGTAATTCTCAACCCAAAGTCACTTTTAGTAAGATTTAGTATATATGATTAAAAGAACATAAGACATACATTTATTTGGTATTTGTTTGATCAAAATAGTTTGATTAGTTTAGAAGCAACCCACCATTGTATTATTAATGGTCAAATGTTATAAAATTAATTTAATCGTGTTAAGAATTAATTAAGCCAGTTTTATTTTACAATCTGATAAGAACATAAGACGTACATTTATTTGGTATTTGGTTGATCAAAATAGCTTGATTATTTTAGAAGCAACCCGCCATTATGATATCAGGATGGCGGTTCACGTGCGTTTCACAATATCAGAGCTTGAATAACATTTAAGAAGTTTTTAAATAGTGTCCCTATATGAACAAAAGACGTACATTTTATTCCTAATGTCAGATTTAAAATAAGTTAATTGGAATAGAATTCACCCGCCAACCTGACATAAATGGCGGCTCACTGTAAAATAACGATTGCTACGCATACGAAAACGTACAATTACACATATTTTAGTACAAAAACGTACATTATCCGTACATTTATAGTTTATTTGTGATTTATTTGGAAGTCATACATCCGCCATTATGACGGATACAAAAAGTTTATCAGAGCTTCGCCTTAATTTTATTTTTGAATCTAATTAATAATATATTAATAGTACAAACGGTCTTAACTTTCTCACGAACTTGGTCAACAGTATCATCTCCACTCAGTAAACCTTCACGACATACAATGCAATACTCTTCATAATCCATTTTTCACTTATTGAACAAACACAGCAATAAAATAAAATAAGACGAAATTTGCGTACCGCACCGATCGCTTTTTGTCACAACAATCATTTGCACGCTTACTTGCTCCCCCCGCCACCCTGTGTACTGCTTCGACCCCGCCGACCGAACGCCACGAGGCGCAATATTATACGTATACCCACGCTGACTTTGTATAAACTTCCAGTGATATATTTCTTATTTTTATTAGGTGCGAATGTAGTTTATTAAGAATACATTATATATTAAAAATTCCATGACTACAATAATTTCCCCTGAAGTACAATTTACAAATAGTGTAAAATGCTGGTTTCCTGGGGGTGCAAAAGGGTGCAAAAATAACTGGGTGTTTATGATGCTTTAAAAAGCTTATTATGAGTTTGCACTAACAGGCTGAATTTCCCTTGAGCCGCAAATTAAAAATAATCATTTATCAGTGTGTCATACACCTCACACTTTTTTGGTAAAAAGTATTTTCACTTCTCTTGCTCAAAAAGTGCGTCATTGTAACGTACAAGAGTCGAGATAAAATAGCATAATAACCCCTAGGGGATAAAGTTTTTTCTTTTTTAATGTTTGTCTATTACCAATGAGCCTACTAAAACGAAAAAGTTTTTATTCATAATCACGAATAAAAACTCGCTTGACTTAATACTGGGGGTCTATTACGAAAAGTTTAATACGATACACGCAGCTGCGTCCGTGCTTAGTTCTGATTGATTCCTATTACAAAGCACTTGCGTATGCGATATTGCAAAGTAATTGCGTAAATTTGACAGTTTCTCTCTAGTGCATCCGTCATTATTCGTTCAATAGACTATGGACTACGATAGCTACATTGAAAATATTTGTAATAACTACAACCGACGAACTGCGGACGACTATCGTGACCAAGTTTCGTAATAGGCCCCCAGTTTCTCATTCTTATGTTTGAAAATGGAACTAAAAGCATCTCTTCGGTGAAATCATAGACTTATTTATACTCTGTGTACAGAGTGAATCTTAGAATGCGTGTTTGTGTTGCTTAGCTGCTACAGCAGAAATTAAAAAAGGTACCATGGCGCGAAATCTTTAGAATTTTTCTATAATTACAAACTGATTGAATTGTGTGACTGTAATAGGAAAGAAATAATTTTAATCTTTTGCCGCCAAGCACAAATCATTTATTTAAATATTGTACAAAAAGTTTATAAAGTGGAGGATAGAAAAACCGAGTGTACCTGTTCGTTTACGGAAGTAGGTATAAACTATTTAATATTGTATTTTATTTTCTCGCAATCGTAGTGAAAAGTATAGTGTAACACACGACGCTAAAACCCATTGTAACTCGGTTTCTATTTATTCCCTCGCTAAAGCTCGGGAATAAAACTACCTCGTATGCAATGGGTAATTTTAGCGTCTTGTATAATAATCTACTATTTATACATCAAAGGGGTATCTACATATATCTAAACTAACCACAATAAGTTATCAATGAAATTTCAAAATAATGGGACTTTAATGTTAATACCTAACATTAGACGATGTTCCGTACATAGCTGGAATGGTGCAAACTTGGAGGAAACATATATTCATGTCTTCTAATGATTCCATAAAAAATTACAACTACACGAATTACTTCCGATCTTTTTGCCAATTCGACTAGACTATAAAGGTATGTTAAGTTACTATTGTTGACATATAAAAACCGGTTACTGTGTACAACAACCAGCTTCATCATTTTATTACCCAATGACTTGCATGATTTAGCCTATTACCTATTATGTGCCATAACAATAAGAAATTATGCCGTAGTTTTGCTGAAACATTCTGACTTTAGGTGAACGTTACGTTACACTTTCTTAGTTTTACTGTCAACGAAATAGCAAATTCAATTCAGCTCCGGGAAAAAATAATTCATTGTGTAGTGTAGGAGAACTCGTAGCGTACCTCTAACGAACCACACCACAGCTGCGTTGATTAATAAACTTTAGTTTAGAGCGCCAGCGTGTCGAGTCGAGAATGAAGCTTTTTGTGAAGGCAGTGCAATGTTAACTCGACAGCTCGCGTTTATTACCTAACACGTGAAAGTTGTCAAAGGATTCTTGTGCGATTGACTAACTCGTGAAAGTTGTCAAAGGATTCTTGTGCGATTGACTAACACGTGAAAGTTGTCAAAGGATTCTTGTGCGATTGACTAACACGTGAAAGTTGTCAAAGGATTCCTGTGCGATTGACTAACACGTGAAAGTTGTCAAAGGATTCTTGTGCGATTGACTAACACGTGAAAGATGTCAAAGGATTCTTGTGCGATTGACTAACACGCGAAAGTTGTCAAAGGATTCTTGTGCGATTGACTAACACGTGAAAGTTGTCAAAGGATTCCTGTGCGATTGACTAACACGTGAAAGTTGTCAAAGGATTCTTCTGCGATTGACTAACACGTGAAAGATGTCGCTTTAAAGGATTCTTGTGTATTAAGTTTTCAGAGATTTGAAATCGAATGTGGGTACTTTGTTAAGTTGTTGCGAGTCGTCGACTTATTACAGCGTACGTAATGAAAGCGATTACGAATATTACGATAGCCATGTAAGTTAGCCGGTACGGCCGCGGCCCCGGTCAACGTCAAGTGTGTAGTGTAGATAGAACACATTAGTGAAGATTTTTTGTAATCGGGCGGGGTGCGCGGTATGTAGTGTAAGGCAGCGTTTTGGTTTGTTTAGTGTACTATTATGTATTCTGTGGTTTAGTGTCGTAATTTTAATGTCGGAAGAATCGACCACGATAATAAAAACATAAAGTAAAAAACAAACAATAAAAATATTTTCTTCATCATGTTCTCTTTAATTCTTCCTGAAGTTTTTTGGCACATTATTTGATTCCACCTTATAAGTATTAGAATAAGTGTACGGTACGGCCTGCTCAAATTAAAGTGATATCACGTAGATACACCAGTTGAAAGTTTTAAAAATAGGCATTTAAATTCTTGACTTTTATAAGAGTTTGAAACTGAGATTTCCTTGTTTAACTCTACTATTTATATAACGTTTTTGTAAATTAACACCATCTAATACATATTACTAAGCCTATCACATAACTTTTATCAACTTTAACATTCTTGATCGAAGACTTTAACTCAACTTTATTTGATTATAAAGACAGTTTACATTTTATCTACCACAGAACGGAAGAAATTTAATTAACGTCTACTATGTTAACGTCTAGCATTCATTAAGCTAATAGAGTATTTCTTACACGTACACAAACGACTTCTGCATACAAATCGCCATAGGAATTGTTCTCATTTGTCGATGGGTGGGTTACAACAAATGGAAATACTTGCTATTTTATTCACGAGTTCGTGAAACTAACATTATAAGTTTCGGTTTTGTTTTAGACCCAAAAGTCATTCATTACTTAAGTTAATAATAATATGAGTTTAGCTTAAAGCGAATACCACCTATGGCATAAGTTAACGATGCTATACACCGTTATTTTTAAGTATACCTATCTGAAAATGAAAAGGGGACCACGTGAATGAACAACTTTTACTATAGGGCCTACCCATGGGCGTAGCCACGGTGGGGCAGGGTGGGGCGCTTGCCCCACCCTGGCTCTGACCTGTGAGGTACCTACCTAATCAAACCTAAGTAAGAAAATATAAAAATGACGCGGAATTAATGAGATAGGCCCGAAGCAATACAAAATATGCATGGAAAATGCATAGAAAAAAATTTTGCAGGGTAAGACCACGGGTATAGTTTGCTAGTTACATATTATTTTAGACTGCTGCCCCACCCTGAGCCCATGGCTGGCTACGCTCATGGGCCAACCACGAAATCACGAAAAAAATCAGCTGTTCCATACATTATAGTCGAGTCGATGTTGTACTTTTCTATGGAACAGCTGATTATTTTTCTCGATTTCGTGGTTGGCCCCATAGTAAAAGTTGTTCATTCACGTGGTCTGACCTATACTTCCTTTATGCAAGTCTTCTTCTTCTTCTTCTTAAAGTGCCGCTTCATTATTGAAGGTTGGCCGTCAGCTCCTTGAATTTGGCATTGTCCATAGCGAGTCTGAACAACTATTTATGCAAGTAGGTACCTAACGATTTCATAGCAATTTTTTTTCGTTTTTAAAATTACACATTAAGTACCAATTTCATGTCCACAGTTATAAGTCGCGTTCGAAACCTAACTTGGCAACATAACAATTAGGATGGTTGCCAAAACCTAATAAATATATTGTTTGGCTTTAAATTATTGCGTTATACAATTGTACCTACACTACTACAAACACACACAGAGAATGACGCCAATAATGAAAAGTACCTATTGATAGGTTCTTAACTAAGGCAGGGCCATGCATTATAATTATTAAAATAGATCACGGAACCCGGAAAATACTTACGGTATTAAGTATTAGGTAGCTATATCTTAGCAGGGGCCGTACCGGCTAACGCATCGAACTTCGGCAAGTAGCTTCAAATTAAAATAGATAAATCGAGCCCCAATCAGACCAAAATGGCAAACCCCAATCTTTATGTCACACGATTCTAAATAACTACGGCAAATAAGTAGTACAATCAGTATTCTGTGGTACAATACGAAATTCCGTACTTCGATTGTTGAAGCTCGGCAAACCCGCCGAAGTTCGAATCCTTAGCCGGTAGGGCCCCCGATAAGATAAATGGGTAATTATCGAGTAACTTGATTAATCGCGTCCCTTTATCAGGGAACCCTTTGTCTATTAGTGACCCTCCCGACCCGATACGTGCTGAATGTTCCGATTTAGTTTGGCATTGTTTGTCTGCAAATAGAATATATTTGCAATACAAGCGTAGGAAACTTCTTGTTGATACTGAATTAATATTTACTAATCAACGCCCGGAAAACAAGACAATAGATTTTCTATTGTTGTCCGGTCGCCGGAGACCGCTCGGGCGTTGATGAATCTTGTCTTCTTTCTTTATACTCAACACTCTGAATGAATTAACACAAATTCATAAATGGACAAAAGTGGGGGCTTATTAGTCTTATTACATAGCCCAGGGGCCGTATTTATAACCTCTTATTTCCTGGCAGTTTTCTGACTAGTTATCAATCTATCTCTTTTATTTGCTATACAGCGAGAAAGAGATGTAAGTTTGTAACTATAGCAATTCATAGGCACCCATTACACATTCAATCAGATTGACAGAAATTGATTGTGTAACGTCGTTTCAATCTGGCGTGGTTTTGTTTCAATCTGGCGTGGTTTTTTGTCAATCTGGCTTAGGGTTGGCACCTTTTTTTCGAGGTAATAGTATTATTTTCAAAACATTTAAACATTATAGTAGGTGCTTACTTTTGGGATATTTATAAAAATGTAGTTCAAATTTATTTTTAACTATCTTCCGCCCGCCACTACATCCGCATGGGTGGACATTCGAAAAATCGCTAAAAAACAAACATACAAACGAACAGAGAAATTACAGTCTGCTTATCGCAATCTACTGCTATCCGATACATGTTTTTTTTAAGGCTGAACTGATTTAGATGAAATTTAGCGCACAGTTTATTAGCCTAGATTAAAACATAGGATACTTTTGATCTCAGTCAAAGATACCCTAGGGGGGTTTTTTTTAAACATTGAAATTAATTTGTATTACTTTTGGAAATTTTATAAAAATATAGCCCATATTTTTTTTTAACTAGCTTCCTAGCTAGTACATCCGGGTGGACATTTGAAAAATACCCTAAAAAAACATACAGACGAAAAGAAAAACAATCTCCTGCTTTTTTGAAGTCGGTTAAAAATATTGGATCGCAGTATATTGTGGACTTGTGGCTGATTAATACTTCAACTTGATGACTATAGTAATAGTCATTTATTTGCTATTCTTGTGGTAGATACAAAAAGGTTGACTGGTAGAGAATGCTACTAGCATTAAGTCCGCCTCTTGTACCATTCTGTATTGTACTATAAAGATAGTTAAAAAAAAGATCTTAAAATAGTACGATGACAAGACAAGATAAAGCTTATACTTTGATTTTGTCGACAAGGCCGGACCACAGCTTTACATAGAACGTTTTGATTGTTACCTTTTTTTTCTTAGGGAGAAAGTTGACAAAACAAAGCTTAGAAAACAATCCATACAGTTGTAAAACGGACTCACTATGATTTGTGCACCGGGGCTAATCGGACACACTTTTTAGATGTAAGTATTTTTTTAAAGGATAAAATTTTCACCATACTAGCCTTTTGTCTAGGTACATATCTCGCTCAAACTTGTAGAGATTGCAGTGTGGCATATTACAGCACAGAAGCACAGCACAGCAGCACAGTTGGATGTAAATAAGGCATAATAATACCTAAATAAGAAAACTATTCTGTGAATATTATTGTCACTATACATAGGCGTCGACCTATATCGTCTATTTATAACGATAGCATGCATCGTAATCTGATCGCGTGACACCACGGAATGCTTAACAACTTCTTATCAATTAGACCATCGATCAAAAATCAATGCTATTATTTTAATTTTACATCATACTGCTCGGTAACTAGCATTTACTAATATAGTATGAGGCTGTGTAAGTTGACATGTGCAACACAGTGCATTGTTTAGATAGAACGTTCCATTTTCAGATCACTTTACAAGTCAAGCATGGTGAATGCTTTAATTGTAAAGTACACTTTTACAATTCAAGCATTTAAAACTCCTTAGTGGACCAATCTTTTTTCTTATTTATAAACTGACGAAACTTTTTACTGAAAAAAAAACAACAACGAAATTAGCGGTATTTCATTTCAGTTCAAGCTATGCAAAACTCCTTGGTCAAACAATTTTTTTTTTCATAAAATGCAGTGTGGCATATTACAGCACAGAAGCACAGCACAGCAGCACAGTTGGATGTAAATAAGGCATAATAATACCTAAATAAGAAAACTATTCTGTGAATATTATTGTCACTATACATAGGCGTCGACCTATATCGTCTATTTATAACGATAGCATGCATCGTAATCTGATCGCGTGACACCACGGAATGCTTAACAACTTCTTATCAATTAGACCATCGATCAAAAATCGATGCTATTATTTTAATTTTACATCATACTGCTCGGTAACTAGCATTTACTAATATAGTATGAGGCTGTGTAAGTTGACATGTGCAACACAGTGCATTGTTTAGATAGAACGTTCCATTTTCAGATCACTTTACAAGTCAAGCATGGTGAATGCTTTAATTGTAAAGTACACTTTTACAATTCAAGCATTTAAAACTCCTTAGTGAACCAATCTTTTTTCTTATTTATAAACTGACGAAACTTTTTACTGAAAAAAAAACAACAACGAAATTAGCGGTATTTCATTTCAGTTCAAGCTATGCAAAACTCCTTGGTCAAACAATTTTTTTTTTCATAAAATGATATAAGATTCATTTTGAATGGAACAGCTGATTTTTTTTCGTGATTTCGGGGTTGGTCCAATAATGAAAGTTGTTCAGTTTATTTTCATTTTTATTTTTATTTTTATTTTTTTTTTATTTTTATTTTTACTTTTACTTTTACTTTTACTTTTACTTTTACTTTTACTTTTACTTTTACTTTTACTTTTACTTTTACTTTTACTTTTACTTTTACTTTTACTTTTACTTTTACTTTTACTTTTACTTTTACTTTTACTTTTACTTTTACTTTTACTTTTACTTTTACTTTTACTTTTACTTTTACTTTTACTTTTACTTTTACTTTTACTTTTACTTTGTTTTTACTTTTACTTTTACTTTTACTTTTACTTTTACTTTTACTTTTACTTTTACTTTTACTTTTACTTTTACTTTTACTTTTACTTTTACTTTTACTTTTACTTTTACTTTTACTTTTACTTTTACTTTTACTTTTACTTTTACTTTTACTTTTACTTTTACTTTTACTTTTACTTTTACTTTTACTTTTACTTTTACTTTTACTTTTACTTTTACTTTTACTTTTACTTTTACTTTTACTTTTACTTTTACTTTTACTTTTACTTTTACTTTTACTTTTACTTTTACTTTTACTTTTACTTTTACTTTTACTTTTACTTTTACTTTTACTTTTACTTTTACTTTTACTTTTACTTTTACTTTTACTTTTACTTTTACTTTTACTTTTACTTTTACTTTTACTTTTACTTTTACTTTTACTTTTACTTTTACTTTTACTTTTACTTTTACTTTTACTTTTACTTTTACTTTTACTTTTACTTTTACTTTTACTTTTACTTTTACTTTTACTTTTACTTTTACTTTTACTTTTACTTTTACTTTTACTTTTACTTTTACTTTTACTTTTACTTTTACTTTTACTTTTACTTTTACTTTTACTTTTACTTTTACTTTTACTTTTACTTTTACTTTTACTTTTACTTTTACTTTTACTTTTACTTTTACTTTTTCTTTTACTTTTACTTTTACTTTTACCTTTACCTTTACCTTTACCTTTACCTTTACCTTTACCTTTACCTTTACTTTTACTTTTACTTTTACTTTTACTTTTACTTTTACTTTTACTTTTACTTTTACTTTTACTTTTACTTTTACTTTTACTTTTACTTTTACTTTTACTTTTATTTTTACTTTTACTTTTACTTTTACTGCATTGTGTATGCAACGGACATATTATAGTAATTAAACGTTGTTTGTATTATATCATGAATCTATAAAGTGACAAATAAACAAAGATGAAAATAAAATCTGAATAACAATTTTGTTAGTATAGTAATAGTATAGCAATCTACATTCCACGGGTGACTTCATCATCGCACCGATAGGTTTGTCAGCACAAACCTATCGGTGCGATGATGAAAAGTTAGATGAATGCGCATAAGTACGAACAAAGTAGTTATAGTAATAGTCATTTATTTGCTATTCTTGTGGTAGATACAAAAAGGTTGACTGGTAGAGAATGCTACTAGCATTAAGTCCGCCTCTTGTACCATTCTGTATTGTACTATAAAGATAGTTAAAAAAAAGATCTTAAAATAGTACGATGACAAGACAAGATAAAGCTTATACTTTGATTTTGTCGACAGGGCCGGACCACAGCTTTACATAGAACGTTTTGATTGTTACCTTTTTTTTCTTAGGGAGAAAGTTGACAAAACAAAGCTTAGAAAACAATCCATACAGTTGTAAAACGGACTCACTGTGATTTGTGCACCGGGGCTAATCGGACACACTTTTTAGATGTAAGTAATTTTTTAAAGGATAAAATTTTCACCATACTAGCCTTTTGTCTAGGTACATATCTCGCTCAAACTTGTAGAGATTGCAGTGTGGCATATTACAGCACAGAAGCACAGCACAGCAGCACAGTTGGATGTAAATAAGGCATAATAATACCTAAATAAGAAAACTATTCTGTGAATATTATTGTCACTATACATAGGCGTCGACCTATATCGTCTATTTATAACGATAGCATGCATCGTAATCTGATCGCGTGACACCACGGAATGCTTAACAACTTCTTATCAATTAGACCATCGATCAAAAATCGATGCTATTATTTTAATTTTACATCATACTGCTCGGTAACTAGCATTTACTAATATAGTATGAGGCTGTGTAAGTTGACATGTGCAACACAGTGCATTGTTTAGATAGAACGTTCCATTTTCAGATCACTTTACAAGTCAAGCATGGTGAATGCTTTAATTGTAAAGTACACTTTTACAATTCAAGCATTTAAAACTCCTTAGTGAACCAATCTTTTTTCTTATTTATAAACTGACGAAACTTTTTACTGAAAAAAAAACAACAACGAAATTAGCGGTATTTCATTTCAGTTCAAGCTATGCAAAACTCCTTGGTCAAACAATTTTTTTTTTCATAAAATGATATAAGATTCATTTTGAATGGAACAGCTGATTTTTTTTCGTGATTTCGGGGTTGGTCCAATAATGAAAGTTGTTCAGTTTATTTTCATTTTTATTTTTATTTTTATTTTTATTTTTATTTTTATTTTTATTTTTATTTTTATTTTTATTTTTATTTTTATTTTTATTTTTATTTTTATTTTTATTTTTATTTTTATTTTTATTTTTATTTTTATTTTTATTTTTATTTTTTTTTTATTTTTATTTTTATTTTTATTTTTATTTTTATTTTTATTTTTATTTTTATTTTTATTTTTATTTTTATTTTTATTTTTATTTTTATTTTTATTTTTATTTTTATTTTTATTTTTATTTTTATTTTTATTTTTATTTTTATTTTTATTTTTATTTTTATTTTTATTTTTATTTTTATTTTTATTTTTATTTTTATTTTTATTTTTATTTTTATTTTTATTTTTATTTTTATTTTTATTTTTATTTTTATTTTTATTTTTATTTTTACTTTTTACTTTTTACTTTTTACTTTTTACTTTTTACTTTTACTTTTACTTTTACTTTTACTTTTACTTTTACTTTTACTTTTACTTTTACTTTTACTTTTACTTTTACTTTTACTTTTACTTTTACTTTTACTTTTACTTTTACTTTTACTTTTACTTTTACTTTTACTTTTACTTTTACTTTTACTTTTACTTTTACTTTTACTTTTACTTTTACTTTTACTTTTACTTTTACTTTTACTTTTACTTTTACTTTTACTTTTACTTTTACTTTTACTTTTACTTTTACTTTTACTTTTACTTTTACTTTTACTTTTACTTTTACTTTTACTTTTACTTTTACTTTTACTTTTACTTTTACTTTTACTTTTACTTTTACTTTTACTTTTACTTTTACTTTTACTTTTACTTTTACTTTTACTTTTACTTTTACTTTTACTTCTACTTCTACTTCTACTTCTACTTCTACTTCTACTTCTACTTCTACTTCTACTTCTACTTCTACTTCTACTTCTACTTCTACTTCTACTTCTACTTCTACTTCTACTTCTACTTCTACTTCTACTTCTACTTCTACTTCTACTTCTACTTCTACTTCTACTTCTACTTCTACTTCTACTTCTACTTCTACTTCTACTTCTACTTCTACTTCTACTTCTACTTCTACTTCTACTTCTACTTCTACTTCTACTTCTACTTCTACTTCTACTTCTACTTCTACTTCTACTTCTACTTCTACTTCTACTTCTACTTCTACTTCTACTTCTACTTCTACTTCTACTTCTACTTCTACTTCTACTTCTACTTCTACTTCTACTTCTACTTCTACTTCTACTTCTACTTCTACTTCTACTTCTACTTCTACTTCTACTTCTACTTCTACTTCTACTTCTACTTCTACTTCTACTTCTACTTCTACTTCTACTTCTACTTCTACTTCTACTTCTACTTCTACTTCTACTTCTACTTCTACTTCTACTTCTACTTCTACTTCTACTTCTACTTCTACTTCTACTTCTACTTCTACTTCTACTTCTACTTCTACTTCTACTTCTACTTCTACTTCTACTTCTACTTCTACTTCTACTTCTACTTCTACTTCTACTTCTACTTCTACTTCTACTTCTACTTCTACTTCTACTTCTACTTCTACTTCTACTTCTACTTCTACTTCTACTTCTACTTCTACTTCTACTTCTACTTCTACTTCTACTTCTACTTCTACTTCTACTTCTACTTCTACTTCTACTTCTACTTCTACTTCTACTTCTACTTCTACTTCTACTTCTACTTCTACTTCTACTTCTACTTCTACTTCTACTTCTACTTCTACTTCTACTTCTACTTCTACTTCTACTTCTACTTCTACTTCTACTTCTACTTCTACTTCTACTTCTACTTCTACTTCTACTTTTACTTTTACTTTTACTTTTACTTTTATTTTTATTTTTATTTACTTTTACTGCAGTGTGTATGCAACGGACATATTATAGTTATTAAACGTTGTTTGTATTATATCATGAATCTATAAAGTGACAAATAAACAAAGATGAAAATAAAATCTGAATAACAATTTTGTTAGTATAGTAATAGTATAGCAATCTACATTCCACGGGTGACTTCATCATCGCACCGATAGGTTTGTCAGCACAAACCTATCGGTGCGATGATGAAAAGTTAGATGAATGCGCATAAGTACGAACAAAGTAGTTATAGTAATAGTCATTTATTTGCTATTATAGTGGTAGATACAAAAAGGTTGACTGGTAGAGAATGCTACTAGCATTAAGTCCGCCTCTTGTACCATTCTGTATTGTACTATAAAGATAGTTAAAAAAAAGATCTTAAAATAGTACGATGACAAGACAAGATAAAGCTTATACTTTGATTTTGTCGACAGGGCCGGACCACAGCTTTACATAGAACGTTTTGATTGTTACCTTTTTTTTCTTAGGGAGAAAGTTGACAAAACAAAGCTTAGAAAACAATCCATAGGGCGGTTTTCCACTTACCGGCACGGCGACAGGACGGCGACGGCGACGGCCCGGCGACGGCTGCCGTGGCAGCATAAATGTATGAGTTTATATGGCACGCTTTTCCACTTACCGGCACGGCGACGGGACGGCGACGGCACGGCCCGTTGACCCCTACCGATGCTGCCGCCGGCCGGCAAATCTGTGTGTGTTTTGTATACGTACGTAGCCGTGTGCGTGCGTGTGTGCGCGCGCGGGGCAGGGTTCAGCCTGTACAGTCGCAAACGCAACCTTATTGTTGACAAGCTTACATTTGAGGTCGTATGCACTTATTTTGTATGAAATGAACTACAAACATAAGTTTGATATTGTTTTTTTATGTGATATAAATTACAAATTACCATTATTATTTTTTATACTTACAGCATATTATAAGATATTCTTATTATTTATACCACAACATAAAAGTCATTTGTACGTAGGTACATTATTGTAATAGTTAGGTTAATTGATAAATTCCAAATATAATAAAAATTGGTAATAATTATTAGTACCTATATAGTTTCAACTGTAGATTTACAGTTTTTTCGATATATTTTTTTCTTTATTGTGCTAGCGCCATCTATTCTATTCGCTGCATAAGCCATACCAACACAGTTTTGGCAAACTCTACGGTATGGCATACGTAATATTCAAATTCAACTGATTGCACAGATGGCGTTAGTGGATAAACTGTTTTTCGATCGGTGCGTTCAGTCGAAAACTGTTTTTGAAAAAATTTAGTATCCTTCTTTTGTATAGTTTCACATAAATTCTCCAACAGATAATTAAATGTTTCTTGAGTCATTCGAAAATAGTTAAAGAATTGCTTATTGTTCATTTTTAGTTTATCAAATAAAGTATAGTAAGAACCCTTTAATTAAATACCTAACTTTAATAAGTGGATCGACCCAAAAATTTACTTTTCTACGTTGTAGATATTTTCTCCTTAAATGTAAAAGGTAGAGCAAATAAATAGTACGACGACTAGACGAGGACATTTTTAAGTCTTGTAAAATTGGCGTGCGTGTCTGTACTGAGCGTAGCCCGCGCCGTCGCCGTCGCCGTGCCGTCGCCGTCTAGTGGAAAAACGGAGCGCCGGCCCGTCGCCGGGCCGTCGCCGTCGCCGGGCCGTCGCCGTCGCCGTCCCGTCGCCGTGCCGGTAAGTGGAAAACCGCCCATACAGTTGTAAAACGGACTCACTGTGATTTGTGCACCGGGGCTAATCGGACACACTTTTTAGATGTAAGTAATTTTTTAAAAAATAAAATTTTCACCATACTAGCCTTTTGTCTAGGTACATATCTCGCTCAAACTTGTAGAGATTGCAGTGTGGCATATTACAGCACAGAAGCACAGCACAGCAGCACAGTTGGATGTGAATAAGGCATAATAATACCTAAATAAGAAAACTATTCTGTGAATATTATTGTCACTATACATAGGCGTCGACCTATATCGTCTATTTATAACGATAGCATGCATCGTAATCTGATCGCGTGACACCACGGAATGCTTAACAACTTCTTATCAATTAGACCATCGATCAAAAATCGATGCTATTATTTTAATTTTACATCATACTGCTCGGTAACTAGCATTTACTAATATAGTATGAGGCTGTGTAAGTTGACATGTGCAACACAGTGCATTGTTTAGATAGAACGTTCCATTTTCAGATCACTTTACAAGTCAAGCATGGTGAATGCTTTAATTGTAAAGTACACTTTTACAATTCAAGCATTTAAAACTCCTTAGTGAACCAATCTTTTTTCTTATTTATAAACTGACGAAACTTTTTACTGAAAAAAAAAACAACAACGAAATTAGCGGTATTTCATTTCAGTTCAAGCTATGCAAAACTCCTTGGTCAAACAATTTTTTTTTTCATAAAATGATATAAGATTCATTTTGAATGGAACAGCTGATTTTTTTTCGTGATTTCGGGGTTGGTCCAATAATGAAAGTTGTTCAGTTTATTTTCATTTTTATTTTTATTTTTATTTTTATTTTTATTTTTATTTTTATTTTTATTTTTATTTTTATTTTTATTTTTACTTTTACTTTTACTTTTACTTTTACTTTTACTTTTACTTTTACTTTTACTTTTACTTTTACTTTTACTTTTACTTTTACTTTTACTTTTACTTTTACTTTTACTTTTACTTTTACTTTTACTTTTACTTTTACTTTTACTTTTACTTTTACTTTTACTTTTACTTTTACTTTTACTTTTACTTTTACTTTTACTTTTACTTTTACTTTTACTTTTACTTTTACTTTTACTTTTACTTTTACTTTTACTTTTACTTTTACTTTTACTTTTACTTTTACTTTTACTTTTACTTTTACTTTTACTTTTACTTTTACTTTTACTTTTACTTTTACTTTTACTTTTACTTTTACTTTTACTTTTACTTTTACTTTTACTTTTACTTTTACTTTTACTTTTACTTTTACTTTTACTTTTACTTTTACTTTTACTTTTACTTTTACTTTTACTTTTACTTTTACTTTTACTTTTACTTTTACTTTTACTTTTACTTTTACTTTTACTTTTACTTTTACTTTTACTTTTACTTTTACTTTTACTTTTACTTTTACTTTTACTTTTACTTTTACTTTTACTTTTACTTTTACTTTTACTTTTACTTTTACTTTTACTTTTACTTTTACTTTTACTTTTACTTTTACTTTTACTTTTACTTTTACTTTTACTTTTACTTTTACTTTTACTTTTACTTTTACTTTTACTTTTACTTTTACTTTTACTTTTACTTTTACTTTTACTTTTACTTTATACATACACCGTACTAGCCTTTTGTCTAGGTACATATCTCGCTCAAACTTGTAGAGATTGCAGTGTGGCATATTACAGCACAGAAGCACAGCACAGCAGCACAGTTGGATGTAAATAAGGCATAATAATACCTAAATAAGAAAACTATTCTGTGAATATTATTGTCACTATACATAGGCGTCGACCTATATCGTCTATTTATAACGATAGCATGCATCGTAATCTGATCGCGTGACACCACGGAATGCTTAACAACTGTTAGGGTTATGGGCTCCCTTATTCAGTAACTACAGTGGAAATGTAAACGCGTAAGCACTGAGGAATAAATAATTTTAATAAGTTAGAAAACACAAAATAAAAACCGTCTCTAGGATCAACACAATGACAAACCCTGTCTTCTGTCATAGTAACAATAAACATTGGTTTTGCAACCTCCTTAATACGCCCCTTCAAAACCAAAGTTCAGAATACGCCCCTTTAATCCAAATAATCAATATAACATAAAACTAAACAATAACAATGAGTGCACGAGACGAACAAATAATCAGTTACAAGCTTTAACGCCTAAACCGTTAATACATTTATAATGTTTTACACTTGGCAATGGTTTAGTCAATACGTCAGCTAGCATATCGTTAGTAGATATATGTCCCAGTTGTATAAATTTATTTTGTTTGAGAACATCACGCACGAAATGATATTTAATATCAATGTGTTTGCTTCTTGCGTGAAATACCGGGTCCTGGGCAAGAAATATTGCAGATCGACTATCGGCATTAAGTGATACATTTAAATACCTGTCGAGTCCAATTTCTTTAAGAAGACTCTGTAAGTACATTGCCTCCTTTAGCGCCTCTGCCAAGCTGACGTACTCAGCCTCGCAGCTGGAAGTTGCCACAGTTCGTTGTTTTCTGGAGCACCAAGATATGCAACCATTCGCTAAAATAAAAGCATATCCTGTATACGAACGTCTGTCCTTGATACAACTTCCCCAATCTGCATCAGAAAAACCCACTATAGACTTACCAGTTGCTCTAAAAATAAGCCCGTAATTTGCGGTCCCTTTTAAGTAGCGTAAGATACGCTTTGCTGCTTGCCAATGTCGTTCTTGTGGTTCCTTTACATATTGTGCAAGTCTCGTAACCGAATTTATTATATCAGGTCTAGTTGCTACAGCCAAATACATAAGCGAACCAATTAATTCCCTATATGGCCATTTTTGGTCTTGATTTTCAGGTATCTCAATTTGTTCATTTCCGTTACTATTCACTTGCTCCATTATCATAGGTGTGCAACAGTAATTACAATCTATAAGACCAAATTTTTCTAATAAATCCATGACATATTTTTCTTGTGACAAGAAAATGCCAGTGTCAGTTTTCTTTATGTCAATTCCTAAAAAATATTTTACCTGACCATAGTCCTTTAATTCAAACTCTTTTCTTAATTCCCCTTTAAAACGTTCAATTCTTTCAGTTTTCTGTGACGCTACAAGTATATCGTCAACGAAAACGACAACAAAAATATGTTCGCCGTCCTGTATTCTCGTATAAAGACAGGGTTCATTAAGACTTTGTTTCAATCCCATATCTTTTAACTTGGAGTCTAATCTCTTATTCCACTGCCTTCCCGCTTGCTTCAATCCATATAGCGATTTCTTTAGCAAACACGTATCACCACCCATTTTTATGCTATATAGCATCTCTTGTGCACGCTTAACTATACATTGTTCTTCGCCCTTGTTATGTATTATTTTTGTAAGACACTCCTTAAGTAATTTTGGGGATCTCATATATATCTCTTCATCTAAGTTCCCATTTAAATATGCTGTATTTATATCTAGCTGATGTATTTCTAGACCCATTTCTACAGCAAGGGCCATCAGAAGTCTCACTGACTCTAATCGCGCTACAGGTGCAAAAGTTTGCTCGTAATCAATACCATATCGTTGACTGAAACCTTGAGCGACAAGCCTTGCCTTCTTCTTGGTTGATTTGTCTACATTAGTTTTAGTAGTTAGAACAAATCTACATCCCACAATATTTTTATTTACAGGTCTTTTTACAATTTCCCATGTACCTTTTTGTACAAGACTTCTTACCTCGGAAAGTATAGCATCTTCCCATTCTGAATGTTCATGACTTCGCAAAGCGTCTTCTAATGTAAGTTGTCCAGTCCCTATAAAATCAACATAATTTTCTAAGTCTTCCATCTCAGGATGATCAATTCTTTCTTCTTCTGAACGATCTTGATCTTCGCTATGAGATCTTGGCTCCTCAATTTCCACCATCCTATAGATCTTTTTTGGACGACCAGGCCGGCCAGTGTGCAATAATTTTGGTCTACCACCGCCTCTTTTCAATAATTGTGGCATATCTGGATTGAATTCATGATCTACATTTTCAAACTGTGCAGGTTCAGTATTTACATTTAAATCTGTCAGTGGTCTCATCATCTCCGTTGGTTCATTATCTGTATCTTGAATAGTTTCTTCCTCTCTTTCTTCTTCACGCAACGATTCTGTATAGCTTTCTCGCTGTTGAGAATTATCATAGTCTCTAGAAATGCAAATATCTATAAAAATCTTGTCATCTTCCACACAATCAGACCTATTTACACCGCTCGACTCACTGAATTTAATATCTCTAGCGATAGTGAATTTTCTTTGCTCTGGAATCCATACTCTAAAACCTTTAGAAGTTTTAGGATATCCTACAAATATACCAGATATTCCTCTTGGATCGAATTTGCCTTTATTTGGAGTTTTATCAAGAATATGTACCTTAGATCCAAACTTTTGTAAATAATGAATTTTCACTGGTCGGCCGAACCACTTTTCATATGGGATCTCTCCATTTAAACTGCTCGTAGGACAACGGTTCCTTACATAGCATGCAGTATCTACCGCTTCAGCCCAGAATCCCATGGATAACTCACATCCTAAAAGCATACATCTAGCCATCTCAACTAGCGTGCGATTCATCCTTTCTGCTACTCCATTTTGTTGAGGTGTTCGAGCTACAGTTAATCTTCTTGATATACCTTCTTCACGCAAGAAATTATCAAACTCAACACTACAATATTCACCCCCATTATCTGATTGAAGATACTTAATCTTAGATCCAGTTAAATTCTCAACATGACTTTTATAAATCTTAAATGCTTCCAAGGCTTTACCCTTTGAAGTAAGAAAATAAACTTCACACCAACGAGTACAATCATCAATGAAAGTAATAAAATATTTAGCACCCGTTTTTGATTCACACTTCATAGGGCCCACAATATCAGTATAAATAATATTTAACTTTTCATTGCAAGGTCCGTCTGATTTAGAAAATGGTGATGCACACATTTTGCCCTTTGCACAAATGTCGCAATCACGCAAGACATATAAATCACTTTCATTGACAATTTTTCCTACTTTACCTAATAACTTCGCTATATCTCTAGCATTTAGATGTCCTAGACGTTCATGCCAACTACGGATATCCTCATTGCATCCTATAAAAGCATTAGCAGACTCACACTCTTGTAAGCAATACAAATTACCTCGACGATAAGCTGTCAATTGAGTGTTACCATGACTATCAATGACCCGCGCACAGTCATGCGAAAAATGTACCTTATATCCATTATCCGTTATTTTTGCAACGGAAATTAGATTCGTTCTTAAATCAGGAACATACAGTGTATCTTTAAATTCAAGTGAACGCACTGAACATTCGTTTAATGCCGATAGTCTAACTACTCCCTTACCTTGAACCTCAGTGCTCAAGTTATTGGCCAAATTAAGCTTACCACCGACAACTTTAAGGGTATCACCAAATCTGCGTGCATCATTACACAAGTGGGACGTACATCCTGAATCTAATACCCATTGTTGCTTAAAAGAATTTACAATCATGCATTGCTCTACACCTGAAACATTTAACGACATTAAAGACTTATTTACATCCACATCTACATCGTCAATATTATTACTATGATATTGCTTTTTCGGATTTTGTACTCTGCAATTTGAAGCTATATGTCCCGGGCGATTACAACGATAACAGTTCAATACTCTCCTCTCAAATCTTCTGTCCATTGCATTAGAAGTTTTGTCCATCAAATAATTATTTTGATTAAAGTTCTCATTCCATTTACTTGTGCTCGGTTTAGTATAAGGAGCAGTCTTACGTGTATACAATACTCCGTCCTGTGTTTCATTATTCGCATTCCTAGATTCATATTCTTCCAAGATTTTAACCTTTAAAATTTCCGGTTTAGGAAGTTCATCTCTACTCTCTATCGCACAACGAAAATTATCAAAGCTTGTAGGTAAGCTATATAACAACATAATCGACAAGAGGTCTTCATGAACCTTGACATCCATGGCTTCGAGTTTATCAACCGCATCAAAAAATACTCCCATTTCTTCTCTAATATCTCCAGATTCTCCTACCTTGTGCATAAGTAGCCTTTTCAATAACGTAGCCTTCTTGGCTGGTCCACGAGAAGCATATATAGATTGAAGGCGTAACCATACCTCTCTAGAAGTAGTACATCCTCTTATATGACGTAATTCTGAAGCAGTCATAGAAAGGATTAAATCTGCCTTAGCTTTCGCGTCCCCATCCTGCCACTTAGTAAGGGCAGCCGCCTCAGTAGGTTGACTTTCTTTTCCACTTACATATTTCCAGGCATCATTCTTGATTAAGACAGCCTCAACCTGGACCTTCCAACTTTCAAAGTTATCCTTTGTTAAGGCCTCAATACGCGCAACTGAATTCATTTTTCTTCGAAGCGACAATTTTTACAAATCCCTATTTATCCTCACGCTCTTCTGGGCCCATGACCTTTGTTAGGGTTATGGGCTCCCTTATTCAGTAACTACAGTGGAAATGTAAACGCGTAAGCACTGAGGAATAAATAATTTTAATAAGTTAGAAAACACAAAATAAAAACCGTCTCTAGGATCAACACAATGACAAACCCTGTCTTCTGTCATAGTAACAATAAACATTGGTTTTGCAACCTCCTTAATAACAACTTCTTATCAATTAGACCATCGATCAAAAATCGATGCTATTATTTTAATTTTACATCATACTGCTCGGTAACTAGCATTTACTAATATAGTATGAGGCTGTGTAAGTTGACATGTGCAACACAGTGCATTGTTTAGATAGAACGTTCCATTTTCAGATCACTTTACAAGTCAAGCATGGTGAATGCTTTAATTGTAAAGTACACTTTTACAATTCAAGCATTTAAAACTCCTTAGTGAACCAATCTTTTTTCTTATTTATAAACTGACGAAACTTTTTACTGAAAAAAAACAACAACGAAATTAGCGGTATTTCATTTCAGTTCAAGCTATGCGAAACTCCTTGGTCAAACAATTTTTTTTTTCATAAAATGATATAAGATTCATTTTGAATGGAACAGCTGATTTTTTTTCGTGATTTCGGGGTTGGTCCAATAATGACAGTTGTTCAGTTTATTTTCATTTTTATTTTTATTTTTATTTTTATTTTTATTTTTATTTTTATTTTTATTTTTATTTTTATTTTTATTTTTATTTTTACTTTTACTTTTACTTTTACTTTTACTTTTACTTTTACTTTTACTTTTACTTTTACTTTTACTTTTACTTTTACTTTTACTTTTACTTTTACTTTTACTTTTACTTTTACTTTTACTTTTACTTTTACTTTTACTTTTACTTTTACTTTTACTTTTACTTTTACTTTTACTTTTACTTTTACTTTTACTTTTACTTTTACTTTTACTTTTACTTTTACTTTTACTTTTACTTTTACTTTTACTTTTACTTTTACTTTTACTTTTACTTTTACTTTTACTTTTACTTTTACTTTTACTTTTACTTTTACTTTTACTTTTACTTTTACTTTTACTTTTACTTTTACTTTTACTTTTACTTTTACTTTTACTTTTACTTTTACTTTTACTTTTACTTTTACTTTTACTTTTACTTTTACTTTTACTTTTACTTTTACTTTTACTTTTACTTTTACTTTTACTTTTACTTTTACTTTTACTTTTACTTTTACTTTTACTTTTACTTTTACTTTTACTTTTACTTTTACTTTTACTTTTACTTTTACTTTTACTTTTACTTTTACTTTTACTTTTACTTTTACTTTTACTTTTACTTTTACTTTTACTTTTACTTTTACTTTTACTTTTACTTTTACTTTTACTTTTACTTTTACTTTTACTTTTATTTTTATTTTTATTTTTATTTTTATTTTTATTTTTACTTTTACTTTTACTTTTACTTTTACTTTTACTTTTACTTTTACTTTTACTTTTATTTTTATTTTTATTTACTTTTACTGCAGTGTGTATGCAACGGACATATTATAGTTATTAAACGTTGTTTGTATCATGAATCTATAAAGTGACAAATAAACAAAGATGAAAATAAAATCTGAATAACAATTTTGTTAGTATAGTAATAGTATAGCAATCTACATTCCACGGGTGACTTCATCATCGCACCGATAGGTTTGTCAGCACAAACCTATCGGTGCTGTTGCGGACAGCTTAATTCAGTGATAAAGTGATTAACAAAAAGACAGTTTAGTGGACACTAAGTGCGACCTAGTGGTGAAAATTGTGTTTGTGAATATGCCATGTAAGTACCTTGTTCATAAGCAATAGCTCGTTATAACTATTTGAGTTGATTAGTTTGTGTTTTTAATTACTTTGAAGTTTATTAATGTGTAACGTTCTATTTGATTTTAAAATGTAGCTTATGAAAAGTGCTGTAAAATGAAATATTTAGCGTAGCTGTAAGTTTTATAGTTTGTGAGATATTTAGGTTTTAGCTCAAATAGGTATTGTTTAGGTATTTAGGTATCCTTAGGTATTTAGGTATCCTATGCATTAAATGATTTAAAGTCTTGTTGTTTCAATTGCATTACCCGGTAAAGGTTTTGAGGTATGGGCCAGGTACTATAAGGTCCAGGTCCAGGAGGTGGTAGTTTCGACCTGAAATGTGTCTAGGTCAAACGCCAGCCTTTGTCCTATAAGCCCTAAGGTTTTGACGAGGTACTAAGAGGTAAGACTATGTAAAATAAAGGCCTCTTGTATAGGTCTCTGATTAAAGGTAATGAGGTGCCTAAATACCTAAAGACAAAATGTAAATACTGAAAGGTACCTAAATAATAAATGAGGTAGGTAGTCTCATAAAGAGAAAGGAGTAGGGGTTTCGCTGTCCCTCTCACACCGCTGCCAAGTTGGTTGCGAGCGCGGAGTGGGGGAAGCGCACTCCCTACCACCGTTAACAAACTCGTTGTAACATAGGGTAGAAATAAATGTAGATTTATAAAGTACCCAACTTAATTAGATATTGTAAGTTTGTGTATTAGTGTACCAGTTGCAATCATGCAACAGACTACCTCTGGGTGCGCGGACGCAGGGCGAATTGTAAGCTCGCACACCCATTTTTTCTTTGTAACCACAATATACGAGCATTCAGAGTGATTCAAGAAGGTGTTTCAATTCGTTCCCGCTTGACGTTAATATACAGTGTCGAGGTTGCTGACATCGGCAACAGTGCTTCGTGGTCCTTCAGAGCGCGGATAAGAAGAATCTGCTGCTTCGTGATCCTCAGCGCGGATAGGAAGAATCTACTGCGTGATCCTGCAGAGCGGCGGACAGGAAGAATCTGCGCGTCAAGCTAGAAGAAGCGAAGCATCACTGAAGAAAAGAAGAATCACAGTAACTAGTTACCAATACGCGGGTGGACCGCGGCTCACACTGCCACACCCTTACGGTGCCAAGTGTGGTTAGTGTGAGTAACGCCGTTCAAGGCGGTGCAGTCTAACGGACACGGCTGCCAGCCGCCTTTTTCAAGGCAGCTGAAATTGTCCGATTACGCCGGTACGGGTTGTGTCGCACTGAGGGCCGGACTGTAGGCACTGCCGAAGCTGCCGGGCGTTCCTCCCGGTGGCCGAGCACCTCGGAGTTGCACACCCCCTCTGCCGGGTAATTCCTCCCTTCCACTCCTGCTTCAACCTCCATCCTCACCTGGGCTCCACGCGGTAGTGTGCCCGGGCGGGATTGTTAGGAGTAGGGCGTCAAGAAAGAAGAAGATGCCAATCACAAGAAGCCAGTCTGGAGGGAAGAAGAGGGGGGCAATCACACATGAAGAGCCACCGGCGTCACCTTCGACGATCGCGCCACAGCCACCGCCACCACCACCGTTATTGACTACAGCCACGATGCAAGAAGAGGCCACAGAAAGTGGTACAGAGAGACCGTTACCGCCGCCGCCCACCAAGGAAGTTGACGATGGCAACGCCGCCGCCGCCGCCGCCACCGACACTGAGGCTTTGAGACGTAACCCGCCGTCAGTGTGTTCATCGAGTGTCGCTGCGCGCGTCCGGCAGGCGCAACTTCGGGCCGCGGAACAGTTGGCCGAGATTAAGAGCAAAGAAATGGAACTAGAACGTGAATTAATTCAACAAAGGTTACAAGTTGAAATGGATACTATTTTGGAAGAAGAAACCCGTGCGAGCTTACCCGCCGAGAGCGTTCCAGAGAGGCTGAAAGAATGGTTGGATACCACAGCCGATCCTCGGTGTCGGGTAGATGAAAATTTAGAGAGAGACAGAGATATCGTCCCTGTCGTTTCACAAGACAGAGACAGAGATATCGCTCCCGTTATCGTGCAAGACAGAGACAGGGATATGAAGCGCAATGAGGCGCGTGCCTTAGAAATGGATAAAAACCGAACTTTTTGTGAGACTGACGCGAGGCCCGTAGTCGATACGAAAAAGGGCTACGGGGTGGAAAACCTCGCTGAAACATTGGACAGGGTTCTAACTAGACGACCGATGCCGCGGTACGCGCAAGAGTTGCCCGTGTTTAGTGGTTCACCGAATGAATGGTTGTTATTCAAGGCCGCAGTGCGTGATTCCACACGATTATACAAGTTCACTGCAGAGGAAAATCTAGCAAGATTACGCGTGAGCTTGAAAGGGGAGGCGAAAGAGAGTGTGTCGGCGCTATTATGGAGTGCGACCGACCCCGATCGTATTATGACCACATTAGAACAATGCTACGGCCGCCCTGAAGTGCTTATAGATAGAGCGCTCGAAGATTTGAAAAGCTTACCGCGTTCAGGTACGAGTGCTGCCGAGTTGAATGCCCTCGCTGTGAAATTGCAAAATATAGTTTGCGTTATTCAAGCGGTTGATGACCGAGGGTACCTACGAAATCCGCTATTGGTTCGAGAGGTGATAAAGAAGCTCAGCCCGCATTTGTTATCGAACTGGGTCGCCTACGCCGAGAAGAATGAATCGAGTGAACCTGACATAATTATTTTATCTCGATTTCTCATGAAAGAGGCCGACTGCGCGCTGCGTTTTGCATACGTACCGACTACGTCACAGCAAAGAGAGAACGTCGCTGTAAAAAACCGTAGCGAGAAACGCCCTGATAAGAAGAAAAATGTAGCAAGAATATACACTTTGGGCCAGAAAGAGACGCCGCCTGCGCCGTGTTTACTATGTGGAAACGATCATGAAGTACCCCACTGTACTAAGTACAAAGCCATGACGGTAGATGAGAGATGGCAGTGGGCAAGAAACAATGGAGTGTGCTTTCGGTGTGTGAACAATAAGCACCGGAGGTTCCGCTGTACACACAAACTATGCGGGGTGAACAACTGTAATGCGCGTCACCACGCTACGTTGCATAAGGACCGTGCCGCCAGTAATGAAGAGACGTTGGTGCGAGAGTCGCAGACTGAGACGATCGCCACGATTAATAGGGCCAACGTCGCGGCGAAAGTCATGTTAAAGGTGTGTCCAGTGACCATAAAAGGACCCGGCGGCGCCGTACAGACATACGCGCTGCTGGACGAGGGTTCGACAGTGACGATCGTTGATCATGACCTGGCGGACGAAATAGGTGCGAAAGGGCCTGTAAGCGAATTGAGCATATGTAGTATAAATGCGCAAGGGAGCGTAGCGAACAGTGAAGACGTAAACCTAGTGTTAGTAGCAAGAGATGAAAGCACCCATCATGTTCGCGCCAAAACGATGACAAGTTTGACGCTCAATCATCAAACAGTTAGTGAAGATTGCTTACAGTACGCACACTTAAGAAGATTAGCGGCTAGTGACGTGTGTTATGACAGAGTGAAACCACGTTTACTGATCGGGGCCGATAATTGGCATTTGATTGTGTCACGAAAGTTGTTAATGGGCAACAGAAGACAACCGGTAGCGTCGCTCACGAAGCTAGGGTGGGTCATACATGGAACGGCGCCTCGAATTACGGCGCTAGAGGGCGCGTCTAACGTTTACAAGACGGAGCTCATCACACCCGAGGTTGAATTACAAGACATGGTGAAACGTTACTTTGAAATAGACGCACTCGGTATCGCTAGGAGGGAACGCGAAAACCCAATGGAAGTTAGAGCGGTGAAAGCGTTCGATGAGAGTATAAAGCGAGTCGGCGGCCAGTGCGAAGTACGATTACCATGGAAGAGAGATGACGTCACGCTACCGCCCAGTTATTATAATGCTGTGAAGCGCTTGAAATCTATAGAACGCAAGATGGATCGGTCAAGCGACTTTGAAAAAGCTTATACAACACAGATAGAAAATTTATTCACGAAAGGCTACGCGGAGCAGTGTAGTGGGAAAGAGACAGACGATCCACGAGCATGGTACCTGCCTCACTTCGCGGTCACCAACGTGAACAAGCCGGGAAAGATAAGATTGGTTTTCGACGCGGCAGCAAAAGCCAATGATGTTTGCCTCAATGATGAGCTTTTAGAGGGGCCCGATTTATTACAAGATTTAAATGGGTTGCTTTTGCGGTTCCGTGAGAAAAGGATAGCAATAACAGCCGACATTCAAGAGATGTTTTTACAAGTGAAAATTGCGCCTATAGACCAACCGGCACAGATGTTTTTATGGAGAGGCGGTGATAGAGACGGGCCGCCACGAAAATATAAAATGACGTCGATGATATTTGGGGCAAAGAGTTCGCCATTCTTAGCACATAGTGTGCGCGACTGGAACGCGAGAGAGAGCGCCGATGAGTACCCGCTAGCATGTCAAGCGATAACGAACAATCATTATATGGATGACTGGGTGGACAGTTTCGATGATAAGGAACGGGCGATTACTACGATGAAGCAAGTGATTGAAGTGCACAGGCGAGCAGGATTCAAGCTGACAAGCTTCAACTCAAACGAAGCTAGAGTCTTAGCTGAGCTGCCATTAGAGAGCCGTGCTACGTCATCGCCCAAGCAACTGGGATCCAACCTAGATGACTGTGGTCGCACGCTGGGGCTACTATGGGATGCGGCGACCGACACACTGGGGTTCAATACGACGCTTGCAAGGGTACCGGCCGAAGTGAAGACGTTAGCGAGACCGCCGACAAAAAGAGAAGCGCTGAGTGCAGTAATGTCGGTTTTCGATCCGTTGGGCTTACTAAGTTACTACACCATACGAGCGAAGATTGTGTTACAAAACATTTGGAAACTAAATGTAGAGTGGGACGAGGCTCTACCAGGGCCGGAGGCCGAAGAGATAATTCAATGGCTAAAAGACATAGAAAAGCTACGAACACTGAGATTACCGCGCCTCTACGCTCGAACGGGGGGAGAGCCAAGCCGAGAACTACATATATTTTGTGACGCAAGTGAAGTTGCTTACGCGACCGCGGCTTACTGGCGCGTCAAGAATGAAGATGGTGAAATAGAAGTGACACTAGCGGCCGCTAAAGCACGGGTAGCGCCAATGAAACCACTCTCCGTACCAAGGTTGGAGTTACAAGCGAGCCTGATAGGGACGCGTCTGGCAAGCTCTATCAAGAGACAGCAAGGCTGGGAACCCGAGAAAACAGTATATTGGACGGATTCGCGTACCGTGTGGCATTGGATACGTAATGATAGCGTGCGCTACACACCATACGTGGCGCACCGCTTAGGAGAGATAGCCGAGACTACGGACGCTAGCCAATGGAGATGGGTTCCGACAGCGCTGAATGTGGCGGACGACGCAACGCGCCCAAATGTAGAGATGAAGCCGTGTAATGACAGATGGTTTAAAGGACCTGATTTTTTATATGAAGATGAGGCTTTATGGCCCACATGTGAAATCGTAACGGAAAAAGACACGGTAGAGACAGTGCTCACGACAATGGGAGAAGCAAACGATAGTATGCCCCGAGCCGAGCGTTTTTCCTCATATGAACGCTTGGTGAGAGCGATGGCGAGAGTATTCGTACGCAAATGTCGTGACCGTGCCGCTACGATGAATGTAGAGCTCATAGAAGAGGCTGAGATGAGATCGCAACGAGAGTCGAAACGGTGGGGCGCATTATTTACGTGTCTCACAACAAGAGCGATACATATAGAGTTGGTGGCGTCGCTATCGACAGACTCGGCAATCATGGCTTTAAGAAGAATGGGCGCGCGCCGCGGGTGGCCGCGTCTTATGTATTCAGACAATGCAACAAACTTCAGAGGCGCCGACGTAGAGTTGCGTCGTGCGATAGAAGAATGGGAACCGGCTCTACGTGATTACGCACTATCAGAGCGTATGGACTGGCGCTACATAGCGCCGGGGGCACCACATCAAGGGGGCGCATGGGAGAGGCTCGTGCGCTCAGTCAAAAGTGCGCTACGAGTCACACTGAACGAGAAGGCGCCGCGAGAAGAGGTACTAGCGACGCTGTTAGCGGAGGTAGAGCACACCATAAACGCTCGCCCGCTAACCCACGTACCAGTCAGCGAAGAAGATCCAGAGGCGCTCACCCCAAATCACTTTCTGCTGGGCGGTTCGCGCGGCCTGCCACTCACTGGGCCGTGCGAGCCAGCTTCGCGCAAGCTGTGGCGTGCTGCGCAGGCGCTGGCCGACGAGTACTGGCGCCGCTGGGTGCGCGAGTACCTGCCCGAGCTCATTCCGCGCGGGGGCGCGCGTGACGTCACGGGCCGCTCACTTAAGCCCGGTGACGTCGTCATCATCGTCGACTCCAGCCTGCCTCGCAATGTGTGGCCGCGAGGCGTCGTGACGGCGGTGCATCCGGGACCAGACGGCGAGATTCGCAACGCTGATGTTAAGACAAGAGGAGGAGTTTTTCGTCGCCCGACAACGAGATTGGCTGTCCTCCCTACTGAAGAAGAAGGTGCCGCGAGTGCTGCACCGGGGGGAGACTGTTGCGGACAGCTTAATTCAGTGAAAAAGTGATTAACAAAAAGACAGTTTAGTGGACACTAAGTGCGACCTAGTGGTGAAAATTGTGTTTGTGAATATGCCATGTAAGTACCTTGTTCATAAGCAATAGCTCGTTATAACTATTTGAGTTGATTAGTTTGTGTTTTTAATTACTTTGAAGTTTATTAATGTGTAACGTTCTATTTGATTTTAAAATGTAGCTTATGAAAAGTGCTGTAAAATGAAATATTTAGCGTAGCTGTAAGTTTTATAGTTTGTGAGATATTTAGGTTTTAGCTCAAATAGGTATTGTTTAGGTATTTAGGTATCCTATGCATTAAATGATTTAAAGTCTTGTTGTTTCAATTGCATTACCCGGTAAAGGTTTTGAGGTATGGGCCAGGTACTATAAGGTCCAGGTCCAGGAGGTGGTAGTTTCGACCTGAAATGTGTCTAGGTCAAACGCCAGCCTTTGTCCTATAAGCCCTAAGGTTTTGACGAGGTACTAAGAGGTAAGACTATGTAAAATAAAGGCCTCTTGTATAGGTCTCTGATTAAAGGTAATGAGGTGCCTAAATACCTAAAGACAAAATGTAAATACTGAAAGGTACCTAAATAATAAATGAGGTAGGTAGTCTCATAAAGAGAAAGGAGTAGGGGTTTCGCTGTCCCTCTCACACCGCTGCCAAGTTGGTTGCGAGCGCGGAGTGGGGGAAGCGCACTCCCTACCACCGTTAACAAACTCGTTGTAACATAGGGTAGAAATAAATGTAGATTTATAAAGTACCCAACTTAATTAGATATTGTAAGTTTGTGTATTAGTGTACCAGTTGCAATCATGCAACAGACTACCTCAGGGTGCGAGGACGCAGGGCGAATTGTAAGCTCGCACACCCATTTTTTCTTTGAAACCACAATATACGAGCATTCAGAGTGATTCAAGAAGGTGTTTCAATTCGTTCCCGCTTGACGTTAATATACAGTGTCGAGGTTACCGACATCGGTAACAGGTGCGATGATGAAAAGTAAGATGAATGCGCATAAGTACGAACAAAGTAGTTATAGTAATAGTCATTTATTTGCTATTCTTGTGGTAGATACAAAAAGGTTGACTGGTAGAGAATGCTACTAGCATTAAGTCCGCCTCTTGTACCATTCTGTATTGTACTATAAAGATAGTTAAAAAAAAGATCTTAAAATAGTACGATGACAAGACAAGATAAAGCTTATACTTTGATTTTGTCGACAGGGCCGGACCACAGCTTTACATAGAACGTTTTGATTGTTACCTTTTTTTTTTTTAGGGAGAAAGTTGACAAAACAAAGCTTAGAAAACAATCCATACAGTTGTAAAACGGACTCACTGTGATTTGTGCACCGGGGCTAATCGGACACACTTTTTAGATGTAAGTAATTTTTTAAAGGATAAAATTTTCACCATACTAGCCTTTTGTCTAGGTACATATCTCGCTCAAACTTGTAGAGATTGCAGTGTGGCATATTACAGCACAGAAGCACTAGCAGCACAGTTGGATGTAAATAAGGCATAATAATACCTAAATAAGAAAACTATTCTGTGAATATTATTGTCACTATAGATAGGCGTCGACCTATATCGTCTATTTATAACGATAGCATGCATCGTAATCTGATCGCGTGACACCACGGAATGCTTAACAACTTCTTATCAATTAGACCATCGATCAAAAATCGATGCTATTATTTTAATTTTACATCATACTGCTCGGTAACTAGCATTTACTAATATAGTATGAGGCTGTGTAAGTTGACATGTGCAACACAGTGCATTGTTTAGATAGAACGTTCCATTTTCAGATCACTTTACAAGTCAAGCATGGTGAATGCTTTAATTGTAAAGTACACTTTTACAATTCAAGCATTTAAAACTCCTTAGTGAACCAATCTTTTTTCTTATTTATAAACTGACGAAACATTTTACTGAAAAAAAAACAACAACGAAATTAGCGGTATTTCATTTCAGTTCAAGCTATGCAAAACTCCTTGGTCAAACAATTTTTTTTTTCATAAAATGATATAAGATTCATTTTGAATGGAACAGCTGATTTTTTTTCGTGATTTCGGGGTTGGTCCAATAATGAAAGTTGTTCAGTTTATTTTCATTTTTATTTTTATTTTTATTTTTATTTTTATTTTTATGCGCATTCATCTAACTTTTCATCATCGCAAAAATAAAAATAAAAAATAAAAATAAAAATAAAAATAAAAATAAAAATAAAATTAAAAGTAAAAGTAAAAGTAAAAGTAAAAGTAAAAGTAAAAGTAAGTAAAAGTAAAAGTAAAAGTAAAAGTAAAAGTAAAAGTAAAAGTAAAAGTAAAAGTAAAAGTAAAAGTAAAAGTAAAAGTAAAAGTAAAAGTAAAAGTAAAAGTAAAAGTAAAAATAAAAATAAAAATAAAAATAAAAATAAAAATAAAAATAAAAATAAAAATAAAAATAAAAATAAAAATGAAAATAAACTGAACAACTTTCATTATTGGACCAACCCCGAAATCACGAAAAAAAATCAGCTGTTCCATTCAAAATGAATCTTATATCATTTTATGAAAAAAAAAATTGTTTGACCAAGGAGTTTTGCATAGCTTGAACTGAAATGAAATACCGCTAATTTCGTTGTTGTTTTTTTTTCAGTAAAAAGTTTCGTCAGTTTATAAATAAGAAAAAAGATTGGTTCACTAAGGAGTTTTAAATGCTTGAATTGTAAAAGTGTACTTTACAATTAAAGCATTCACCATGCTTGACTTGTAAAGTGATCTGAAAATGGAACGTTCTATCTAAACAATGCACTGTGTTGCACATGTCAACTTACACAGCCTCATACTATATTAGTAAATGCTAGTTACCGAGCAGTATGATGTAAAATTAAAATAATAGCATCGATTTTTGATCGATGGTCTAATTGATAAGAAGTTGTTAAGCATTCCGTGGTGTCACGCGATCAGATTACGATGCATGCTATCGTTATAAATAGACGATATAGGTCGACGCCTATGTATAGTGACAATAATGTTCACAGAATAGTTTTCTTATTTAGGTATTATTATGCCTTATTTACATCCAACTGTGCTGCTGTGCTGTGCTTCTGTGCTGTAATATGCCACACTGCAATCTCTACAAGTTTGAGCGAGATATGTACCTAGACAAAAGGCTAGTATGGTGAAAATTTTACCCTTTAAAAAATTACTTACATCTAAAAAGTGTGTCCGATTAGCCCCGGTGCACAAATCACAGTGAGTCCGTTTTACAACTGTATGGATTGTTTTCTAAGCTTTGTTTTGTCAACTTTCTCCCTAAGAAAAAAAAGGTAACAATCAAAACGTTCTATGTAAAGCTGTGGTCCGGCCCTGTCGACAAAATCAAAGTATAAGCTTTATCTTGTCTTGTCATCGTACTATTTTAAGATCTTTTTTTTAACTATCTTTATAGTACAATACAGAATGGTACAAGAGGCGGACTTAATGCTAGTAGCATTCTCTACCAGTCAACCTTTTTGTATCTACCACAAGAATAGCAAATAAATGACTATTACTATAACTACTTTGTTCGTACTTATGCGCATTCATCTAACTTTTCATCATCGCAAAAATAAAAATAAAAATAAAAATAAAAATAAAAATAAAAATCAAAATAAAAATAAAAATAAAAATAAAATTAAAAGTAAAAGGAAAGATAAAAGTAAAAGTAAAAGTAAAAGTAAAAGTAAAAGTAAAAGTAAAAGTAAAAGTAAAAGTAAAAGTAAAAGTAAAAGTAAAAGTAAAAGTAAAAGTAAAAGTAAAAGTAAAAGTAAAAGTAAAAGTAAAAGTAAAAGTAAAAGTAAAAGTAAAAGTAAAAGTAAAAGTAAAAGTAAAAGTAAAAGTAAAAGTAAAAGTAAAAGTAAAAGTAAAAGTAAAAGTAAAAGTAAAAGTAAAAGTAAAAGTAAAAGTAAAAGTAAAAGTAAAAGTAAAAGTAAAAGTAAAAGTAAAAGTAAAAGTAAAAGTAAAAGTAAAAGTAAAAGTAAAAGTAAAAGTAAAAGTAAAAGTAAAAGTAAAAGTAAAAGTAAAAGTAAAAGTAAAAGTAAAAGTAAAAGTAAAAGTAAAAGTAAAAGTAAAAGTAAAAGTAAAAGTAAAAGTAAAAGTAAAAGTAAAAGTAAAAGTAAAAGTAAAAGTAAAAGTAAAAGTAAAAGTAAAAGTAAAAGTAAAAGTAAAAGTAAAAGTAAAAGTAAAAGTAAAAGTAAAAGTAAAAGTAAAAGTAAAAGTAAAAGTAAAAGTAAAAGTAAAAGTAAAAGTAAAAGTAAAAGTAAAAGTAAAAGTAAAAGTAAAAGTAAAAGTAAAAGTAAAAGTAAAAGTAAAAGTAAAAGTAAAAGTAAAAGTAAAAGTAAAAGTAAAAGTAAAAGTAAAAGTAAAAGTAAAAGTAAAAGTAAAAGTAAAAGTAAAAGTAAAAGTAAAAGTAAAAGTAAAAGTAAAAGTAAAAGTAAAAGTAAAAGTAAAAGTAAAAGTAAAAGTAAAAGTAAAAGTAAAAGTAAAAGTAAAAGTAAAAGTAAAAGTAAAAGTAAAAGTAAAAGTAAAAGTAAAAGTAAAAGTAAAAGTAAAAGTAAAAGTAAAAGTAAAAGTAAAAGTAAAAGTAAAAGTAAAAGTAAAAGTAAAAGTAAAAGTAAAAGTAAAAGTAAAAGTAAAAGTAAAAGTAAAAGTAAAAGTAAAAGTAAAAGTAAAAGTAAAAGTAAAAGTAAAAGTAAAAATAAAAAAAAAATGAAAATAAACTGAACAACTTTCATTATTGGACCAACCCCGAAATCACGAAAAAAAATCAGCTGTTCCATTCAAAATTAATCTTATATCATTTTATGAAAAAAAAAATTGTTTGACCAAGGAGTTTTGCATAGCTTGAACTGAAATGAAATACCGCTAATTTCGTTGTTGTTTTTTTTTCAGTAAAAAGTTTCGTCAGTTTATAAATAAGAAAAAAGATTGGTTCACTAAGGAGTTTTAAATGCTTGAATTGTAAAAGTGTACTTTACAATTAAAGCATTCACCATGCTTGACTTGTAAAGTGATCTGAAAATGGAACGTTCTATCTAAACAATGCACTGTGTTGCACATGTCAACTTACACAGCCTCATACTATATTAGTAAATGCTAGTTACCGAGCAGTATGATGTAAAATTAAAATAATAGCATCGATTTTTGATCGATGGTCTAATTGATAAGAAGTTGTTAAGCATTCCGTGGTGTCACGCGATCAGATTACGATGCATGCTATCGTTATAAATAGACGATATAGGTCGACGCCTATGTATAGTGACAATAATATTCACAGAATAGTTTTCTTATTTAGGTATTATTATGCCTTATTTACATCCAACTGTGCTGCTGTGCTGTGCTTCTGTGCTGTAATATGCCACACTGCAATCTCTACAAGTTTGAGCGAGATATGTACCTAGACAAAAGGCTAGTATGGTGAAAATTTTACCCTTTAAAAAATTACTTACATCTAAAAAGTGTGTCCGATTAGCCCCGGTGCACAAATCACAGTGAGTCCGTTTTACAACTGTATGGATTGTTTTCTAAGCATTGTTTTGTCAACTTTCTCCCTAAGAAAAAAAAGGTAACAATCAAAACGTTCTATGTAAAGCTGTGGTCCGGCCCTGTCGACAAAATCAAAGTATAAGCTTTATCTTGTCTTGTCATCGTACTATTTTAAGATCTTTTTTTTAACTATCTTTATAGTACAATACAGAATGGTACAAGAGGCGGACTTAATGCTAGTAGCATTCTCTACCAGTCAACCTTTTTGTATCTACCACAAGAATAGCAAATAAATGACTATTACTATAACTACTTTGTTCGTACTTATGCGCATTCATCTAACTTTTCATCATCGCAAAAATAAAAATAAAAATAAAAATAAAAATAAAAATAAAAATAAAAATAAAAATAAAAATAAAAATAAAAATAAAAATAAAAATAAAAATAAAAATAAAAATAAAAATAAAAATAAAAATAAAAATAAAAATAAAAATAAAAATAAAAATAAAAATAAAAATAAAAATAAAAATAAAAATAAAAATAAAAATAAAAATAAAAATAAAAATAAAAATAAAAATAAAAATAAAAATAAAAATAAAAATAAAAATAAAAATAAAAATAAAAATAAAAATAAAAATAAAAATAAAAATAAAAATAAAAATAAAATTAAAAGTAAAAGTAAAAGTAAAAGTAAAAGTAAAAGTAAAAGTAAAAGTAAAAGTAAAAGTAAAAGTAAAAGTAAAAGTAAAAGTAAAAGTAAAAGTAAAAGTAAAAGTAAAAGTAAAAGTAAAAGTAAAAGTAAAAGTAAAAGTAAAAGTAAAAGTAAAAGTAAAAGTAAAAGTAAAAGTAAAAGTAAAAGTAAAAGTAAAAGTAAAAGTAAAAGTAAAAGTAAAAGTAAAAGTAAAAGTAAAAGTAAAAGTAAAAGTAAAAGTAAAAGTAAAAGTAAAAGTAAAAGTAAAAGTAAAAGTAAAAGTAAAAGTAAAAGTAAAAGTAAAAGTAAAAGTAAAAGTAAAAGTAAAAGTAAAAGTAAAAGTAAAAGTAAAAGTAAAAGTAAAAGTAAAAGTAAAAGTAAAAGTAAAAGTAAAAGTAAAAGTAAAAGTAAAAGTAAAAGTAAAAGTAAAAGTAAAAGTAAAAGTAAAAGTAAAAGTAAAAGTAAAAGTAAAAATAAAAAAAAAATGAAAATAAACTGAACAACTTTCATTATTGGACCAACCCCGAAATCACGAAAAAAAATCAGCTGTTCCATTCAAAATTAATCTTATATCATTTTATGAAAAAAAAAATTGTTTGACCAAGGAGTTTTGCATAGCTTGAACTGAAATGAAATACCGCTAATTTCGTTGTTGTTTTTTTTTCAGTAAAAAGTTTCGTCAGTTTATAAATAAGAAAAAAGATTGGTTCACTAAGGAGTTTTAAATGCTTGAATTGTAAAAGTGTACTTTACAATTAAAGCATTCACCATGCTTGACTTGTAAAGTGATCTGAAAATGGAACGTTCTATCTAAACAATGCACTGTGTTGCACATGTCAACTTACACAGCCTCATACTATATTAGTAAATGCTAGTTACCGAGCAGTATGATGTAAAATTAAAATAATAGCATCGATTTTTGATCGATGGTCTAATTGATAAGAAGTTGTTAAGCATTCCGTGGTGTCACGCGATCAGATTACGATGCATGCTATCGTTATAAATAGACGATATAGGTCGACGCCTATGTATAGTGACAATAATATTCACAGAATAGTTTTCTTATTTAGGTATTATTATGCCTTATTTACATCCAACTGTGCTGCTGTGCTGTGCTTCTGTGCTGTAATATGCCACACTGCAATCTCTACAAGTTTGAGCGAGATATGTACCTAGACAAAAGGCTAGTATGGTGAAAATTTTACCCTTTAAAAAATTACTTACATCTAAAAAGTGTGTCCGATTAGCCCCGGTGCACAAATCACAGTGAGTCCGTTTTACAACTGTATGGATTGTTTTCTAAGCATTGTTTTGTCAACTTTCTCCCTAAGAAAAAAAAGGTAACAATCAAAACGTTCTATGTAAAGCTGTGGTCCGGCCCTGTCGACAAAATCAAAGTATAAGCTTTATCTTGTCTTGTCATCGTACTATTTTAAGATCTTTTTTTTAACTATCTTTATAGTACAATACAGAATGGTACAAGAGGCGGACTTAATGCTAGTAGCATTCTCTACCAGTCAACCTTTTTGTATCTACCACAAGAATAGCAAATAAATGACTATTACTATAACTACTTTGTTCGTACTTATGCGCATTCATCTAACTTTTCATCATCGCAAAAATAAAAATAAAAATAAAAATAAAAATAAAAATAAAAATAAAAATAAAAATAAAAATAAAAATAAAAATAAAAATAAAAATAAAAATAAAAATAAAAATAAAAATAAAAATAAAAATAAAAATAAAAATAAAAATAAAAATAAAAATAAAAATAAAAATAAAAATAAAAATAAAAATAAAAATAAAAATAAAAATAAAAATAAAATTAAAAGTAAAAGTAAAAGTAAAAGTAAAATTAAAAGTAAAAGTAAAAGTAAAAGTAAAAGTAAAAGTAAAAGTAAAAGTAAAAGTAAAAGTAAAAGTAAAAGTAAAAGTAAAAGTAAAAGTAAAAGTAAAAGTAAAAGTAAAAGTAAAAGTAAAAGTAAAAGTAAAAGTAAAAGTAAAAGTAAAAGTAAAAGTAAAAGTAAAAGTAAAAGTAAAAGTAAAAGTAAAAGTAAAAGTAAAAGTAAAAGTAAAAGTAAAAGTAAAAGTAAAAGTAAAAGTAAAAGTAAAAGTAAAAGTAAAAGTAAAAGTAAAAGTAAAAGTAAAAGTAAAAGTAAAAGTAAAAGTAAAAGTAAAAGTAAAAGTAAAAGTAAAAGTAAAAGTAAAAGTAAAAGTAAAAGTAAAAGTAAAAGTAAAAGTAAAAGTAAAAGTAAAAGTAAAAGTAAAAGTAAAAGTAAAAGTAAAAGTAAAAGTAAAAGTAAAAGTAAAAGTAAAAGTAAAAGTAAAAGTAAAAGTAAAAGTAAAAGTAAAAGTAAAAGTAAAAGTAAAAGTAAAAGTAAAAGTAAAAGTAAAAGTAAAAGTAAAAGTAAAAGTAAAAGTAAAAGTAAAAGTAAAAGTAAAAGTAAAAGTAAAAGTAAAAGTAAAAGTAAAAGTAAAAGTAAAAGTAAAAGTAAAAGTAAAAGTAAAAGTAAAAGTAAAAGTAAAAGTAAAAGTAAAAGTAAAAATAAAAATAAAAATAAAAATAAAAATGAAAATAAACTGAACAACTTTCATTATTGGACCAACCCCGAAATCACGAAAAAAAATCAGCTGTTCCATTCAAAATTAATCTTATATCATTTTATGAAAAAAAAAATTGTTTGACCAAGGAGTTTTGCATAGCTTGAACTGAAATGAAATACCGCTAATTTCGTTGTTGTTTTTTTTTCAGTAAAAAGTTTCGTCAGTTTATAAATAAGAAAAAAGATTGGTTCACTAAGGAGTTTTAAATGCTTGAATTGTAAAAGTGTACTTTACAATTAAAGCATTCACCATGCTTGACTTGTAAAGTGATCTGAAAATGGAACGTTCTATCTAAACAATGCACTGTGTTGCACATGTCAACTTACACAGCCTCATACTATATTAGTAAATGCTAGTTACCGAGCAGTATGATGTAAAATTAAAATAATAGCATCGATTTTTGATCGATGGTCTAATTGATAAGAAGTTGTTAAGCATTCCGTGGTGTCACGCGATCAGATTACGATGCATGCTATCGTTATAAATAGACGATATAGGTCGACGCCTATGTATAGTGACAATAATGTTCACAGAATAGTTTTCTTATTTAGGTATTATTATGCCTTATTTACATCCAACTGTGCTGCTGTGCTGTGCTTCTGTGCTGTAATATGCCACACAGCAATCTCTACAAGTTTGAGCGAGATATGTACCTAGACAAAAGGCTAGTATGGTGAAAATTTTACCCTTTAAAAAATTACTTACATCTAAAAAGTGTGTCCGATTAGCCCCGGTGCACAAATCACAGTGAGTCCGTTTTACAACTGTATGGATTGTTTTCTAAGCTTTGTTTTGTCAACTTTCTCCCTAAGAAAAAAAAGGTAACAATCAAAACGTTCTATGTAAAGCTGTGGTCCGGCCCTGTCGACAAAATCAAAGTATAAGCTTTATCTTGTCTTGTCATCGTACTATTTTAAGATCTTTTTTTTAACTATCTTTATAGTACAATACAGAATGGTACAAGAGGCGGACTTAATGCTAGTAGCATTCTCTACCAGTCAACCTTTTTGTATCTACCACAAGAATAGCAAATAAATGACTATTACTATAACTACTTTGTTTGTACTTATGCGCATTCATCTAACTTTTCATCATCGCACCGATAGGTTTGTGCTGACAAACCTATCGGTGCGATGATGAAGTCACCCGTAGAATGTAAATTGCTATACTATTACTATACTAACAAAATTGTTATTCAAATTTTATTTTCATCTTTGTTTATTTGTCACTTTATAGATTCATGATATAATACAAACAACGTTTAATAACTATAATATGTCCGTTGCATACACACTGCAGTAAAAGTAAAAGTAAAAGTAAAAATAAAAATAAAAATAAAAATAAAAGTAAAAGTAAAAGTAAAAGTAAAAGTAAAAGTAAAAGTAAAAGTAAAAGTAAAAGTAAAAGTAAAAGTAAAAGCAAAAGCAAAAGCAAAAGCAAAAGCAAAAGCAAAAGCAAAAGCAAAAGCAAAAGTAAAAGTAAAAATAAAAATAAAAATAAAAATAAAAATAAAAGTAAAAGTAAAAGTAAAAGTAAAAGTAAAAGTAAAAGTAAAAGTAAAAGTAAAAGTAAAAGTAAAAGTAAAAGTAAAAGTAAAAGTAAAAGTAAAAGTAAAAGTAAAAGTAAAAGTAAAAGTAAAAGTAAAAGTAAAAGTAAAAGTAAAAGTAAAAGTAAAAGTAAAAGTAAAAGTAAAAGTAAAAGTAAAAGTAAAAGTAAAAGTAAAAGTAAAAGTAAAAGTAAAAGTAAAAGTAAAAGTAAAAGTAAAAGTAAAAGTAAAAGTAAAAGTAAAAGTAAAAGTAAAAGTAAAAGTAAAAGTAAAAGTAAAAGTAAAAGTAAAAGTAAAAGTAAAAGTAAAAGTAAAAGTAAAAGTAAAAGTAAAAGTAAAAGTAAAAGTAAAAGTAAAAGTAAAAGTAAAAGTAAAAGTAAAAGTAAAAGTAAAAGTAAAAGTAAAAGTAAAAGTAAAAGTAAAAGTAAAAGTAAAAGTAAAAGTAAAAGTAAAAGTAAAAGTAAAAGTAAAAGTAAAAGTAAAAGTAAAAGTAAAAGTAAAAGTAAAAGTAAAAGTAAAAGTAAAAGTAAAAGTAAAAGTAAAAGTAAAAGTAAAAGTAAAAGTAAAAGTAAAAGTAAAAGTAAAAGTAAAAGTAAAAGTAAAAGTAAAAGTAAAAGTAAAAGTAAAAGTAAAAGTAAAAGTAAAAGTAAAAGTAAAAGTAAAAGTAAAAGTAAAAGTAAAAGTAAAAGTAAAAGTAAAAGTAAAAGTAAAAGTAAAAGTAAAAGTAAAAGTAAAAGTAAAAGTAAAAGTAAAAGTAAAAGTAAAAGTAAAAGTAAAAGTAAAAGTAAAAGTAAAAGTAAAAGTAAAAGTAAAAGTAAAAGTAAAAGTAAAAGTAAAAGTAAAAGTAAAAGTAAAAGTAAAAGTAAAAGTAAAAGTAAAAGTAAAAGTAAAAGTAAAAGTAAAAGTAAAAGTAAAAGTAAAAGTAAAAGTAAAAGTAAAAGTAAAAGTAAAAGTAAAAGTAAAAATAAAAATAAAAATAAAAATAAAAAATAAAAATAAAAATAAAAATAAAAATAAAAATAAAAATAAAAATAAAAATAAAAATAAAAATAAAAATAAAAATAAAAATAAAAATGAAAATAAACTGAACAACTTTCATTATTGGACCAACCCCGAAATCACGAAAAAAAATCAGCTGTTCCATTCAAAATGAATCTTATATCATTTTATGAAAAAAAAAATTGTTTGACCAAGGAGTTTTGCATAGCTTGAACTGAAATGAAATACCGCTAATTTCGTTGTTGTTTTTTTTTTCAGTAAAAAGTTTCGTCAGTTTATAAATAAGAAAAAAGATTGGTTCACTAAGGAGTTTTAAATGCTTGAATTGTAAAAGTGTACTTTACAATTAAAGCATTCACCATGCTTGACTTGTAAAGTGATCTGAAAATGGAACGTTCTATCTAAACAATGCACTGTGTTGCACATGTCAACTTACACAGCCTCATACTATATTAGTAAATGCTAGTTACCGAGCAGTATGATGTAAAATTAAAATAATAGCATCGATTTTTGATCGATGGTCTAATTGATAAGAAGTTGTTAAGCATTCCGTGGTGTCACGCGATCAGATTACGATGCATGCTATCGTTATAAATAGACGATATAGGTCGACGCCTATGTATAGTGACAATAATGTTCACAGAATAGTTTTCTTATTTAGGTATTATTATGCCTTATTTACATCCAACTGTGCTGCTGTGCTGTGCTTCTGTGCTGTAATATGCCACACTGCAATCTCTACAAGTTTGAGCGAGATATGTACCTAGACAAAAGGCTAGTATGGTGAAAATTTTACCCTTTAAAAAATTACTTACATCTAAAAAGTGTGTCCGATTAGCCCCGGTGCACAAATCACAGTGAGTCCGTTTTACAACTGTATGGATTGTTTTCTAAGCTTTGTTTTGTCAACTTTCTCCCTAAGAAAAAAAAGGTAACAATCAAAACGTTCTATGTAAAGCTGTGGTCCGGCCCTGTCGACAAAATCAAAGTATAAGCTTTATCTTGTCTTGTCATCGTACTATTTTAAGATCTTTTTTTTAACTATCTTTATAGTACAATACAGAATGGTACAAGAGGCGGACTTAATGCTAGTAGCATTCTCTACCAGTCAACCTTTTTGTATCTACCACAAGAATAGCAAATAAATGACTATTACTATAACTACTTTGTTCGTACTTATGCGCATTCATCTAACTTTTCATCATCGCAAAAATAAAAATAAAAATAAAAATAAAAATAAAAATAAAAATAAAAATAAAAATAAAAATAAAAATAAAATTAAAAGTAAAAGGAAAGATAAAAGTAAAAGTAAAAGTAAAAGTAAAAGTAAAAGTAAAAGTAAAAGTAAAAGTAAAAGTAAAAGTAAAAGTAAAAGTAAAAGTAAAAGTAAAAGTAAAAGTAAAAGTAAAAGTAAAAGTAAAAGTAAAAGTAAAAGTAAAAGTAAAAGTAAAAGTAAAAGTAAAAGTAAAAGTAAAAGTAAAAGTAAAAGTAAAAGTAAAAGTAAAAGTAAAAGTAAAAGTAAAAGTAAAAGTAAAAGTAAAAGTAAAAGTAAAAGTAAAAGTAAAAGTAAAAGTAAAAGTAAAAGTAAAAGTAAAAGTAAAAGTAAAAGTAAAAGTAAAAGTAAAAGTAAAAGTAAAAGTAAAAGTAAAAGTAAAAGTAAAAGTAAAAGTAAAAGTAAAAGTAAAAGTAAAAGTAAAAGTAAAAGTAAAAGTAAAAGTAAAAGTAAAAGTAAAAGTAAAAGTAAAAGTAAAAGTAAAAGTAAAAGTAAAAGTAAAAGTAAAAGTAAAAGTAAAAGTAAAAGTAAAAGTAAAAGTAAAAGTAAAAGTAAAAGTAAAAGTAAAAGTAAAAGTAAAAGTAAAAGTAAAAGTAAAAGTAAAAGTAAAAGTAAAAGTAAAAGTAAAAGTAAAAGTAAAAGTAAAAGTAAAAGTAAAAGTAAAAGTAAAAGTAAAAGTAAAAGTAAAAGTAAAAGTAAAAGTAAAAGTAAAAGTAAAAGTAAAAGTAAAAGTAAAAGTAAAAGTAAAAGTAAAAGTAAAAGTAAAAGTAAAAGTAAAAGTAAAAGTAAAAGTAAAAGTAAAAGTAAAAGTAAAAGTAAAAGTAAAAGTAAAAGTAAAAGTAAAAGTAAAAGTAAAAGTAAAAGTAAAAGTAAAAGTAAAAGTAAAAGTAAAAGTAAAAGTAAAAGTAAAAGTAAAAGTAAAAGTAAAAGTAAAAGTAAAAGTAAAAGTAAAAGTAAAAGTAAAAGTAAAAGTAAAAGTAAAAGTAAAAGTAAAAGTAAAAGTAAAAGTAAAAGTAAAAGTAAAAGTAAAAGTAAAAGTAAAAGTAAAAGTAAAAGTAAAAGTAAAAGTAAAAGTAAAAGTAAAAGTAAAAGTAAAAGTAAAAGTAAAAGTAAAAGTAAAAGTAAAAGTAAAAGTAAAAGTAAAAGTAAAAGTAAAAGTAAAAGTAAAAGTAAAAGTAAAAGTAAAAGTAAAAGTAAAAGTAAAAGTAAAAGTAAAAGTAAAAATAAAAAAAAAATGAAAATAAACTGAACAACTTTCATTATTGGACCAACCCCGAAATCACGAAAAAAAATCAGCTGTTCCATTCAAAATTAATCTTATATCATTTTATGAAAAAAAAAATTGTTTGACCAAGGAGTTTTGCATAGCTTGAACTGAAATGAAATACCGCTAATTTCGTTGTTGTTTTTTTTTCAGTAAAAAGTTTCGTCAGTTTATAAATAAGAAAAAAGATTGGTTCACTAAGGAGTTTTAAATGCTTGAATTGTAAAAGTGTACTTTACAATTAAAGCATTCACCATGCTTGACTTGTAAAGTGATCTGAAAATGGAACGTTCTATCTAAACAATGCACTGTGTTGCACATGTCAACTTACACAGCCTCATACTATATTAGTAAATGCTAGTTACCGAGCAGTATGATGTAAAATTAAAATAATAGCATCGATTTTTGATCGATGGTCTAATTGATAAGAAGTTGTTAAGCATTCCGTGGTGTCACGCGATCAGATTACGATGCATGCTATCGTTATAAATAGACGATATAGGTCGACGCCTATGTATAGTGACAATAATATTCACAGAATAGTTTTCTTATTTAGGTATTATTATGCCTTATTTACATCCAACTGTGCTGCTGTGCTGTGCTTCTGTGCTGTAATATGCCACACTGCAATCTCTACAAGTTTGAGCGAGATATGTACCTAGACAAAAGGCTAGTATGGTGAAAATTTTACCCTTTAAAAAATTACTTACATCTAAAAAGTGTGTCCGATTAGCCCCGGTGCACAAATCACAGTGAGTCCGTTTTACAACTGTATGGATTGTTTTCTAAGCATTGTTTTGTCAACTTTCTCCCTAAGAAAAAAAAGGTAACAATCAAAACGTTCTATGTAAAGCTGTGGTCCGGCCCTGTCGACAAAATCAAAGTATAAGCTTTATCTTGTCTTGTCATCGTACTATTTTAAGATCTTTTTTTTAACTATCTTTATAGTACAATACAGAATGGTACAAGAGGCGGACTTAATGCTAGTAGCATTCTCTACCAGTCAACCTTTTTGTATCTACCACAAGAATAGCAAATAAATGACTATTACTATAACTACTTTGTTCGTACTTATGCGCATTCATCTAACTTTTCATCATCGCAAAAATAAAAATAAAAATAAAAATAAAAATAAAAATAAAAATAAAAATAAAAATAAAAATAAAAATAAAAATAAAAATAAAAATAAAAATAAAAATAAAAATAAAAATAAAAATAAAAATAAAAATAAAAATAAAAATAAAAATAAAAATAAAAATAAAAATAAAAATAAAAATAAAAATAAAAATAAAAATAAAAATAAAAATAAAAATAAAAATAAAAATAAAAATAAAAATAAAAATAAAAATAAAATTAAAAGTAAAAGTAAAAGTAAAAGTAAAAGTAAAAGTAAAAGTAAAAGTAAAAGTAAAAGTAAAAGTAAAAGTAAAAGTAAAAGTAAAAGTAAAAGTAAAAGTAAAAGTAAAAGTAAAAGTAAAAGTAAAAGTAAAAGTAAAAGTAAAAGTAAAAGTAAAAGTAAAAGTAAAAGTAAAAGTAAAAGTAAAAGTAAAAGTAAAAGTAAAAGTAAAAGTAAAAGTAAAAGTAAAAGTAAAAGTAAAAGTAAAAGTAAAAGTAAAAGTAAAAGTAAAAGTAAAAGTAAAAGTAAAAGTAAAAGTAAAAGTAAAAGTAAAAGTAAAAGTAAAAGTAAAAGTAAAAGTAAAAGTAAAAGTAAAAGTAAAAGTAAAAGTAAAAGTAAAAGTAAAAGTAAAAGTAAAAGTAAAAGTAAAAGTAAAAGTAAAAGTAAAAGTAAAAGTAAAAGTAAAAGTAAAAGTAAAAGTAAAAGTAAAAGTAAAAGTAAAAGTAAAAGTAAAAGTAAAAGTAAAAGTAAAAGTAAAAGTAAAAATAAAAAAAAAATGAAAATAAACTGAACAACTTTCATTATTGGACCAACCCCGAAATCACGAAAAAAAATCAGCTGTTCCATTCAAAATTAATCTTATATCATTTTATGAAAAAAAAAATTGTTTGACCAAGGAGTTTTGCATAGCTTGAACTGAAATGAAATACCGCTAATTTCGTTGTTGTTTTTTTTTCAGTAAAAAGTTTCGTCAGTTTATAAATAAGAAAAAAGATTGGTTCACTAAGGAGTTTTAAATGCTTGAATTGTAAAAGTGTACTTTACAATTAAAGCATTCACCATGCTTGACTTGTAAAGTGATCTGAAAATGGAACGTTCTATCTAAACAATGCACTGTGTTGCACATGTCAACTTACACAGCCTCATACTATATTAGTAAATGCTAGTTACCGAGCAGTATGATGTAAAATTAAAATAATAGCATCGATTTTTGATCGATGGTCTAATTGATAAGAAGTTGTTAAGCATTCCGTGGTGTCACGCGATCAGATTACGATGCATGCTATCGTTATAAATAGACGATATAGGTCGACGCCTATGTATAGTGACAATAATATTCACAGAATAGTTTTCTTATTTAGGTATTATTATGCCTTATTTACATCCAACTGTGCTGCTGTGCTGTGCTTCTGTGCTGTAATATGCCACACTGCAATCTCTACAAGTTTGAGCGAGATATGTACCTAGACAAAAGGCTAGTATGGTGAAAATTTTACCCTTTAAAAAATTACTTACATCTAAAAAGTGTGTCCGATTAGCCCCGGTGCACAAATCACAGTGAGTCCGTTTTACAACTGTATGGATTGTTTTCTAAGCATTGTTTTGTCAACTTTCTCCCTAAGAAAAAAAAGGTAACAATCAAAACGTTCTATGTAAAGCTGTGGTCCGGCCCTGTCGACAAAATCAAAGTATAAGCTTTATCTTGTCTTGTCATCGTACTATTTTAAGATCTTTTTTTTAACTATCTTTATAGTACAATACAGAATGGTACAAGAGGCGGACTTAATGCTAGTAGCATTCTCTACCAGTCAACCTTTTTGTATCTACCACAAGAATAGCAAATAAATGACTATTACTATAACTACTTTGTTCGTACTTATGCGCATTCATCTAACTTTTCATCATCGCAAAAATAAAAATAAAAATAAAAATAAAAATAAAAATAAAAATAAAAATAAAAATAAAAATAAAAATAAAAATAAAAATAAAAATAAAAATAAAAATAAAAATAAAAATAAAAATAAAAATAAAAATAAAAATAAAAATAAAAATAAAAATAAAAATAAAAATAAAAATAAAAATAAAAATAAAAATAAAAATAAAAATAAAAATAAAAATAAAAATAAAAATAAAAATAAAAATAAAAATAAAAATAAAAATAAAAATAAAAATAAAATTAAAAGTAAAAGTAAAAGTAAAAGTAAAAGTAAAAGTAAAAGTAAAAGTAAAAGTAAAAGTAAAAGTAAAAGTAAAAGTAAAAGTAAAAGTAAAAGTAAAAGTAAAAGTAAAAGTAAAAGTAAAAGTAAAAGTAAAAGTAAAAGTAAAAGTAAAAGTAAAAGTAAAAGTAAAAGTAAAAGTAAAAGTAAAAGTAAAAGTAAAAGTAAAAGTAAAAGTAAAAGTAAAAGTAAAAGTAAAAGTAAAAGTAAAAGTAAAAGTAAAAGTAAAAGTAAAAGTAAAAGTAAAAGTAAAAGTAAAAGTAAAAGTAAAAGTAAAAGTAAAAGTAAAAGTAAAAGTAAAAGTAAAAGTAAAAGTAAAAGTAAAAGTAAAAGTAAAAGTAAAAGTAAAAGTAAAAGTAAAAGTAAAAGTAAAAGTAAAAGTAAAAGTAAAAGTAAAAGTAAAAGTAAAAGTAAAAGTAAAAGTAAAAGTAAAAGTAAAAGTAAAAGTAAAAGTAAAAGTAAAAGTAAAAGTAAAAGTAAAAGTAAAAGTAAAAGTAAAAGTAAAAGTAAAAGTAAAAGTAAAAGTAAAAGTAAAAGTAAAAGTAAAAGTAAAAGTAAAAGTAAAAGTAAAAGTAAAAGTAAAAATAAAAATAAAAATAAAAATAAAAATGAAATTAAACTGAACAACTTTCATTATTGGACCAACCCCGAAATCACGAAAAAAAATCAGCTGTTCCATTCAAAATTAATCTTATATCATTTTATGAAAAAAAAAATTGTTTGACCAAGGAGTTTTGCATAGCTTGAACTGAAATGAAATACCGCTAATTTCGTTGTTGTTTTTTTTTCAGTAAAAAGTTTCGTCAGTTTATAAATAAGAAAAAAGATTGGTTCACTAAGGAGTTTTAAATGCTTGAATTGTAAAAGTGTACTTTACAATTAAAGCATTCACCATGCTTGACTTGTAAAGTGATCTGAAAATGGAACGTTCTATCTAAACAATGCACTGTGTTGCACATGTCAACTTACACAGCCTCATACTATATTAGTAAATGCTAGTTACCGAGCAGTATGATGTAAAATTAAAATAATAGCATCGATTTTTGATCGATGGTCTAATTGATAAGAAGTGTCTAATTGATAAGAAGTTGTTAAGCATTCCGTGGTGTCACGCGATCAGATTACGATGCATGCTATCGTTATAAATAGACGATATAGGTCGACGCCTATGTATAGTGACAATAATGTTCACAGAATAGTTTTCTTATTTAGGTATTATTATGCCTTATTTACATCCAACTGTGCTGCTGTGCTGTGCTTCTGTGCTGTAATATGCCACACAGCAATCTCTACAAGTTTGAGCGAGATATGTACCTAGACAAAAGGCTAGTATGGTGAAAATTTTACCCTTTAAAAAATTACTTACATCTAAAAAGTGTGTCCGATTAGCCCCGGTGCACAAATCACAGTGAGTCCGTTTTACAACTGTATGGATTGTTTTCTAAGCTTTGTTTTGTCAACTTTCTCCCTAAGAAAAAAAAGGTAACAATCAAAACGTTCTATGTAAAGCTGTGGTCCGGCCCTGTCGACAAAATCAAAGTATAAGCTTTATCTTGTCTTGTCATCGTACTATTTTAAGATCTTTTTTTTAACTATCTTTATAGTACAATACAGAATGGTACAAGAGGCGGACTTAATGCTAGTAGCATTCTCTACCAGTCAACCTTTTTGTATCTACCACAAGAATAGCAAATAAATGACTATTACTATAACTACTTTGTTTGTACTTATGCGCATTCATCTAACTTTTCATCATCGCACCGATAGGTTTGTGCTGACAAACCTATCGGTGCGATGATGAAGTCACCCGTAGAATGTAAATTGCTATACTATTACTATACTAACAAAATTGTTATTCAAATTTTATTTTCATCTTTGTTTATTTGTCACTTTATAGATTCATGATATAATACAAACAACGTTTAATAACTATAATATGTCCGTTGCATACACACTGCAGTAAAAGTAAAAGTAAAAGTAAAAATAAAAATAAAAATAAAAATAAAAGTAAAAGTAAAAGTAAAAGTAAAAGTAAAAGTAAAAGTAAAAGTAAAAGTAAAAGTAAAAGCAAAAGCAAAAGCAAAAGCAAAAGCAAAAGCAAAAGCAAAAGCAAAAGCAAAAGCAAAAGCAAAAATAAAAATAAAAATAAAAATAAAAATAAAAATAAAAGTAAAAGTAAAAGTAAAAGTAAAAGTAAAAGTAAAAGTAAAAGTAAAAGTAAAAGTAAGAGTAAGAGTAAGAGTAAGAGTAAAAGTAAAAGTAAAAGTAAAAGTAAAAGTAAAAGTAAAAGTAAAAGTAAAAGTAAAAGTAAAAGTAAAAGTAAAAGTAAAAGTAAAAGTAAAAGTAAAAGTAAAAGTAAAAGTAAAAGTAAAAGTAAAAGTAAAAGTAAAAGTAAAAGTAAAAGTAAAAGTAAAAGTAAAAGTAAAAGTAAAAGTAAAAGTAAAAGTAAAAGTAAAAGTAAAAGTAAAAGTAAAAGTAAAAGTAAAAGTAAAAGTAAAAGTAAAAGTAAAAGTAAAAGTAAAAGTAAAAGTAAAAGTAAAAGTAAAAGTAAAAGTAAAAGTAAAAGTAAAAGTAAAAGTAAAAGTAAAAGTAAAAGTAAAAGTAAAAGTAAAAGTAAAAGTAAAAGTAAAAGTAAAAGTAAAAGTAAAAGTAAAAGTAAAAGTAAAAGTAAAAGTAAAAGTAAAAGTAAAAGTAAAAGTAAAAGTAAAAGTAAAAGTAAAAGTAAAAGTAAAAGTAAAAGTAAAAGTAAAAGTAAAAGTAAAAGTAAAAGTAAAAGTAAAAGTAAAAGTAAAAGTAAAAGTAAAAGTAAAAGTAAAAGTAAAAGTAAAAGTAAAAGTAAAAGTAAAAGTAAAAGTAAAAGTAAAAGTAAAAGTAAAAGTAAAAGTAAAAGTAAAAGTAAAAGTAAAAGTAAAAGTAAAAGTAAAAGTAAAAGTAAAAGTAAAAGTAAAAGTAAAAGTAAAAGTAAAAGTAAAAGTAAAAGTAAAAGTAAAAGTAAAAGTAAAAGTAAAAGTAAAAGTAAAAGTAAAAGTAAAAGTAAAAGTAAAAGTAAAAGTAAAAGTAAAAGTAAAAGTAAAAGTAAAAGTAAAAGTAAAAGTAAAAGTAAAAGTAAAAGTAAAAGTAAAAGTAAAAGTAAAAGTAAAAGTAAAAGTAAAAATAAAAATAAAAATAAAAATAAAAATAAAAATAAAAATAAAAATAAAAATAAAAATAAAAATAAAAATAAACTGAACAACTTTCATTATTGGACCAACCCCGAAATCACGAAAAAAAATCAGCTGTTCCATTCAAAATGAATCTTATATCATTTTATGAAAAAAAAAATTGTTTGACCAAGGAGTTTTGCATAGCTTGAACTGAAATGAAATACCGCTAATTTCGTTGTTGTTTTTTTTTTCAGTAAAAAGTTTCGTCAGTTTATAAATAAGAAAAAAGATTGGTTCACTAAGGAGTTTTAAATGCTTGAATTGTAAAAGTGTACTTTACAATTAAAGCATTCACCATGCTTGACTTGTAAAGTGATCTGAAAATGGAACGTTCTATCTAAACAATGCACTGTGTTGCACATGTCAACTTACACAGCCTCATACTATATTAGTAAATGCTAGTTACCGAGCAGTATGATGTAAAATTAAAATAATAGCATCGATTTTTGATCGATGGTCTAATTGATAAGAAGTTGTTAAGCATTCCGTGGTGTCACGCGATCAGATTACGATGCATGCTATCGTTATAAATAGACGATATAGGTCGACGCCTATGTATAGTGACAATAATATTCACAGAATAGTTTTCTTATTTAGGTATTATTATGCCTTATTTACATCCAACTGTGCTGCTGTGCTGTGCTTCTGTGCTGTAATATGCCACACTACAATCTCTACAAGTTTGAGCGAGATATGTACCTAGACAAAAGGCTAGTATGGTGAAAATTTTATCCTTAAAAAAATTACTTACATCTAAAAAGTGTGTCCGATTAGCCCCGGTGCACAAATCACAGTGAGTCCGTTTTACAACTGTATGGATTGTTTTCTAAGCTTTGTTTTGTCAACTTTCTCCCTAAGAAAAAAAAGGTAACAATCAAAACGTTCTAAGTAAAGCTGTGGTCCGGCCCTGTCGACAAAATCAAAGTATAAGCTTTATCTTGTCTTGTCATCGTACTATTTTAAGATCTTTTTTTTAACTATCTTTATAGTACAATACAGAATGGTACAAGAGGCGGACTTAATGCTAGTAGCATTCTCTACCAGTCAACCTTTTTGTATCTACCACAAGAATAGCAAATAAATGACTATTACTATAACTACTTTGTTCGTACTTATGCGCATTCATCTAACTTTTCATCATCGCACCGATAGGTTTGTGCTGACAAACCTATCGGTGCGATGATGAAGTCACCCGTGGAATGTAGATTGCTATACTATTAATAGTAATTAGTATAGACTAACAAAATTGTTATTCAGATTTTGATTTCATCTTTGTTTATTTGTCACTTTATAGATTCATGATATAATACAAACAACGTTTAATAACTATAATATGTCCGTTGCATACACACTGCAGTAAAAGTAAATAAAAATAAAAATAAAAGTAAAAGTAAAAGTAAAAGTAAAAATAAAAATAAAAATAAAAATAAAAAGTAAAAGTAAAAGTAAAAGTAAAAGTAAAAGTAAAAGTAAAAGTAAAAGTAAAAGTAAAAGTAAAAGTAAAAGTAAAAGTAAAAGTAAAAGTAAAAGTAAAAGTAAAAGTAAAAGTAAAAGTAAAAGTAAAAGTAAAAGTAAAAGTAAAAGTAAAAGTAAAAGTAAAAGTAAAAGTAAAAGTAAAAGTAAAAGTAAAAGTAAAAGTAAAAGTAAAAGTAAAAGTAAAAGTAAAAGTAAAAGTAAAAGTAAAAGTAAAAGTTAAAGTTAAAGTAAAAGTAAAAGTAAAAGTAAAAGTAAAAGTAAAAGTAAAAGTAAAAGTAAAAGTAAAAGTAAAAGTAAAAGTAAAAGTAAAAGTAAAAGTAAAAGTAAAAGTAAAAGTAAAAGTAAAAGTAAAAGTAAAAGTAAAAGTAAAAGTAAAAGTAAAAGTAAAAGTAAAAGTAAAAGTAAAAGTAAAAGTAAAAGTAAAAGTAAAAGTAAAAGTAAAAGTAAAAGTAAAAGTAAAAGTAAAAGTAAAAGTAAAAGTAAAAGTAAAAGTAAAAGTAAAAGTAAAAGTAAAAGTAAAAGTAAAAGTAAAAGTAAAAGTAAAAGTAAAAGTAAAAGTAAAAGTAAAAGTAAAAGTAAAAGTAAAAGTAAAAGTAAAAGTAAAAGTAAAAGTAAAAGTAAAAGTAAAAGTAAAAGTAAAAGTAAAAGTAAAAGTAAAAGTAAAAGTAAAAGTAAAAGTAAAAGTAAAAGTAAAAGTAAAAGTAAAAGTAAAAGTAAAAGTAAAAGTAAAAGTAAAAGTAAAAGTAAAAGTAAAAGTAAAAGTAAAAGTAAAAGTAAAAGTAAAAGTAAAAGTAAAAGTAAAAGTAAAAGTAAAAGTAAAAGTAAAAGTAAAAGTAAAAGTAAAAGTAAAAGTAAAAGTAAAAGTAAAAGTAAAAGTAAAAGTAAAAGTAAAAGTAAAAGTAAAAGTAAAAGTAAAAGTAAAAGTAAAAGTAAAAGTAAAAGTAAAAGTAAAAGTAAAAGTAAAAGTAAAAGTAAAAGTAAAAATAAAAATAAAAATAAAAATGAAAATGAAAATGAAAATGAAAATAAAAATGAAAATAAACTGAACAACTTTCATTATTGGACCAACCCCGAAATCACGAAAAAAAATCAGCTGTTCCATTCAAAATGAATCTTATATCATTTTATGAAAAAAAAAATTGTTTGACCAAGGAGTTTTGCATAGCTTGAACTGAAATGAACTAATTTCGTTGTTGTTTTTTTTTCAGTAAAAAGTTTCGTCAGTTTATAAATAAGAAAAAAGATTGGTTCACTAAGGAGTTTTAAATGCTTGAATTGTAAAAGTGTACTTTACAATTAAAGCATTCACCATGCTTGACTTGTAAAGTGATCTGAAAATGGAACGTTCTATCTAAACAATGCACTGTGTTGCACATGTCAACTTACACAGCCTCATACTATATTAGTAAATGCTAGTTACCGAGCAGTATGATGTAAAATTAAAATAATAGCATCGATTTTTGATCGATGGTCTAATTGATAAGAAGTTGTTAAGCATTCCGTGGTGTCACGCGATCAGATTACGATGCATGCTATCGTTATAAATAGACGATATAGGTCGACGCCTATGTATAGTGACAATAATATTCACAGAATAGTTTTCTTATTTAGGTATTATTATGCCTTATTTACATCCAACTGTGCTGCTGTGCTGTGCTTCTGTGCTGTAATATGCCACACTGCAATCTCTACAAGTTTGAGCGAGATATGTACCTAGACAAAAGGCTAGTATGGTGAAAATTTTACCCTTTAAAAAATTACTTACATCTAAAAAGTGTGTCCGATTAGCCCCGGTGCACAAATCACAGTGAGTCCGTTTTACAACTGTATGGATTGTTTTCTAAGCTTTGTTTTGTCAACTTTCTCCCTAAGAAAAAAAAGGTAACAATCAAAACGTTCTATGTAAAGCTGTGGTCCGGCCCTGTCGACAAAATCAAAGTATAAGCTTTATCTTGTCTTGTCATCGTACTATTTTAAGATCTTTTTTTTAACTATCTTTATAGTACAATACAGAATGGTACAAAAGGGCGGACTTAATGCTAGTAGCATTCTCTACCAGTCAACCTTTTTGTATCTACCACAAGAATAGCAAATAAATGACTATTACTATAACTACTTTGTTCGTACTTATGCGCATTCATCTAACTTTTCATCATCGCAAAAATAAAAATAAAAATAAAAATAAAAATAAAAATAAAAATAAAAATAAAAATAAAAATAAAATTAAAAGTAAAAGTAAAAGTAAAAGTAAAAGGAAAGATAAAAGTAAAAGTAAAAGTAAAAGTAAAAGTAAAAGTAAAAGTAAAAGTAAAAGTAAAAGTAAAAGTAAAAGTAAAAGTAAAAGTAAAAGTAAAAGTAAAAGTAAAAGTAAAAGTAAAAGTAAAAGTAAAAGTAAAAGTAAAAGTAAAAGTAAAAGTAAAAGTAAAAGTGAAAGTGAAAGTGAAAGTGAAAGTGAAAGTGAAAGTGAAAGTGAAAGTGAAAGTGAAAGTGAAAGTGAAAGTGAAAGTGAAAGTGAAAGTGAAAGTGAAAGTGAAAGTGAAAGTGAAAGTGAAAGTGAAAGTGAAAGTGAAAGTGAAAGTGAAAGTGAAAGTGAAAGTGAAAGTGAAAGTGAAAGTGAAAGTGAAAGTGAAAGTGAAAGTGAAAGTGAAAGTGAAAGTAAAAGTAAAAGTAAAAGTAAAAGTAAAAGTAAAAGTAAAAGTAAAAGTAAAAGTAAAAGTAAAAGTAAAAGTAAAAGTAAAAGTAAAAGTAAAAGTAAAAGTAAAAGTAAAAATAAAAATAAAAATAAAAATAAAAATAAAAATAAAAATAAAAATAAAAATAAAAATAAAAATAAAAATAAAAATAAAATTAAAAGTAAAAGTAAAAGTAAAAGTAAAAGTAAAAGTAAAAGTAAAAGTAAAAGTAAAAGTAAAAGTAAAAGTAAAAGTAAAAGTAAAAGTAAAAGTAAAAGTAAAAGTAAAAGTAAAAGTAAAAGTAAAAGTAAAAGTAAAAGTAAAAGTAAAAGTAAAAGTAAAAGTAAAAGTAAAAGTAAAAGTAAAAGTAAAAGTAAAAGTAAAAGTAAAAGTAAAAGTAAAAGTAAAAGTAAAAGTAAAAGTAAAAGTAAAAGTAAAAGTAAAAGTAAAAGTAAAAGTAAAAGTAAAAGTAAAAGTAAAAGTAAAAGTAAAAGTAAAAGTAAAAGTAAAAGTAAAAGTAAAAGTAAAAGTAAAAGTAAAAGTAAAAGTAAAAGTAAAAGTAAAAGTAAAAGTAAAAGTAAAAGTAAAAGTAAAAGTAAAAGTAAAAGTAAAAGTAAAAGTAAAAGTAAAAGTAAAAGTAAAAGTAAAAGTAAAAGTAAAAGTAAAAGTAAAAGTAAAAGTAAAAGTAAAAGTAAAAGTAAAAGTAAAAGTAAAAGTAAAAGTAAAAGTAAAAATAAAAATAAAAATAAAAATAAAAATGAAAATAAACTGAACAACTTTCATTATTGGACCAACCCCGAAATCACGAAAAAAAATCAGCTGTTCCATTCAAAATTAATCTTATATCATTTTATGAAAAAAAAAAATTGTTTGACCAAGGAGTTTTGCATAGCTTGAACTGAAATGAAATACCGCTAATTTCGTTGTTGTTTTTTTTTCAGTAAAAAGTTTCGTCAGTTTATAAATAAGAAAAAAGATTGGTTCACTAAGGAGTTTTAAATGCTTGAATTGTAAAAGTGTACTTTACAATTAAAGCATTCACCATGCTTGACTTGTAAAGTGATCTGAAAATGGAACGTTCTATCTAAACAATGCACTGTGTTGCACATGTCAACTTACACAGCCTCATACTATATTAGTAAATGCTAGTTACCGAGCAGTATGATGTAAAATTAAAATAATAGCATCGATTTTTGATCGATGGTCTAATTGATAAGAAGTTATTAAGCATTCCGTGGTGTCACGCGATCAGATTACGATGCATGCTATCGTTATAAATAGACGATATAGGTCGACGCCTATGTATAGTGACAATAATATTCACAGAATAGTTTTCTTATTTAGGTATTATTATGCCTTATTTACATCCAACTGTGCTGCTGTGCTGTGCTTCTGTGCTGTAATATGCCACACTGCAATCTCTACAAGTTTGAGCGAGATATGTACCTAGACAAAAGGCTAGTATGGTGAAAATTTTATCCTTTAAAAAATTACTTACATCTAAAAAGTGTGTCCGATTAGCCCCGGTGCACAAATCACAGTGAGTCCGTTTTACAACTGTATGGATTGTTTTCTAAGCTTTGTTTTGTCAACTTTCTCCCTAAGAAAAAAAAGGTAACAATCAAAACGTTCTATGTAAAGCTGTGGTCCGGCCCTGTCGACAAAATCAAAGTATAAGCTTTATCTTGTCTTGTCATCGTACTATTTTAAGATCTTTTTTTTAACTATCTTTATAGTACAATACAGAATGGTACAAGAGGCGGACTTAATGCTAGTAGCATTCTCTACCAGTCAACCTTTTTGTATCTACCACAAGAATAGCAAATAAATGACTATTACTATAACTACTTTGTTTGTACTTATGCGCATTCATCTAACTTTTCATCATCGCACCGATAGGTTTGTGCTGACAAACCTATCGGTGCGATGATGAAGTCACCCGTAGAATGTAAATTGCTATACTATTACTATACTAACAAAATTGTTATTCAAATTTTATTTTCATCTTTGTTTATTTGTCACTTTATAGATTCATGATATAATACAAACAACGTTTAATAACTATAATATGTCCGTTGCATACACACTGCAGTAAAAGTAAAAGTAAAAGTAAAAGTAAAAATAAAAATAAAAATAAAAATAAAAGTAAAAGTAAAAGTAAAAGTAAAAGTAAAAGTAAAAGTAAAAGTAAAAGTAAAAGTAAAAGTAAAAGTAAAAGCAAAAGCAAAAGCAAAAGCAAAAGCAAAAGCAAAAGCAAAAGCAAAAGTAAAAGTAAAAGTAAAAATAAAAATAAAAATAAAAATAAAAATAAAAGTAAAAGTAAAAGTAAAAGTAAAAGTAAAAGTAAAAGTAAAAGTAAAAGTAAAAGTAAAAGTAAAAGTAAAAGTAAAAGTAAAAGTAAAAGTAAAAGTAAAAGTAAAAGTAAAAGTAAAAGTAAAAGTAAAAGTAAAAGTAAAAGTAAAAGTAAAAGTAAAAGTAAAAGTAAAAGTAAAAGTAAAAGTAAAAGTAAAAGTAAAAGTAAAAGTAAAAGTAAAAGTAAAAGTAAAAGTAAAAGTAAAAGTAAAAGTAAAAGTAAAAGTAAAAGTAAAAGTAAAAGTAAAAGTAAAAGTAAAAGTAAAAGTAAAAGTAAAAGTAAAAGTAAAAGTAAAAGTAAAAGTAAAAGTAAAAGTAAAAGTAAAAGTAAAAGTAAAAGTAAAAGTAAAAGTAAAAGTAAAAGTAAAAGTAAAAGTAAAAGTAAAAGTAAAAGTAAAAGTAAAAGTAAAAGTAAAAGTAAAAGTAAAAGTAAAAGTAAAAGTAAAAGTAAAAGTAAAAGTAAAAGTAAAAGTAAAAGTAAAAGTAAAAGTAAAAGTAAAAGTAAAAGTAAAAGTAAAAGTAAAAGTAAAAGTAAAAGTAAAAGTAAAAGTAAAAGTAAAAGTAAAAGTAAAAGTAAAAGTAAAAGTAAAAGTAAAAGTAAAAGTAAAAGTAAAAGTAAAAGTAAAAGTAAAAGTAAAAGTAAAAGTAAAAGTAAAAGTAAAAGTAAAAGTAAAAGTAAAAGTAAAAGTAAAAGTAAAAGTAAAAGTAAAAGTAAAAGTAAAAGTAAAAGTAAAAGTAAAAGTAAAAGTAAAAGTAAAAGTAAAAGTAAAAGTAAAAGTAAAAGTAAAAGTAAAAGTAAAAGTAAAAGTAAAAGTAAAAGTAAAAGTAAAAGTAAAAGTAAAAGTAAAAGTAAAAGTAAAAGTAAAAGTAAAAGTAAAAGTAAAAGTAAAAGTAAAAGTAAAAGTAAAAGTAAAAGTAAAAGTAAAAGTAAAAGTAAAAGTAAAAGTAAAAGTAAAAGTAAAAGTAAAAGTAAAAGTAAAAGTAAAAGTAAAAGTAAAAGTAAAAGTAAAAGTAAAAGTAAAAGTAAAAGTAAAAGTAAAAGTAAAAGTAAAAGTAAAAGTAAAAGTAAAAGTAAAAGTAAAAGTAAAAGTAAAAGTAAAAGTAAAAGTAAAAGTAAAAGTAAAAGTAAAAGTAAAAGTAAAAGTAAAAATAAAAATAAAAATAAAAATAAAAATAAAAATAAAAATAAAAATAAAAATAAAAATAAAAATAAAAATAAAAATAAAAATAAACTGAACAACTTTCATTATTGGACCAACCCCGAAATCACGAAAAAAAATCAGCTGTTCCATTCAAAATGAATCTTATATCATTTTATGAAAAAAAAAATTGTTTGACCAAGGAGTTTTGCATAGCTTGAACTGAAATGAAATACCGCTAATTTCGTTGTTGTTTTTTTTTTCAGTAAAAAGTTTCGTCAGTTTATAAATAAGAAAAAAGATTGGTTCACTAAGGAGTTTTAAATGCTTGAATTGTAAAAGTGTACTTTACAATTAAAGCATTCACCATGCTTGACTTGTAAAGTGATCTGAAAATGGAACGTTCTATCTAAACAATGCACTGTGTTGCACATGTCAACTTACACAGCCTCATACTATATTAGTAAATGCTAGTATATTAGTAAATGCTAGTTACCGAGCAGTATGATGTAAAATTAAAATAATAGCATCGATTTTTGATCGATGGTCTAATTGATAAGAGGTGTCACGCGATCAGATTACGATGCATGCTATCGTTATAAATAGACGATATAGGTCGACGCCTATGTATAGTGACAATAATATTCACAGAATAGTTTTCTTATTTAGGTATTATTATGCCTTATTTACATCCAACTGTGCTGCTGTGCTGTGCTTCTGTGCTGTAATATGCCACACTACAATCTCTACAAGTTTGAGCGAGATATGTACCTAGACAAAAGGCTAGTATGGTGAAAATTTTATCCTTAAAAAAATTACTTACATCTAAAAAGTGTGTCCGATTAGCCCCGGTGCACAAATCACAGTGAGTCCGTTTTACAACTGTATGGATTGTTTTCTAAGCTTTGTTTTGTCAACTTTCTCCCTAAGAAAAAAAAGGTAACAATCAAAACGTTCTAAGTAAAGCTGTGGTCCGGCCCTGTCGACAAAATCAAAGTATAAGCTTTATCTTGTCTTGTCATCGTACTATTTTAAGATCTTTTTTTTAACTATCTTTATAGTACAATACAGAATGGTACAAGAGGCGGACTTAATGCTAGTAGCATTCTCTACCAGTCAACCTTTTTGTATCTACCACAAGAATAGCAAATAAATGACTATTACTATAACTACTTTGTTCGTACTTATGCGCATTCATCTAACTTTTCATCATCGCACCGATAGGTTTGTGCTGACAAACCTATCGGTGCGATGATGAAGTCACCCGTGGAATGTAGATTGCTATACTATTAATAGTAATTAGTATAGACTAACAAAATTGTTATTCAGATTTTGATTTCATCTTTGTTTATTTGTCACTTTATAGATTCATGATATAATACAAACAACGTTTAATAACTATAATATGTCCGTTGCATACACACTGCAGTAAAAGTAAATAAAAATAAAAATAAAAGTAAAAGTAAAAGTAAAAGTAAAAATAAAAATAAAAATAAAAATAAAAAGTAAAAGTAAAAGTAAAAGTAAAAGTAAAAGTAAAAGTAAAAGTAAAAGTAAAAGTAAAAGTAAAAGTAAAAGTAAAAGTAAAAGTAAAAGTAAAAGTAAAAGTAAAAGTAAAAGTAAAAGTAAAAGTAAAAGTAAAAGTAAAAGTAAAAGTAAAAGTAAAAGTAAAAGTAAAAGTAAAAGTAAAAGTAAAAGTAAAAGTAAAAGTAAAAGTAAAAGTAAAAGTAAAAGTAAAAGTAAAAGTAAAAGTAAAAGTAAAAGTAAAAGTAAAAGTAAAAGTAAAAGTAAAAGTAAAAGTAAAAGTAAAAGTAAAAGTAAAAGTAAAAGTAAAAGTAAAAGTAAAAGTAAAAGTAAAAGTAAAAGTAAAAGTAAAAGTAAAAGTAAAAGTAAAAGTAAAAGTAAAAGTAAAAGTAAAAGTAAAAGTAAAAGTAAAAGTAAAAGTAAAAGTAAAAGTAAAAGTAAAAGTAAAAGTAAAAGTAAAAGTAAAAGTAAAAGTAAAAGTAAAAGTAAAAGTAAAAGTAAAAGTAAAAGTAAAAGTAAAAGTAAAAGTAAAAGTAAAAGTAAAAGTAAAAGTAAAAGTAAAAGTAAAAGTAAAAGTAAAAGTAAAAGTAAAAGTAAAAGTAAAAGTAAAAGTAAAAGTAAAAGTAAAAGTAAAAGTAAAAGTAAAAGTAAAAGTAAAAGTAAAAGTAAAAGTAAAAGTAAAAGTAAAAGTAAAAGTAAAAGTAAAAGTAAAAGTAAAAGTAAAAGTAAAAGTAAAAGTAAAAGTAAAAGTAAAAGTAAAAGTAAAAGTAAAAGTAAAAGTAAAAGTAAAAGTAAAAGTAAAAGTAAAAGTAAAAGTAAAAGTAAAAGTAAAAGTAAAAGTAAAAGTAAAAGTAAAAGTAAAAGTAAAAATAAAAATAAAAATAAAAATGAAAATGAAAATGAAAATGAAAATAAAAATGAAAATAAACTGAACAACTTTCATTATTGGACCAACCCCGAAATCACGAAAAAAAATCAGCTGTTCCATTCAAAATGAATCTTATATCATTTTATGAAAAAAAAAATTGTTTGACCAAGGAGTTTTGCATAGCTTGAACTGAAATGAAATACCGCTAATTTCGTTGTTGTTTTTTTTTCAGTAAAAAGTTTCGTCAGTTTATAAATAAGAAAAAAGATTGGTTCACTAAGGAGTTTTAAATGCTTGAATTGTAAAAGTGTACTTTACAATTAAAGCATTCACCATGCTTGACTTGTAAAGTGATCTGAAAATGGAACGTTCTATCTAAACAATGCACTGTGTTGCACATGTCAACTTACACAGCCTCATACTATATTAGTAAATGCTAGTTACCGAGCAGTATGATGTAAAATTAAAATAATAGCATCGATTTTTGATCGATGGTCTAATTGATAAGAAGTTGTTAAGCATTCCGTGGTGTCACGCGATCAGATTACGATGCATGCTATCGTTATAAATAGACGATATAGGTCGACGCCTATGTATAGTGACAATAATATTCACAGAATAGTTTTCTTATTTAGGTATTATTATGCCTTATTTACATCCAACTGTGCTGCTGTGCTGTGCTTCTGTGCTGTAATATGCCACACTGCAATCTCTACAAGTTTGAGCGAGATATGTACCTAGACAAAAGGCTAGTATGGTGAAAATTTTACCCTTTAAAAAATTACTTACATCTAAAAAGTGTGTCCGATTAGCCCCGGTGCACAAATCACAGTGAGTCCGTTTTACAACTGTATGGATTGTTTTCTAAGCTTTGTTTTGTCAACTTTCTCCCTAAGAAAAAAAAGGTAACAATCAAAACGTTCTATGTAAAGCTGTGGTCCGGCCCTGTCGACAAAATCAAAGTATAAGCTTTATCTTGTCTTGTCATCGTACTATTTTAAGATCTTTTTTTTAACTATCTTTATAGTACAATACAGAATGGTACAAAAGGGCGGACTTAATGCTAGTAGCATTCTCTACCAGTCAACCTTTTTGTATCTACCACAAGAATAGCAAATAAATGACTATTACTATAACTACTTTGTTCGTACTTATGCGCATTCATCTAACTTTTCATCATCGCAAAAATAAAAATAAAAATAAAAATAAAAATAAAAATAAAAATAAAAATAAAAATAAAAATAAAAATAAAATTAAAAGTAAAAGTAAAAGTAAAAGTAAAAGGAAAGATAAAAGTAAAAGTAAAAGTAAAAGTAAAAGTAAAAGTAAAAGTAAAAGTAAAAGTAAAAGTAAAAGTAAAAGTAAAAGTAAAAGTAAAAGTAAAAGTAAAAGTAAAAGTAAAAGTAAAAGTAAAAGTGAAAGTGAAAGTGAAAGTGAAAGTGAAAGTGAAAGTGAAAGTGAAAGTGAAAGTGAAAGTGAAAGTGAAAGTGAAAGTGAAAGTGAAAGTGAAAGTGAAAGTGAAAGTGAAAGTGAAAGTGAAAGTGAAAGTGAAAGTGAAAGTGAAAGTGAAAGTGAAAGTGAAAGTAAAAGTAAAAGTAAAAGTAAAAGTAAAAGTAAAAGTAAAAGTAAAAGTAAAAGTAAAAGTAAAAGTAAAAGTAAAAGTAAAAGTAAAAGTAAAAGTAAAAGTAAAAGTAAAAGTAAAAGTAAAAATAAAAATAAAAATAAAAATAAAAATAAAAATAAAAATAAAAATAAAAATAAAAATAAAAATAAAAATAAAAATAAAAATAAAAATAAAAATAAAAATAAAATTAAAAGTAAAAGTAAAAGTAAAAGTAAAAGTAAAAGTAAAAGTAAAAGTAAAAGTAAAAGTAAAAGTAAAAGTAAAAGTAAAAGTAAAAGTAAAAGTAAAAGTAAAAGTAAAAGTAAAAGTAAAAGTAAAAGTAAAAGTAAAAGTAAAAGTAAAAGTAAAAGTAAAAGTAAAAGTAAAAGTAAAAGTAAAAGTAAAAGTAAAAGTAAAAGTAAAAGTAAAAGTAAAAGTAAAAGTAAAAGTAAAAGTAAAAGTAAAAGTAAAAGTAAAAGTAAAAGTAAAAGTAAAAGTAAAAGTAAAAGTAAAAGTAAAAGTAAAAGTAAAAGTAAAAGTAAAAGTAAAAGTAAAAGTAAAAGTAAAAGTAAAAGTAAAAGTAAAAGTAAAAGTAAAAGTAAAAGTAAAAGTAAAAGTAAAAGTAAAAGTAAAAGTAAAAGTAAAAGTAAAAGTAAAAGTAAAAGTAAAAGTAAAAGTAAAAGTAAAAGTAAAAGTAAAAGTAAAAGTAAAAATAAAAATAAAAATAAAAATAAAAATGAAAATAAACTGAACAACTTTCATTATTGGACCAACCCCGAAATCACGAAAAAAAATCAGCTGTTCCATTCAAAATTAATCTTATATCATTTTATGAAAAAAAAAAATTGTTTGACCAAGGAGTTTTGCATAGCTTGAACTGAAATGAAATACCGCTAATTTCGTTGTTGTTTTTTTTTCAGTAAAAAGTTTCGTCAGTTTATAAATAAGAAAAAAGATTGGTTCACTAAGGAGTTTTAAATGCTTGAATTGTAAAAGTGTACTTTACAATTAAAGCATTCACCATGCTTGACTTGTAAAGTGATCTGAAAATGGAACGTTCTATCTAAACAATGCACTGTGTTGCACATGTCAACTTACACAGCCTCATACTATATTAGTAAATGCTAGTTACCGAGCAGTATGATGTAAAATTAAAATAATAGCATCGATTTTTGATCGATGGTCTAATTGATAAGAAGTTATTAAGCATTCCGTGGTGTCACGCGATCAGATTACGATGCATGCTATCGTTATAAATAGACGATATAGGTCGACGCCTATGTATAGTGACAATAATATTCACAGAATAGTTTTCTTATTTAGGTATTATTATGCCTTATTTACATCCAACTGTGCTGCTGTGCTGTGCTTCTGTGCTGTAATATGCCACACTGCAATCTCTACAAGTTTGAGCGAGATATGTACCTAGACAAAAGGCTAGTATGGTGAAAATTTTATCCTTTAAAAAATTACTTACATCTAAAAAGTGTGTCCGATTAGCCCCGGTGCACAAATCACAGTGAGTCCGTTTTACAACTGTATGGATTGTTTTCTAAGCTTTGTTTTGTCAACTTTCTCCCTAAGAAAAAAAAGGTAACAATCAAAACGTTCTATGTAAAGCTGTGGTCCGGCCCTGTCGACAAAATCAAAGTATAAGCTTTATCTTGTCTTGTCATCGTACTATTTTAAGATCTTTTTTTTAACTATCTTTATAGTACAATACAGAATGGTACAAGAGGCGGACTTAATGCTAGTAGCATTCTCTACCAGTCAACCTTTTTGTATCTACCACAAGAATAGCAAATAAATGACTATTACTATAACTACTTTGTTTGTACTTATGCGCATTCATCTAACTTTTCATCATCGCACCGATAGGTTTGTGCTGACAAACCTATCGGTGCGATGATGAAGTCACCCGTAGAATGTAAATTGCTATACTATTACTATACTAACAAAATTGTTATTCAAATTTTATTTTCATCTTTGTTTATTTGTCACTTTATAGATTCATGATATAATACAAACAACGTTTAATAACTATAATATGTCCGTTGCATACACACTGCAGTAAAAGTAAAAGTAAAAGTAAAAGTAAAAATAAAAATAAAAATAAAAATAAAAGTAAAAGTAAAAGTAAAAGTAAAAGTAAAAGTAAAAGTAAAAGTAAAAGTAAAAGTAAAAGTAAAAGTAAAAGTAAAAGTAAAAGTAAAAGTAAAAGTAAAAGTAAAAGTAAAAGTAAAAGTAAAAGTAAAAGTAAAAGTAAAAGTAAAAGTAAAAGTAAAAGTAAAAGTAAAAGTAAAAGTAAAAGTAAAAGTAAAAGTAAAAGTAAAAGTAAAAGTAAAAGTAAAAGTAAAAGTAAAAGTAAAAGTAAAAGTAAAAGTAAAAGTAAAAGTAAAAGTAAAAGTAAAAGTAAAAGTAAAAGTAAAAGTAAAAGTAAAAGTAAAAGTAAAAGTAAAAGTAAAAGTAAAAGTAAAAGTAAAAGTAAAAGTAAAAGTAAAAGTAAAAGTAAAAGTAAAAGTAAAAGTAAAAGTAAAAGTAAAAGTAAAAGTAAAAGTAAAAGTAAAAGTAAAAGTAAAAGTAAAAGTAAAAGTAAAAGTAAAAGTAAAAGTAAAAGTAAAAGTAAAAGTAAAAGTAAAAGTAAAAGTAAAAGTAAAAGTAAAAGTAAAAGTAAAAGTAAAAGTAAAAGTAAAAGTAAAAGTAAAAGTAAAAGTAAAAGTAAAAGTAAAAGTAAAAGTAAAAGTAAAAGTAAAAGTAAAAGTAAAAGTAAAAGTAAAAGTAAAAGTAAAAGTAAAAGTAAAAGTAAAAGTAAAAGTAAAAGTAAAAGTAAAAGTAAAAATAAAAATAAAAATAAAAATGAAAATGAAAATGAAAATGAAAATAAAAATGAAAATAAACTGAACAACTTTCATTATTGGACCAACCCCGAAATCACGAAAAAAAATCAGCTGTTCCATTCAAAATGAATCTTATATCATTTTATGAAAAAAAAAATTGTTTGACCAAGGAGTGCTAATTTCGTTGTTGTTTTTTTTTCAGTAAAAAGTTTCGTCAGTTTATAAATAAGAAAAAAGATTGGTTCACTAAGGAGTTTTAAATGCTTGAATTGTAAAAGTGTACTTTACAATTAAAGCATTCACCATGCTTGACTTGTAAAGTGATCTGAAAATGGAACGTTCTATCTAAACAATGCACTGTGTTGCACATGTCAACTTACACAGCCTCATACTATATTAGTAAATGCTAGTTACCGAGCAGTATGATGTAAAATTAAAATAATAGCATCGATTTTTGATCGATGGTCTAATTGATAAGAAGTTGTTAAGCATTCCGTGGTGTCACGCGATCAGATTACGATGCATGCTATCGTTATAAATAGACGATATAGGTCGACGCCTATGTATAGTGACAATAATATTCACAGAATAGTTTTCTTATTTAGGTATTATTATGCCTTATTTACATCCAACTGTGCTGCTGTGCTGTGCTTCTGTGCTGTAATATGCCACACTGCAATCTCTACAAGTTTGAGCGAGATATGTACCTAGACAAAAGGCTAGTATGGTGAAAATTTTACCCTTTAAAAAATTACTTACATCTAAAAAGTGTGTCCGATTAGCCCCGGTGCACAAATCACAGTGAGTCCGTTTTACAACTGTATGGATTGTTTTCTAAGCTTTGTTTTGTCAACTTTCTCCCTAAGAAAAAAAAGGTAACAATCAAAACGTTCTATGTAAAGCTGTGGTCCGGCCCTGTCGACAAAATCAAAGTATAAGCTTTATCTTGTCTTGTCATCGTACTATTTTAAGATCTTTTTTTTAACTATCTTTATAGTACAATACAGAATGGTACAAAAGGGCGGACTTAATGCTAGTAGCATTCTCTACCAGTCAACCTTTTTGTATCTACCACAAGAATAGCAAATAAATGACTATTACTATAACTACTTTGTTCGTACTTATGCGCATTCATCTAACTTTTCATCATCGCAAAAATAAAAATAAAAATAAAAATAAAAATAAAAATAAAAATAAAAATAAAAATAAAAATAAAAATAAAAATAAAAATAAAAATAAAATTAAAAGTAAAAGTAAAAGTAAAAGTAAAAGGAAAGATAAAAGTAAAAGTAAAAGTAAAAGTAAAAGTAAAAGTAAAAGTAAAAGTAAAAGTAAAAGTAAAAGTAAAAGTAAAAGTAAAAGTAAAAGTAAAAGTAAAAGTAAAAGTAAAAGTAAAAGTGAAAGTGAAAGTGAAAGTGAAAGTGAAAGTGAAAGTGAAAGTGAAAGTGAAAGTGAAAGTGAAAGTGAAAGTGAAAGTGAAAGTGAAAGTGAAAGTGAAAGTGAAAGTGAAAGTGAAAGTGAAAGTGAAAGTGAAAGTGAAAGTGAAAGTGAAAGTGAAAGTAAAAGTAAAAGTAAAAGTAAAAGTAAAAGTAAAAGTAAAAGTAAAAGTAAAAGTAAAAGTAAAAGTAAAAGTAAAAGTAAAAGTAAAAGTAAAAATAAAAATAAAAATAAAAATAAAAATAAAAATAAAAATAAAAATAAAAATAAAAATAAAAATAAAAATAAAAATAAAAATAAAAATAAAAATAAAAATAAAAGTAAAAGTAAAAGTAAAAGTAAAAGTAAAAGTAAAAGTAAAAGTAAAAGTAAAAGTAAAAGTAAAAGTAAAAGTAAAAGTAAAAGTAAAAGTAAAAGTAAAAGTAAAAGTAAAAGTAAAAGTAAAAGTAAAAGTAAAAGTAAAAGTAAAAGTAAAAGTAAAAGTAAAAGTAAAAGTAAAAGTAAAAGTAAAAGTAAAAGTAAAAGTAAAAGTAAAAGTAAAAGTAAAAGTAAAAGTAAAAGTAAAAGTAAAAGTAAAAGTAAAAGTAAAAGTAAAAGTAAAAGTAAAAGTAAAAGTAAAAGTAAAAGTAAAAGTAAAAGTAAAAGTAAAAGTAAAAGTAAAAGTAAAAGTAAAAGTAAAAGTAAAAGTAAAAGTAAAAGTAAAAGTAAAAGTAAAAGTAAAAGTAAAAGTAAAAGTAAAAGTAAAAGTAAAAGTAAAAGTAAAAGTAAAAGTAAAAATAAAAATAAAAATAAAAATAAAAATGAAAATAAACTGAACAACTTTCATTATTGGACCAACCCCGAAATCACGAAAAAAAATCAGCTGTTCCATTCAAAATTAATCTTATATCATTTTATGAAAAAAAAAAATTGTTTGACCAAGGAGTTTTGCATAGCTTGAACTGAAATGAAATACCGCTAATTTCGTTGTTGTTTTTTTTTCAGTAAAAAGTTTCGTCAGTTTATAAATAAGAAAAAAGATTGGTTCACTAAGGAGTTTTAAATGCTTGAATTGTAAAAGTGTACTTTACAATTAAAGCATTCACCATGCTTGACTTGTAAAGTGATCTGAAAATGGAACGTTCTATCTAAACAATGCACTGTGTTGCACATGTCAACTTACACAGCCTCATACTATATTAGTAAATGCTAGTTACCGAGCAGTATGATGTAAAATTAAAATAATAGCATCGATTTTTGATCGATGGTCTAATTGATAAGAAGTTGTTAAGCATTCCGTGGTGTCACGCGATCAGATTACGATGCATGCTATCGTTATAAATAGACGATATAGGTCGACGCCTATGTATAGTGACAATAATATTCACAGAATAGTTTTCTTATTTAGGTATTATTATGCCTTATTTACATCCAACTGTGCTGCTGTGCTGTGCTTCTGTGCTGTAATATGCCACACTGCAATCTCTACAAGTTTGAGCGAGATATGTACCTAGACAAAAGGCTAGTATGGTGAAAATTTTACCCTTTAAAAAATTACTTACATCTAAAAAGTGTGTCCGATTAGCCCCGGTGCACAAATCACAGTGAGTCCGTTTTACAACTGTATGGATTGTTTTCTAAGCTTTGTTTTGTCAACTTTCTCCCTAAGAAAAAAAAGGTAACAATCAAAACGTTCTATGTAAAGCTGTGGTCCGGCCCTGTCGACAAAATCAAAGTATAAGCTTTATCTTGTCTTGTCATCGTACTATTTTAAGATCTTTTTTTTAACTATCTTTATAGTACAATACAGAATGGTACAAAAGGGCGGACTTAATGCTAGTAGCATTCTCTACCAGTCAACCTTTTTGTATCTACCACAAGAATAGCAAATAAATGACTATTACTATAACTACTTTGTTCGTACTTATGCGCATTCATCTAACTTTTCATCATCGCAAAAATAAAAATAAAAATAAAAATAAAAATAAAAATAAAAATAAAAATAAAAATAAAAATAAAAATAAAATTAAAAGTAAAAGTAAAAGTAAAAGTAAAAGGAAAGATAAAAGTAAAAGTAAAAGTAAAAGTAAAAGTAAAAGTAAAAGTAAAAGTAAAAGTAAAAGTAAAAGTAAAAGTAAAAGTAAAAGTAAAAGTAAAAGTAAAAGTAAAAGTGAAAGTGAAAGTGAAAGTGAAAGTGAAAGTGAAAGTGAAAGTGAAAGTGAAAGTGAAAGTGAAAGTGAAAGTGAAAGTGAAAGTGAAAGTGAAAGTGAAAGTGAAAGTGAAAGTGAAAGTGAAAGTGAAAGTGAAAGTGAAAGTGAAAGTGAAAGTGAAAGTGAAAGTGAAAGTGAAAGTGAAAGTGAAAGTGAAAGTGAAAGTGAAAGTGAAAGTGAAAGTAAAAGTAAAAGTAAAAGTAAAAGTAAAAGTAAAAGTAAAAGTAAAAGTAAAAGTAAAAGTAAAAGTAAAAGTAAAAATAAAAATAAAAATAAAAATAAAAATAAAAATAAAAATAAAAATAAAAATAAAAATAAAAATAAAAATAAAAATAAAAATAAAAATAAAAATAAAAATAAAAATAAAATTAAAAGTAAAAGTAAAAGTAAAAGTAAAAGTAAAAGTAAAAGTAAAAGTAAAAGTAAAAGTAAAAGTAAAAGTAAAAGTAAAAGTAAAAGTAAAAGTAAAAGTAAAAGTAAAAGTAAAAGTAAAAGTAAAAGTAAAAGTAAAAGTAAAAGTAAAAGTAAAAGTAAAAGTAAAAGTAAAAGTAAAAGTAAAAGTAAAAGTAAAAGTTAAAGTTAAAGTTAAAGTTAAAGTTAAAGTTAAAGTTAAAGTTAAAGTAAAAGTTAAAGTAAAAGTAAAAGTAAAAGTAAAAGTAAAAGTAAAAGTAAAAGTAAAAGTAAAAGTAAAAGTAAAAGTAAAAGTAAAAGTAAAAGTAAAAGTAAAAGTAAAAGTAAAAGTAAAAGTAAAAGTAAAAGTAAAAGTAAAAGTAAAAGTAAAAGTAAAAGTAAAAGTAAAAGTAAAAGTAAAAGTAAAAGTAAAAGTAAAAGTAAAAGTAAAAGTAAAAGTAAAAGTAAAAGTAAAAGTAAAAGTAAAAGTAAAAGTAAAAGTAAAAGTAAAAGTAAAAGTAAAAGTAAAAGTAAAAGTAAAAGTAAAAGTAAAAGTAAAAGTAAAAGTAAAAGTAAAAGTAAAAGTAAAAGTAAAAGTAAAAGTAAAAGTAAAAGTAAAAGTAAAAGTAAAAGTAAAAGTAAAAGTAAAAATAAAAATAAAAATAAAAATAAAAATGAAAATAAACTGAACAACTTTCATTATTGGACCAACCCCGAAATCACGAAAAAAAATCAGCTGTTCCATTCAAAATTAATCTTATATCATTTTATGAAAAAAAAAAATTGTTTGACCAAGGAGTTTTGCATAGCTTGAACTGAAATGAAATACCGCTAATTTCGTTGTTGTTTTTTTTTCAGTAAAAAGTTTCGTCAGTTTATAAATAAGAAAAAAGATTGGTTCACTAAGGAGTTTTAAATGCTTGAATTGTAAAAGTGTACTTTACAATTAAAGCATTCACCATGCTTGACTTGTAAAGTGATCTGAAAATGGAACGTTCTATCTAAACAATGCACTGTGTTGCACATGTCAACTTACACAGCCTCATACTATATTAGTAAATGCTAGTTACCGAGCAGTATGATGTAAAATTAAAATAATAGCATCGATTTTTGATCGATGGTCTAATTGATAAGAAGTTATTAAGCATTCCGTGGTGTCACGCGATCAGATTACGATGCATGCTATCGTTATAAATAGACGATATAGGTCGACGCCTATGTATAGTGACAATAATATTCACAGAATAGTTTTCTTATTTAGGTATTATTATGCCTTATTTACATCCAACTGTGCTGCTGTGCTGTGCTTCTGTGCTGTAATATGCCACACTGCAATCTCTACAAGTTTGAGCGAGATATGTACCTAGACAAAAGGCTAGTATGGTGAAAATTTTATCCTTTAAAAAATTACTTACATCTAAAAAGTGTGTCCGATTAGCCCCGGTGCACAAATCACAGTGAGTCCGTTTTACAACTGTATGGATTGTTTTCTAAGCTTTGTTTTGTCAACTTTCTCCCTAAGAAAAAAAAGGTAACAATCAAAACGTTCTATGTAAAGCTGTGGTCCGGCCCTGTCGACAAAATCAAAGTATAAGCTTTATCTTGTCTTGTCATCGTACTATTTTAAGATCTTTTTTTTAACTATCTTTATAGTACAATACAGAATGGTACAAGAGGCGGACTTAATGCTAGTAGCATTCTCTACCAGTCAACCTTTTTGTATCTACCACAAGAATAGCAAATAAATGACTATTACTATAACTACTTTGTTTGTACTTATGCGCATTCATCTAACTTTTCATCATCGCACCGATAGGTTTGTGCTGACAAACCTATCGGTGCGATGATGAAGTCACCCGTAGAATGTAAATTGCTATACTATTACTATACTAACAAAATTGTTATTCAGATTTTATTTTCATCTTTGTTTATTTGTCACTTTATAGATTCATGATATAATACAAACAACGTTTAATAACTATAATATGTCCGTTGCATACACACTGCAGTAAAAGTAAAAGTAAAAGTAAAAGTAAAATTAAAAATAAAAATAAAAATTAAAATAAAAGTAAAAGTAAAAGTAAAAGTAAAAGTAAAAGTAAAAGTAAAAGCAAAAGCAAAAGCAAAAGTAAAAGTAAAAGTAAAAGTAAAAGTAAAAGTAAAAGTAAAAATAAAAATAAAAATAAAAATAAAAATAAAAATAAAAATAAAAATAAAAATAAAAATAAAAGTAAAAGTAAAAGTAAAAGTAAAAGTAAAAGTAAAAGTAAAAGTAAAAGTAAAAGTAAAAGTAAAAGTAAAAGTAAAAGTAAAAGTAAAAGTAAAAGTAAAAGTAAAAGTAAAAGTAAAAGTAAAAGTAAAAGTAAAAGTAAAAGTAAAAGTAAAAGTAAAAGTAAAAGTAAAAGTAAAAGTAAAAGGAAAAGTAAAAGTAAAAGTAAAAGTAAAAGTAAAAGTAAAAGTAAAAATAAAAATAAAAATAAAAATAAAAATGAAAATAAACTGAACAACTTTCATTATTGGACCAACCCCGAAATCACGAAAAAAAATCAGCTGTTCCATTCAAAATTAATCTTATATCATTTTATGAAAAAAAAAATTGTTTGACCAAGGAGTTTTGCATAGCTTGAACTGAAATGAAATACCGCTAATTTCGTTGTTGTTTTTTTTTCAGTAAAAAGTTTCGTCAGTTTATAAATAAGAAAAAAGATTGGTTCACTAAGGAGTTTTAAATGCTTGAATTGTAAAAGTGTACTTTACAATTAAAGCATTCACCATGCTTGACTTGTAAAGTGATCTGAAAATGGAACGTTCTATCTAAACAATGCACTGTGTTGCACATGTCAACTTACACAGCCTCATACTATATTAGTAAATGCTAGTTACCGAGCAGTATGATGTAAAATTAAAATAATAGCATCGATTTTTGATCGATGGTCTAATTGATAAGAAGTTGTTAAGCATTCCGTGGTGTCACGCGATCAGATTACGATGCATGCTATCGTTATAAATAGACGATATAGGTCGACGCCTATGTATAGTGACAATAATGTTCACAGAATAGTTTTCTTATTTAGGTATTATTATGCCTTATTTACATCCAACTGTGCTGCTGTGCTGTGCTTCTGTGCTGTAATATGCCACACTGCAATCTCTACAAGTTTGAGCGAGATATGTACCTAGACAAAAGGCTAGTATGGTGAAAATTTTACCCTTTAAAAAATTACTTACATCTAAAAAGTGTGTCCGATTAGCCCCGGTGCACAAATCACAGTGAGTCCGTTTTACAACTGTATGGATTGTTTTCTAAGCTTTGTTTTGTCAACTTTCTCCCTAAGAAAAAAAAGGTAACAATCAAAACGTTCTATGTAAAGCTGTGGTCCGGCCCTGTCGACAAAATCAAAGTATAAGCTTTATCTTGTCTTGTCATCGTACTATTTTAAGATCTTTTTTTTAACTATCTTTATAGTACAATACAGAATGGTACAAGAGGCGGACTTAATGCTAGTAGCATTCTCTACCAGTCAACCTTTTTGTATCTACCACAAGAATAGCAAATAAATGACTATTACTATAACTACTTTGTTTGTACTTATGCGCATTCATCTAACTTTTCATCATCGCACCGATAGGTTTGTGCTGACAAACCTATCGGTGCGATGATGAAGTCACCCGTAGAATGTAAATTGCTATACTATTACTATACTAACAAAATTGTTATTCAAATTTTATTTTCATCTTTGTTTATTTGTCACTTTATAGATTCATGATATAATACAAACAACGTTTAATAACTATAATATGTCCGTTGCATACACACTGCAGTAAAAGTAAAAGTAAAAGTAAAAGTAAAAATAAAAATAAAAATAAAAATAAAAGTAAAAGTAAAAGTAAAAGTAAAAGTAAAAGTAAAAGTAAAAGTAAAAGTAAAAGTAAAAGTAAAAGTAAAAGTAAAAGCAAAAGCAAAAGCAAAAGCAAAAGCAAAAGCAAAAGCAAAAGCAAAAGCAAAAGCAAAAGCAAAAGCAAAAATAAAAATAAAAATAAAAATAAAAATAAAAATAAAAGTAAAAGTAAAAGTAAAAGTAAAAGTAAAAGTAAAAGTAAAAGTAAAAGTAAAAGTAAAAGTAAAAGTAAAGTAAAAGTAAAAGTAAAAGTAAAAGTAAAAGTAAAAGTAAAAGTAAAAGTAAAAGTAAAAGTAAAAGTAAAAGTAAAAGTAAAAGTAAAAGTAAAAGTAAAAGTAAAAGTAAAAGTAAAAGTAAAAGTAAAAGTAAAAGTAAAAGTAAAAGTAAAAGTAAAAGTAAAAGTAAAAGTAAAAGTAAAAGTAAAAGTAAAAGTAAAAGTAAAAGTAAAAGTAAAAGTAAAAGTAAAAATAAAAATAAAAATAAAAGTAAAAGTAAAAGTAAAAATAAAATTAAAAGTAAAAGTAAAAGTAAAAGTAAAAGTAAAAGTAAAAGTAAAAGTAAAAGTAAAAGTAAAAGTAAAAGTAAAAGTAAAAGTAAAAGTAAAAGTAAAAGTAAAAGTAAAAGTAAAAGTAAAAGTAAAAGTAAAAGTAAAAGTAAAAGTAAAAGTAAAAGTAAAAGTAAAAGTAAAAGTAAAAGTAAAAGTAAAAGTAAAAGTAAAAGTAAAAGTAAAAGTAAAAGTAAAAGTAAAAGTAAAAGTAAAAGTAAAAGTAAAAGTAAAAGTAAAAGTAAAAGTAAAAGTAAAAGTAAAAGTAAAAGTAAAAGTAAAAGTAAAAGTAAAAGTAAAAGTAAAAGTAAAAGTAAAAGTAAAAGTAAAAGTAAAAGTAAAAGTAAAAGTAAAAGTAAAAGTAAAAGTAAAAGTAAAAGTAAAAGTAAAAGTAAAAGTAAAAGTAAAAGTAAAAGTAAAAGTAAAAGTAAAAGTAAAAGTAAAAGTAAAAGTAAAAGTAAAAGTAAAAGTAAAAGTAAAAGTAAAAGTAAAAGTAAAAGTAAAAGTAAAAGTAAAAGTAAAAGTAAAAGTAAAAGTAAAAGTAAAAGTAAAAGTAAAAGTAAAAGTAAAAGTAAAAGTAAAAGTAAAAGTTAAAGTAAAAGTAAAAGTAAAAGTAAAAATAAAAATAAAAATAAAAATAAAAATAAAAATAAAAATAAAAATAAAAATAAAAATAAAAATAAAAATAAAAATAAAAATAAAAATAAAAATAAAAATAAAAATAAAAATAAAAATAAAAATAAAAATAAAAATAAAAATAAAAATAAAAATAAAAATGAAAATAAACTGAACAACTTTCATTATTGGACCAACCCCGAAATCACGAAAAAAAATCAGCTGTTCCATTCAAAATGAATCTTATATCATTTTATGAAAAAAAAAATTGTTTGACCAAGGAGTTTTGCATAGCTTGAACTGAAATGAAATACCGCTAATTTCGTTGTTGTTTTTTTTTTCAGTAAAAAGTTTCGTCAGTTTATAAATAAGAAAAAAGATTGGTTCACTAAGGAGTTTTAAATGCTTGAATTGTAAAAGTGTACTTTACAATTAAAGCATTCACCATGCTTGACTTGTAAAGTGATCTGAAAATGGAACGTTCTATCTAAACAATGCACTGTGTTGCACATGTCAACTTACACAGCCTCATACTATATTAGTAAATGCTAGTTACCGAGCAGTATGATGTAAAATTAAAATAATAGCATCGATTTTTGATCGATGGTCTAATTGATAAGAAGTTGTTAAGCATTCCGTGGTGTCACGCGATCAGATTACGATGCATGCTATCGTTATAAATAGACGATATAGGTCGACGCCTATGTATAGTGACAATAATATTCACAGAATAGTTTTCTTATTTAGGTATTATTATGCCTTATTTACATCCAACTGTGCTGCTGTGCTGTGCTTCTGTGCTGTAATATGCCACACTACAATCTCTACAAGTTTGAGCGAGATATGTACCTAGACAAAAGGCTAGTATGGTGAAAATTTTATCCTTAAAAAAATTACTTACATCTAAAAAGTGTGTCCGATTAGCCCCGGTGCACAAATCACAGTGAGTCCGTTTTACAACTGTATGGATTGTTTTCTAAGCTTTGTTTTGTCAACTTTCTCCCTAAGAAAAAAAAGGTAACAATCAAAACGTTCTAAGTAAAGCTGTGGTCCGGCCCTGTCGACAAAATCAAAGTATAAGCTTTATCTTGTCTTGTCATCGTACTATTTTAAGATCTTTTTTTTAACTATCTTTATAGTACAATACAGAATGGTACAAGAGGCGGACTTAATGCTAGTAGCATTCTCTACCAGTCAACCTTTTTGTATCTACCACAAGAATAGCAAATAAATGACTATTACTATAACTACTTTGTTCGTACTTATGCGCATTCATCTAACTTTTCATCATCGCACCGATAGGTTTGTGCTGACAAACCTATCGGTGCGATGATGAAGTCACCCGTGGAATGTAGATTGCTATACTATTACTATACTAACAAAATTGTTATTCAGATTTTGATTTCATCTTTGTTTATTTGTCACTTTATAGATTCATGATATAATACAAACAACGTTTAATAACTATAATATGTCCGTTGCATACACACTGCAGTAAAAGTAAATAAAAATAAAAATAAAAGTAAAAGTAAAAGTAAAAGTAAAAATAAAAATAAAAATAAAAATAAAAATAAAAGTAAAAGTAAAAGTAAAAGTAAAAGTAAAAGTAAAAGTAAAAGTAAAAGTAAAAGTAAAAGTAAAAGTAAAAGTAAAAGTAAAAGTAAAAGTAAAAGTAAAAGTAAAAGTAAAAGTAAAAGTAAAAGTAAAAGTAAAAGTAAAAGTAAAAGTAAAAGTAAAAGTAAAAGTAAAAGTAAAAGTAAAAGTAAAAGTAAAAGTAAAAGTAAAAGTAAAAGTAAAAGTAAAAGTAAAAGTAAAAGTAAAAGTAAAAGTAAAAGTAAAAGTAAAAGTAAAAGTAAAAGTTAAAGTTAAAGTTAAAGTTAAAGTTAAAGTTAAAGTTAAAGTTAAAGTAAAAGTTAAAGTAAAAGTAAAAGTAAAAGTAAAAGTAAAAGTAAAAGTAAAAGTAAAAGTAAAAGTAAAAGTAAAAGTAAAAGTAAAAGTAAAAGTAAAAGTAAAAGTAAAAGTAAAAGTAAAAGTAAAAGTAAAAGTAAAAGTAAAAGTAAAAGTAAAAGTAAAAGTAAAAGTAAAAGTAAAAGTAAAAGTAAAAGTAAAAGTAAAAGTAAAAGTAAAAGTAAAAGTAAAAGTAAAAGTAAAAGTAAAAGTAAAAGTAAAAGTAAAAGTAAAAGTAAAAGTAAAAGTAAAAGTAAAAGTAAAAGTAAAAGTAAAAGTAAAAGTAAAAGTAAAAGTAAAAGTAAAAGTAAAAGTAAAAGTAAAAGTAAAAGTAAAAGTAAAAGTAAAAGTAAAAGTAAAAGTAAAAGTAAAAGTAAAAGTAAAAGTAAAAATAAAAATAAAAATAAAAATAAAAATGAAAATAAACTGAACAACTTTCATTATTGGACCAACCCCGAAATCACGAAAAAAAATCAGCTGTTCCATTCAAAATTAATCTTATATCATTTTATGAAAAAAAAAAATTGTTTGACCAAGGAGTTTTGCATAGCTTGAACTGAAATGAAATACCGCTAATTTCGTTGTTGTTTTTTTTTCAGTAAAAAGTTTCGTCAGTTTATAAATAAGAAAAAAGATTGGTTCACTAAGGAGTTTTAAATGCTTGAATTGTAAAAGTGTACTTTACAATTAAAGCATTCACCATGCTTGACTTGTAAAGTGATCTGAAAATGGAACGTTCTATCTAAACAATGCACTGTGTTGCACATGTCAACTTACACAGCCTCATACTATATTAGTAAATGCTAGTTACCGAGCAGTATGATGTAAAATTAAAATAATAGCATCGATTTTTGATCGATGGTCTAATTGATAAGAAGTTATTAAGCATTCCGTGGTCGATCAGATTACGATGCATGCTATCGTTATAAATAGACGATATAGGTCGACGCCTATGTATAGTGACAATAATATTCACAGAATAGTTTTCTTATTTAGGTATTATTATGCCTTATTTACATCCAACTGTGCTGCTGTGCTGTGCTTCTGTGCTGTAATATGCCACACTGCAATCTCTACAAGTTTGAGCGAGATATGTACCTAGACAAAAGGCTAGTATGGTGAAAATTTTATCCTTTAAAAAATTACTTACATCTAAAAAGTGTGTCCGATTAGCCCCGGTGCACAAATCACAGTGAGTCCGTTTTACAACTGTATGGATTGTTTTCTAAGCTTTGTTTTGTCAACTTTCTCCCTAAGAAAAAAAAGGTAACAATCAAAACGTTCTATGTAAAGCTGTGGTCCGGCCCTGTCGACAAAATCAAAGTATAAGCTTTATCTTGTCTTGTCATCGTACTATTTTAAGATCTTTTTTTTAACTATCTTTATAGTACAATACAGAATGGTACAAGAGGCGGACTTAATGCTAGTAGCATTCTCTACCAGTCAACCTTTTTGTATCTACCACAAGAATAGCAAATAAATGACTATTACTATAACTACTTTGTTTGTACTTATGCGCATTCATCTAACTTTTCATCATCGCACCGATAGGTTTGTGCTGACAAACCTATCGGTGCGATGATGAAGTCACCCGTAGAATGTAAATTGCTATACTATTACTATACTAACAAAATTGTTATTCAGATTTTATTTTCATCTTTGTTTATTTGTCACTTTATAGATTCATGATATAATACAAACAACGTTTAATAACTATAATATGTCCGTTGCATACACACTGCAGTAAAAGTAAAAGTAAAAGTAAAAGTAAAAATAAAAATAAAAATAAAAATAAAAATAAAAGTAAAAGTAAAAGTAAAAGTAAAAGTAAAAGTAAAAGTAAAAGCAAAAGCAAAAGCAAAAGCAAAAGTAAAAGTAAAAGTAAAAGTAAAAGTAAAAGTAAAAATAAAAATAAAAATAAAAATAAAAATAAAAATAAAAATAAAAATAAAAATAAAAATAAAAATAAAAGTAAAAGTAAAAGTAAAAGTAAAAGTAAAAGTAAAAGTAAAAGTAAAAGTAAAAGTAAAAGTAAAAGTAAAAGTAAAAGTAAAAGTAAAAGTAAAAGTAAAAGTAAAAGTAAAAGTAAAAGTAAAAGTAAAAGTAAAAGTAAAAGTAAAAGTAAAAGTAAAAGTAAAAGGAAAAGTAAAAGTAAAAGTAAAAGTAAAAGTAAAAGTAAAAGTAAAAGTAAAAGTAAAAATAAAAATAAAAATAAAAATAAAAATGAAAATAAACTGAACAACTTTCATTATTGGACCAACCCCGAAATCACGAAAAAAAATCAGCTGTTCCATTCAAAATTAATCTTATATCATTTTATGAAAAAAAAAATTGTTTGACCAAGGAGTTTTGCATAGCTTGAACTGAAATGAAATACCGCTAATTTCGTTGTTGTTTTTTTTTCAGTAAAAAGTTTCGTCAGTTTATAAATAAGAAAAAAGATTGGTTCACTAAGGAGTTTTAAATGCTTGAATTGTAAAAGTGTACTTTACAATTAAAGCATTCACCATGCTTGACTTGTAAAGTGATCTGAAAATGGAACGTTCTATCTAAACAATGCACTGTGTTGCACATGTCAACTTACACAGCCTCATACTATATTAGTAAATGCTAGTTACCGAGCAGTATGATGTAAAATTAAAATAATAGCATCGATTTTTGATCGATGGTCTAATTGATAAGAAGTTGTTAAGCATTCCGTGGTGTCACGCGATCAGATTACGATGCATGCTATCGTTATAAATAGACGATATAGGTCGACGCCTATGTATAGTGACAATAATGTTCACAGAATAGTTTTCTTATTTAGGTATTATTATGCCTTATTTACATCCAACTGTGCTGCTGTGCTGTGCTTCTGTGCTGTAATATGCCACACTGCAATCTCTACAAGTTTGAGCGAGATATGTACCTAGACAAAAGGCTAGTATGGTGAAAATTTTACCCTTTAAAAAATTACTTACATCTAAAAAGTGTGTCCGATTAGCCCCGGTGCACAAATCACAGTGAGTCCGTTTTACAACTGTATGGATTGTTTTCTAAGCTTTGTTTTGTCAACTTTCTCCCTAAGAAAAAAAAGGTAACAATCAAAACGTTCTATGTAAAGCTGTGGTCCGGCCCTGTCGACAAAATCAAAGTATAAGCTTTATCTTGTCTTGTCATCGTACTATTTTAAGATCTTTTTTTTAACTATCTTTATAGTGCAATACAGAATGGTACAAGAGGCGGACTTAATGCTAGTAGCATTCTCTACCAGTCAACCTTTTTGTATCTACCACAAGAATAGCAAATAAATGACTATTACTATAACTACTTTGTTTGTACTTATGCGCATTCATCTAACTTTTCATCATCGCACCGATAGGTTTGTGCTGACAAACCTATCGGTGCGATGATGAAGTCACCCGTAGAATGTAAATTGCTATACTATTACTATACTAACAAAATTGTTATTCAAATTTTATTTTCATCTTTGTTTATTTGTCACTTTATAGATTCATGATATAATACAAACAACGTTTAATAACTATAATATGTCCGTTGCATACACACTGCAGTAAAAGTAAAAGTAAAAGTAAAAGTAAAAATAAAAATAAAAATAAAAATAAAAATAAAAGTAAAAGTAAAAGTAAAAGTAAAAGTAAAAGTAAAAGTAAAAGTAAAAGTAAAAGTAAAAGTAAAAGTAAAAGCAAAAGCAAAAGCAAAAGCAAAAGCAAAAGCAAAAGCAAAAGCAAAAGCAAAAGCAAAAGTAAAAATAAAAATAAAAATAAAAATAAAAATAAAAATAAAAGTAAAAGTAAAAGTAAAAGTAAAAGTAAAAGTAAAAGTAAAAGTAAAAGTAAAAGTAAAAGTAAAAGTAAAAGTAAAAGTAAAAGTAAAAGTAAAAGTAAAAGTAAAAGTAAAAGTAAAAGTAAAAGTAAAAGTAAAAGTAAAAGTAAAAGTAAAAGTAAAAGTAAAAGTAAAAGTAAAAGTAAAAGTAAAAGTAAAAGTAAAAGTAAAAGTAAAAGTAAAAGTAAAAGTAAAAGTAAAAGTAAAAGTAAAAGTAAAAGTAAAAGTAAAAGTAAAAGTAAAAATAAAAATAAAAATAAAAGTAAAAGTAAAAGTAAAAATAAAATTAAAAGTAAAAGTAAAAGTAAAAGTAAAAGTAAAAGTAAAAGTAAAAGTAAAAGTAAAAGTAAAAGTAAAAGTAAAAGTAAAAGTAAAAGTAAAAGTAAAAGTAAAAGTAAAAGTAAAAGTAAAAGTAAAAGTAAAAGTAAAAGTAAAAGTAAAAGTAAAAGTAAAAGTAAAAGTAAAAGTAAAAGTAAAAGTAAAAGTAAAAGTAAAAGTAAAAGTAAAAGTAAAAGTAAAAGTAAAAGTAAAAGTAAAAGTAAAAGTAAAAGTAAAAGTAAAAGTAAAAGTAAAAGTAAAAGTAAAAGTAAAAGTAAAAGTAAAAGTAAAAGTAAAAGTAAAAGTAAAAGTAAAAGTAAAAGTAAAAGTAAAAGTAAAAGTAAAAGTAAAAGTAAAAGTAAAAGTAAAAGTAAAAGTAAAAGTAAAAGTAAAAGTAAAAGTAAAAGTAAAAGTAAAAGTAAAAGTAAAAGTAAAAGTAAAAGTAAAAGTAAAAGTAAAAGTAAAAGTAAAAGTAAAAGTAAAAGTAAAAGTAAAAGTAAAAGTAAAAGTAAAAGTAAAAGTAAAAGTAAAAGTAAAAGTAAAAGTAAAAGTAAAAGTAAAAGTAAAAGTAAAAGTAAAAGTAAAAGTAAAAGTAAAAGTAAAAGTAAAAGTAAAAGTAAAAGTAAAAGTAAAAGTAAAAGTAAAAGTAAAAGTAAAAGTAAAAGTAAAAGTAAAAGTAAAAGTAAAAGTAAAAGTAAAAGTAAAAGTAAAAGTAAAAGTAAAAGTAAAAGTAAAAGTAAAAGTAAAAGTAAAAGTAAAAGTAAAAGTAAAAGTAAAAGTAAAAGTAAAAGTAAAAGTAAAAGTAAAAGTAAAAGTAAAAGTAAAAGTAAAAGTAAAAGTAAAAGTAAAAGTAAAAGTAAAAGTAAAAGTAAAAGTAAAAGTAAAAGTAAAAGTAAAAGTAAAAGTAAAAATAAAAATAAAAATAAAAATGAAAATGAAAATGAAAATGAAAATAAAAATGAAAATAAACTGAACAACTTTCATTATTGGACCAACCCCGAAATCACGAAAAAAAATCAGCTGTTCCATTCAAAATGAATCTTATATCATTTTATGAAAAAAAAAATTGTTTGACCAAGGAGTTTTGCATAGCTTGAACTGAAATGAAATACCGCTAATTTCGTTGTTGTTTTTTTTTCAGTAAAAAGTTTCGTCAGTTTATAAATAAGAAAAAAGATTGGTTCACTAAGGAGTTTTAAATGCTTGAATTGTAAAAGTGTACTTTACAATTAAAGCATTCACCATGCTTGACTTGTAAAGTGATCTGAAAATGGAACGTTCTATCTAAACAATGCACTGTGTTGCACATGTCAACTTACACAGCCTCATACTATATTAGTAAATGCTAGTTACCGAGCAGTATGATGTAAAATTAAAATAATAGCATCGATTTTTGATCGATGGTCTAATTGATAAGAAGTTGTTAAGCATTCCGTGGTGTCACGCGATCAGATTACGATGCATGCTATCGTTATAAATAGACGATATAGGTCGACGCCTATGTATAGTGACAATAATATTCACAGAATAGTTTTCTTATTTAGGTATTATTATGCCTTATTTACATCCAACTGTGCTGCTGTGCTGTGCTTCTGTGCTGTAATATGCCACACTGCAATCTCTACAAGTTTGAGCGAGATATGTACCTAGACAAAAGGCTAGTATGGTGAAAATTTTACCCTTTAAAAAATTACTTACATCTAAAAAGTGTGTCCGATTAGCCCCGGTGCACAAATCACAGTGAGTCCGTTTTACAACTGTATGGATTGTTTTCTAAGCTTTGTTTTGTCAACTTTCTCCCTAAGAAAAAAAAGGTAACAATCAAAACGTTCTATGTAAAGCTGTGGTCCGGCCCTGTCGACAAAATCAAAGTATAAGCTTTATCTTGTCTTGTCATCGTACTATTTTAAGATCTTTTTTTTAACTATCTTTATAGTACAATACAGAATGGTACAAAAGGGCGGACTTAATGCTAGTAGCATTCTCTACCAGTCAACCTTTTTGTATCTACCACAAGAATAGCAAATAAATGACTATTACTATAACTACTTTGTTCGTACTTATGCGCATTCATCTAACTTTTCATCATCGCAAAAATAAAAATAAAAATAAAAATAAAAATAAAAATAAAAATAAAAATAAAAATAAAAATAAAAATAAAAATAAAAATAAAAATAAAATTAAAAGTAAAAGTAAAAGTAAAAGTAAAAGGAAAGATAAAAGTAAAAGTAAAAGTAAAAGTAAAAGTAAAAGTAAAAGTAAAAGTAAAAGTAAAAGTAAAAGTAAAAGTAAAAGTAAAAGTAAAAGTAAAAGTAAAAGTAAAAGTGAAAGTGAAAGTGAAAGTGAAAGTGAAAGTGAAAGTGAAAGTGAAAGTGAAAGTGAAAGTGAAAGTGAAAGTGAAAGTGAAAGTGAAAGTGAAAGTGAAAGTGAAAGTGAAAGTGAAAGTGAAAGTGAAAGTGAAAGTGAAAGTGAAAGTGAAAGTGAAAGTGAAAGTGAAAGTGAAAGTAAAAGTAAAAGTAAAAGTAAAAGTAAAAGTAAAAGTAAAAGTAAAAGTAAAAGTAAAAGTAAAAGTAAAAGTAAAAGTAAAAGTAAAAATAAAAATAAAAATAAAAATAAAAATAAAAATAAAAATAAAAATAAAAATAAAAATAAAAATAAAAATAAAAATAAAAATAAAAATAAAAATAAAAATAAAAGTAAAAGTAAAAGTAAAAGTAAAAGTAAAAGTAAAAGTAAAAGTAAAAGTAAAAGTAAAAGTAAAAGTAAAAGTAAAAGTAAAAGTAAAAGTAAAAGTAAAAGTAAAAGTAAAAGTAAAAGTAAAAGTAAAAGTAAAAGTAAAAGTAAAAGTAAAAGTAAAAGTAAAAGTAAAAGTAAAAGTAAAAGTAAAAGTAAAAGTAAAAGTAAAAGTAAAAGTAAAAGTAAAAGTAAAAGTAAAAGTAAAAGTAAAAGTAAAAGTAAAAGTAAAAGTAAAAGTAAAAGTAAAAGTAAAAGTAAAAGTAAAAGTAAAAGTAAAAGTAAAAGTAAAAGTAAAAGTAAAAGTAAAAGTAAAAGTAAAAGTAAAAGTAAAAGTAAAAGTAAAAGTAAAAGTAAAAGTAAAAGTAAAAGTAAAAGTAAAAGTAAAAGTAAAAGTAAAAGTAAAAGTAAAAGTAAAAGTAAAAATAAAAATAAAAATAAAAATAAAAATGAAAATAAACTGAACAACTTTCATTATTGGACCCAGCTGTTCCATTCAAAATTAATCTTATATCATTTTATGAAAAAAAAAAATTGTTTGACCAAGGAGTTTTGCATAGCTTGAACTGAAATGAAATACCGCTAATTTCGTTGTTGTTTTTTTTTCAGTAAAAAGTTTCGTCAGTTTATAAATAAGAAAAAAGATTGGTTCACTAAGGAGTTTTAAATGCTTGAATTGTAAAAGTGTACTTTACAATTAAAGCATTCACCATGCTTGACTTGTAAAGTGATCTGAAAATGGAACGTTCTATCTAAACAATGCACTGTGTTGCACATGTCAACTTACACAGCCTCATACTATATTAGTAAATGCTAGTTACCGAGCAGTATGATGTAAAATTAAAATAATAGCATCGATTTTTGATCGATGGTCTAATTGATAAGAAGTTGTTAAGCATTCCGTGGTGTCACGCGATCAGATTACGATGCATGCTATCGTTATAAATAGACGATATAGGTCGACGCCTATGTATAGTGACAATAATATTCACAGAATAGTTTTCTTATTTAGGTATTATTATGCCTTATTTACATCCAACTGTGCTGCTGTGCTGTGCTTCTGTGCTGTAATATGCCACACTGCAATCTCTACAAGTTTGAGCGAGATATGTACCTAGACAAAAGGCTAGTATGGTGAAAATTTTACCCTTTAAAAAATTACTTACATCTAAAAAGTGTGTCCGATTAGCCCCGGTGCACAAATCACAGTGAGTCCGTTTTACAACTGTATGGATTGTTTTCTAAGCTTTGTTTTGTCAACTTTCTCCCTAAGAAAAAAAAAGGTAACAATCAAAACGTTCTATGTAAAGCTGTGGTCCGGCCCTGTCGACAAAATCAAAGTATAAGCTTTATCTTGTCTTGTCATCGTACTATTTTAAGATCTTTTTTTTAACTATCTTTATAGTACAATACAGAATGGTACAAAAGGGCGGACTTAATGCTAGTAGCATTCTCTACCAGTCAACCTTTTTGTATCTACCACAAGAATAGCAAATAAATGACTATTACTATAACTACTTTGTTCGTACTTATGCGCATTCATCTAACTTTTCATCATCGCAAAAATAAAAATAAAAATAAAAATAAAAATAAAAATAAAAATAAAAATAAAAATAAAAATAAAAATAAAATTAAAAGTAAAAGTAAAAGTAAAAGTAAAAGGAAAGATAAAAGTAAAAGTAAAAGTAAAAGTAAAAGTAAAAGTAAAAGTAAAAGTAAAAGTAAAAGTAAAAGTAAAAGTAAAAGTAAAAGTAAAAGTAAAAGTGAAAGTGAAAGTGAAAGTGAAAGTGAAAGTGAAAGTGAAAGTGAAAGTGAAAGTGAAAGTGAAAGTGAAAGTGAAAGTGAAAGTGAAAGTGAAAGTGAAAGTGAAAGTGAAAGTGAAAGTGAAAGTGAAAGTGAAAGTGAAAGTGAAAGTGAAAGTGAAAGTGAAAGTGAAAGTGAAAGTGAAAGTGAAAGTAAAAGTAAAAGTAAAAGTAAAAGTAAAAGTAAAAGTAAAAGTAAAAGTAAAAGTAAAAGTAAAAGTAAAAGTAAAAGTAAAAGTAAAAGTAAAAGTAAAAATAAAAATAAAAATAAAAATAAAAATAAAAATAAAAATAAAAATAAAAATAAAAATAAAAATAAAAATAAAAATAAAAATAAAAATAAAAATAAAAATAAAAATAAAATTAAAAGTAAAAGTAAAAGTAAAAGTAAAAGTAAAAGTAAAAGTAAAAGTAAAAGTAAAAGTAAAAGTAAAAGTAAAAGTAAAAGTAAAAGTAAAAGTAAAAGTAAAAGTAAAAGTAAAAGTAAAAGTAAAAGTAAAAGTAAAAGTAAAAGTAAAAGTAAAAGTAAAAGTAAAAGTAAAAGTAAAAGTAAAAGTAAAAGTAAAAGTTAAAGTTAAAGTTAAAGTTAAAGTTAAAGTTAAAGTTAAAGTTAAAGTAAAAGTTAAAGTAAAAGTAAAAGTAAAAGTAAAAGTAAAAGTAAAAGTAAAAGTAAAAGTAAAAGTAAAAGTAAAAGTAAAAGTAAAAGTAAAAGTAAAAGTAAAAGTAAAAGTAAAAGTAAAAGTAAAAGTAAAAGTAAAAGTAAAAGTAAAAGTAAAAGTAAAAGTAAAAGTAAAAGTAAAAGTAAAAGTAAAAGTAAAAGTAAAAGTAAAAGTAAAAGTAAAAGTAAAAGTAAAAGTAAAAGTAAAAGTAAAAGTAAAAGTAAAAGTAAAAGTAAAAGTAAAAGTAAAAGTAAAAGTAAAAGTAAAAGTAAAAGTAAAAGTAAAAGTAAAAGTAAAAGTAAAAGTAAAAGTAAAAGTAAAAGTAAAAGTAAAAGTAAAAGTAAAAGTAAAAGTAAAAGTAAAAGTAAAAGTAAAAGTAAAAGTAAAAATAAAAATAAAAATAAAAATAAAAATGAAAATAAACTGAACAACTTTCATTATTGGACCAACCCCGAAATCACGAAAAAAAATCAGCTGTTCCATTCAAAATTAATCTTATATCATTTTATGAAAAAAAAAAATTGTTTGACCAAGGAGTTTTGCATAGCTTGAACTGAAATGAAATACCGCTAATTTCGTTGTTGTTTTTTTTTCAGTAAAAAGTTTCGTCAGTTTATAAATAAGAAAAAAGATTGGTTCACTAAGGAGTTTTAAATGCTTGAATTGTAAAAGTGTACTTTACAATTAAAGCATTCACCATGCTTGACTTGTAAAGTGATCTGAAAATGGAACGTTCTATCTAAACAATGCACTGTGTTGCACATGTCAACTTACACAGCCTCATACTATATTAGTAAATGCTAGTTACCGAGCAGTATGATGTAAAATTAAAATAATAGCATCGATTTTTGATCGATGGTCTAATTGATAAGAAGTTATTAAGCATTCCGTGGTGTCACGCGATCAGATTACGATGCATGCTATCGTTATAAATAGACGATATAGGTCGACGCCTATGTATAGTGACAATAATATTCACAGAATAGTTTTCTTATTTAGGTATTATTATGCCTTATTTACATCCAACTGTGCTGCTGTGCTGTGCTTCTGTGCTGTAATATGCCACACTGCAATCTCTACAAGTTTGAGCGAGATATGTACCTAGACAAAAGGCTAGTATGGTGAAAATTTTATCCTTTAAAAAATTACTTACATCTAAAAAGTGTGTCCGATTAGCCCCGGTGCACAAATCACAGTGAGTCCGTTTTACAACTGTATGGATTGTTTTCTAAGCTTTGTTTTGTCAACTTTCTCCCTAAGAAAAAAAAGGTAACAATCAAAACGTTCTATGTAAAGCTGTGGTCCGGCCCTGTCGACAAAATCAAAGTATAAGCTTTATCTTGTCTTGTCATCGTACTATTTTAAGATCTTTTTTTTAACTATCTTTATAGTACAATACAGAATGGTACAAGAGGCGGACTTAATGCTAGTAGCATTCTCTACCAGTCAACCTTTTTGTATCTACCACAAGAATAGCAAATAAATGACTATTACTATAACTACTTTGTTTGTACTTATGCGCATTCATCTAACTTTTCATCATCGCACCGATAGGTTTGTGCTGACAAACCTATCGGTGCGATGATGAAGTCACCCGTAGAATGTAAATTGCTATACTATTACTATACTAACAAAATTGTTATTCAGATTTTATTTTCATCTTTGTTTATTTGTCACTTTATAGATTCATGATATAATACAAACAACGTTTAATAACTATAATATGTCCGTTGCATACACACTGCAGTAAAAGTAAAAGTAAAAGTAAAAGTAAAATTAAAAATAAAAATAAAAATTAAAATAAAAGTAAAAGTAAAAGTAAAAGTAAAAGTAAAAGTAAAAGTAAAAGCAAAAGCAAAAGCAAAAGTAAAAGTAAAAGTAAAAGTAAAAGTAAAAGTAAAAATAAAAATAAAAATAAAAATAAAAATAAAAATAAAAATAAAAATAAAAATAAAAATAAAAGTAAAAGTAAAAGTAAAAGTAAAAGTAAAAGTAAAAGTAAAAGTAAAAGTAAAAGTAAAAGTAAAAGTAAAAGTAAAAGTAAAAGTAAAAGTAAAAGTAAAAGTAAAAGTAAAAGTAAAAGTAAAAGTAAAAGTAAAAGTAAAAGTAAAAGTAAAAGTAAAAGTAAAAGTAAAAGGAAAAGTAAAAGTAAAAGTAAAAGTAAAAGTAAAAGTAAAAGTAAAAATAAAAATAAAAATAAAAATAAAAATGAAAATAAACTGAACAACTTTCATTATTGGACCAACCCCGAAATCACGAAAAAAAATCAGCTGTTCCATTCAAAATTAATCTTATATCATTTTATGAAAAAAAAAATTGTTTGACCAAGGAGTTTTGCATAGCTTGAACTGAAATGAAATACCGCTAATTTCGTTGTTGTTTTTTTTTCAGTAAAAAGTTTCGTCAGTTTATAAATAAGAAAAAAGATTGGTTCACTAAGGAGTTTTAAATGCTTGAATTGTAAAAGTGTACTTTACAATTAAAGCATTCACCATGCTTGACTTGTAAAGTGATCTGAAAATGGAACGTTCTATCTAAACAATGCACTGTGTTGCACATGTCAACTTACACAGCCTCATACTATATTAGTAAATGCTAGTTACCGAGCAGTATGATGTAAAATTAAAATAATAGCATCGATTTTTGATCGATGGTCTAATTGATAAGAAGTTGTTAAGCATTCCGTGGTGTCACGCGATCAGATTACGATGCATGCTATCGTTATAAATAGACGATATAGGTCGACGCCTATGTATAGTGACAATAATGTTCACAGAATAGTTTTCTTATTTAGGTATTATTATGCCTTATTTACATCCAACTGTGCTGCTGTGCTGTGCTTCTGTGCTGTAATATGCCACACTGCAATCTCTACAAGTTTGAGCGAGATATGTACCTAGACAAAAGGCTAGTATGGTGAAAATTTTACCCTTTAAAAAATTACTTACATCTAAAAAGTGTGTCCGATTAGCCCCGGTGCACAAATCACAGTGAGTCCGTTTTACAACTGTATGGATTGTTTTCTAAGCTTTGTTTTGTCAACTTTCTCCCTAAGAAAAAAAAGGTAACAATCAAAACGTTCTATGTAAAGCTGTGGTCCGGCCCTGTCGACAAAATCAAAGTATAAGCTTTATCTTGTCTTGTCATCGTACTATTTTAAGATCTTTTTTTTAACTATCTTTATAGTACAATACAGAATGGTACAAGAGGCGGACTTAATGCTAGTAGCATTCTCTACCAGTCAACCTTTTTGTATCTACCACAAGAATAGCAAATAAATGACTATTACTATAACTACTTTGTTTGTACTTATGCGCATTCATCTAACTTTTCATCATCGCACCGATAGGTTTGTGCTGACAAACCTATCGGTGCGATGATGAAGTCACCCGTAGAATGTAAATTGCTATACTATTACTATACTAACAAAATTGTTATTCAAATTTTATTTTCATCTTTGTTTATTTGTCACTTTATAGATTCATGATATAATACAAACAACGTTTAATAACTATAATATGTCCGTTGCATACACACTGCAGTAAAAGTAAAAGTAAAAGTAAAAGTAAAAATAAAAATAAAAATAAAAATAAAAGTAAAAGTAAAAGTAAAAGTAAAAGTAAAAGTAAAAGTAAAAGTAAAAGTAAAAGTAAAAGTAAAAGTAAAAGTAAAAGCAAAAGCAAAAGCAAAAGCAAAAGCAAAAGCAAAAGCAAAAGCAAAAGCAAAAGCAAAAGCAAAAATAAAAATAAAAATAAAAATAAAAATAAAAATAAAAGTAAAAGTAAAAGTAAAAGTAAAAGTAAAAGTAAAAGTAAAAGTAAAAGTAAAAGTAAAAGTAAAAGTAAAGTAAAAGTAAAAGTAAAAGTAAAAGTAAAAGTAAAAGTAAAAGTAAAAGTAAAAGTAAAAGTAAAAGTAAAAGTAAAAGTAAAAGTAAAAGTAAAAGTAAAAGTAAAAGTAAAAGTAAAAGTAAAAGTAAAAGTAAAAGTAAAAGTAAAAGTAAAAGTAAAAGTAAAAGTAAAAGTAAAAGTAAAAGTAAAAGTAAAAGTAAAAGTAAAAGTAAAAGTAAAAGTAAAAATAAAAATAAAAATAAAAGTAAAAGTAAAAGTAAAAATAAAATTAAAAGTAAAAGTAAAAGTAAAAGTAAAAGTAAAAGTAAAAGTAAAAGTAAAAGTAAAAGTAAAAGTAAAAGTAAAAGTAAAAGTAAAAGTAAAAGTAAAAGTAAAAGTAAAAGTAAAAGTAAAAGTAAAAGTAAAAGTAAAAGTAAAAGTAAAAGTAAAAGTAAAAGTAAAAGTAAAAGTAAAAGTAAAAGTAAAAGTAAAAGTAAAAGTAAAAGTAAAAGTAAAAGTAAAAGTAAAAGTAAAAGTAAAAGTAAAAGTAAAAGTAAAAGTAAAAGTAAAAGTAAAAGTAAAAGTAAAAGTAAAAGTAAAAGTAAAAGTAAAAGTAAAAGTAAAAGTAAAAGTAAAAGTAAAAGTAAAAGTAAAAGTAAAAGTAAAAGTAAAAGTAAAAGTAAAAGTAAAAGTAAAAGTAAAAGTAAAAGTAAAAGTAAAAGTAAAAGTAAAAGTAAAAGTAAAAGTAAAAGTAAAAGTAAAAGTAAAAGTAAAAGTAAAAGTAAAAGTAAAAGTAAAAGTAAAAGTAAAAGTAAAAGTAAAAGTAAAAGTAAAAGTAAAAGTAAAAGTAAAAGTAAAAGTAAAAGTAAAAGTAAAAGTAAAAGTAAAAGTAAAAGTAAAAGTAAAAGTTAAAGTAAAAGTAAAAGTAAAAGTAAAAATAAAAATAAAAATAAAAATAAAAATAAAAATAAAAATAAAAATAAAAATAAAAATAAAAATAAAAATAAAAATAAAAATAAAAATAAAAATAAAAATAAAAATAAAAATAAAAATAAAAATAAAAATAAAAATAAAAATAAAAATAAAAATAAAAATAAAAATAAAAATGAAAATAAACTGAACAACTTTCATTATTGGACCAACCCCGAAATCACGAAAAAAAATCAGCTGTTCCATTCAAAATGAATCTTATATCATTTTATGAAAAAAAAAATTGTTTGACCAAGGAGTTTTGCATAGCTTGAACTGAAATGAAATACCGCTAATTTCGTTGTTGTTTTTTTTTTCAGTAAAAAGTTTCGTCAGTTTATAAATAAGAAAAAAGATTGGTTCACTAAGGAGTTTTAAATGCTTGAATTGTAAAAGTGTACTTTACAATTAAAGCATTCACCATGCTTGACTTGTAAAGTGATCTGAAAATGGAACGTTCTATCTAAACAATGCACTGTGTTGCACATGTCAACTTACACAGCCTCATACTATATTAGTAAATGCTAGTTACCGAGCAGTATGATGTAAAATTAAAATAATAGCATCGATTTTTGATCGATGGTCTAATTGATAAGAAGTTGTTAAGCATTCCGTGGTGTCACGCGATCAGATTACGATGCATGCTATCGTTATAAATAGACGATATAGGTCGACGCCTATGTATAGTGACAATAATATTCACAGAATAGTTTTCTTATTTAGGTATTATTATGCCTTATTTACATCCAACTGTGCTGCTGTGCTGTGCTTCTGTGCTGTAATATGCCACACTACAATCTCTACAAGTTTGAGCGAGATATGTACCTAGACAAAAGGCTAGTATGGTGAAAATTTTATCCTTAAAAAAATTACTTACATCTAAAAAGTGTGTCCGATTAGCCCCGGTGCACAAATCACAGTGAGTCCGTTTTACAACTGTATGGATTGTTTTCTAAGCTTTGTTTTGTCAACTTTCTCCCTAAGAAAAAAAAGGTAACAATCAAAACGTTCTAAGTAAAGCTGTGGTCCGGCCCTGTCGACAAAATCAAAGTATAAGCTTTATCTTGTCTTGTCATCGTACTATTTTAAGATCTTTTTTTTAACTATCTTTATAGTACAATACAGAATGGTACAAGAGGCGGACTTAATGCTAGTAGCATTCTCTACCAGTCAACCTTTTTGTATCTACCACAAGAATAGCAAATAAATGACTATTACTATAACTACTTTGTTCGTACTTATGCGCATTCATCTAACTTTTCATCATCGCACCGATAGGTTTGTGCTGACAAACCTATCGGTGCGATGATGAAGTCACCCGTGGAATGTAGATTGCTATACTATTACTATACTAACAAAATTGTTATTCAGATTTTGATTTCATCTTTGTTTATTTGTCACTTTATAGATTCATGATATAATACAAACAACGTTTAATAACTATAATATGTCCGTTGCATACACACTGCAGTAAAAGTAAATAAAAATAAAAATAAAAGTAAAAGTAAAAGTAAAAGTAAAAATAAAAATAAAAATAAAAATAAAAATAAAAGTAAAAGTAAAAGTAAAAGTAAAGTAAAAGTAAAAGTAAAAGTAAAAGTAAAGTAAAAGTAAAAGTAAAAGTAAAAGTAAAAGTAAAAGTAAAAGTAAAAGTAAAAGTAAAAGTAAAAGTAAAAGTAAAAGTAAAAGTAAAAGTAAAAAGTAAAAGTAAAAGTAAAAGTAAAAGTAAAGTAAAAGTAAAAGTAAAAGTAAAAGTAAAAGTAAAAGTAAAAGTAAAAGTAAAAGTAAAAGTAAAAGTAAAAGTAAAAGTAAAAGTTAAAGTAAAAGTTAAAGTTAAAGTTAAAGTTAAAGTTAAAGTAAAGTTAAAGTTAAAGTAAAAAGTAAAAGTAAAAGTAAAAGTAAAAGTAAAAGTAAAAGTAAAAGTAAAAGTAAAAGTAAAAGTAAAAGTAAAAGTAAAAGTAAAAGTAAAAGTAAAAGTAAAAGTAAAAGTAAAAGTAAAAGTAAAAGTAAAAGTAAAAGTAAAAGTAAAAGTAAAAGTAAAAGTAAAAGTAAAAGTAAAAGTAAAAGTAAAGTAAAAGTAAAAGTAAAAGTAAAAGTAAAAGTAAAAGTAAAAGTAAAAGTAAAAGTAAAAGTAAAAGTAAAAGTAAAAGTAAAAGTAAAAGTAAAAGTAAAGTAAAGTAAAAGTAAAAGTAAAAGTAAAAGTAAAAGTAAAAGTAAAAGTAAAAGTAAAAGTAAAAGTAAAATAAAAGTAAAAGTAAAAGTAAAAGTAAAAGTAAAAGTAAAAGTAAAAGTAAAAGTAAAAGTAAAAGTAAAAGTAAAAGTAAAAGTAAAAGTAAAAATAAAAATAAAAATAAAAATAAAAATGAAAATAAACTGAACAACTTTCATTATTGGACCAACCCCGAAATCACGAAAAAAAATCAGCTGTTCCATTCAAAATTAATCTTATATCATTTTATGAAAAAAAAAAATTGTTTGACCAAGGAGTTTTGCATAGCTTGAACTGAAATGAAATACCGCTAATTTCGTTGTTGTTTTTTTTTCAGTAAAAAGTTTCGTCAGTTTATAAATAAGAAAAAAGATTGGTTCACTAAGGAGTTTTAAATGCTTGAATTGTAAAAGTGTACTTTACAATTAAAGCATTCACCATGCTTGACTTGTAAAGTGATCTGAAAATGGAACGTTCTATCTAAACAATGCACTGTGTTGCACATGTCAACTTACACAGCCTCATACTATATTAGTAAATGCTAGTTACCGAGCAGTATGATGTAAAATTAAAATAATAGCATCGATTTTTGATCGATGGTCTAATTGATAAGAAGTTATTAAGCATTCCGTGGTGTCACGCGATCAGATTACGATGCATGCTATCGTTATAAATAGACGATATAGGTCGACGCCTATGTATAGTGACAATAATATTCACAGAATAGTTTTCTTATTTAGGTATTATTATGCCTTATTTACATCCAACTGTGCTGCTGTGCTGTGCTTCTGTGCTGTAATATGCCACACTGCAATCTCTACAAGTTTGAGCGAGATATGTACCTAGACAAAAGGCTAGTATGGTGAAAATTTTATCCTTTAAAAAATTACTTACATCTAAAAAGTGTGTCCGATTAGCCCCGGTGCACAAATCACAGTGAGTCCGTTTTACAACTGTATGGATTGTTTTCTAAGCTTTGTTTTGTCAACTTTCTCCCTAAGAAAAAAAAGGTAACAATCAAAACGTTCTATGTAAAGCTGTGGTCCGGCCCTGTCGACAAAATCAAAGTATAAGCTTTATCTTGTCTTGTCATCGTACTATTTTAAGATCTTTTTTTTAACTATCTTTATAGTACAATACAGAATGGTACAAGAGGCGGACTTAATGCTAGTAGCATTCTCTACCAGTCAACCTTTTTGTATCTACCACAAGAATAGCAAATAAATGACTATTACTATAACTACTTTGTTTGTACTTATGCGCATTCATCTAACTTTTCATCATCGCACCGATAGGTTTGTGCTGACAAACCTATCGGTGCGATGATGAAGTCACCCGTAGAATGTAAATTGCTATACTATTACTATACTAACAAAATTGTTATTCAGATTTTATTTTCATCTTTGTTTATTTGTCACTTTATAGATTCATGATATAATACAAACAACGTTTAATAACTATAATATGTCCGTTGCATACACACTGCAGTAAAAGTAAAAGTAAAAGTAAAAGTAAAAATAAAAATAAAAATAAAAATAAAAATAAAAGTAAAAGTAAAAGTAAAAGTAAAAGTAAAAGTAAAAGTAAAAGCAAAAGCAAAAGCAAAAGCAAAAGTAAAAGTAAAAGTAAAAGTAAAAGTAAAAGTAAAAATAAAAATAAAAATAAAAATAAAAATAAAAATAAAAATAAAAATAAAAATAAAAATAAAAATAAAAGTAAAAGTAAAAGTAAAAGTAAAAGTAAAAGTAAAAGTAAAAGTAAAAGTAAAAGTAAAAGTAAAAGTAAAAGTAAAAGTAAAAGTAAAAGTAAAAGTAAAAGTAAAAGTAAAAGTAAAAGTAAAAGTAAAAGTAAAAGTAAAAGTAAAAGTAAAAGTAAAAGTAAAAGGAAAAGTAAAAGTAAAAGTAAAAGTAAAAGTAAAAGTAAAAGTAAAAGTAAAAGTAAAAATAAAAATAAAAATAAAAATAAAAATGAAAATAAACTGAACAACTTTCATTATTGGACCAACCCCGAAATCACGAAAAAAAATCAGCTGTTCCATTCAAAATTAATCTTATATCATTTTATGAAAAAAAAAATTGTTTGACCAAGGAGTTTTGCATAGCTTGAACTGAAATGAAATACCGCTAATTTCGTTGTTGTTTTTTTTTCAGTAAAAAGTTTCGTCAGTTTATAAATAAGAAAAAAGATTGGTTCACTAAGGAGTTTTAAATGCTTGAATTGTAAAAGTGTACTTTACAATTAAAGCATTCACCATGCTTGACTTGTAAAGTGATCTGAAAATGGAACGTTCTATCTAAACAATGCACTGTGTTGCACATGTCAACTTACACAGCCTCATACTATATTAGTAAATGCTAGTTACCGAGCAGTATGATGTAAAATTAAAATAATAGCATCGATTTTTGATCGATGGTCTAATTGATAAGAAGTTGTTAAGCATTCCGTGGTGTCACGCGATCAGATTACGATGCATGCTATCGTTATAAATAGACGATATAGGTCGACGCCTATGTATAGTGACAATAATGTTCACAGAATAGTTTTCTTATTTAGGTATTATTATGCCTTATTTACATCCAACTGTGCTGCTGTGCTGTGCTTCTGTGCTGTAATATGCCACACTGCAATCTCTACAAGTTTGAGCGAGATATGTACCTAGACAAAAGGCTAGTATGGTGAAAATTTTACCCTTTAAAAAATTACTTACATCTAAAAAGTGTGTCCGATTAGCCCCGGTGCACAAATCACAGTGAGTCCGTTTTACAACTGTATGGATTGTTTTCTAAGCTTTGTTTTGTCAACTTTCTCCCTAAGAAAAAAAAGGTAACAATCAAAACGTTCTATGTAAAGCTGTGGTCCGGCCCTGTCGACAAAATCAAAGTATAAGCTTTATCTTGTCTTGTCATCGTACTATTTTAAGATCTTTTTTTTAACTATCTTTATAGTGCAATACAGAATGGTACAAGAGGCGGACTTAATGCTAGTAGCATTCTCTACCAGTCAACCTTTTTGTATCTACCACAAGAATAGCAAATAAATGACTATTACTATAACTACTTTGTTTGTACTTATGCGCATTCATCTAACTTTTCATCATCGCACCGATAGGTTTGTGCTGACAAACCTATCGGTGCGATGATGAAGTCACCCGTAGAATGTAAATTGCTATACTATTACTATACTAACAAAATTGTTATTCAAATTTTATTTTCATCTTTGTTTATTTGTCACTTTATAGATTCATGATATAATACAAACAACGTTTAATAACTATAATATGTCCGTTGCATACACACTGCAGTAAAAGTAAAAGTAAAAGTAAAAGTAAAAATAAAAATAAAAATAAAAATAAAAATAAAAGTAAAAGTAAAAGTAAAAGTAAAAGTAAAAGTAAAAGTAAAAGTAAAAGTAAAAGTAAAAGTAAAAGTAAAAGCAAAAGCAAAAGCAAAAGCAAAAGCAAAAGCAAAAGCAAAAGCAAAAGCAAAAGCAAAAGTAAAAATAAAAATAAAAATAAAAATAAAAATAAAAATAAAAGTAAAAGTAAAAGTAAAAGTAAAAGTAAAAGTAAAAGTAAAAGTAAAAGTAAAAGTAAAAGTAAAAGTAAAAGTAAAAGTAAAAGTAAAAGTAAAAGTAAAAGTAAAAGTAAAAGTAAAAGTAAAAGTAAAAGTAAAAGTAAAAGTAAAAGTAAAAGTAAAAGTAAAAGTAAAAGTAAAAGTAAAAGTAAAAGTAAAAGTAAAAGTAAAAGTAAAAGTAAAAGTAAAAGTAAAAGTAAAAGTAAAAGTAAAAGTAAAAGTAAAAATAAAAATAAAAATAAAAGTAAAAGTAAAAGTAAAAATAAAATTAAAAGTAAAAGTAAAAGTAAAAGTAAAAGTAAAAGTAAAAGTAAAAGTAAAAGTAAAAGTAAAAGTAAAAGTAAAAGTAAAAGTAAAAGTAAAAGTAAAAGTAAAAGTAAAAGTAAAAGTAAAAGTAAAAGTAAAAGTAAAAGTAAAAGTAAAAGTAAAAGTAAAAGTAAAAGTAAAAGTAAAAGTAAAAGTAAAAGTAAAAGTAAAAGTAAAAGTAAAAGTAAAAGTAAAAGTAAAAGTAAAAGTAAAAGTAAAAGTAAAAGTAAAAGTAAAAGTAAAAGTAAAAGTAAAAGTAAAAGTAAAAGTAAAAGTAAAAGTAAAAGTAAAAGTAAAAGTAAAAGTAAAAGTAAAAGTAAAAGTAAAAGTAAAAGTAAAAGTAAAAGTAAAAGTAAAAGTAAAAGTAAAAGTAAAAGTAAAAGTAAAAGTAAAAGTAAAAGTAAAAGTAAAAGTAAAAGTAAAAGTAAAAGTAAAAGTAAAAGTAAAAGTAAAAGTAAAAGTAAAAGTAAAAGTAAAAGTAAAAGTAAAAGTTAAAGTAAAAGTAAAAGTAAAAGTAAAAGTAAAAGTAAAAATAAAAATAAAAATAAAAATAAAAATAAAAATAAAAATAAAAATAAAAATAAAAATAAAAATAAAAATAAAAATAAAAATAAAAATAAAAATAAAAATAAAAATAAAAATAAAAATAAAAATAAAAATAAAAATAAAAATAAAAATAAAAATAAAAATAAAAATAAAAATGAAAATAAACTGAACAACTTTCATTATTGGACCAACCCCGAATCACGAAAAAAAATCAGCTGTTCCATTCAAAATGAATCTTATATCATTTTATGAAAAAAAAAATTGTTTGACCAAGGAGTTTTGCATAGCTTGAACTGAAATGAAATACCGCTAATTTCGTTGTTGTTTTTTTTTTCAGTAAAAAGTTTCGTCAGTTTATAAATAAGAAAAAAGATTGGTTCACTAAGGAGTTTTAAATGCTTGAATTGTAAAAGTGTACTTTACAATTAAAGCATTCACCATGCTTGACTTGTAAAGTGATCTGAAAATGGAACGTTCTATCTAAACAATGCACTGTGTTGCACATGTCAACTTACACAGCCTCATACTATATTAGTAAATGCTAGTTACCGAGCAGTATGATGTAAAATTAAAATAATAGCATCGATTTTTGATCGATGGTCTAATTGATAAGAAGTTGTTAAGCATTCCGTGGTGTCACGCGATCAGATTACGATGCATGCTATCGTTATAAATAGACGATATAGGTCGACGCCTATGTATAGTGACAATAATATTCACAGAATAGTTTTCTTATTTAGGTATTATTATGCCTTATTTACATCCAACTGTGCTGCTGTGCTGTGCTTCTGTGCTGTAATATGCCACACTACAATCTCTACAAGTTTGAGCGAGATATGTACCTAGACAAAAGGCTAGTATGGTGAAAATTTTATCCTTTAAAAAATTACTTACATCTAAAAAGTGTGTCCGATTAGCCCCGGTGCACAAATCACAGTGAGTCCGTTTTACAACTGTATGGATTGTTTTCTAAGCTTTGTTTTGTCAACTTTCTCCCTAAGAAAAAAAAGGTAACAATCAAAACGTTCTATGTAAAGCTGTGGTCCGGCCCTGTCGACAAAATCAAAGTATAAGCTTTATCTTGTCTTGTCATCGTACTATTTTAAGATCTTTTTTTTAACTATCTTTATAGTACAATACAGAATGAGACAAGAGGCGGACTTAATGCTAGTAGCATTCTCTACCAGTCAACCTTTTTGTATCTACCACAAGAATAGCAAATAAATGACTATTACTATAACTACTTTGTTCGTACTTATGCGCATTCATCTAACTTTTCATCATCGCACCGATAGGTTTGTGCTGACACAAACCTATCGGTGCTCACCCGTGGAATGTAGATTGCTATACTATTACTATACTAACAAAATTGTTATTCAGATTTTATTTTCATATTTGTTTATTTGTCACTTTATAGATTCATGATATAATACAAACAACGTTTAATAACTATAATATGTCCGTTGCATACACACTGCAGTAAAAGTAAATAAAAATAAAAATAAAAGTAAAAGTAAAAGTAAAAGTAAAAGTAAAAGTAAAAGTAAAAATAAAAATAAAAATAAAAGTAAAAGTAAAAGTAAAAGTAAAAGTAAAAGTAAAAGTAAAAGTAAAAGTAGAAGTAGAAGTAGAAGTAGAAGTAGAAGTAGAAGTAGAAGTAGAAGTAGAAGTAGAAGTAGAAGTAGAAGTAGAAGTAGAAGTAGAAGTAGAAGTAGAAGTAGAAGTAGAAGTAGAAGTAGAAGTAGAAGTAGAAGTAGAAGTAGAAGTAGAAGTAGAAGTAGAAGTAGAAGTAGAAGTAGAAGTAAAAGTAAAAGTAAAAGTAAAAGTAAAAGTAAAAGTAAAAGTAAAAGTAAAAGTAAAAGTAAAAGTAAAAGTAAAAGTAAAAGTAAAAGTAAAAGTAAAAGTAAAAGTAAAAGTAAAAGTAAAAGTAAAAGTAAAAGTAAAAGTAAAAGTAAAAGTAAAAGTAAAAGTAAAAGTAAAAGTAAAAGTAAAAGTAAAAGTAAAAGTAAAAGTAAAAGTAAAAGTAAAAGTAAAAGTAAAAGTAAAAGTAAAAGTAAAAGTAAAAGTAAAAGTAAAAGTAAAAGTAAAAGTAAAAGTAAAAGTAAAAGTAAAAGTAAAAGTAAAAGTAAAAGTAAAAGTAAAAGTAAAAGTAAAAGTAAAAGTAAAAGTAAAAGTAAAAGTAAAAGTAAAAGTAAAAGTAAAAGTAAAAGTAAAAGTAAAAGTAAAAGTAAAAGTAAAAGTAAAAGTAAAAGTAAAAGTAAAAGTAAAAGTAAAAGTAAAAGTAAAAGTAAAAGTAAAAGTAAAAGTAAAAGTAAAAGTAAAAGTAAAAGTAAAAGTAAAAGTAAAAGTAAAAGTAAAAGTAAAAGTAAAAGTAAAAGTAAAAGTAAAAGTAAAAGTAAAAGTAAAAGTAAAAGTAAAAGTAAAAGTAAAAGTAAAAGTAAAAGTAAAAGTAAAAGTAAAAGTAAAAGTAAAAGTAAAAATAAAAATAAAAATAAAAATAAAAATAAAAATGAAAATAAACTGAACAACTTTCATTATTGGACCAACCCCGAAATCACGAAAAAAAATCAGCTGTTCCATTCAAAATGAATCTTATATCATTTTATGAAAAAAAAAATTGTTTGACCAAGGAGTTTTGCATAGCTTGAACTGAAATGAAATACCGCTAATTTCGTTGTTGTTTTTTTTTCAGTAAAAAGTTTCGTCAGTTTATAAATAAGAAAAAAGATTGGTTCACTAAGGAGTTTTAAATGCTTGAATTGTAAAAGTGTACTTTACAATTAAAGCATTCACCATGCTTGACTTGTAAAGTGATCTGAAAATGGAACGTTCTATCTAAACAATGCACTGTGTTGCACATGTCAACTTACACAGCCTCATACTATATTAGTAAATGCTAGTTACCGAGCAGTATGATGTAAAATTAAAATAATAGCATCGATTTTTGATCGATGGTCTAATTGATAAGAAGTTGTTAAGCATTCCGTGGTGTCACGCGATCAGATTACGATGCATGCTATCGTTATAAATAGACGATATAGGTCGACGCCTATGTATAGTGACAATAATGTTCACAGAATAGTTTTCTTATTTAGGTATTATTATGCCTTATTTACATCCAACTGTGCTGCTGTGCTGTGCTTCTGTGCTGTAATATGCCACACTGCAATCTCTACAAGTTTGAGCGAGATATGTACCTAGACAAAAGGCTAGTATGGTGAAAATTTTACCCTTTAAAAAATTACTTACATCTAAAAAGTGTGTCCGATTAGCCCCGGTGCACAAATCACAGTGAGTCCGTTTTACAACTGTATGGATTGTTTTCTAAGCTTTGTTTTGTCAACTTTCTCCCTAAGAAAAAAAAGGTAACAATCAAAACGTTCTATGTAAAGCTGTGGTCCGGCCCTGTCGACAAAATCAAAGTATAAGCTTTATCTTGTCTTGTCATCGTACTATTTTAAGATCTTTTTTTTAACTATCTTTATAGTACAATACAGAATGGTACAAGAGGCGGACTTAATGCTAGTAGCATTCTCTACCAGTCAACCTTTTTGTATCTACCACAAGAATAGCAAATAAATGACTATTACTATAACTACTTTGTTCGTACTTATGCGCATTCATCTAACTTTTCATCATCGCAAAAATAAAAATAAAAATAAAAATAAAAATAAAAATAAAAATAAAAATAAAAATAAAAATAAAATTAAAAGTAAAAGGAAAGATAAAAGTAAAAGTAAAAGTAAAAGTAAAAGTAAAAGTAAAAGTAAAAGTAAAAGTAAAAGTAAAAGTAAAAGTAAAAGTAAAAGTAAAAGTAAAAGTAAAAGTAAAAGTAAAAGTAAAAGTAAAAGTAAAAGTAAAAGTAAAAGTAAAAGTAAAAGTAAAAGTAAAAGTAAAAGTAAAAGTAAAAGTAAAAGTAAAAGTAAAAGTAAAAGTAAAAGTAAAAGTAAAAGTAAAAGTAAAAGTAAAAGTAAAAGTAAAAGTAAAAATAAAAATAAAAATAAAAATAAAAATAAAAATAAAAATAAAAATAAAAATAAAAATAAAAATAAAAGTAAAAGTAAAAGTAAAAGTAAAAGTAAAAGTAAAAGTAAAAGTAAAAGTAAAAGTAAAAGTAAAAGTAAAAGTAAAAGTAAAAGTAAAAGTAAAAGTAAAAGTAAAAGTAAAAGTAAAAGTAAAAGTAAAAGTAAAAGTAAAAGTAAAAGTAAAAGTAAAAGTAAAAGTAAAAGTAAAAGTAAAAGTAAAAATAAAAATAAAAATAAAAATAAAAATGAAAATAAACTGAACAACTTTCATTATTGGACCAACCCCGAAATCACGAAAAAAAATCAGCTGTTCCATTCAAAATTAATCTTATATCATTTTATGAAAAAAAAAATTGTTTGACCAAGGAGTTTTGCATAGCTTGAACTGAAATGAAATACCGCTAATTTCGTTGTTGTTTTTTTTTCAGTAAAAAGTTTCGTCAGTTTATAAATAAGAAAAAAGATTGGTTCACTAAGGAGTTTTAAATGCTTGAATTGTAAAAGTGTACTTTACAATTAAAGCATTCACCATGCTTGACTTGTAAAGTGATCTGAAAATGGAACGTTCTATCTAAACAATGCACTGTGTTGCACATGTCAACTTACACAGCCTCATACTATATTAGTAAATGCTAGTTACCGAGCAGTATGATGTAAAATTAAAATAATAGCATCGATTTTTGATCGATGGTCTAATTGATAAGAAGTTGTTAAGCATTCCGTGGTGTCACGCGATCAGATTACGATGCATGCTATCGTTATAAATAGACGATATAGGTCGACGCCTATGTATAGTGACAATAATGTTCACAGAATAGTTTTCTTATTTAGGTATTATTATGCCTTATTTACATCCAACTGTGCTGCTGTGCTGTGCTTCTGTGCTGTAATATGCCACACAGCAATCTCTACAAGTTTGAGCGAGATATGTACCTAGACAAAAGGCTAGTATGGTGAAAATTTTACCCTTTAAAAAATTACTTACATCTAAAAAGTGTGTCCGATTAGCCCCGGTGCACAAATCACAGTGAGTCCGTTTTACAACTGTATGGATTGTTTTCTAAGCTTTGTTTTGTCAACTTTCTCCCTAAGAAAAAAAAGGTAACAATCAAAACGTTCTATGTAAAGCTGTGGTCCGGCCCTGTCGACAAAATCAAAGTATAAGCTTTATCTTGTCTTGTCATCGTACTATTTTAAGATCTTTTTTTTAACTATCTTTATAGTACAATACAGAATGGTACAAGAGGCGGACTTAATGCTAGTAGCATTCTCTACCAGTCAACCTTTTTGTATCTACCACAAGAATAGCAAATAAATGACTATTACTATAACTACTTTGTTTGTACTTATGCGCATTCATCTAACTTTTCATCATCGCACCGATAGGTTTGTGCTGACAAACCTATCGGTGCGATGATGAAGTCACCCGTAGAATGTAAATTGCTATACTATTACTATACTAACAAAATTGTTATTCAAATTTTATTTTCATCTTTGTTTATTTGTCACTTTATAGATTCATGATATAATACAAACAACGTTTAATAACTATAATATGTCCGTTGCATACACACTGCAGTAAAAGTAAAAGTAAAAGTAAAAGTAAAAATAAAAATAAAAATAAAAATAAAAGTAAAAGTAAAAGTAAAAGTAAAAGTAAAAGTAAAAGTAAAAGTAAAAGTAAAAGTAAAAGTAAAAGCAAAAGCAAAAGCAAAAGCAAAAGCAAAAGCAAAAGCAAAAGCAAAAGCAAAAGTAAAAGTAAAAATAAAAATAAAAATAAAAATAAAAATAAAAATAAAAGTAAAAGTAAAAGTAAAAGTAAAAGTAAAAGTAAAAGTAAAAGTAAAAGTAAAAGTAAAAGTAAAAGTAAAAGTAAAAGTAAAAGTAAAAGTAAAAGTAAAAGTAAAAGTAAAAGTAAAAGTAAAAGTAAAAGTAAAAGTAAAAGTAAAAGTAAAAGTAAAAGTAAAAGTAAAAGTAAAAGTAAAAGTAAAAGTAAAAGTAAAAGTAAAAGTAAAAGTAAAAGTAAAAGTAAAAGTAAAAGTAAAAGTAAAAGTAAAAGTAAAAGTAAAAGTAAAAGTAAAAGTAAAAGTAAAAGTAAAAGTAAAAGTAAAAGTAAAAGTAAAAGTAAAAGTAAAAGTAAAAGTAAAAGTAAAAGTAAAAGTAAAAGTAAAAGTAAAAGTAAAAGTAAAAGTAAAAGTAAAAGTAAAAGTAAAAGTAAAAGTAAAAGTAAAAGTAAAAGTAAAAGTAAAAGTAAAAGTAAAAGTAAAAGTAAAAGTAAAAGTAAAAGTAAAAGTAAAAGTAAAAGTAAAAGTAAAAGTAAAAGTAAAAGTAAAAGTAAAAGTAAAAGTAAAAGTAAAAGTAAAAGTAAAAGTAAAAGTAAAAGTAAAAGTAAAAGTAAAAGTAAAAGTAAAAGTAAAAGTAAAAGTAAAAGTAAAAGTAAAAGTAAAAGTAAAAGTAAAAGTAAAAGTAAAAGTAAAAGTAAAAGTAAAAGTAAAAGTAAAAGTAAAAGTAAAAGTAAAAGTAAAAGTAAAAGTAAAAGTAAAAGTAAAAATAAAAATAAAAATAAAAATAAAAATAAAAATAAAAATAAAAATAAAAATAAAAATAAAAATAAAAATAAAAATAAAAATAAAAATAAAAATAAAAATAAAAATAAAAATAAAAATAAAAATGAAAATAAACTGAACAACTTTCATTATTGGACCAACCCCGAAATCACGAAAAAAAATCAGCTGTTCCATTCAAAATGAATCTTATATCATTTTATGAAAAAAAAAATTGTTTGACCAAGGAGTTTTGCATAGCTTGAACTGAAATGAAATACCGCTAATTTCGTTGTTGTTTTTTTTTCAGTAAAAAGTTTCGTCAGTTTATAAATAAGAAAAAAGATTGGTTCACTAAGGAGTTTTAAATGCTTGAATTGTAAAAGTGTACTTTACAATTAAAGCATTCACCATGCTTGACTTGTAAAGTGATCTGAAAATGGAACGTTCTATCTAAACAATGCACTGTGTTGCACATGTCAACTTACACAGCCTCATACTATATTAGTAAATGCTAGTTACCGAGCAGTATGATGTAAAATTAAAATAATAGCATCGATTTTTGATCGATGGTCTAATTGATAAGAAGTTGTTAAGCATTCCGTGGTGTCACGCGATCAGATTACGATGCATGCTATCGTTATAAATAGACGATATAGGTCGACGCCTATGTATAGTGACAATAATATTCACAGAATAGTTTTCTTATTTAGGTATTATTATGCCTTATTTACATCCAACTGTGCTGCTGTGCTGTGCTTCTGTGCTGTAATATGCCACACTACAATCTCTACAAGTTTGAGCGAGATATGTACCTAGACAAAAGGCTAGTATGGTGAAAATTTTATCCTTAAAAAAATTACTTACATCTAAAAAGTGTGTCCGATTAGCCCCGGTGCACAAATCACAGTGAGTCCGTTTTACAACTGTATGGATTGTTTTCTAAGCTTTGTTTTGTCAACTTTCTCCCTAAGAAAAAAAAGGTAACAATCAAAACGTTCTAAGTAAAGCTGTGGTCCGGCCCTGTCGACAAAATCAAAGTATAAGCTTTATCTTGTCTTGTCATCGTACTATTTTAAGATCTTTTTTTTAACTATCTTTATAGTACAATACAGAATGGTACAAGAGGCGGACTTAATGCTAGTAGCATTCTCTACCAGTCAACCTTTTTGTATCTACCACAAGAATAGCAAATAAATGACTATTACTATAACTACTTTGTTCGTACTTATGCGCATTCATCTAACTTTTCATCATCGCACCGATAGGTTTGTGCTGACAAACCTATCGGTGCGATGATGAAGTCACCCGTGGAATGTAGATTGCTATACTATTACTATACTAACAAAATTGTTATTCAGATTTTGATTTCATCTTTGTTTATTTGTCACTTTATAGATTCATGATATAATACAAACAACGTTTAATAACTATAATATGTCCGTTGCATACACACTGCAGTAAAAGTAAATAAAAATAAAAATAAAAGTAAAAGTAAAAGTAAAAGTAAAAATAAAAATAAAAATAAAAATAAAAGTAAAAGTAAAAGTAAAAGTAAAAGTAAAAGTAAAAGTAAAAGTAAAAGTAAAAGTAAAAGTAAAAGTAAAAGTAAAAGTAAAAGTAAAAGTAAAAGTAAAAGTAAAAGTAAAAGTAAAAGTAAAAGTAAAAGTAAAAGTAAAAGTAAAAGTAAAAGTAAAAGTAAAAGTAAAAGTAAAAGTAAAAGTAAAAGTAAAAGTAAAAGTAAAAGTAAAAGTAAAAGTAAAAGTAAAAGTTAAAGTTAAAGTTAAAGTTAAAGTAAAAGTAAAAGTAAAAGTAAAAGTAAAAGTAAAAGTAAAAGTAAAAGTAAAAGTAAAAGTAAAAGTAAAAGTAAAAGTAAAAGTAAAAGTAAAAGTAAAAGTAAAAGTAAAAGTAAAAGTAAAAGTAAAAGTAAAAGTAAAAGTAAAAGTAAAAGTAAAAGTAAAAGTAAAAGTAAAAGTAAAAGTAAAAGTAAAAGTAAAAGTAAAAGTAAAAGTAAAAGTAAAAGTAAAAGTAAAAGTAAAAGTAAAAGTAAAAGTAAAAGTAAAAGTAAAAGTAAAAGTAAAAGTAAAAGTAAAAGTAAAAGTAAAAGTAAAAGTAAAAGTAAAAGTAAAAGTAAAAGTAAAAGTAAAAGTAAAAGTAAAAGTAAAAGTAAAAGTAAAAGTAAAAGTAAAAGTAAAAGTAAAAGTAAAAGTAAAAGTAAAAGTAAAAGTAAAAGTAAAAGTAAAAGTAAAAGTAAAAGTAAAAGTAAAAGTAAAAGTAAAAGTAAAAGTAAAAGTAAAAGTAAAAGTAAAAGTAAAAGTAAAAGTAAAAGTAAAAGTAAAAGTAAAAGTAAAAGTAAAAGTAAAAGTAAAAGTAAAAGTAAAAGTAAAAGTAAAAGTAAAAGTAAAAGTAAAAGTAAAAGTAAAAGTAAAAGTAAAAGTAAAAATAAAAATAAAAATGAAAATGAAAATGAAAATGAAAATGAAAATAAAAATAAAAATGAAAATAAACTGAACAACTTTCATTATTTGACCAACCCCGAAATCACGAAAAAAAATCAGCTGTTCCATTCAAAATGAATCTTATATCATTTTATGAAAAAAAAAATTGTTTGACCAAGGAGTTTTGCATAGCTTGAACTGAAATGAAATACCGCTAATTTCGTTGTTGTTTTTTTTTCAGTAAAAAGTTTCGTCAGTTTATAAATAAGAAAAAAGATTGGTTCACTAAGGAGTTTTAAATGCTTGAATTGTAAAAGTGTACTTTACAATTAAAGCATTCACCATGCTTGACTTGTAAAGTGATCTGAAAATGGAACGTTCTATCTAAACAATGCACTGTGTTGCACATGTCAACTTACACAGCCTCATACTATATTAGTAAATGCTAGTTACCGAGCAGTATGATGTAAAATTAAAATAATAGCATCGATTTTTGATCGATGGTCTAATTGATAAGAAGTTGTTAAGCATTCCGTGGTGTCACGCGATCAGATTACGATGCATGCTATCGTTATAAATAGACGATATAGGTCGACGCCTATGTATAGTGACAATAATATTCACAGAATAGTTTTCTTATTTAGGTATTATTATGCCTTATTTACATCCAACTGTGCTGCTGTGCTGTGCTTCTGTGCTGTAATATGCCACACTGCAATCTCTACAAGTTTGAGCGAGATATGTACCTAGACAAAAGGCTAGTATGGTGAAAATTTTACCCTTTAAAAAATTACTTACATCTAAAAAGTGTGTCCGATTAGCCCCGGTGCACAAATCACAGTGAGTCCGTTTTACAACTGTATGGATTGTTTTCTAAGCTTTGTTTTGTCAACTTTCTCCCTAAGAAAAAAAAGGTAACAATCAAAACGTTCTATGTAAAGCTGTGGTCCGGCCCTGTCGACAAAATCAAAGTATAAGCTTTATCTTGTCTTGTCATCGTACTATTTTAAGATCTTTTTTTTAACTATCTTTATAGTACAATACAGAATGGTACAAAAGGGCGGACTTAATGCTAGTAGCATTCTCTACCAGTCAACCTTTTTGTATCTACCACAAGAATAGCAAATAAATGACTATTACTATAACTACTTTGTTCGTACTTATGCGCATTCATCTAACTTTTCATCATCGCAAAAATAAAAATAAAAATAAAAATAAAAATAAAAATAAAAATAAAAATAAAAATAAAAATAAAAATAAAAATAAAAATAAAAATAAAATTAAAAGTAAAAGTAAAAGTAAAAGTAAAAGGAAAGATAAAAGTAAAAGTAAAAGTAAAAGTAAAAGTAAAAGTAAAAGTAAAAGTAAAAGTAAAAGTAAAAGTAAAAGTAAAAGTAAAAGTAAAAGTAAAAGTAAAAGTAAAAGTAAAAGTAAAAGTAAAAGTAAAAGTAAAAGTAAAAGTGAAAGTGAAAGTGAAAGTGAAAGTGAAAGTGAAAGTGAAAGTGAAAGTGAAAGTGAAAGTGAAAGTGAAAGTGAAAGTGAAAGTGAAAGTGAAAGTGAAAGTGAAAGTGAAAGTGAAAGTGAAAGTGAAAGTGAAAGTGAAAGTGAAAGTGAAAGTGAAAGTGAAAGTGAAAGTGAAAGTAAAAGTAAAAGTAAAAGTAAAAGTAAAAGTAAAAGTAAAAGTAAAAGTAAAAGTAAAAGTAAAAGTAAAAGTAAAAGTAAAAGTAAAAGTAAAAGTAAAAGTAAAAATAAAAATAAAAATAAAAATAAAAATAAAAATAAAAATAAAAATAAAAATAAAAATAAAAATAAAAATAAAATTAAAAGTAAAAGTAAAAGTAAAAGTAAAAGTAAAAGTAAAAGTAAAAGTAAAAGTAAAAGTAAAAGTAAAAGTAAAAGTAAAAGTAAAAGTAAAAGTAAAAGTAAAAGTAAAAGTAAAAGTAAAAGTAAAAGTAAAAGTAAAAGTAAAAGTAAAAGTAAAAGTAAAAGTAAAAGTAAAAGTAAAAGTAAAAGTAAAAGTAAAAGTAAAAGTAAAAGTAAAAGTAAAAGTAAAAGTAAAAGTAAAAGTAAAAGTAAAAGTAAAAGTAAAAGTAAAAGTAAAAGTAAAAGTAAAAGTAAAAGTAAAAGTAAAAGTAAAAGTAAAAGTAAAAGTAAAAGTAAAAGTAAAAGTAAAAGTAAAAGTAAAAGTAAAAGTAAAAGTAAAAGTAAAAGTAAAAGTAAAAGTAAAAGTAAAAGTAAAAGTAAAAGTAAAAGTAAAAGTAAAAGTAAAAGTAAAAGTAAAAGTAAAAGTAAAAGTAAAAGTAAAAGTAAAAGTAAAAGTAAAAGTAAAAGTAAAAGTAAAAGTAAAAGTAAAAGTAAAAGTAAAAGTAAAAATAAAAATAAAAATAAAAATAAAAATGAAAATAAACTGAACAACTTTCATTATTGGACCAACCCCGAAATCACGAAAAAAAATCAGCTGTTCCATTCAAAATTAATCTTATATCATTTTATGAAAAAAAAAAATTGTTTGACCAAGGAGTTTTGCATAGCTTGAACTGAAATGAAATACCGCTAATTTCGTTGTTGTTTTTTTTTCAGTAAAAAGTTTCGTCAGTTTATAAATAAGAAAAAAGATTGGTTCACTAAGGAGTTTTAAATGCTTGAATTGTAAAAGTGTACTTTACAATTAAAGCATTCACCATGCTTGACTTGTAAAGTGATCTGAAAATGGAACGTTCTATCTAAACAATGCACTGTGTTGCACATGTCAACTTACACAGCCTCATACTATATTAGTAAATGCTAGTTACCGAGCAGTATGATGTAAAATTAAAATAATAGCATCGATTTTTGATCGATGGTCTAATTGATAAGAAGTTATTAAGCATTCCGTGGTGTCACGCGATCAGATTACGATGCATGCTATCGTTATAAATAGACGATATAGGTCGACGCCTATGTATAGTGACAATAATATTCACAGAATAGTTTTCTTATTTAGGTATTATTATGCCTTATTTACATCCAACTGTGCTGCTGTGCTGTGCTTCTGTGCTGTAATATGCCACACTGCAATCTCTACAAGTTTGAGCGAGATATGTACCTAGACAAAAGGCTAGTATGGTGAAAATTTTATCCTTTAAAAAATTACTTACATCTAAAAAGTGTGTCCGATTAGCCCCGGTGCACAAATCACAGTGAGTCCGTTTTACAACTGTATGGATTGTTTTCTAAGCTTTGTTTTGTCAACTTTCTCCCTAAGAAAAAAAAGGTAACAATCAAAACGTTCTATGTAAAGCTGTGGTCCGGCCCTGTCGACAAAATCAAAGTATAAGCTTTATCTTGTCTTGTCATCGTACTATTTTAAGATCTTTTTTTTAACTATCTTTATAGTACAATACAGAATGGTACAAGAGGCGGACTTAATGCTAGTAGCATTCTCTACCAGTCAACCTTTTTGTATCTACCACAAGAATAGCAAATAAATGACTATTACTATAACTACTTTGTTTGTACTTATGCGCATTCATCTAACTTTTCATCATCGCACCGATAGGTTTGTGCTGACAAACCTATCGGTGCGATGATGAAGTCACCCGTAGAATGTAAATTGCTATACTATTACTATACTAACAAAATTGTTATTCAGATTTTATTTTCATCTTTGTTTATTTGTCACTTTATAGATTCATGATATAATACAAACAACGTTTAATAACTATAATATGTCCGTTGCATACACACTGCAGTAAAAGTAAAAGTAAAAGTAAAAGTAAAAATAAAAATAAAAATAAAAATAAAAATAAAAGTAAAAGTAAAAGTAAAAGTAAAAGTAAAAGTAAAAGTAAAAGCAAAAGCAAAAGCAAAAGTAAAAGTAAAAGTAAAAGTAAAAGTAAAAGTAAAAATAAAAATAAAAATAAAAATAAAAATAAAAATAAAAATAAAAATAAAAATAAAAGTAAAAGTAAAAGTAAAAGTAAAAGTAAAAGTAAAAGTAAAAGTAAAAGTAAAAGTAAAAGTAAAAGTAAAAGTAAAAGTAAAAGTAAAAGTAAAAGTAAAAGTAAAAGTAAAAGTAAAAGTAAAAGTAAAAGTAAAAGTAAAAGTAAAAGTAAAAGTAAAAGGAAAAGTAAAAGTAAAAGTAAAAGTAAAAGTAAAAGTAAAAGTAAAAATAAAAATAAAAATAAAAATAAAAATGAAAATAAACTGAACAACTTTCATTATTGGACCAACCCCGAAATCACGAAAAAAAATCAGCTGTTCCATTCAAAATTAATCTTATATCATTTTATGAAAAAAAAAATTGTTTGACCAAGGAGTTTTGCATAGCTTGAACTGAAATGAAATACCGCTAATTTCGTTGTTGTTTTTTTTTCAGTAAAAAGTTTCGTCAGTTTATAAATAAGAAAAAAGATTGGTTCACTAAGGAGTTTTAAATGCTTGAATTGTAAAAGTGTACTTTACAATTAAAGCATTCACCATGCTTGACTTGTAAAGTGATCTGAAAATGGAACGTTCTATCTAAACAATGCACTGTGTTGCACATGTCAACTTACACAGCCTCATACTATATTAGTAAATGCTAGTTACCGAGCAGTATGATGTAAAATTAAAATAATAGCATCGATTTTTGATCGATGGTCTAATTGATAAGAAGTTGTTAAGCATTCCGTGGTGTCACGCGATCAGATTACGATGCATGCTATCGTTATAAATAGACGATATAGGTCGACGCCTATGTATAGTGACAATAATGTTCACAGAATAGTTTTCTTATTTAGGTATTATTATGCCTTATTTACATCCAACTGTGCTGCTGTGCTGTGCTTCTGTGCTGTAATATGCCACACTGCAATCTCTACAAGTTTGAGCGAGATATGTACCTAGACAAAAGGCTAGTATGGTGAAAATTTTACCCTTTAAAAAATTACTTACATCTAAAAAGTGTGTCCGATTAGCCCCGGTGCACAAATCACAGTGAGTCCGTTTTACAACTGTATGGATTGTTTTCTAAGCTTTGTTTTGTCAACTTTCTCCCTAAGAAAAAAAAGGTAACAATCAAAACGTTCTATGTAAAGCTGTGGTCCGGCCCTGTCGACAAAATCAAAGTATAAGCTTTATCTTGTCTTGTCATCGTACTATTTTAAGATCTTTTTTTTAACTATCTTTATAGTACAATACAGAATGGTACAAGAGGCGGACTTAATGCTAGTAGCATTCTCTACCAGTCAACCTTTTTGTATCTACCACAAGAATAGCAAATAAATGACTATTACTATAACTACTTTGTTTGTACTTATGCGCATTCATCTAACTTTTCATCATCGCACCGATAGGTTTGTGCTGACAAACCTATCGGTGCGATGATGAAGTCACCCGTAGAATGTAAATTGCTATACTATTACTATACTAACAAAATTGTTATTCAAATTTTATTTTCATCTTTGTTTATTTGTCACTTTATAGATTCATGATATAATACAAACAACGTTTAATAACTATAATATGTCCGTTGCATACACACTGCAGTAAAAGTAAAAGTAAAAGTAAAAGTAAAAATAAAAATAAAAATAAAAATAAAAGTAAAAGTAAAAGTAAAAGTAAAAGTAAAAGTAAAAGTAAAAGTAAAAGTAAAAGTAAAAGTAAAAGTAAAAGTAAAAGCAAAAGCAAAAGCAAAAGCAAAAGCAAAAGCAAAAGCAAAAGCAAAAGCAAAAGCAAAAGTAAAAGTAAAAGTAAAAATAAAAATAAAAATAAAAATAAAAATAAAAGTAAAAGTAAAAGTAAAAGTAAAAGTAAAAGTAAAAGTAAAAGTAAAGGTAAAAGTAAAAGTAAAAGTAAAAGTAAAAGTAAAAGTAAAAGTAAAAGTAAAAGTAAAAGTAAAAGTAAAAGTAAAAGTAAAAGTAAAAGTAAAAGTAAAAGTAAAAGTAAAAGTAAAAGTAAAAGTAAAAGTAAAAGTAAAAGTAAAAGTAAAAGTAAAAGTAAAAGTAAAAGTAAAAGTAAAAGTAAAAGTAAAAGTAAAAGTAAAAGTAAAAGTAAAAGTAAAAGTAAAAGTAAAAGTAAAAGTAAAAATAAAAATAAAAATAAAAGTAAAAGTAAAAGTAAAAATAAAATTAAAAGTAAAAGTAAAAGTAAAAGTAAAAGTAAAAGTAAAAGTAAAAGTAAAAGTAAAAGTAAAAGTAAAAGTAAAAGTAAAAGTAAAAGTAAAAGTAAAAGTAAAAGTAAAAGTAAAAGTAAAAGTAAAAGTAAAAGTAAAAGTAAAAGTAAAAGTAAAAGTAAAAGTAAAAGTAAAAGTAAAAGTAAAAGTAAAAGTAAAAGTAAAAGTAAAAGTAAAAGTAAAAGTAAAAGTAAAAGTAAAAGTAAAAGTAAAAGTAAAAGTAAAAGTAAAAGTAAAAGTAAAAGTAAAAGTAAAAGTAAAAGTAAAAGTAAAAGTAAAAGTAAAAGTAAAAGTAAAAGTAAAAGTAAAAGTAAAAGTAAAAGTAAAAGTAAAAGTAAAAGTAAAAGTAAAAGTAAAAGTAAAAGTAAAAGTAAAAGTAAAAGTAAAAGTAAAAGTAAAAGTAAAAGTAAAAGTAAAAGTAAAAGTAAAAGTAAAAGTAAAAGTAAAAGTAAAAGTAAAAGTAAAAGTAAAAGTAAAAGTAAAAGTTAAAGTAAAAGTAAAAGTAAAAGTAAAAGTAAAAATAAAAATAAAAATAAAAATAAAAATAAAAATAAAAATAAAAATAAAAATAAAAATAAAAATAAAAATAAAAATAAAAATAAAAATAAAAATAAAAATAAAAATAAAAATAAAAATAAAAATAAAAATAAAAATGAAAATAAACTGAACAACTTTCATTATTGGACCAACCCCGAAATCACGAAAAAAAATCAGCTGTTCCATTCAAAATTAATCTTATATCATTTTATGAAAAAAAAAATTGTTTGACCAAGGAGTTTTGCATAGCTTGAACTGAAATGAAATACCGCTAATTTCGTTGTTGTTTTTTTTTTCAGTAAAAAGTTTCGTCAGTTTATAAATAAGAAAAAAGATTGGTTCACTAAGGAGTTTTAAATGCTTGAATTGTAAAAGTGTACTTTACAATTAAAGCATTCACCATGCTTGACTTGTAAAGTGATCTGAAAATGGAACGTTCTATCTAAACAATGCACTGTGTTGCACATGTCAACTTACACAGCCTCATACTATATTAGTAAATGCTAGTTACCGAGCAGTATGATGTAAAATTAAAATAATAGCATCGATTTTTGATCGATGGTCTAATTGATAAGAAGTTGTTAAGCATTCCGTGGTGTCACGCGATCAGATTACGATGCATGCTATCGTTATAAATAGACGATATAGGTCGACGCCTATGTATAGTGACAATAATATTCACAGAATAGTTTTCTTATTTAGGTATTATTATGCCTTATTTACATCCAACTGTGCTGCTGTGCTGTGCTTCTGTGCTGTAATATGCCACACTACAATCTCTACAAGTTTGAGCGAGATATGTACCTAGACAAAAGGCTAGTATGGTGAAAATTTTATCCTTAAAAAAATTACTTACATCTAAAAAGTGTGTCCGATTAGCCCCGGTGCACAAATCACAGTGAGTCCGTTTTACAACTGTATGGATTGTTTTCTAAGCTTTGTTTTGTCAACTTTCTCCCTAAGAAAAAAAAGGTAACAATCAAAACGTTCTAAGTAAAGCTGTGGTCCGGCCCTGTCGACAAAATCAAAGTATAAGCTTTATCTTGTCTTGTCATCGTACTATTTTAAGATCTTTTTTTTAACTATCTTTATAGTACAATACAGAATGGTACAAGAGGCGGACTTAATGCTAGTAGCATTCTCTACCAGTCAACCTTTTTGTATCTACCACAAGAATAGCAAATAAATGACTATTACTATAACTACTTTGTTCGTACTTATGCGCATTCATCTAACTTTTTATCATCGCACCGATAGGTTTGTGCTGACAAACCTATCGGTGCGATGATGAAGTCACCCGTGGAATGTAGATTGCTATACTATTACTATACTAACAAAATTGTTATTTAGATTTTGATTTCATCTTTGTTTATTTGTCACTTTATAGATTCATGATATAATACAAACAACGTTTAATAACTATAATATGTCCGTTGCATACACACTGCAGTAAAAGTAAATAAAAATAAAAATAAAAGTAAAAGTAAAAGTAAAAGTAAAAATAAAAATAAAAATAAAAATAAAAATAAAAGTAAAAGTAAAAGTAAAAGTAAAAGTAAAAGTAAAAGTAAAAGTAAAAGTAAAAGTAAAAGTAAAAGTAAAAGTAAAAGTAAAAGTAAAAGTAAAAGTAAAAGTAAAAGTAAAAGTAAAAGTAAAAGTAAAAGTAAAAGTAAAAGTAAAAGTAAAAGTAAAAGTAAAAGTAAAAGTAAAAGTAAAAGTAAAAGTAAAAGTAAAAGTAAAAGTAAAAGTAAAAGTAAAAGTAAAAGTAAAAGTAAAAGTAAAAGTAAAAGTAAAGGAAAAGTAAAAGTAAAAGTAAAAGTAAAAGTAAAAGTAAAAGTAAAAGTAAAAGTAAAAGTAAAAGTAAAAGTAAAAGTAAAAGTAAAAGTAAAAGTAAAAGTAAAAGTAAAAGTAAAAGTAAAAGTAAAAGTAAAAGTAAAAGTAAAAGTAAAAGTAAAAGTAAAAGTAAAAGTAAAAGTAAAAGTAAAAGTAAAAGTAAAAGTAAAAGTAAAAGTAAAAGTAAAAGTAAAAGTAAAAGTAAAAGTAAAAGTAAAAGTAAAAGTAAAAGTAAAAGTAAAAGTAAAAGTAAAAGTAAAAGTAAAAGTAAAAGTAAAAGTAAAAGTAAAAGTAAAAGTAAAAGTAAAAATAAAAATAAAAATAAAAATAAAAATGAAAATAAACTGAACAACTTTCATTATTGGACCAACCCCGAAATCACGAAAAAAAATCAGCTGTTCCATTCAAAATTAATCTTATATCATTTTATGAAAAAAAAAAATTGTTTGACCAAGGAGTTTTGCATAGCTTGAACTGAAATGAAATACCGCTAATTTCGTTGTTGTTTTTTTTTCAGTAAAAAGTTTCGTCAGTTTATAAATAAGAAAAAAGATTGGTTCACTAAGGAGTTTTAAATGCTTGAATTGTAAAAGTGTACTTTACAATTAAAGCATTCACCATGCTTGACTTGTAAAGTGATCTGAAAATGGAACGTTCTATCTAAACAATGCACTGTGTTGCACATGTCAACTTACACAGCCTCATACTATATTAGTAAATGCTAGTTACCGAGCAGTATGATGTAAAATTAAAATAATAGCATCGATTTTTGATCGATGGTCTAATTGATAAGAAGTTATTAAGCATTCCGTGGTGTCACGCGATCAGATTACGATGCATGCTATCGTTATAAATAGACGATATAGGTCGACGCCTATGTATAGTGACAATAATATTCACAGAATAGTTTTCTTATTTAGGTATTATTATGCCTTATTTACATCCAACTGTGCTGCTGTGCTGTGCTTCTGTGCTGTAATATGCCACACTGCAATCTCTACAAGTTTGAGCGAGATATGTACCTAGACAAAAGGCTAGTATGGTGAAAATTTTATCCTTTAAAAAATTACTTACATCTAAAAAGTGTGTCCGATTAGCCCCGGTGCACAAATCACAGTGAGTCCGTTTTACAACTGTATGGATTGTTTTCTAAGCTTTGTTTTGTCAACTTTCTCCCTAAGAAAAAAAAGGTAACAATCAAAACGTTCTATGTAAAGCTGTGGTCCGGCCCTGTCGACAAAATCAAAGTATAAGCTTTATCTTGTCTTGTCATCGTACTATTTTAAGATCTTTTTTTTAACTATCTTTATAGTACAATACAGAATGGTACAAGAGGCGGACTTAATGCTAGTAGCATTCTCTACCAGTCAACCTTTTTGTATCTACCACAAGAATAGCAAATAAATGACTATTACTATAACTACTTTGTTTGTACTTATGCGCATTCATCTAACTTTTCATCATCGCACCGATAGGTTTGTGCTGACAAACCTATCGGTGCGATGATGAAGTCACCCGTAGAATGTAAATTGCTATACTATTACTATACTAACAAAATTGTTATTCAGATTTTATTTTCATCTTTGTTTATTTGTCACTTTATAGATTCATGATATAATACAAACAACGTTTAATAACTATAATATGTCCGTTGCATACACACTGCAGTAAAAGTAAAAGTAAAAGTAAAAGTAAAAATAAAAATAAAAATAAAAATAAAAATAAAAGTAAAAGTAAAAGTAAAAGTAAAAGTAAAAGTAAAAGTAAAAGCAAAAGCAAAAGCAAAAGTAAAAGTAAAAGTAAAAGTAAAAGTAAAAGTAAAAATAAAAATAAAAATAAAAATAAAAATAAAAATAAAAATAAAAATAAAAATAAAAATAAAAGTAAAAGTAAAAGTAAAAGTAAAAGTAAAAGTAAAAGTAAAAGTAAAAGTAAAAGTAAAAGTAAAAGTAAAAGTAAAAGTAAAAGTAAAAGTAAAAGTAAAAGTAAAAGTAAAAGTAAAAGTAAAAGTAAAAGTAAAAGTAAAAGTAAAAGTAAAAGGAAAAGTAAAAGTAAAAGTAAAAGTAAAAGTAAAAGTAAAAGTAAAAATAAAAATAAAAATAAAAATAAAAATGAAAATAAACTGAACAACTTTCATTATTGGACCAACCCCGAAATCACGAAAAAAAATCAGCTGTTCCATTCAAAATTAATCTTATATCATTTTATGAAAAAAAAAATTGTTTGACCAAGGAGTTTTGCATAGCTTGAACTGAAATGAAATACCGCTAATTTCGTTGTTGTTTTTTTTTCAATAAAAAGTTTCGTCAGTTTATAAATAAGAAAAAAGATTGGTTCACTAAGGAGTTTTAAATGCTTGAATTGTAAAAGTGTACTTTACAATTAAAGCATTCACCATGCTTGACTTGTAAAGTGATCTGAAAATGGAACGTTCTATCTAAACAATGCACTGTGTTGCACATGTCAACTTACACAGCCTCATACTATATTAGTAAATGCTAGTTACCGAGCAGTATGATGTAAAATTAAAATAATAGCATCGATTTTTGATCGATGGTCTAATTGATAAGAAGTTGTTAAGCATTCCGTGGTGTCACGCGATCAGATTACGATGCATGCTATCGTTATAAATAGACGATATAGGTCGACGCCTATGTATAGTGACAATAATGTTCACAGAATAGTTTTCTTATTTAGGTATTATTATGCCTTATTTACATCCAACTGTGCTGCTGTGCTGTGCTTCTGTGCTGTAATATGCCACACTGCAATCTCTACAAGTTTGAGCGAGATATGTACCTAGACAAAAGGCTAGTATGGTGAAAATTTTACCCTTTAAAAAATTACTTACATCTAAAAAGTGTGTCCGATTAGCCCCGGTGCACAAATCACAGTGAGTCCGTTTTACAACTGTATGGATTGTTTTCTAAGCTTTGTTTTGTCAACTTTCTCCCTAAGAAAAAAAAGGTAACAATCAAAACGTTCTATGTAAAGCTGTGGTCCGGCCCTGTCGACAAAATCAAAGTATAAGCTTTATCTTGTCTTGTCATCGTACTATTTTAAGATCTTTTTTTTAACTATCTTTATAGTACAATACAGAATGGTACAAGAGGCGGACTTAATGCTAGTAGCATTCTCTACCAGTCAACCTTTTTGTATCTACCACAAGAATAGCAAATAAATGACTATTACTATAACTACTTTGTTTGTACTTATGCGCATTCATCTAACTTTTCATCATCGCACCGATAGGTTTGTGCTGACAAACCTATCGGTGCGATGATGAAGTCACCCGTAGAATGTAAATTGCTATACTATTACTATACTAACAAAATTGTTATTCAAATTTTATTTTCATCTTTGTTTATTTGTCACTTTATAGATTCATGATATAATACAAACAACGTTTAATAACTATAATATGTCCGTTGCATACACACTGCAGTAAAAGTAAAAGTAAAAGTAAAAGTAAAAATAAAAATAAAAGTAAAAGTAAAAGTAAAAGTAAAAGTAAAAGTAAAAGTAAAAGTAAAAGTAAAAGTAAAAGTAAAAGTAAAAGCAAAAGCAAAAGCAAAAGCAAAAGCAAAAGCAAAAGCAAAAGCAAAAGCAAAAGCAAAAGTAAAAGTAAAAATAAAAATAAAAATAAAAATAAAAATAAAAATAAAAGTAAAAGTAAAAGTAAAAGTAAAAGTAAAAGTAAAAGTAAAAGTAAAAGTAAAAGTAAAAGTAAAAGTAAAAGTAAAAGTAAAAGTAAAAGTAAAAGTAAAAGTAAAAGTAAAAGTAAAAGTAAAAGTAAAAGTAAAAGTAAAAGTAAAAGTAAAAGTAAAAGTAAAAGTAAAAGTAAAAGTAAAAGTAAAAGTAAAAGTAAAAGTAAAAGTAAAAGTAAAAGTAAAAGTAAAAGTAAAAGTAAAAGTAAAAGTAAAAGTAAAAGTAAAAGTAAAAGTAAAAGTAAAAGTAAAAGTAAAAGTAAAAGTAAAAGTAAAAGTAAAAATAAAAATAAAAATAAAAGTAAAAGTAAAAGTAAAAATAAAATTAAAAGTAAAAGTAAAAGTAAAAGTAAAAGTAAAAGTAAAAGTAAAAGTAAAAGTAAAAGTAAAAGTAAAAGTAAAAGTAAAAGTAAAAGTAAAAGTAAAAGTAAAAGTAAAAGTAAAAGTAAAAGTAAAAGTAAAAGTAAAAGTAAAAGTAAAAGTAAAAGTAAAAGTAAAAGTAAAAGTAAAAGTAAAAGTAAAAGTAAAAGTAAAAGTAAAAGTAAAAGTAAAAGTAAAAGTAAAAGTAAAAGTAAAAGTAAAAGTAAAAGTAAAAGTAAAAGTAAAAGTAAAAGTAAAAGTAAAAGTAAAAGTAAAAGTAAAAGTAAAAGTAAAAGTAAAAGTAAAAGTAAAAGTAAAAGTAAAAGTAAAAGTAAAAGTAAAAGTAAAAGTAAAAGTAAAAGTAAAAGTAAAAGTAAAAGTAAAAGTAAAAGTAAAAGTAAAAGTAAAAGTAAAAGTAAAAGTAAAAGTAAAAGTAAAAGTAAAAGTAAAAGTAAAAGTAAAAGTAAAAGTAAAAGTAAAAGTAAAAGTAAAAGTAAAAGTAAAAGTAAAAGTAAAAGTAAAAGTAAAAGTAAAAGTAAAAGTAAAAGTAAAAGTAAAAGTAAAAGTAAAAGTAAAAGTAAAAGTAAAAGTAAAAGTAAAAGTTAAAGTAAAAGTAAAAGTAAAAGTAAAAGTAAAAGTAAAAGTAAAAGTAAAAGTAAAAGTAAAAGTAAAAGTAAAAGTAAAAGTAAAAGTAAAAGTAAAAGTTAAAGTAAAAGTAAAAGTAAAAGTAAAAGTAAAAATAAAAATAAAAATAAAAATAAAAATAAAAATAAAAATAAAAATAAAAATAAAAATAAAAATAAAAATAAAAATAAAAATAAAAATAAAAATAAAAATAAAAATAAAAATAAAAATAAAAATAAAAATAAAAATAAAAATAAAAATAAAAATAAAAATAAAAATAAAAATAAAAATAAAAATAAAAATAAAAATAAAAATGAAAATAAACTGAACAACTTTCATTATTGGACCAACCCCGAAATCACGAAAAAAAATCAGCTGTTCCATTCAAAATGAATCTTATATCATTTTATGAAAAAAAAAATTGTTTGACCAAGGAGTTTTGCATAGCTTGAACTGAAATGAAATACCGCTAATTTCGTTGTTGTTTTTTTTTCAGTAAAAAGTTTCGTCAGTTTATAAATAAGAAAAAAGATTGGTTCACTAAGGAGTTTTAAATGCTTGAATTGTAAAAGTGTACTTTACAATTAAAGCATTCACCATGCTTGACTTGTAAAGTGATCTGAAAATGGAACGTTCTATCTAAACAATGCACTGTGTTGCACATGTCAACTTACACAGCCTCATACTATATTAGTAAATGCTAGTTACCGAGCAGTATGATGTAAAATTAAAATAATAGCATCGATTTTTGATCGATGGTCTAATTGATAAGAAGTTGTTAAGCATTCCGTGGTGTCACGCGATCAGATTACGATGCATGCTATCGTTATAAATAGACGATATAGGTCGACGCCTATGTATAGTGACAATAATATTCACAGAATAGTTTTCTTATTTAGGTATTATTATGCCTTATTTACATCCAACTGTGCTGCTGTGCTGTGCTTCTGTGCTGTAATATGCCACACTACAATCTCTACAAGTTTGAGCGAGATATGTACCTAGACAAAAGGCTAGTATGGTGAAAATTTTATCCTTAAAAAAATTACTTACATCTAAAAAGTGTGTCCGATTAGCCCCGGTGCACAAATCACAGTGAGTCCGTTTTACAACTGTATGGATTGTTTTCTAAGCTTTGTTTTGTCAACTTTCTCCCTAAGAAAAAAAAGGTAACAATCAAAACGTTCTAAGTAAAGCTGTGGTCCGGCCCTGTCGACAAAATCAAAGTATAAGCTTTATCTTGTCTTGTCATCGTACTATTTTAAGATCTTTTTTTTAACTATCTTTATAGTACAATACAGAATGGTACAAGAGGCGGACTTAATGCTAGTAGCATTCTCTACCAGTCAACCTTTTTGTATCTACCACAAGAATAGCAAATAAATGACTATTACTATAACTACTTTGTTCGTACTTATGCGCATTCATCTAACTTTTCATCATCGCACCGATAGGTTTGTGCTGACAAACCTATCGGTGCGATGATGAAGTCACCCGTGGAATGTAGATTGCTATACTATTACTATACTAACAAAATTGTTATTCAGATTTTGATTTCATCTTTGTTTATTTGTCACTTTATAGATTCATGATATAATACAAACAACGTTTAATAACTATAATATGTCCGTTGCATACACACTGCAGTAAAAGTAAATAAAAATAAAAATAAAAGTAAAAGTAAAAGTAAAAGTAAAAATAAAAATAAAAATAAAAATAAAAGTAAAAGTAAAAGTAAAAGTAAAAGTAAAAGTAAAAGTAAAAGTAAAAGTAAAAGTAAAAGTAAAAGTAAAAGTAAAAGTAAAAGTAAAAGTAAAAGTAAAAGTAAAAGTAAAAGTAAAAGTAAAAGTAAAAGTAAAAGTAAAAGTAAAAATAAAAATAAAAATAAAAGTAAAAGTAAAAGTAAAAATAAAATTAAAAGTAAAAGTAAAAGTAAAAGTAAAAGTAAAAGTAAAAGTAAAAGTAAAAGTAAAAGTAAAAGTAAAAGTAAAAGTAAAAGTAAAAGTAAAAGTAAAAGTAAAAGTAAAAGTTAAAGTTAAAGTTAAAGTTAAAGTTAAAGTAAAAGTAAAAGTAAAAGTAAAAGTAAAAGTAAAAGTAAAAGTAAAAGTAAAAGTAAAAGTAAAAGTAAAAGTAAAAGTAAAAGTAAAAGTAAAAGTAAAAGTAAAAGTAAAAGTAAAAGTAAAAGTAAAAGTAAAAGTAAAAGTAAAAGTAAAAGTAAAAGTAAAAGTAAAAGTAAAAGTAAAAGTAAAAGTAAAAGTAAAAGTAAAAGTAAAAGTAAAAGTAAAAGTAAAAGTAAAAGTAAAAGTAAAAGTAAAAGTAAAAGTAAAAGTAAAAGTAAAAGTAAAAGTAAAAGTAAAAGTAAAAGTAAAAGTAAAAGTAAAAGTAAAAGTAAAAGTAAAAGTAAAAGTAAAAGTAAAAGTAAAAGTAAAAGTAAAAGTAAAAGTAAAAGTAAAAGTAAAAGTAAAAGTAAAAGTAAAAGTAAAAGTAAAAGTAAAAGTAAAAGTAAAAGTAAAAGTAAAAGTAAAAGTAAAAGTAAAAGTAAAAGTAAAAGTAAAAGTAAAAGTAAAAGTAAAAGTAAAAGTAAAAGTAAAAGTAAAAGTAAAAGTAAAAGTAAAAGTAAAAGTAAAAGTAAAAGTAAAAGTAAAAGTAAAAGTAAAAGTAAAAGTAAAAGTAAAAGTAAAAGTAAAAGTAAAAGTAAAAGTAAAAGTAAAAGTAAAAGTAAAAGTAAAAGTAAAAGTAAAAGTAAAAGTAAAAGTAAAAGTAAAAGTAAAAGTAAAAGTAAAAGTAAAAGTAAAAGTAAAAGTAAAAGTAAAAGTAAAAGTAAAAGTAAAAGTAAAAGTAAAAGTAAAAATAAAAATAAAAATGAAAATGAAAATGAAAATGAAAATAAAAATAAAAATGAAAATAAACTGAACAACTTTCATTATTGGACCAACCCCGAAATCACGAAAAAAAATCAGCTGTTCCATTCAAAATGAATCTTATATCATTTTATGAAAAAAAAAATTGTTTGACCAAGGAGTTTTGCATAGCTTGAACTGAAATGAAATACCGCTAATTTCGTTGTTGTTTTTTTTTCAGTAAAAAGTTTCGTCAGTTTATAAATAAGAAAAAAGATTGGTTCACTAAGGAGTTTTAAATGCTTGAATTGTAAAAGTGTACTTTACAATTAAAGCATTCACCATGCTTGACTTGTAAAGTGATCTGAAAATGGAACGTTCTATCTAAACAATGCACTGTGTTGCACATGTCAACTTACACAGCCTCATACTATATTAGTAAATGCTAGTTACCGAGCAGTATGATGTAAAATTAAAATAATAGCATCGATTTTTGATCGATGGTCTAATTGATAAGAAGTTGTTAAGCATTCCGTGGTGTCACGCGATCAGATTACGATGCATGCTATCGTTATAAATAGACGATATAGGTCGACGCCTATGTATAGTGACAATAATGTTCACAGAATAGTTTTCTTATTTAGGTATTATTATGCCTTATTTACATCCAACTGTGCTGCTGTGCTGTGCTTCTGTGCTGTAATATGCCACACTGCAATCTCTACAAGTTTGAGCGAGATATGTACCTAGACAAAAGGCTAGTATGGTGAAAATTTTACCCTTTAAAAAATTACTTACATCTAAAAAGTGTGTCCGATTAGCCCCGGTGCACAAATCACAGTGAGTCCGTTTTACAACTGTATGGATTGTTTTCTAAGCTTTGTTTTGTCAACTTTCTCCCTAAGAAAAAAAAGGTAACAATCAAAACGTTCTATGTAAAGCTGTGGTCCGGCCCTGTCGACAAAATCAAAGTATAAGCTTTATCTTGTCTTGTCATCGTACTATTTTAAGATCTTTTTTTTAACTATCTTTATAGTACAATACAGAATGGTACAAAAGGGCGGACTTAATGCTAGTAGCATTCTCTACCAGTCAACCTTTTTGTATCTACCACAAGAATAGCAAATAAATGACTATTACTATAACTACTTTGTTCGTACTTATGCGCATTCATCTAACTTTTCATCATCGCAAAAATAAAAATAAAAATAAAAATAAAAATAAAAATAAAAATAAAAATAAAAATAAAAATAAAAATAAAAATAAAAATAAAAATAAAATTAAAAGTAAAAGTAAAAGTAAAAGTAAAAGGAAAGATAAAAGTAAAAGTAAAAGTAAAAGTAAAAGTAAAAGTAAAAGTAAAAGTAAAAGTAAAAGTAAAAGTAAAAGTAAAAGTAAAAGTAAAAGTAAAAGTGAAAGTGAAAGTGAAAGTGAAAGTGAAAGTGAAAGTGAAAGTGAAAGTGAAAGTGAAAGTGAAAGTGAAAGTGAAAGTGAAAGTGAAAGTGAAAGTGAAAGTGAAAGTGAAAGTGAAAGTGAAAGTGAAAGTGAAAGTGAAAGTGAAAGTAAAAGTAAAAGTAAAAGTAAAAGTAAAAGTAAAAGTAAAAGTAAAAGTAAAAGTAAAAGTAAAAGTAAAAGTAAAAGTAAAAGTAAAAGTAAAAGTAAAAGTAAAAGTAAAAGTAAAAGTAAAAGTAAAAGTAAAAGTAAAAATAAAAATAAAAATAAAAATAAAAATAAAAATAAAAATAAAAATAAAAATAAAAATAAAAATAAAAATAAAAATAAAAATAAAAATAAAAATAAAAATAAAAATAAAAATAAAAATAAAAATAAAAATAAAATTAAAAGTAAAAGTAAAAGTAAAAGTAAAAGTAAAAGTAAAAGTAAAAGTAAAAGTAAAAGTAAAAGTAAAAGTAAAAGTAAAAGTAAAAGTAAAAGTAAAAGTAAAAGTAAAAGTAAAAGTAAAAGTAAAAGTAAAAGTAAAAGTAAAAGTAAAAGTAAAAGTAAAAGTAAAAGTAAAAGTAAAAGTAAAAGTAAAAGTAAAAGTAAAAGTAAAAGTAAAAGTAAAAGTAAAAGTAAAAGTAAAAGTAAAAGTAAAAGTAAAAGTAAAAGTAAAAGTAAAAGTAAAAGTAAAAGTAAAAGTAAAAGTAAAAGTAAAAGTAAAAGTAAAAGTAAAAGTAAAAGTAAAAGTAAAAGTAAAAGTAAAAGTAAAAGTAAAAGTAAAAGTAAAAGTAAAAGTAAAAGTAAAAGTAAAAGTAAAAGTAAAAGTAAAAGTAAAAGTAAAAGTAAAAGTAAAAGTAAAAGTAAAAGTAAAAGTAAAAGTAAAAGTAAAAGTAAAAGTAAAAGTAAAAGTAAAAGTAAAAGTAAAAGTAAAAGTAAAAGTAAAAGTAAAAGTAAAAGTAAAAGTAAAAATAAAAATAAAAATAAAAATAAAAATGAAAATAAACTGAACAACTTTCATTATTGGACCAACCCCGAAATCACGAAAAAAAATCAGCTGTTCCATTCAAAATTAATCTTATATCATTTTATGAAAAAAAAAAATTGTTTGACCAAGGAGTTTTGCATAGCTTGAACTGAAATGAAATACCGCTAATTTCGTTGTTGTTTTTTTTTCAGTAAAAAGTTTCGTCAGTTTATAAATAAGAAAAAAGATTGGTTCACTAAGGAGTTTTAAATGCTTGAATTGTAAAAGTGTACTTTACAATTAAAGCATTCACCATGCTTGACTTGTAAAGTGATCTGAAAATGGAACGTTCTATCTAAACAATGCACTGTGTTGCACATGTCAACTTACACAGCCTCATACTATATTAGTAAATGCTAGTTACCGAGCAGTATGATGTAAAATTAAAATAATAGCATCGATTTTTGATCGATGGTCTAATTGATAAGAAGTTATTAAGCATTCCGTGGTGTCACGCGATCAGATTACGATGCATGCTATCGTTATAAATAGACGATATAGGTCGACGCCTATGTATAGTGACAATAATATTCACAGAATAGTTTTCTTATTTAGGTATTATTATGCCTTATTTACATCCAACTGTGCTGCTGTGCTGTGCTTCTGTGCTGTAATATGCCACACTGCAATCTCTACAAGTTTGAGCGAGATATGTACCTAGACAAAAGGCTAGTATGGTGAAAATTTTATCCTTTAAAAAATTACTTACATCTAAAAAGTGTGTCCGATTAGCCCCGGTGCACAAATCACAGTGAGTCCGTTTTACAACTGTATGGATTGTTTTCTAAGCTTTGTTTTGTCAACTTTCTCCCTAAGAAAAAAAAGGTAACAATCAAAACGTTCTATGTAAAGCTGTGGTCCGGCCCTGTCGACAAAATCAAAGTATAAGCTTTATCTTGTCTTGTCATCGTACTATTTTAAGATCTTTTTTTTAACTATCTTTATAGTACAATACAGAATGGTACAAGAGGCGGACTTAATGCTAGTAGCATTCTCTACCAGTCAACCTTTTTGTATCTACCACAAGAATAGCAAATAAATGACTATTACTATAACTACTTTGTTTGTACTTATGCGCATTCATCTAACTTTTCATCATCGCACCGATAGGTTTGTGCTGACAAACCTATCGGTGCGATGATGAAGTCACCCGTAGAATGTAAATTGCTATACTATTACTATACTAACAAAATTGTTATTCAGATTTTATTTTCATCTTTGTTTATTTGTCACTTTATAGATTCATGATATAATACAAACAACGTTTAATAACTATAATATGTCCGTTGCATACACACTGCAGTAAAAGTAAAAGTAAAAGTAAAAGTAAAATTAAAAATAAAAATAAAAATTAAAATAAAAGTAAAAGTAAAAGTAAAAGTAAAAGTAAAAGTAAAAGTAAAAGCAAAAGCAAAAGCAAAAGTAAAAGTAAAAGTAAAAGTAAAAGTAAAAGTAAAAGTAAAAATAAAAATAAAAATAAAAATAAAAATAAAAATAAAAATAAAAATAAAAATAAAAATAAAAGTAAAAGTAAAAGTAAAAGTAAAAGTAAAAGTAAAAGTAAAAGTAAAAGTAAAAGTAAAAGTAAAAGTAAAAGTAAAAGTAAAAGTAAAAGTAAAAGTAAAAGTAAAAGTAAAAGTAAAAGTAAAAGTAAAAGTAAAAGTAAAAGTAAAAGTAAAAGTAAAAGTAAAAGTAAAAGGAAAAGTAAAAGTAAAAGTAAAAGTAAAAGTAAAAGTAAAAGTAAAAATAAAAATAAAAATAAAAATAAAAATGAAAATAAACTGAACAACTTTCATTATTGGACCAACCCCGAAATCACGAAAAAAAATCAGCTGTTCCATTCAAAATTAATCTTATATCATTTTATGAAAAAAAAAATTGTTTGACCAAGGAGTTTTGCATAGCTTGAACTGAAATGAAATACCGCTAATTTCGTTGTTGTTTTTTTTTCAGTAAAAAGTTTCGTCAGTTTATAAATAAGAAAAAAGATTGGTTCACTAAGGAGTTTTAAATGCTTGAATTGTAAAAGTGTACTTTACAATTAAAGCATTCACCATGCTTGACTTGTAAAGTGATCTGAAAATGGAACGTTCTATCTAAACAATGCACTGTGTTGCACATGTCAACTTACACAGCCTCATACTATATTAGTAAATGCTAGTTACCGAGCAGTATGATGTAAAATTAAAATAATAGCATCGATTTTTGATCGATGGTCTAATTGATAAGAAGTTGTTAAGCATTCCGTGGTGTCACGCGATCAGATTACGATGCATGCTATCGTTATAAATAGACGATATAGGTCGACGCCTATGTATAGTGACAATAATGTTCACAGAATAGTTTTCTTATTTAGGTATTATTATGCCTTATTTACATCCAACTGTGCTGCTGTGCTGTGCTTCTGTGCTGTAATATGCCACACTGCAATCTCTACAAGTTTGAGCGAGATATGTACCTAGACAAAAGGCTAGTATGGTGAAAATTTTACCCTTTAAAAAATTACTTACATCTAAAAAGTGTGTCCGATTAGCCCCGGTGCACAAATCACAGTGAGTCCGTTTTACAACTGTATGGATTGTTTTCTAAGCTTTGTTTTGTCAACTTTCTCCCTAAGAAAAAAAAGGTAACAATCAAAACGTTCTATGTAAAGCTGTGGTCCGGCCCTGTCGACAAAATCAAAGTATAAGCTTTATCTTGTCTTGTCATCGTACTATTTTAAGATCTTTTTTTTAACTATCTTTATAGTACAATACAGAATGGTACAAGAGGCGGACTTAATGCTAGTAGCATTCTCTACCAGTCAACCTTTTTGTATCTACCACAAGAATAGCAAATAAATGACTATTACTATAACTACTTTGTTTGTACTTATGCGCATTCATCTAACTTTTCATCATCGCACCGATAGGTTTGTGCTGACAAACCTATCGGTGCGATGATGAAGTCACCCGTAGAATGTAAATTGCTATACTATTACTATACTAACAAAATTGTTATTCAAATTTTATTTTCATCTTTGTTTATTTGTCACTTTATAGATTCATGATATAATACAAACAACGTTTAATAACTATAATATGTCCGTTGCATACACACTGCAGTAAAAGTAAAAGTAAAAGTAAAAGTAAAAATAAAAATAAAAATAAAAATAAAAGTAAAAGTAAAAGTAAAAGTAAAAGTAAAAGTAAAAGTAAAAGTAAAAGTAAAAGTAAAAGTAAAAGTAAAAGTAAAAGCAAAAGCAAAAGCAAAAGCAAAAGCAAAAGCAAAAGCAAAAGCAAAAGCAAAAGCAAAAGCAAAAGCAAAAATAAAAATAAAAATAAAAATAAAAATAAAAATAAAAGTAAAAGTAAAAGTAAAAGTAAAAGTAAAAGTAAAAGTAAAAGTAAAAGTAAAAGTAAAAGTAAAAGTAAAGTAAAAGTAAAAGTAAAAGTAAAAGTAAAAGTAAAAGTAAAAGTAAAAGTAAAAGTAAAAGTAAAAGTAAAAGTAAAAGTAAAAGTAAAAGTAAAAGTAAAAGTAAAAGTAAAAGTAAAAGTAAAAGTAAAAGTAAAAGTAAAAGTAAAAGTAAAAGTAAAAGTAAAAGTAAAAGTAAAAGTAAAAGTAAAAGTAAAAGTAAAAGTAAAAGTAAAAGTAAAAGTAAAAATAAAAATAAAAATAAAAGTAAAAGTAAAAGTAAAAATAAAATTAAAAGTAAAAGTAAAAGTAAAAGTAAAAGTAAAAGTAAAAGTAAAAGTAAAAGTAAAAGTAAAAGTAAAAGTAAAAGTAAAAGTAAAAGTAAAAGTAAAAGTAAAAGTAAAAGTAAAAGTAAAAGTAAAAGTAAAAGTAAAAGTAAAAGTAAAAGTAAAAGTAAAAGTAAAAGTAAAAGTAAAAGTAAAAGTAAAAGTAAAAGTAAAAGTAAAAGTAAAAGTAAAAGTAAAAGTAAAAGTAAAAGTAAAAGTAAAAGTAAAAGTAAAAGTAAAAGTAAAAGTAAAAGTAAAAGTAAAAGTAAAAGTAAAAGTAAAAGTAAAAGTAAAAGTAAAAGTAAAAGTAAAAGTAAAAGTAAAAGTAAAAGTAAAAGTAAAAGTAAAAGTAAAAGTAAAAGTAAAAGTAAAAGTAAAAGTAAAAGTAAAAGTAAAAGTAAAAGTAAAAGTAAAAGTAAAAGTAAAAGTAAAAGTAAAAGTAAAAGTAAAAGTAAAAGTAAAAGTAAAAGTAAAAGTAAAAGTAAAAGTAAAAGTAAAAGTAAAAGTAAAAGTAAAAGTAAAAGTAAAAGTAAAAGTAAAAGTAAAAGTAAAAGTAAAAGTAAAAGTAAAAGTAAAAGTAAAAGTTAAAGTAAAAGTAAAAGTAAAAGTAAAAATAAAAATAAAAATAAAAATAAAAATAAAAATAAAAATAAAAATAAAAATAAAAATAAAAATAAAAATAAAAATAAAAATAAAAATAAAAATAAAAATAAAAATAAAAATAAAAATAAAAATAAAAATAAAAATAAAAATAAAAATAAAAATAAAAATAAAAATGAAAATAAACTGAACAACTTTCATTATTGGACCAACCCCGAAATCACGAAAAAAAATCAGCTGTTCCATTCAAAATGAATCTTATATCATTTTATGAAAAAAAAAATTGTTTGACCAAGGAGTTTTGCATAGCTTGAACTGAAATGAAATACCGCTAATTTCGTTGTTGTTTTTTTTTTCAGTAAAAAGTTTCGTCAGTTTATAAATAAGAAAAAAGATTGGTTCACTAAGGAGTTTTAAATGCTTGAATTGTAAAAGTGTACTTTACAATTAAAGCATTCACCATGCTTGACTTGTAAAGTGATCTGAAAATGGAACGTTCTATCTAAACAATGCACTGTGTTGCACATGTCAACTTACACAGCCTCATACTATATTAGTAAATGCTAGTTACCGAGCAGTATGATGTAAAATTAAAATAATAGCATCGATTTTTGATCGATGGTCTAATTGATAAGAAGTTGTTAAGCATTCCGTGGTGTCACGCGATCAGATTACGATGCATGCTATCGTTATAAATAGACGATATAGGTCGACGCCTATGTATAGTGACAATAATATTCACAGAATAGTTTTCTTATTTAGGTATTATTATGCCTTATTTACATCCAACTGTGCTGCTGTGCTGTGCTTCTGTGCTGTAATATGCCACACTACAATCTCTACAAGTTTGAGCGAGATATGTACCTAGACAAAAGGCTAGTATGGTGAAAATTTTATCCTTAAAAAAATTACTTACATCTAAAAAGTGTGTCCGATTAGCCCCGGTGCACAAATCACAGTGAGTCCGTTTTACAACTGTATGGATTGTTTTCTAAGCTTTGTTTTGTCAACTTTCTCCCTAAGAAAAAAAAGGTAACAATCAAAACGTTCTAAGTAAAGCTGTGGTCCGGCCCTGTCGACAAAATCAAAGTATAAGCTTTATCTTGTCTTGTCATCGTACTATTTTAAGATCTTTTTTTTAACTATCTTTATAGTACAATACAGAATGGTACAAGAGGCGGACTTAATGCTAGTAGCATTCTCTACCAGTCAACCTTTTTGTATCTACCACAAGAATAGCAAATAAATGACTATTACTATAACTACTTTGTTCGTACTTATGCGCATTCATCTAACTTTTCATCATCGCACCGATAGGTTTGTGCTGACAAACCTATCGGTGCGATGATGAAGTCACCCGTGGAATGTAGATTGCTATACTATTACTATACTAACAAAATTGTTATTCAGATTTTGATTTCATCTTTGTTTATTTGTCACTTTATAGATTCATGATATAATACAAACAACGTTTAATAACTATAATATGTCCGTTGCATACACACTGCAGTAAAAGTAAATAAAAATAAAAATAAAAGTAAAAGTAAAAGTAAAAGTAAAAATAAAAATAAAAATAAAAATAAAAATAAAAGTAAAAGTAAAAGTAAAAGTAAAAGTAAAAGTAAAAGTAAAAGTAAAAGTAAAAGTAAAAGTAAAAGTAAAAGTAAAAGTAAAAGTAAAAGTAAAAGTAAAAGTAAAAGTAAAAGTAAAAGTAAAAGTAAAAGTAAAAGTAAAAGTAAAAGTAAAAGTAAAAGTAAAAGTAAAAGTAAAAGTAAAAGTAAAAGTAAAAGTAAAAGTAAAAGTAAAAGTAAAAGTAAAAGTAAAAGTAAAAGTAAAAGTAAAAGTAAAAGTAAAAGTAAAAGTAAAAGTAAAAGTTAAAGTTAAAGTTAAAGTTAAAGTTAAAGTTAAAGTTAAAGTTAAAGTAAAAGTTAAAGTAAAAGTAAAAGTAAAAGTAAAAGTAAAAGTAAAAGTAAAAGTAAAAGTAAAAGTAAAAGTAAAAGTAAAAGTAAAAGTAAAAGTAAAAGTAAAAGTAAAAGTAAAAGTAAAAGTAAAAGTAAAAGTAAAAGTAAAAGTAAAAGTAAAAGTAAAAGTAAAAGTAAAAGTAAAAGTAAAAGTAAAAGTAAAAGTAAAAGTAAAAGTAAAAGTAAAAGTAAAAGTAAAAGTAAAAGTAAAAGTAAAAGTAAAAGTAAAAGTAAAAGTAAAAGTAAAAGTAAAAGTAAAAGTAAAAGTAAAAGTAAAAGTAAAAGTAAAAGTAAAAGTAAAAGTAAAAGTAAAAGTAAAAGTAAAAGTAAAAGTAAAAGTAAAAGTAAAAGTAAAAGTAAAAGTAAAAGTAAAAGTAAAAGTAAAAGTAAAAATAAAAATAAAAATAAAAATAAAAATGAAAATAAACTGAACAACTTTCATTATTGGACCAACCCCGAAATCACGAAAAAAAATCAGCTGTTCCATTCAAAATTAATCTTATATCATTTTATGAAAAAAAAAAATTGTTTGACCAAGGAGTTTTGCATAGCTTGAACTGAAATGAAATACCGCTAATTTCGTTGTTGTTTTTTTTTCAGTAAAAAGTTTCGTCAGTTTATAAATAAGAAAAAAGATTGGTTCACTAAGGAGTTTTAAATGCTTGAATTGTAAAAGTGTACTTTACAATTAAAGCATTCACCATGCTTGACTTGTAAAGTGATCTGAAAATGGAACGTTCTATCTAAACAATGCACTGTGTTGCACATGTCAACTTACACAGCCTCATACTATATTAGTAAATGCTAGTTACCGAGCAGTATGATGTAAAATTAAAATAATAGCATCGATTTTTGATCGATGGTCTAATTGATAAGAAGTTATTAAGCATTCCGTGGTGTCACGCGATCAGATTACGATGCATGCTATCGTTATAAATAGACGATATAGGTCGACGCCTATGTATAGTGACAATAATATTCACAGAATAGTTTTCTTATTTAGGTATTATTATGCCTTATTTACATCCAACTGTGCTGCTGTGCTGTGCTTCTGTGCTGTAATATGCCACACTGCAATCTCTACAAGTTTGAGCGAGATATGTACCTAGACAAAAGGCTAGTATGGTGAAAATTTTATCCTTTAAAAAATTACTTACATCTAAAAAGTGTGTCCGATTAGCCCCGGTGCACAAATCACAGTGAGTCCGTTTTACAACTGTATGGATTGTTTTCTAAGCTTTGTTTTGTCAACTTTCTCCCTAAGAAAAAAAAGGTAACAATCAAAACGTTCTATGTAAAGCTGTGGTCCGGCCCTGTCGACAAAATCAAAGTATAAGCTTTATCTTGTCTTGTCATCGTACTATTTTAAGATCTTTTTTTTAACTATCTTTATAGTACAATACAGAATGGTACAAGAGGCGGACTTAATGCTAGTAGCATTCTCTACCAGTCAACCTTTTTGTATCTACCACAAGAATAGCAAATAAATGACTATTACTATAACTACTTTGTTTGTACTTATGCGCATTCATCTAACTTTTCATCATCGCACCGATAGGTTTGTGCTGACAAACCTATCGGTGCGATGATGAAGTCACCCGTAGAATGTAAATTGCTATACTATTACTATACTAACAAAATTGTTATTCAGATTTTATTTTCATCTTTGTTTATTTGTCACTTTATAGATTCATGATATAATACAAACAACGTTTAATAACTATAATATGTCCGTTGCATACACACTGCAGTAAAAGTAAAAGTAAAAGTAAAAGTAAAAATAAAAATAAAAATAAAAATAAAAATAAAAGTAAAAGTAAAAGTAAAAGTAAAAGTAAAAGTAAAAGTAAAAGCAAAAGCAAAAGCAAAAGCAAAAGTAAAAGTAAAAGTAAAAGTAAAAGTAAAAGTAAAAATAAAAATAAAAATAAAAATAAAAATAAAAATAAAAATAAAAATAAAAATAAAAATAAAAATAAAAGTAAAAGTAAAAGTAAAAGTAAAAGTAAAAGTAAAAGTAAAAGTAAAAGTAAAAGTAAAAGTAAAAGTAAAAGTAAAAGTAAAAGTAAAAGTAAAAGTAAAAGTAAAAGTAAAAGTAAAAGTAAAAGTAAAAGTAAAAGTAAAAGTAAAAGTAAAAGTAAAAGTAAAAGGAAAAGTAAAAGTAAAAGTAAAAGTAAAAGTAAAAGTAAAAGTAAAAGTAAAAGTAAAAATAAAAATAAAAATAAAAATAAAAATGAAAATAAACTGAACAACTTTCATTATTGGACCAACCCCGAAATCACGAAAAAAAATCAGCTGTTCCATTCAAAATTAATCTTATATCATTTTATGAAAAAAAAAATTGTTTGACCAAGGAGTTTTGCATAGCTTGAACTGAAATGAAATACCGCTAATTTCGTTGTTGTTTTTTTTTCAGTAAAAAGTTTCGTCAGTTTATAAATAAGAAAAAAGATTGGTTCACTAAGGAGTTTTAAATGCTTGAATTGTAAAAGTGTACTTTACAATTAAAGCATTCACCATGCTTGACTTGTAAAGTGATCTGAAAATGGAACGTTCTATCTAAACAATGCACTGTGTTGCACATGTCAACTTACACAGCCTCATACTATATTAGTAAATGCTAGTTACCGAGCAGTATGATGTAAAATTAAAATAATAGCATCGATTTTTGATCGATGGTCTAATTGATAAGAAGTTGTTAAGCATTCCGTGGTGTCACGCGATCAGATTACGATGCATGCTATCGTTATAAATAGACGATATAGGTCGACGCCTATGTATAGTGACAATAATGTTCACAGAATAGTTTTCTTATTTAGGTATTATTATGCCTTATTTACATCCAACTGTGCTGCTGTGCTGTGCTTCTGTGCTGTAATATGCCACACTGCAATCTCTACAAGTTTGAGCGAGATATGTACCTAGACAAAAGGCTAGTATGGTGAAAATTTTACCCTTTAAAAAATTACTTACATCTAAAAAGTGTGTCCGATTAGCCCCGGTGCACAAATCACAGTGAGTCCGTTTTACAACTGTATGGATTGTTTTCTAAGCTTTGTTTTGTCAACTTTCTCCCTAAGAAAAAAAAGGTAACAATCAAAACGTTCTATGTAAAGCTGTGGTCCGGCCCTGTCGACAAAATCAAAGTATAAGCTTTATCTTGTCTTGTCATCGTACTATTTTAAGATCTTTTTTTTAACTATCTTTATAGTGCAATACAGAATGGTACAAGAGGCGGACTTAATGCTAGTAGCATTCTCTACCAGTCAACCTTTTTGTATCTACCACAAGAATAGCAAATAAATGACTATTACTATAACTACTTTGTTTGTACTTATGCGCATTCATCTAACTTTTCATCATCGCACCGATAGGTTTGTGCTGACAAACCTATCGGTGCGATGATGAAGTCACCCGTAGAATGTAAATTGCTATACTATTACTATACTAACAAAATTGTTATTCAAATTTTATTTTCATCTTTGTTTATTTGTCACTTTATAGATTCATGATATAATACAAACAACGTTTAATAACTATAATATGTCCGTTGCATACACACTGCAGTAAAAGTAAAAGTAAAAGTAAAAGTAAAAATAAAAATAAAAATAAAAATAAAAATAAAAGTAAAAGTAAAAGTAAAAGTAAAAGTAAAAGTAAAAGTAAAAGTAAAAGTAAAAGTAAAAGTAAAAGTAAAAGCAAAAGCAAAAGCAAAAGCAAAAGCAAAAGCAAAAGCAAAAGCAAAAGCAAAAGCAAAAGTAAAAATAAAAATAAAAATAAAAATAAAAATAAAAATAAAAGTAAAAGTAAAAGTAAAAGTAAAAGTAAAAGTAAAAGTAAAAGTAAAAGTAAAAGTAAAAGTAAAAGTAAAAGTAAAAGTAAAAGTAAAAGTAAAAGTAAAAGTAAAAGTAAAAGTAAAAGTAAAAGTAAAAGTAAAAGTAAAAGTAAAAGTAAAAGTAAAAGTAAAAGTAAAAGTAAAAGTAAAAGTAAAAGTAAAAGTAAAAGTAAAAGTAAAAGTAAAAGTAAAAGTAAAAGTAAAAGTAAAAGTAAAAGTAAAAGTAAAAGTAAAAGTAAAAGTAAAAATAAAAATAAAAATAAAAGTAAAAGTAAAAGTAAAAATAAAATTAAAAGTAAAAGTAAAAGTAAAAGTAAAAGTAAAAGTAAAAGTAAAAGTAAAAGTAAAAGTAAAAGTAAAAGTAAAAGTAAAAGTAAAAGTAAAAGTAAAAGTAAAAGTAAAAGTAAAAGTAAAAGTAAAAGTAAAAGTAAAAGTAAAAGTAAAAGTAAAAGTAAAAGTAAAAGTAAAAGTAAAAGTAAAAGTAAAAGTAAAAGTAAAAGTAAAAGTAAAAGTAAAAGTAAAAGTAAAAGTAAAAGTAAAAGTAAAAGTAAAAGTAAAAGTAAAAGTAAAAGTAAAAGTAAAAGTAAAAGTAAAAGTAAAAGTAAAAGTAAAAGTAAAAGTAAAAGTAAAAGTAAAAGTAAAAGTAAAAGTAAAAGTAAAAGTAAAAGTAAAAGTAAAAGTAAAAGTAAAAGTAAAAGTAAAAGTAAAAGTAAAAGTAAAAGTAAAAGTAAAAGTAAAAGTAAAAGTAAAAGTAAAAGTAAAAGTAAAAGTAAAAGTAAAAGTAAAAGTAAAAGTAAAAGTAAAAGTAAAAGTAAAAGTAAAAGTAAAAGTAAAAGTAAAAGTAAAAGTAAAAGTAAAAGTAAAAGTAAAAGTAAAAGTAAAAGTAAAAGTAAAAGTAAAAGTAAAAGTAAAAGTAAAAGTAAAAGTAAAAGTAAAAGTAAAAGTAAAAGTAAAAGTAAAAGTAAAAGTAAAAGTAAAAGTAAAAGTAAAAGTAAAAGTAAAAGTAAAAGTAAAAGTAAAAGTAAAAGTAAAAGTAAAAGTAAAAGTAAAAGTAAAAGTAAAAGTAAAAGTAAAAGTAAAAGTAAAAGTAAAAGTAAAAGTAAAAGTAAAAGTAAAAGTAAAAGTAAAAGTAAAAGTAAAAGTAAAAGTAAAAGTAAAAGTAAAAGTAAAAGTAAAAGTAAAAGTAAAAGTAAAAGTAAAAGTAAAAGTAAAAGTAAAAGTAAAAGTAAAAGTAAAAATAAAAATAAAAATAAAAATAAAAATGAAAATGAAAATGAAAATGAAAATAAAAATGAAAATAAACTGAACAACTTTCATTATTGGACCAACCCCGAAATCACGAAAAAAAATCAGCTGTTCCATTCAAAATGAATCTTATATCATTTTATGAAAAAAAAAATTGTTTGACCAAGGAGTTTTGCATAGCTTGAACTGAAATGAAATACCGCTAATTTCGTTGTTGTTTTTTTTTCAGTAAAAAGTTTCGTCAGTTTATAAATAAGAAAAAAGATTGGTTCACTAAGGAGTTTTAAATGCTTGAATTGTAAAAGTGTACTTTACAATTAAAGCATTCACCATGCTTGACTTGTAAAGTGATCTGAAAATGGAACGTTCTATCTAAACAATGCACTGTGTTGCACATGTCAACTTACACAGCCTCATACTATATTAGTAAATGCTAGTTACCGAGCAGTATGATGTAAAATTAAAATAATAGCATCGATTTTTGATCGATGGTCTAATTGATAAGAAGTTGTTAAGCATTCCGTGGTGTCACGCGATCAGATTACGATGCATGCTATCGTTATAAATAGACGATATAGGTCGACGCCTATGTATAGTGACAATAATATTCACAGAATAGTTTTCTTATTTAGGTATTATTATGCCTTATTTACATCCAACTGTGCTGCTGTGCTGTGCTTCTGTGCTGTAATATGCCACACTGCAATCTCTACAAGTTTGAGCGAGATATGTACCTAGACAAAAGGCTAGTATGGTGAAAATTTTACCCTTTAAAAAATTACTTACATCTAAAAAGTGTGTCCGATTAGCCCCGGTGCACAAATCACAGTGAGTCCGTTTTACAACTGTATGGATTGTTTTCTAAGCTTTGTTTTGTCAACTTTCTCCCTAAGAAAAAAAAGGTAACAATCAAAACGTTCTATGTAAAGCTGTGGTCCGGCCCTGTCGACAAAATCAAAGTATAAGCTTTATCTTGTCTTGTCATCGTACTATTTTAAGATCTTTTTTTTAACTATCTTTATAGTACAATACAGAATGGTACAAAAGGGCGGACTTAATGCTAGTAGCATTCTCTACCAGTCAACCTTTTTGTATCTACCACAAGAATAGCAAATAAATGACTATTACTATAACTACTTTGTTCGTACTTATGCGCATTCATCTAACTTTTCATCATCGCAAAAATAAAAATAAAAATAAAAATAAAAATAAAAATAAAAATAAAAATAAAAATAAAAATAAAAATAAAAATAAAAATAAAAATAAAATTAAAAGTAAAAGTAAAAGTAAAAGTAAAAGGAAAGATAAAAGTAAAAGTAAAAGTAAAAGTAAAAGTAAAAGTAAAAGTAAAAGTAAAAGTAAAAGTAAAAGTAAAAGTAAAAGTAAAAGTAAAAGTAAAAGTAAAAGTAAAAGTGAAAGTGAAAGTGAAAGTGAAAGTGAAAGTGAAAGTGAAAGTGAAAGTGAAAGTGAAAGTGAAAGTGAAAGTGAAAGTGAAAGTGAAAGTGAAAGTGAAAGTGAAAGTGAAAGTGAAAGTGAAAGTGAAAGTGAAAGTGAAAGTGAAAGTGAAAGTGAAAGTGAAAGTGAAAGTAAAAGTAAAAGTAAAAGTAAAAGTAAAAGTAAAAGTAAAAGTAAAAGTAAAAGTAAAAGTAAAAGTAAAAGTAAAAGTAAAAGTAAAAGTAAAAGTAAAAATAAAAATAAAAATAAAAATAAAAATAAAAATAAAAATAAAAATAAAAATAAAAATAAAAATAAAAATAAAAATAAAAATAAAAATAAAAATAAAAGTAAAAGTAAAAGTAAAAGTAAAAGTAAAAGTAAAAGTAAAAGTAAAAGTAAAAGTAAAAGTAAAAGTAAAAGTAAAAGTAAAAGTAAAAGTAAAAGTAAAAGTAAAAGTAAAAGTAAAAGTAAAAGTAAAAGTAAAAGTAAAAGTAAAAGTAAAAGTAAAAGTAAAAGTAAAAGTAAAAGTAAAAGTAAAAGTAAAAGTAAAAGTAAAAGTAAAAGTAAAAGTAAAAGTAAAAGTAAAAGTAAAAGTAAAAGTAAAAGTAAAAGTAAAAGTAAAAGTAAAAGTAAAAGTAAAAGTAAAAGTAAAAGTAAAAGTAAAAGTAAAAGTAAAAGTAAAAGTAAAAGTAAAAGTAAAAGTAAAAGTAAAAGTAAAAGTAAAAGTAAAAGTAAAAGTAAAAGTAAAAGTAAAAGTAAAAGTAAAAGTAAAAGTAAAAGTAAAAGTAAAAGTAAAAGTAAAAGTAAAAATAAAAATAAAAATAAAAATAAAAATGAAAATAAACTGAACAACTTTCATTATTGGACCAACCCCGAAATCACGAAAAAAAATCAGCTGTTCCATTCAAAATTAATCTTATATCATTTTATGAAAAAAAAAAATTGTTTGACCAAGGAGTTTTGCATAGCTTGAACTGAAATGAAATACCGCTAATTTCGTTGTTGTTTTTTTTTCAGTAAAAAGTTTCGTCAGTTTATAAATAAGAAAAAAGATTGGTTCACTAAGGAGTTTTAAATGCTTGAATTGTAAAAGTGTACTTTACAATTAAAGCATTCACCATGCTTGACTTGTAAAGTGATCTGAAAATGGAACGTTCTATCTAAACAATGCACTGTGTTGCACATGTCAACTTACACAGCCTCATACTATATTAGTAAATGCTAGTTACCGAGCAGTATGATGTAAAATTAAAATAATAGCATCGATTTTTGATCGATGGTCTAATTGATAAGAAGTTGTTAAGCATTCCGTGGTGTCACGCGATCAGATTACGATGCATGCTATCGTTATAAATAGACGATATAGGTCGACGCCTATGTATAGTGACAATAATATTCACAGAATAGTTTTCTTATTTAGGTATTATTATGCCTTATTTACATCCAACTGTGCTGCTGTGCTGTGCTTCTGTGCTGTAATATGCCACACTGCAATCTCTACAAGTTTGAGCGAGATATGTACCTAGACAAAAGGCTAGTATGGTGAAAATTTTACCCTTTAAAAAATTACTTACATCTAAAAAGTGTGTCCGATTAGCCCCGGTGCACAAATCACAGTGAGTCCGTTTTACAACTGTATGGATTGTTTTCTAAGCTTTGTTTTGTCAACTTTCTCCCTAAGAAAAAAAAGGTAACAATCAAAACGTTCTATGTAAAGCTGTGGTCCGGCCCTGTCGACAAAATCAAAGTATAAGCTTTATCTTGTCTTGTCATCGTACTATTTTAAGATCTTTTTTTTAACTATCTTTATAGTACAATACAGAATGGTACAAAAGGGCGGACTTAATGCTAGTAGCATTCTCTACCAGTCAACCTTTTTGTATCTACCACAAGAATAGCAAATAAATGACTATTACTATAACTACTTTGTTCGTACTTATGCGCATTCATCTAACTTTTCATCATCGCAAAAATAAAAATAAAAATAAAAATAAAAATAAAAATAAAAATAAAAATAAAAATAAAAATAAAAATAAAATTAAAAGTAAAAGTAAAAGTAAAAGTAAAAGGAAAGATAAAAGTAAAAGTAAAAGTAAAAGTAAAAGTAAAAGTAAAAGTAAAAGTAAAAGTAAAAGTAAAAGTAAAAGTAAAAGTAAAAGTAAAAGTAAAAGTGAAAGTGAAAGTGAAAGTGAAAGTGAAAGTGAAAGTGAAAGTGAAAGTGAAAGTGAAAGTGAAAGTGAAAGTGAAAGTGAAAGTGAAAGTGAAAGTGAAAGTGAAAGTGAAAGTGAAAGTGAAAGTGAAAGTGAAAGTGAAAGTGAAAGTGAAAGTGAAAGTGAAAGTGAAAGTGAAAGTGAAAGTGAAAGTAAAAGTAAAAGTAAAAGTAAAAGTAAAAGTAAAAGTAAAAGTAAAAGTAAAAGTAAAAGTAAAAGTAAAAGTAAAAGTAAAAGTAAAAGTAAAAGTAAAAGTAAAAATAAAAATAAAAATAAAAATAAAAATAAAAATAAAAATAAAAATAAAAATAAAAATAAAAATAAAAATAAAAATAAAAATAAAAATAAAAATAAAAATAAAAATAAAATTAAAAGTAAAAGTAAAAGTAAAAGTAAAAGTAAAAGTAAAAGTAAAAGTAAAAGTAAAAGTAAAAGTAAAAGTAAAAGTAAAAGTAAAAGTAAAAGTAAAAGTAAAAGTAAAAGTAAAAGTAAAAGTAAAAGTAAAAGTAAAAGTAAAAGTAAAAGTAAAAGTAAAAGTAAAAGTAAAAGTAAAAGTAAAAGTAAAAGTAAAAGTAAAAGTTAAAGTTAAAGTTAAAGTTAAAGTTAAAGTTAAAGTTAAAGTTAAAGTAAAAGTTAAAGTAAAAGTAAAAGTAAAAGTAAAAGTAAAAGTAAAAGTAAAAGTAAAAGTAAAAGTAAAAGTAAAAGTAAAAGTAAAAGTAAAAGTAAAAGTAAAAGTAAAAGTAAAAGTAAAAGTAAAAGTAAAAGTAAAAGTAAAAGTAAAAGTAAAAGTAAAAGTAAAAGTAAAAGTAAAAGTAAAAGTAAAAGTAAAAGTAAAAGTAAAAGTAAAAGTAAAAGTAAAAGTAAAAGTAAAAGTAAAAGTAAAAGTAAAAGTAAAAGTAAAAGTAAAAGTAAAAGTAAAAGTAAAAGTAAAAGTAAAAGTAAAAGTAAAAGTAAAAGTAAAAGTAAAAGTAAAAGTAAAAGTAAAAGTAAAAGTAAAAGTAAAAGTAAAAGTAAAAGTAAAAGTAAAAGTAAAAGTAAAAGTAAAAGTAAAAGTAAAAATAAAAATAAAAATAAAAATAAAAATGAAAATAAACTGAACAACTTTCATTATTGGACCAACCCCGAAATCACGAAAAAAAATCAGCTGTTCCATTCAAAATTAATCTTATATCATTTTATGAAAAAAAAAAATTGTTTGACCAAGGAGTTTTGCATAGCTTGAACTGAAATGAAATACCGCTAATTTCGTTGTTGTTTTTTTTTCAGTAAAAAGTTTCGTCAGTTTATAAATAAGAAAAAAGATTGGTTCACTAAGGAGTTTTAAATGCTTGAATTGTAAAAGTGTACTTTACAATTAAAGCATTCACCATGCTTGACTTGTAAAGTGATCTGAAAATGGAACGTTCTATCTAAACAATGCACTGTGTTGCACATGTCAACTTACACAGCCTCATACTATATTAGTAAATGCTAGTTACCGAGCAGTATGATGTAAAATTAAAATAATAGCATCGATTTTTGATCGATGGTCTAATTGATAAGAAGTTATTAAGCATTCCGTGGTGTCACGCGATCAGATTACGATGCATGCTATCGTTATAAATAGACGATATAGGTCGACGCCTATGTATAGTGACAATAATATTCACAGAATAGTTTTCTTATTTAGGTATTATTATGCCTTATTTACATCCAACTGTGCTGCTGTGCTGTGCTTCTGTGCTGTAATATGCCACACTGCAATCTCTACAAGTTTGAGCGAGATATGTACCTAGACAAAAGGCTAGTATGGTGAAAATTTTATCCTTTAAAAAATTACTTACATCTAAAAAGTGTGTCCGATTAGCCCCGGTGCACAAATCACAGTGAGTCCGTTTTACAACTGTATGGATTGTTTTCTAAGCTTTGTTTTGTCAACTTTCTCCCTAAGAAAAAAAAGGTAACAATCAAAACGTTCTATGTAAAGCTGTGGTCCGGCCCTGTCGACAAAATCAAAGTATAAGCTTTATCTTGTCTTGTCATCGTACTATTTTAAGATCTTTTTTTTAACTATCTTTATAGTACAATACAGAATGGTACAAGAGGCGGACTTAATGCTAGTAGCATTCTCTACCAGTCAACCTTTTTGTATCTACCACAAGAATAGCAAATAAATGACTATTACTATAACTACTTTGTTTGTACTTATGCGCATTCATCTAACTTTTCATCATCGCACCGATAGGTTTGTGCTGACAAACCTATCGGTGCGATGATGAAGTCACCCGTAGAATGTAAATTGCTATACTATTACTATACTAACAAAATTGTTATTCAGATTTTATTTTCATCTTTGTTTATTTGTCACTTTATAGATTCATGATATAATACAAACAACGTTTAATAACTATAATATGTCCGTTGCATACACACTGCAGTAAAAGTAAAAGTAAAAGTAAAAGTAAAATTAAAAATAAAAATAAAAATTAAAATAAAAGTAAAAGTAAAAGTAAAAGTAAAAGTAAAAGTAAAAGTAAAAGCAAAAGCAAAAGCAAAAGTAAAAGTAAAAGTAAAAGTAAAAGTAAAAGTAAAAATAAAAATAAAAATAAAAATAAAAATAAAAATAAAAATAAAAATAAAAATAAAAATAAAAGTAAAAGTAAAAGTAAAAGTAAAAGTAAAAGTAAAAGTAAAAGTAAAAGTAAAAGTAAAAGTAAAAGTAAAAGTAAAAGTAAAAGTAAAAGTAAAAGTAAAAGTAAAAGTAAAAGTAAAAGTAAAAGTAAAAGTAAAAGTAAAAGTAAAAGTAAAAGTAAAAGTAAAAGTAAAAGGAAAAGTAAAAGTAAAAGTAAAAGTAAAAGTAAAAGTAAAAGTAAAAATAAAAATAAAAATAAAAATAAAAATGAAAATAAACTGAACAACTTTCATTATTGGACCAACCCCGAAATCACGAAAAAAAATCAGCTGTTCCATTCAAAATTAATCTTATATCATTTTATGAAAAAAAAAATTGTTTGACCAAGGAGTTTTGCATAGCTTGAACTGAAATGAAATACCGCTAATTTCGTTGTTGTTTTTTTTTCAGTAAAAAGTTTCGTCAGTTTATAAATAAGAAAAAAGATTGGTTCACTAAGGAGTTTTAAATGCTTGAATTGTAAAAGTGTACTTTACAATTAAAGCATTCACCATGCTTGACTTGTAAAGTGATCTGAAAATGGAACGTTCTATCTAAACAATGCACTGTGTTGCACATGTCAACTTACACAGCCTCATACTATATTAGTAAATGCTAGTTACCGAGCAGTATGATGTAAAATTAAAATAATAGCATCGATTTTTGATCGATGGTCTAATTGATAAGAAGTTGTTAAGCATTCCGTGGTGTCACGCGATCAGATTACGATGCATGCTATCGTTATAAATAGACGATATAGGTCGACGCCTATGTATAGTGACAATAATGTTCACAGAATAGTTTTCTTATTTAGGTATTATTATGCCTTATTTACATCCAACTGTGCTGCTGTGCTGTGCTTCTGTGCTGTAATATGCCACACTGCAATCTCTACAAGTTTGAGCGAGATATGTACCTAGACAAAAGGCTAGTATGGTGAAAATTTTACCCTTTAAAAAATTACTTACATCTAAAAAGTGTGTCCGATTAGCCCCGGTGCACAAATCACAGTGAGTCCGTTTTACAACTGTATGGATTGTTTTCTAAGCTTTGTTTTGTCAACTTTCTCCCTAAGAAAAAAAAGGTAACAATCAAAACGTTCTATGTAAAGCTGTGGTCCGGCCCTGTCGACAAAATCAAAGTATAAGCTTTATCTTGTCTTGTCATCGTACTATTTTAAGATCTTTTTTTTAACTATCTTTATAGTACAATACAGAATGGTACAAGAGGCGGACTTAATGCTAGTAGCATTCTCTACCAGTCAACCTTTTTGTATCTACCACAAGAATAGCAAATAAATGACTATTACTATAACTACTTTGTTTGTACTTATGCGCATTCATCTAACTTTTCATCATCGCACCGATAGGTTTGTGCTGACAAACCTATCGGTGCGATGATGAAGTCACCCGTAGAATGTAAATTGCTATACTATTACTATACTAACAAAATTGTTATTCAAATTTTATTTTCATCTTTGTTTATTTGTCACTTTATAGATTCATGATATAATACAAACAACGTTTAATAACTATAATATGTCCGTTGCATACACACTGCAGTAAAAGTAAAAGTAAAAGTAAAAGTAAAAATAAAAATAAAAATAAAAATAAAAGTAAAAGTAAAAGTAAAAGTAAAAGTAAAAGTAAAAGTAAAAGTAAAAGTAAAAGTAAAAGTAAAAGTAAAAGTAAAAGCAAAAGCAAAAGCAAAAGCAAAAGCAAAAGCAAAAGCAAAAGCAAAAGCAAAAGCAAAAGCAAAAATAAAAATAAAAATAAAAATAAAAATAAAAATAAAAGTAAAAGTAAAAGTAAAAGTAAAAGTAAAAGTAAAAGTAAAAGTAAAAGTAAAAGTAAAAGTAAAAGTAAAGTAAAAGTAAAAGTAAAAGTAAAAGTAAAAGTAAAAGTAAAAGTAAAAGTAAAAGTAAAAGTAAAAGTAAAAGTAAAAGTAAAAGTAAAAGTAAAAGTAAAAGTAAAAGTAAAAGTAAAAGTAAAAGTAAAAGTAAAAGTAAAAGTAAAAGTAAAAGTAAAAGTAAAAGTAAAAGTAAAAGTAAAAGTAAAAGTAAAAGTAAAAGTAAAAGTAAAAGTAAAAGTAAAAGTAAAAGTAAAAATAAAAATAAAAATAAAAGTAAAAGTAAAAGTAAAAATAAAATTAAAAGTAAAAGTAAAAGTAAAAGTAAAAGTAAAAGTAAAAGTAAAAGTAAAAGTAAAAGTAAAAGTAAAAGTAAAAGTAAAAGTAAAAGTAAAAGTAAAAGTAAAAGTAAAAGTAAAAGTAAAAGTAAAAGTAAAAGTAAAAGTAAAAGTAAAAGTAAAAGTAAAAGTAAAAGTAAAAGTAAAAGTAAAAGTAAAAGTAAAAGTAAAAGTAAAAGTAAAAGTAAAAGTAAAAGTAAAAGTAAAAGTAAAAGTAAAAGTAAAAGTAAAAGTAAAAGTAAAAGTAAAAGTAAAAGTAAAAGTAAAAGTAAAAGTAAAAGTAAAAGTAAAAGTAAAAGTAAAAGTAAAAGTAAAAGTAAAAGTAAAAGTAAAAGTAAAAGTAAAAGTAAAAGTAAAAGTAAAAGTAAAAGTAAAAGTAAAAGTAAAAGTAAAAGTAAAAGTAAAAGTAAAAGTAAAAGTAAAAGTAAAAGTAAAAGTAAAAGTAAAAGTAAAAGTAAAAGTAAAAGTAAAAGTAAAAGTAAAAGTAAAAGTAAAAGTAAAAGTAAAAGTAAAAGTAAAAGTAAAAGTAAAAGTAAAAGTAAAAGTAAAAGTAAAAGTAAAAGTAAAAGTAAAAGTAAAAGTTAAAGTAAAAGTAAAAGTAAAAGTAAAAATAAAAATAAAAATAAAAATAAAAATAAAAATAAAAATAAAAATAAAAATAAAAATAAAAATAAAAATAAAAATAAAAATAAAAATAAAAATAAAAATAAAAATAAAAATAAAAATAAAAATAAAAATAAAAATAAAAATAAAAATAAAAATAAAAATAAAAATAAAAATGAAAATAAACTGAACAACTTTCATTATTGGACCAACCCCGAAATCACGAAAAAAAATCAGCTGTTCCATTCAAAATGAATCTTATATCATTTTATGAAAAAAAAAATTGTTTGACCAAGGAGTTTTGCATAGCTTGAACTGAAATGAAATACCGCTAATTTCGTTGTTGTTTTTTTTTTCAGTAAAAAGTTTCGTCAGTTTATAAATAAGAAAAAAGATTGGTTCACTAAGGAGTTTTAAATGCTTGAATTGTAAAAGTGTACTTTACAATTAAAGCATTCACCATGCTTGACTTGTAAAGTGATCTGAAAATGGAACGTTCTATCTAAACAATGCACTGTGTTGCACATGTCAACTTACACAGCCTCATACTATATTAGTAAATGCTAGTTACCGAGCAGTATGATGTAAAATTAAAATAATAGCATCGATTTTTGATCGATGGTCTAATTGATAAGAAGTTGTTAAGCATTCCGTGGTGTCACGCGATCAGATTACGATGCATGCTATCGTTATAAATAGAAATAGACGATATAGGTCGACGCCTATGTATAGTGACAATAATATTCACAGAATAGTTTTCTTATTTAGGTATTATTATGCCTTATTTACATCCAACTGTGCTGCTGTGCTGTGCTTCTGTGCTGTAATATGCCACACTACAATCTCTACAAGTTTGAGCGAGATATGTACCTAGACAAAAGGCTAGTATGGTGAAAATTTTATCCTTAAAAAAATTACTTACATCTAAAAAGTGTGTCCGATTAGCCCCGGTGCACAAATCACAGTGAGTCCGTTTTACAACTGTATGGATTGTTTTCTAAGCTTTGTTTTGTCAACTTTCTCCCTAAGAAAAAAAAGGTAACAATCAAAACGTTCTAAGTAAAGCTGTGGTCCGGCCCTGTCGACAAAATCAAAGTATAAGCTTTATCTTGTCTTGTCATCGTACTATTTTAAGATCTTTTTTTTAACTATCTTTATAGTACAATACAGAATGGTACAAGAGGCGGACTTAATGCTAGTAGCATTCTCTACCAGTCAACCTTTTTGTATCTACCACAAGAATAGCAAATAAATGACTATTACTATAACTACTTTGTTCGTACTTATGCGCATTCATCTAACTTTTCATCATCGCACCGATAGGTTTGTGCTGACAAACCTATCGGTGCGATGATGAAGTCACCCGTGGAATGTAGATTGCTATACTATTACTATACTAACAAAATTGTTATTCAGATTTTGATTTCATCTTTGTTTATTTGTCACTTTATAGATTCATGATATAATACAAACAACGTTTAATAACTATAATATGTCCGTTGCATACACACTGCAGTAAAAGTAAATAAAAATAAAAATAAAAGTAAAAGTAAAAGTAAAAGTAAAAATAAAAATAAAAATAAAAATAAAAATAAAAGTAAAAGTAAAAGTAAAAGTAAAAGTAAAAGTAAAAGTAAAAGTAAAAGTAAAAGTAAAAGTAAAAGTAAAAGTAAAAGTAAAAGTAAAAGTAAAAGTAAAAGTAAAAGTAAAAGTAAAAGTAAAAGTAAAAGTAAAAGTAAAAGTAAAAGTAAAAGTAAAAGTAAAAGTAAAAGTAAAAGTAAAAGTAAAAGTAAAAGTAAAAGTAAAAGTAAAAGTAAAAGTAAAAGTAAAAGTAAAAGTAAAAGTAAAAGTAAAAGTAAAAGTAAAAGTAAAAGTAAAAGTTAAAGTTAAAGTTAAAGTTAAAGTTAAAGTTAAAGTTAAAGTTAAAGTAAAAGTTAAAGTAAAAGTAAAAGTAAAAGTAAAAGTAAAAGTAAAAGTAAAAGTAAAAGTAAAAGTAAAAGTAAAAGTAAAAGTAAAAGTAAAAGTAAAAGTAAAAGTAAAAGTAAAAGTAAAAGTAAAAGTAAAAGTAAAAGTAAAAGTAAAAGTAAAAGTAAAAGTAAAAGTAAAAGTAAAAGTAAAAGTAAAAGTAAAAGTAAAAGTAAAAGTAAAAGTAAAAGTAAAAGTAAAAGTAAAAGTAAAAGTAAAAGTAAAAGTAAAAGTAAAAGTAAAAGTAAAAGTAAAAGTAAAAGTAAAAGTAAAAGTAAAAGTAAAAGTAAAAGTAAAAGTAAAAGTAAAAGTAAAAGTAAAAGTAAAAGTAAAAGTAAAAGTAAAAGTAAAAGTAAAAGTAAAAGTAAAAGTAAAAGTAAAAGTAAAAGTAAAAGTAAAAATAAAAATAAAAATAAAAATAAAAATGAAAATAAACTGAACAACTTTCATTATTGGACCAACCCCGAAATCACGAAAAAAAATCAGCTGTTCCATTCAAAATTAATCTTATATCATTTTATGAAAAAAAAAAATTGTTTGACCAAGGAGTTTTGCATAGCTTGAACTGAAATGAAATACCGCTAATTTCGTTGTTGTTTTTTTTTCAGTAAAAAGTTTCGTCAGTTTATAAATAAGAAAAAAGATTGGTTCACTAAGGAGTTTTAAATGCTTGAATTGTAAAAGTGTACTTTACAATTAAAGCATTCACCATGCTTGACTTGTAAAGTGATCTGAAAATGGAACGTTCTATCTAAACAATGCACTGTGTTGCACATGTCAACTTACACAGCCTCATACTATATTAGTAAATGCTAGTTACCGAGCAGTATGATGTAAAATTAAAATAATAGCATCGATTTTTGATCGATGGTCTAATTGATAAGAAGTTATTAAGCATTCCGTGGTGTCACGCGATCAGATTACGATGCATGCTATCGTTATAAATAGACGATATAGGTCGACGCCTATGTATAGTGACAATAATATTCACAGAATAGTTTTCTTATTTAGGTATTATTATGCCTTATTTACATCCAACTGTGCTGCTGTGCTGTGCTTCTGTGCTGTAATATGCCACACTGCAATCTCTACAAGTTTGAGCGAGATATGTACCTAGACAAAAGGCTAGTATGGTGAAAATTTTATCCTTTAAAAAATTACTTACATCTAAAAAGTGTGTCCGATTAGCCCCGGTGCACAAATCACAGTGAGTCCGTTTTACAACTGTATGGATTGTTTTCTAAGCTTTGTTTTGTCAACTTTCTCCCTAAGAAAAAAAAGGTAACAATCAAAACGTTCTATGTAAAGCTGTGGTCCGGCCCTGTCGACAAAATCAAAGTATAAGCTTTATCTTGTCTTGTCATCGTACTATTTTAAGATCTTTTTTTTAACTATCTTTATAGTACAATACAGAATGGTACAAGAGGCGGACTTAATGCTAGTAGCATTCTCTACCAGTCAACCTTTTTGTATCTACCACAAGAATAGCAAATAAATGACTATTACTATAACTACTTTGTTTGTACTTATGCGCATTCATCTAACTTTTCATCATCGCACCGATAGGTTTGTGCTGACAAACCTATCGGTGCGATGATGAAGTCACCCGTAGAATGTAAATTGCTATACTATTACTATACTAACAAAATTGTTATTCAGATTTTATTTTCATCTTTGTTTATTTGTCACTTTATAGATTCATGATATAATACAAACAACGTTTAATAACTATAATATGTCCGTTGCATACACACTGCAGTAAAAGTAAAAGTAAAAGTAAAAGTAAAAATAAAAATAAAAATAAAAATAAAAATAAAAGTAAAAGTAAAAGTAAAAGTAAAAGTAAAAGTAAAAGTAAAAGCAAAAGCAAAAGCAAAAGCAAAAGTAAAAGTAAAAGTAAAAGTAAAAGTAAAAGTAAAAATAAAAATAAAAATAAAAATAAAAATAAAAATAAAAATAAAAATAAAAATAAAAATAAAAATAAAAGTAAAAGTAAAAGTAAAAGTAAAAGTAAAAGTAAAAGTAAAAGTAAAAGTAAAAGTAAAAGTAAAAGTAAAAGTAAAAGTAAAAGTAAAAGTAAAAGTAAAAGTAAAAGTAAAAGTAAAAGTAAAAGTAAAAGTAAAAGTAAAAGTAAAAGTAAAAGTAAAAGTAAAAGGAAAAGTAAAAGTAAAAGTAAAAGTAAAAGTAAAAGTAAAAGTAAAAGTAAAAGTAAAAATAAAAATAAAAATAAAAATAAAAATGAAAATAAACTGAACAACTTTCATTATTGGACCAACCCCGAAATCACGAAAAAAAATCAGCTGTTCCATTCAAAATTAATCTTATATCATTTTATGAAAAAAAAAATTGTTTGACCAAGGAGTTTTGCATAGCTTGAACTGAAATGAAATACCGCTAATTTCGTTGTTGTTTTTTTTTCAGTAAAAAGTTTCGTCAGTTTATAAATAAGAAAAAAGATTGGTTCACTAAGGAGTTTTAAATGCTTGAATTGTAAAAGTGTACTTTACAATTAAAGCATTCACCATGCTTGACTTGTAAAGTGATCTGAAAATGGAACGTTCTATCTAAACAATGCACTGTGTTGCACATGTCAACTTACACAGCCTCATACTATATTAGTAAATGCTAGTTACCGAGCAGTATGATGTAAAATTAAAATAATAGCATCGATTTTTGATCGATGGTCTAATTGATAAGAAGTTGTTAAGCATTCCGTGGTGTCACGCGATCAGATTACGATGCATGCTATCGTTATAAATAGACGATATAGGTCGACGCCTATGTATAGTGACAATAATGTTCACAGAATAGTTTTCTTATTTAGGTATTATTATGCCTTATTTACATCCAACTGTGCTGCTGTGCTGTGCTTCTGTGCTGTAATATGCCACACTGCAATCTCTACAAGTTTGAGCGAGATATGTACCTAGACAAAAGGCTAGTATGGTGAAAATTTTACCCTTTAAAAAATTACTTACATCTAAAAAGTGTGTCCGATTAGCCCCGGTGCACAAATCACAGTGAGTCCGTTTTACAACTGTATGGATTGTTTTCTAAGCTTTGTTTTGTCAACTTTCTCCCTAAGAAAAAAAAGGTAACAATCAAAACGTTCTATGTAAAGCTGTGGTCCGGCCCTGTCGACAAAATCAAAGTATAAGCTTTATCTTGTCTTGTCATCGTACTATTTTAAGATCTTTTTTTTAACTATCTTTATAGTGCAATACAGAATGGTACAAGAGGCGGACTTAATGCTAGTAGCATTCTCTACCAGTCAACCTTTTTGTATCTACCACAAGAATAGCAAATAAATGACTATTACTATAACTACTTTGTTTGTACTTATGCGCATTCATCTAACTTTTCATCATCGCACCGATAGGTTTGTGCTGACAAACCTATCGGTGCGATGATGAAGTCACCCGTAGAATGTAAATTGCTATACTATTACTATACTAACAAAATTGTTATTCAAATTTTATTTTCATCTTTGTTTATTTGTCACTTTATAGATTCATGATATAATACAAACAACGTTTAATAACTATAATATGTCCGTTGCATACACACTGCAGTAAAAGTAAAAGTAAAAGTAAAAGTAAAAATAAAAATAAAAATAAAAATAAAAATAAAAGTAAAAGTAAAAGTAAAAGTAAAAGTAAAAGTAAAAGTAAAAGTAAAAGTAAAAGTAAAAGTAAAAGTAAAAGCAAAAGCAAAAGCAAAAGCAAAAGCAAAAGCAAAAGCAAAAGCAAAAGCAAAAGCAAAAGTAAAAATAAAAATAAAAATAAAAATAAAAATAAAAATAAAAGTAAAAGTAAAAGTAAAAGTAAAAGTAAAAGTAAAAGTAAAAGTAAAAGTAAAAGTAAAAGTAAAAGTAAAAGTAAAAGTAAAAGTAAAAGTAAAAGTAAAAGTAAAAGTAAAAGTAAAAGTAAAAGTAAAAGTAAAAGTAAAAGTAAAAGTAAAAGTAAAAGTAAAAGTAAAAGTAAAAGTAAAAGTAAAAGTAAAAGTAAAAGTAAAAGTAAAAGTAAAAGTAAAAGTAAAAGTAAAAGTAAAAGTAAAAGTAAAAGTAAAAGTAAAAGTAAAAGTAAAAGTAAAAGTAAAAATAAAAATAAAAATAAAAGTAAAAGTAAAAGTAAAAATAAAATTAAAAGTAAAAGTAAAAGTAAAAGTAAAAGTAAAAGTAAAAGTAAAAGTAAAAGTAAAAGTAAAAGTAAAAGTAAAAGTAAAAGTAAAAGTAAAAGTAAAAGTAAAAGTAAAAGTAAAAGTAAAAGTAAAAGTAAAAGTAAAAGTAAAAGTAAAAGTAAAAGTAAAAGTAAAAGTAAAAGTAAAAGTAAAAGTAAAAGTAAAAGTAAAAGTAAAAGTAAAAGTAAAAGTAAAAGTAAAAGTAAAAGTAAAAGTAAAAGTAAAAGTAAAAGTAAAAGTAAAAGTAAAAGTAAAAGTAAAAGTAAAAGTAAAAGTAAAAGTAAAAGTAAAAGTAAAAGTAAAAGTAAAAGTAAAAGTAAAAGTAAAAGTAAAAGTAAAAGTAAAAGTAAAAGTAAAAGTAAAAGTAAAAGTAAAAGTAAAAGTAAAAGTAAAAGTAAAAGTAAAAGTAAAAGTAAAAGTAAAAGTAAAAGTAAAAGTAAAAGTAAAAGTAAAAGTAAAAGTAAAAGTAAAAGTAAAAGTAAAAGTTAAAGTAAAAGTAAAAGTAAAAGTAAAAGTAAAAGTAAAAATAAAAATAAAAATAAAAATAAAAATAAAAATAAAAATAAAAATAAAAATAAAAATAAAAATAAAAATAAAAATAAAAATAAAAATAAAAATAAAAATAAAAATAAAAATAAAAATAAAAATAAAAATAAAAATAAAAATAAAAATAAAAATAAAAATAAAAATAAAAATGAAAATAAACTGAACAACTTTCATTATTGGACCAACCCCGAATCACGAAAAAAAATCAGCTGTTCCATTCAAAATGAATCTTATATCATTTTATGAAAAAAAAAATTGTTTGACCAAGGAGTTTTGCATAGCTTGAACTGAAATGAAATACCGCTAATTTCGTTGTTGTTTTTTTTTTCAGTAAAAAGTTTCGTCAGTTTATAAATAAGAAAAAAGATTGGTTCACTAAGGAGTTTTAAATGCTTGAATTGTAAAAGTGTACTTTACAATTAAAGCATTCACCATGCTTGACTTGTAAAGTGATCTGAAAATGGAACGTTCTATCTAAACAATGCACTGTGTTGCACATGTCAACTTACACAGCCTCATACTATATTAGTAAATGCTAGTTACCGAGCAGTATGATGTAAAATTAAAATAATAGCATCGATTTTTGATCGATGGTCTAATTGATAAGAAGTTGTTAAGCATTCCGTGGTGTCACGCGATCAGATTACGATGCATGCTATCGTTATAAATAGACGATATAGGTCGACGCCTATGTATAGTGACAATAATATTCACAGAATAGTTTTCTTATTTAGGTATTATTATGCCTTATTTACATCCAACTGTGCTGCTGTGCTGTGCTTCTGTGCTGTAATATGCCACACTACAATCTCTACAAGTTTGAGCGAGATATGTACCTAGACAAAAGGCTAGTATGGTGAAAATTTTATCCTTTAAAAAATTACTTACATCTAAAAAGTGTGTCCGATTAGCCCCGGTGCACAAATCACAGTGAGTCCGTTTTACAACTGTATGGATTGTTTTCTAAGCTTTGTTTTGTCAACTTTCTCCCTAAGAAAAAAAAGGTAACAATCAAAACGTTCTATGTAAAGCTGTGGTCCGGCCCTGTCGACAAAATCAAAGTATAAGCTTTATCTTGTCTTGTCATCGTACTATTTTAAGATCTTTTTTTTAACTATCTTTATAGTACAATACAGAATGAGACAAGAGGCGGACTTAATGCTAGTAGCATTCTCTACCAGTCAACCTTTTTGTATCTACCACAAGAATAGCAAATAAATGACTATTACTATAACTACTTTGTTCGTACTTATGCGCATTCATCTAACTTTTCATCATCGCACCGATAGGTTTGTGCTGACACAAACCTATCGGTGCTCACCCGTGGAATGTAGATTGCTATACTATTACTATACTAACAAAATTGTTATTCAGATTTTATTTTCATATTTGTTTATTTGTCACTTTATAGATTCATGATATAATACAAACAACGTTTAATAACTATAATATGTCCGTTGCATACACACTGCAGTAAAAGTAAATAAAAATAAAAATAAAAGTAAAAGTAAAAGTAAAAGTAAAAGTAAAAGTAAAAGTAAAAATAAAAATAAAAATAAAAGTAAAAGTAAAAGTAAAAGTAAAAGTAAAAGTAAAAGTAAAAGTAAAAGTAAAAGTAGAAGTAGAAGTAGAAGTAGAAGTAGAAGTAGAAGTAGAAGTAGAAGTAGAAGTAGAAGTAGAAGTAGAAGTAGAAGTAGAAGTAGAAGTAGAAGTAGAAGTAGAAGTAGAAGTAGAAGTAGAAGTAGAAGTAGAAGTAGAAGTAGAAGTAGAAGTAGAAGTAGAAGTAGAAGTAGAAGTAAAAGTAAAAGTAAAAGTAAAAGTAAAAGTAAAAGTAAAAGTAAAAGTAAAAGTAAAAGTAAAAGTAAAAGTAAAAGTAAAAGTAAAAGTAAAAGTAAAAGTAAAAGTAAAAGTAAAAGTAAAAGTAAAAGTAAAAGTAAAAGTAAAAGTAAAAGTAAAAGTAAAAGTAAAAGTAAAAGTAAAAGTAAAAGTAAAAGTAAAAGTAAAAGTAAAAGTAAAAGTAAAAGTAAAAGTAAAAGTAAAAGTAAAAGTAAAAGTAAAAGTAAAAGTAAAAGTAAAAGTAAAAGTAAAAGTAAAAGTAAAAGTAAAAGTAAAAGTAAAAGTAAAAGTAAAAGTAAAAGTAAAAGTAAAAGTAAAAGTAAAAGTAAAAGTAAAAGTAAAAGTAAAAGTAAAAGTAAAAGTAAAAGTAAAAGTAAAAGTAAAAGTAAAAGTAAAAGTAAAAGTAAAAGTAAAAGTAAAAGTAAAAGTAAAAGTAAAAGTAAAAGTAAAAGTAAAAGTAAAAGTAAAAGTAAAAGTAAAAGTAAAAGTAAAAGTAAAAGTAAAAGTAAAAGTAAAAGTAAAAGTAAAAGTAAAAGTAAAAGTAAAAGTAAAAGTAAAAGTAAAAGTAAAAGTAAAAGTAAAAGTAAAAGTAAAAGTAAAAGTAAAAGTAAAAGTAAAAGTAAAAGTAAAAGTAAAAATAAAAATAAAAATAAAAATAAAAATAAAAATGAAAATAAACTGAACAACTTTCATTATTGGACCAACCCCGAAATCACGAAAAAAAATCAGCTGTTCCATTCAAAATGAATCTTATATCATTTTATGAAAAAAAAAATTGTTTGACCAAGGAGTTTTGCATAGCTTGAACTGAAATGAAATACCGCTAATTTCGTTGTTGTTTTTTTTTCAGTAAAAAGTTTCGTCAGTTTATAAATAAGAAAAAAGATTGGTTCACTAAGGAGTTTTAAATGCTTGAATTGTAAAAGTGTACTTTACAATTAAAGCATTCACCATGCTTGACTTGTAAAGTGATCTGAAAATGGAACGTTCTATCTAAACAATGCACTGTGTTGCACATGTCAACTTACACAGCCTCATACTATATTAGTAAATGCTAGTTACCGAGCAGTATGATGTAAAATTAAAATAATAGCATCGATTTTTGATCGATGGTCTAATTGATAAGAAGTTGTTTCCGTGGTGTCACGCGATCAGATTACGATGCATGCTATCGTTATAAATAGACGATATAGGTCGACGCCTATGTATAGTGACAATAATGTTCACAGAATAGTTTTCTTATTTAGGTATTATTATGCCTTATTTACATCCAACTGTGCTGCTGTGCTGTGCTTCTGTGCTGTAATATGCCACACTGCAATCTCTACAAGTTTGAGCGAGATATGTACCTAGACAAAAGGCTAGTATGGTGAAAATTTTACCCTTTAAAAAATTACTTACATCTAAAAAGTGTGTCCGATTAGCCCCGGTGCACAAATCACAGTGAGTCCGTTTTACAACTGTATGGATTGTTTTCTAAGCTTTGTTTTGTCAACTTTCTCCCTAAGAAAAAAAAGGTAACAATCAAAACGTTCTATGTAAAGCTGTGGTCCGGCCCTGTCGACAAAATCAAAGTATAAGCTTTATCTTGTCTTGTCATCGTACTATTTTAAGATCTTTTTTTTAACTATCTTTATAGTACAATACAGAATGGTACAAGAGGCGGACTTAATGCTAGTAGCATTCTCTACCAGTCAACCTTTTTGTATCTACCACAAGAATAGCAAATAAATGACTATTACTATAACTACTTTGTTCGTACTTATGCGCATTCATCTAACTTTTCATCATCGCAAAAATAAAAATAAAAATAAAAATAAAAATAAAAATAAAAATAAAAATAAAAATAAAAATAAAATTAAAAGTAAAAGGAAAGATAAAAGTAAAAGTAAAAGTAAAAGTAAAAGTAAAAGTAAAAGTAAAAGTAAAAGTAAAAGTAAAAGTAAAAGTAAAAGTAAAAGTAAAAGTAAAAGTAAAAGTAAAAGTAAAAGTAAAAGTAAAAGTAAAAGTAAAAGTAAAAGTAAAAGTAAAAGTAAAAGTAAAAGTAAAAGTAAAAGTAAAAGTAAAAGTAAAAGTAAAAGTAAAAGTAAAAGTAAAAGTAAAAGTAAAAGTAAAAGTAAAAGTAAAAATAAAAATAAAAATAAAAATAAAAATAAAAATAAAAATAAAAATAAAAATAAAAATAAAAATAAAAATAAAAGTAAAAGTAAAAGTAAAAGTAAAAGTAAAAGTAAAAGTAAAAGTAAAAGTAAAAGTAAAAGTAAAAGTAAAAGTAAAAGTAAAAGTAAAAGTAAAAGTAAAAGTAAAAGTAAAAGTAAAAGTAAAAGTAAAAGTAAAAGTAAAAGTAAAAGTAAAAGTAAAAGTAAAAGTAAAAGTAAAAGTAAAAGTAAAAGTAAAAGTAAAAGTAAAAGTAAAAGTAAAAGTAAAAGTAAAAGTAAAAGTAAAAGTAAAAGTAAAAGTAAAAGTAAAAGTAAAAGTAAAAGTAAAAGTAAAAGTAAAAGTAAAAGTAAAAGTAAAAGTAAAAGTAAAAGTAAAAGTAAAAGTAAAAGTAAAAGTAAAAGTAAAAGTAAAAGTAAAAGTAAAAGTAAAAGTAAAAGTAAAAGTAAAAGTAAAAGTAAAAGTAAAAGTAAAAGTAAAAGTAAAAGTAAAAGTAAAAGTAAAAGTAAAAGTAAAAGTAAAAGTAAAAGTAAAAGTAAAAGTAAAAGTAAAAGTAAAAGTAAAAGTAAAAGTAAAAGTAAAAGTAAAAGTAAAAGTAAAAGTAAAAGTAAAAGTAAAAGTAAAAGTAAAAGTAAAAGTAAAAGTAAAAGTAAAAGTAAAAATAAAAAAAAAATGAAAATAAACTGAACAACTTTCATTATTGGACCAACCCCGAAATCACGAAAAAAAATCAGCTGTTCCATTCAAAATTAATCTTATATCATTTTATGAAAAAAAAAATTGTTTGACCAAGGAGTTTTGCATAGCTTGAACTGAAATGAAATACCGCTAATTTCGTTGTTGTTTTTTTTTCAGTAAAAAGTTTCGTCAGTTTATAAATAAGAAAAAAGATTGGTTCACTAAGGAGTTTTAAATGCTTGAATTGTAAAAGTGTACTTTACAATTAAAGCATTCACCATGCTTGACTTGTAAAGTGATCTGAAAATGGAACGTTCTATCTAAACAATGCACTGTGTTGCACATGTCAACTTACACAGCCTCATACTATATTAGTAAATGCTAGTTACCGAGCAGTATGATGTAAAATTAAAATAATAGCATCGATTTTTGATCGATGGTCTAATTGATAAGAAGTTGTTAAGCATTCCGTGGTGTCACGCGATCAGATTACGATGCATGCTATCGTTATAAATAGACGATATAGGTCGACGCCTATGTATAGTGACAATAATATTCACAGAATAGTTTTCTTATTTAGGTATTATTATGCCTTATTTACATCCAACTGTGCTGCTGTGCTGTGCTTCTGTGCTGTAATATGCCACACTGCAATCTCTACAAGTTTGAGCGAGATATGTACCTAGACAAAAGGCTAGTATGGTGAAAATTTTACCCTTTAAAAAATTACTTACATCTAAAAAGTGTGTCCGATTAGCCCCGGTGCACAAATCACAGTGAGTCCGTTTTACAACTGTATGGATTGTTTTCTAAGCATTGTTTTGTCAACTTTCTCCCTAAGAAAAAAAAGGTAACAATCAAAACGTTCTATGTAAAGCTGTGGTCCGGCCCTGTCGACAAAATCAAAGTATAAGCTTTATCTTGTCTTGTCATCGTACTATTTTAAGATCTTTTTTTTAACTATCTTTATAGTACAATACAGAATGGTACAAGAGGCGGACTTAATGCTAGTAGCATTCTCTACCAGTCAACCTTTTTGTATCTACCACAAGAATAGCAAATAAATGACTATTACTATAACTACTTTGTTCGTACTTATGCGCATTCATCTAACTTTTCATCATCGCAAAAATAAAAATAAAAATAAAAATAAAAATAAAAATAAAAATAAAAATAAAAATAAAAATAAAAATAAAAATAAAAATAAAAATAAAAATAAAAATAAAAATAAAAATAAAAATAAAAATAAAAATAAAAATAAAAATAAAAATAAAAATAAAAATAAAAATAAAAATAAAAATAAAAATAAAAATAAAAATAAAATTAAAAATAAAATTAAAAGTAAAAGTAAAAGTAAAAGTAAAAGTAAAAGTAAAAGTAAAAGTAAAAGTAAAAGTAAAAGTAAAAGTAAAAGTAAAAGTAAAAGTAAAAGTAAAAGTAAAAGTAAAAGTAAAAGTAAAAGTAAAAGTAAAAGTAAAAGTAAAAGTAAAAGTAAAAGTAAAAGTAAAAGTAAAAGTAAAAGTAAAAGTAAAAGTAAAAGAAAAAGTAAAAGTAAAAGTAAAAGTAAAAGTAAAAGTAAAAGTAAAAGTAAAAGTAAAAGTAAAAGTAAAAGTAAAAGTAAAAGTAAAAGTAAAAGTAAAAGTAAAAGTAAAAGTAAAAGTAAAAGTAAAAGTAAAAGTAAAAGTAAAAGTAAAAGTAAAAGTAAAAGTAAAAGTAAAAGTAAAAGTAAAAGTAAAAGTAAAAGTAAAAGTAAAAGTAAAAGTAAAAGTAAAAGTAAAAGTAAAAGTAAAAGTAAAAGTAAAAGTAAAAGTAAAAGTAAAAGTAAAAGTAAAAGTAAAAGTAAAAGTAAAAGTAAAAGTAAAAGTAAAAGTAAAAGTAAAAGTAAAAGTAAAAGTAAAAGTAAAAGTAAAAGTAAAAGTAAAAGTAAAAGTAAAAGTAAAAGTAAAAGTAAAAGTAAAAGTAAAAGTAAAAGTAAAAGTAAAAATAAAAATAAAAATAAAAATAAAAATGAAAATAAACTGAACAACTTTCATTATTGGACCAACCCCGAAATCACGAAAAAAAATCAGCTGTTCCATTCAAAATTAATCTTATATCATTTTATGAAAAAAAAAATTGTTTGACCAAGGAGTTTTGCATAGCTTGAACTGAAATGAAATACCGCTAATTTCGTTGTTGTTTTTTTTTCAGTAAAAAGTTTCGTCAGTTTATAAATAAGAAAAAAGATTGGTTCACTAAGGAGTTTTAAATGCTTGAATTGTAAAAGTGTACTTTACAATTAAAGCATTCACCATGCTTGACTTGTAAAGTGATCTGAAAATGGAACGTTCTATCTAAACAATGCACTGTGTTGCACATGTCAACTTACACAGCCTCATACTATATTAGTAAATGCTAGTTACCGAGCAGTATGATGTAAAATTAAAATAATAGCATCGATTTTTGATCGATGGTCTAATTGATAAGAAGTTGTTAAGCATTCCGTGGTGTCACGCGATCAGATTACGATGCATGCTATCGTTATAAATAGACGATATAGGTCGACGCCTATGTATAGTGACAATAATGTTCACAGAATAGTTTTCTTATTTAGGTATTATTATGCCTTATTTACATCCAACTGTGCTGCTGTGCTGTGCTTCTGTGCTGTAATATGCCACACAGCAATCTCTACAAGTTTGAGCGAGATATGTACCTAGACAAAAGGCTAGTATGGTGAAAATTTTACCCTTTAAAAAATTACTTACATCTAAAAAGTGTGTCCGATTAGCCCCGGTGCACAAATCACAGTGAGTCCGTTTTACAACTGTATGGATTGTTTTCTAAGCTTTGTTTTGTCAACTTTCTCCCTAAGAAAAAAAAGGTAACAATCAAAACGTTCTATGTAAAGCTGTGGTCCGGCCCTGTCGACAAAATCAAAGTATAAGCTTTATCTTGTCTTGTCATCGTACTATTTTAAGATCTTTTTTTTAACTATCTTTATAGTACAATACAGAATGGTACAAGAGGCGGACTTAATGCTAGTAGCATTCTCTACCAGTCAACCTTTTTGTATCTACCACAAGAATAGCAAATAAATGACTATTACTATAACTACTTTGTTTGTACTTATGCGCATTCATCTAACTTTTCATCATCGCACCGATAGGTTTGTGCTGACAAACCTATCGGTGCGATGATGAAGTCACCCGTAGAATGTAAATTGCTATACTATTACTATACTAACAAAATTGTTATTCAAATTTTATTTTCATCTTTGTTTATTTGTCACTTTATAGATTCATGATATAATACAAACAACGTTTAATAACTATAATATGTCCGTTGCATACACACTGCAGTAAAAGTAAAAGTAAAAGTAAAAGTAAAAATAAAAATAAAAATAAAAATAAAAGTAAAAGTAAAAGTAAAAGTAAAAGTAAAAGTAAAAGTAAAAGTAAAAGTAAAAGTAAAAGTAAAAGCAAAAGCAAAAGCAAAAGCAAAAGCAAAAGCAAAAGCAAAAGCAAAAGCAAAAGTAAAAGTAAAAATAAAAATAAAAATAAAAATAAAAATAAAAATAAAAGTAAAAGTAAAAGTAAAAGTAAAAGTAAAAGTAAAAGTAAAAGTAAAAGTAAAAGTAAAAGTAAAAGTAAAAGTAAAAGTAAAAGTAAAAGTAAAAGTAAAAGTAAAAGTAAAAGTAAAAGTAAAAGTAAAAGTAAAAGTAAAAGTAAAAGTAAAAGTAAAAGTAAAAGTAAAAGTAAAAGTAAAAGTAAAAGTAAAAGTAAAAGTAAAAGTAAAAGTAAAAGTAAAAGTAAAAGTAAAAGTAAAAGTAAAAGTAAAAGTAAAAGTAAAAGTAAAAGTAAAAGTAAAAGTAAAAGTAAAAGTAAAAGTAAAAGTAAAAGTAAAAGTAAAAGTAAAAGTAAAAGTAAAAGTAAAAGTAAAAGTAAAAGTAAAAGTAAAAGTAAAAGTAAAAGTAAAAGTAAAAGTAAAAGTAAAAGTAAAAGTAAAAGTAAAAGTAAAAGTAAAAGTAAAAGTAAAAGTAAAAGTAAAAGTAAAAGTAAAAGTAAAAGTAAAAGTAAAAGTAAAAGTAAAAGTAAAAGTAAAAGTAAAAGTAAAAGTAAAAGTAAAAGTAAAAGTAAAAGTAAAAGTAAAAGTAAAAGTAAAAGTAAAAGTAAAAGTAAAAGTAAAAGTAAAAGTAAAAGTAAAAGTAAAAGTAAAAGTAAAAGTAAAAGTAAAAGTAAAAGTAAAAGTAAAAGTAAAAGTAAAAGTAAAAGTAAAAGTAAAAGTAAAAGTAAAAGTAAAAGTAAAAATAAAAATAAAAATAAAAATAAAAATAAAAATAAAAATAAAAATAAAAATAAAAATAAAAATAAAAATAAAAATAAAAATAAAAATAAAAATAAAAATAAAAATAAAAATAAAAATAAAAATGAAAATAAACTGAACAACTTTCATTATTGGACCAACCCCGAAATCACGAAAAAAAATCAGCTGTTCCATTCAAAATGAATCTTATATCATTTTATGAAAAAAAAAATTGTTTGACCAAGGAGTTTTGCATAGCTTGAACTGAAATGAAATACCGCTAATTTCGTTGTTGTTTTTTTTTCAGTAAAAAGTTTCGTCAGTTTATAAATAAGAAAAAAGATTGGTTCACTAAGGAGTTTTAAATGCTTGAATTGTAAAAGTGTACTTTACAATTAAAGCATTCACCATGCTTGACTTGTAAAGTGATCTGAAAATGGAACGTTCTATCTAAACAATGCACTGTGTTGCACATGTCAACTTACACAGCCTCATACTATATTAGTAAATGCTAGTTACCGAGCAGTATGATGTAAAATTAAAATAATAGCATCGATTTTTGATCGATGGTCTAATTGATAAGAAGTTGTTAAGCATTCCGTGGTGTCACGCGATCAGATTACGATGCATGCTATCGTTATAAATAGACGATATAGGTCGACGCCTATGTATAGTGACAATAATATTCACAGAATAGTTTTCTTATTTAGGTATTATTATGCCTTATTTACATCCAACTGTGCTGCTGTGCTGTGCTTCTGTGCTGTAATATGCCACACTACAATCTCTACAAGTTTGAGCGAGATATGTACCTAGACAAAAGGCTAGTATGGTGAAAATTTTATCCTTAAAAAAATTACTTACATCTAAAAAGTGTGTCCGATTAGCCCCGGTGCACAAATCACAGTGAGTCCGTTTTACAACTGTATGGATTGTTTTCTAAGCTTTGTTTTGTCAACTTTCTCCCTAAGAAAAAAAAGGTAACAATCAAAACGTTCTAAGTAAAGCTGTGGTCCGGCCCTGTCGACAAAATCAAAGTATAAGCTTTATCTTGTCTTGTCATCGTACTATTTTAAGATCTTTTTTTTAACTATCTTTATAGTACAATACAGAATGGTACAAGAGGCGGACTTAATGCTAGTAGCATTCTCTACCAGTCAACCTTTTTGTATCTACCACAAGAATAGCAAATAAATGACTATTACTATAACTACTTTGTTCGTACTTATGCGCATTCATCTAACTTTTCATCATCGCACCGATAGGTTTGTGCTGACAAACCTATCGGTGCGATGATGAAGTCACCCGTGGAATGTAGATTGCTATACTATTACTATACTAACAAAATTGTTATTCAGATTTTGATTTCATCTTTGTTTATTTGTCACTTTATAGATTCATGATATAATACAAACAACGTTTAATAACTATAATATGTCCGTTGCATACACACTGCAGTAAAAGTAAATAAAAATAAAAATAAAAGTAAAAGTAAAAGTAAAAGTAAAAATAAAAATAAAAATAAAAATAAAAGTAAAAGTAAAAGTAAAAGTAAAAGTAAAAGTAAAAGTAAAAGTAAAAGTAAAAGTAAAAGTAAAAGTAAAAGTAAAAGTAAAAGTAAAAGTAAAAGTAAAAGTAAAAGTAAAAGTAAAAGTAAAAGTAAAAGTAAAAGTAAAAGTAAAAGTAAAAGTAAAAGTAAAAGTAAAAGTAAAAGTAAAAGTAAAAGTAAAAGTAAAAGTAAAAGTAAAAGTAAAAGTAAAAGTTAAAGTTAAAGTTAAAGTTAAAGTAAAAGTAAAAGTAAAAGTAAAAGTAAAAGTAAAAGTAAAAGTAAAAGTAAAAGTAAAAGTAAAAGTAAAAGTAAAAGTAAAAGTAAAAGTAAAAGTAAAAGTAAAAGTAAAAGTAAAAGTAAAAGTAAAAGTAAAAGTAAAAGTAAAAGTAAAAGTAAAAGTAAAAGTAAAAGTAAAAGTAAAAGTAAAAGTAAAAGTAAAAGTAAAAGTAAAAGTAAAAGTAAAAGTAAAAGTAAAAGTAAAAGTAAAAGTAAAAGTAAAAGTAAAAGTAAAAGTAAAAGTAAAAGTAAAAGTAAAAGTAAAAGTAAAAGTAAAAGTAAAAGTAAAAGTAAAAGTAAAAGTAAAAGTAAAAGTAAAAGTAAAAGTAAAAGTAAAAGTAAAAGTAAAAGTAAAAGTAAAAGTAAAAGTAAAAGTAAAAGTAAAAGTAAAAGTAAAAGTAAAAGTAAAAGTAAAAGTAAAAGTAAAAGTAAAAGTAAAAGTAAAAGTAAAAGTAAAAGTAAAAGTAAAAGTAAAAGTAAAAGTAAAAGTAAAAGTAAAAGTAAAAGTAAAAGTAAAAGTAAAAGTAAAAGTAAAAGTAAAAGTAAAAGTAAAAGTAAAAGTAAAAGTAAAAGTAAAAGTAAAAGTAAAAGTAAAAGTAAAAGTAAAAGTAAAAGTAAAAATAAAAATAAAAATGAAAATGAAAATGAAAATGAAAATGAAAATAAAAATAAAAATGAAAATAAACTGAACAACTTTCATTATTTGACCAACCCCGAAATCACGAAAAAAAATCAGCTGTTCCATTCAAAATGAATCTTATATCATTTTATGAAAAAAAAAATTGTTTGACCAAGGAGTTTTGCATAGCTTGAACTGAAATGAAATACCGCTAATTTCGTTGTTGTTTTTTTTTCAGTAAAAAGTTTCGTCAGTTTATAAATAAGAAAAAAGATTGGTTCACTAAGGAGTTTTAAATGCTTGAATTGTAAAAGTGTACTTTACAATTAAAGCATTCACCATGCTTGACTTGTAAAGTGATCTGAAAATGGAACGTTCTATCTAAACAATGCACTGTGTTGCACATGTCAACTTACACAGCCTCATACTATATTAGTAAATGCTAGTTACCGAGCAGTATGATGTAAAATTAAAATAATAGCATCGATTTTTGATCGATGGTCTAATTGATAAGAAGTTGTTAAGCATTCCGTGGTGTCACGCGATCAGATTACGATGCATGCTATCGTTATAAATAGACGATATAGGTCGACGCCTATGTATAGTGACAATAATATTCACAGAATAGTTTTCTTATTTAGGTATTATTATGCCTTATTTACATCCAACTGTGCTGCTGTGCTGTGCTTCTGTGCTGTAATATGCCACACTGCAATCTCTACAAGTTTGAGCGAGATATGTACCTAGACAAAAGGCTAGTATGGTGAAAATTTTACCCTTTAAAAAATTACTTACATCTAAAAAGTGTGTCCGATTAGCCCCGGTGCACAAATCACAGTGAGTCCGTTTTACAACTGTATGGATTGTTTTCTAAGCTTTGTTTTGTCAACTTTCTCCCTAAGAAAAAAAAGGTAACAATCAAAACGTTCTATGTAAAGCTGTGGTCCGGCCCTGTCGACAAAATCAAAGTATAAGCTTTATCTTGTCTTGTCATCGTACTATTTTAAGATCTTTTTTTTAACTATCTTTATAGTACAATACAGAATGGTACAAAAGGGCGGACTTAATGCTAGTAGCATTCTCTACCAGTCAACCTTTTTGTATCTACCACAAGAATAGCAAATAAATGACTATTACTATAACTACTTTGTTCGTACTTATGCGCATTCATCTAACTTTTCATCATCGCAAAAATAAAAATAAAAATAAAAATAAAAATAAAAATAAAAATAAAAATAAAAATAAAAATAAAAATAAAAATAAAAATAAAAATAAAATTAAAAGTAAAAGTAAAAGTAAAAGTAAAAGGAAAGATAAAAGTAAAAGTAAAAGTAAAAGTAAAAGTAAAAGTAAAAGTAAAAGTAAAAGTAAAAGTAAAAGTAAAAGTAAAAGTAAAAGTAAAAGTAAAAGTAAAAGTAAAAGTAAAAGTAAAAGTAAAAGTAAAAGTAAAAGTGAAAGTGAAAGTGAAAGTGAAAGTGAAAGTGAAAGTGAAAGTGAAAGTGAAAGTGAAAGTGAAAGTGAAAGTGAAAGTGAAAGTGAAAGTGAAAGTGAAAGTGAAAGTGAAAGTGAAAGTGAAAGTGAAAGTGAAAGTGAAAGTGAAAGTGAAAGTGAAAGTGAAAGTGAAAGTGAAAGTAAAAGTAAAAGTAAAAGTAAAAGTAAAAGTAAAAGTAAAAGTAAAAGTAAAAGTAAAAGTAAAAGTAAAAGTAAAAGTAAAAGTAAAAGTAAAAGTAAAAGTAAAAATAAAAATAAAAATAAAAATAAAAATAAAAATAAAAATAAAAATAAAAATAAAAATAAAAATAAAAATAAAATTAAAAGTAAAAGTAAAAGTAAAAGTAAAAGTAAAAGTAAAAGTAAAAGTAAAAGTAAAAGTAAAAGTAAAAGTAAAAGTAAAAGTAAAAGTAAAAGTAAAAGTAAAAGTAAAAGTAAAAGTAAAAGTAAAAGTAAAAGTAAAAGTAAAAGTAAAAGTAAAAGTAAAAGTAAAAGTAAAAGTAAAAGTAAAAGTAAAAGTAAAAGTAAAAGTAAAAGTAAAAGTAAAAGTAAAAGTAAAAGTAAAAGTAAAAGTAAAAGTAAAAGTAAAAGTAAAAGTAAAAGTAAAAGTAAAAGTAAAAGTAAAAGTAAAAGTAAAAGTAAAAGTAAAAGTAAAAGTAAAAGTAAAAGTAAAAGTAAAAGTAAAAGTAAAAGTAAAAGTAAAAGTAAAAGTAAAAGTAAAAGTAAAAGTAAAAGTAAAAGTAAAAGTAAAAGTAAAAGTAAAAGTAAAAGTAAAAGTAAAAGTAAAAGTAAAAGTAAAAGTAAAAGTAAAAGTAAAAGTAAAAGTAAAAGTAAAAGTAAAAGTAAAAGTAAAAGTAAAAGTAAAAATAAAAATAAAAATAAAAATAAAAATGAAAATAAACTGAACAACTTTCATTATTGGACCAACCCCGAAATCACGAAAAAAAATCAGCTGTTCCATTCAAAATTAATCTTATATCATTTTATGAAAAAAAAAAATTGTTTGACCAAGGAGTTTTGCATAGCTTGAACTGAAATGAAATACCGCTAATTTCGTTGTTGTTTTTTTTTCAGTAAAAAGTTTCGTCAGTTTATAAATAAGAAAAAAGATTGGTTCACTAAGGAGTTTTAAATGCTTGAATTGTAAAAGTGTACTTTACAATTAAAGCATTCACCATGCTTGACTTGTAAAGTGATCTGAAAATGGAACGTTCTATCTAAACAATGCACTGTGTTGCACATGTCAACTTACACAGCCTCATACTATATTAGTAAATGCTAGTTACCGAGCAGTATGATGTAAAATTAAAATAATAGCATCGATTTTTGATCGATGGTCTAATTGATAAGAAGTTATTAAGCATTCCGTGGTGTCACGCGATCAGATTACGATGCATGCTATCGTTATAAATAGACGATATAGGTCGACGCCTATGTATAGTGACAATAATATTCACAGAATAGTTTTCTTATTTAGGTATTATTATGCCTTATTTACATCCAACTGTGCTGCTGTGCTGTGCTTCTGTGCTGTAATATGCCACACTGCAATCTCTACAAGTTTGAGCGAGATATGTACCTAGACAAAAGGCTAGTATGGTGAAAATTTTATCCTTTAAAAAATTACTTACATCTAAAAAGTGTGTCCGATTAGCCCCGGTGCACAAATCACAGTGAGTCCGTTTTACAACTGTATGGATTGTTTTCTAAGCTTTGTTTTGTCAACTTTCTCCCTAAGAAAAAAAAGGTAACAATCAAAACGTTCTATGTAAAGCTGTGGTCCGGCCCTGTCGACAAAATCAAAGTATAAGCTTTATCTTGTCTTGTCATCGTACTATTTTAAGATCTTTTTTTTAACTATCTTTATAGTACAATACAGAATGGTACAAGAGGCGGACTTAATGCTAGTAGCATTCTCTACCAGTCAACCTTTTTGTATCTACCACAAGAATAGCAAATAAATGACTATTACTATAACTACTTTGTTTGTACTTATGCGCATTCATCTAACTTTTCATCATCGCACCGATAGGTTTGTGCTGACAAACCTATCGGTGCGATGATGAAGTCACCCGTAGAATGTAAATTGCTATACTATTACTATACTAACAAAATTGTTATTCAGATTTTATTTTCATCTTTGTTTATTTGTCACTTTATAGATTCATGATATAATACAAACAACGTTTAATAACTATAATATGTCCGTTGCATACACACTGCAGTAAAAGTAAAAGTAAAAGTAAAAGTAAAAATAAAAATAAAAATAAAAATAAAAATAAAAGTAAAAGTAAAAGTAAAAGTAAAAGTAAAAGTAAAAGTAAAAGCAAAAGCAAAAGCAAAAGTAAAAGTAAAAGTAAAAGTAAAAGTAAAAGTAAAAATAAAAATAAAAATAAAAATAAAAATAAAAATAAAAATAAAAATAAAAATAAAAGTAAAAGTAAAAGTAAAAGTAAAAGTAAAAGTAAAAGTAAAAGTAAAAGTAAAAGTAAAAGTAAAAGTAAAAGTAAAAGTAAAAGTAAAAGTAAAAGTAAAAGTAAAAGTAAAAGTAAAAGTAAAAGTAAAAGTAAAAGTAAAAGTAAAAGTAAAAGTAAAAGGAAAAGTAAAAGTAAAAGTAAAAGTAAAAGTAAAAGTAAAAGTAAAAATAAAAATAAAAATAAAAATAAAAATGAAAATAAACTGAACAACTTTCATTATTGGACCAACCCCGAAATCACGAAAAAAAATCAGCTGTTCCATTCAAAATTAATCTTATATCATTTTATGAAAAAAAAAATTGTTTGACCAAGGAGTTTTGCATAGCTTGAACTGAAATGAAATACCGCTAATTTCGTTGTTGTTTTTTTTTCAGTAAAAAGTTTCGTCAGTTTATAAATAAGAAAAAAGATTGGTTCACTAAGGAGTTTTAAATGCTTGAATTGTAAAAGTGTACTTTACAATTAAAGCATTCACCATGCTTGACTTGTAAAGTGATCTGAAAATGGAACGTTCTATCTAAACAATGCACTGTGTTGCACATGTCAACTTACACAGCCTCATACTATATTAGTAAATGCTAGTTACCGAGCAGTATGATGTAAAATTAAAATAATAGCATCGATTTTTGATCGATGGTCTAATTGATAAGAAGTTGTTAAGCATTCCGTGGTGTCACGCGATCAGATTACGATGCATGCTATCGTTATAAATAGACGATATAGGTCGACGCCTATGTATAGTGACAATAATGTTCACAGAATAGTTTTCTTATTTAGGTATTATTATGCCTTATTTACATCCAACTGTGCTGCTGTGCTGTGCTTCTGTGCTGTAATATGCCACACTGCAATCTCTACAAGTTTGAGCGAGATATGTACCTAGACAAAAGGCTAGTATGGTGAAAATTTTACCCTTTAAAAAATTACTTACATCTAAAAAGTGTGTCCGATTAGCCCCGGTGCACAAATCACAGTGAGTCCGTTTTACAACTGTATGGATTGTTTTCTAAGCTTTGTTTTGTCAACTTTCTCCCTAAGAAAAAAAAGGTAACAATCAAAACGTTCTATGTAAAGCTGTGGTCCGGCCCTGTCGACAAAATCAAAGTATAAGCTTTATCTTGTCTTGTCATCGTACTATTTTAAGATCTTTTTTTTAACTATCTTTATAGTACAATACAGAATGGTACAAGAGGCGGACTTAATGCTAGTAGCATTCTCTACCAGTCAACCTTTTTGTATCTACCACAAGAATAGCAAATAAATGACTATTACTATAACTACTTTGTTTGTACTTATGCGCATTCATCTAACTTTTCATCATCGCACCGATAGGTTTGTGCTGACAAACCTATCGGTGCGATGATGAAGTCACCCGTAGAATGTAAATTGCTATACTATTACTATACTAACAAAATTGTTATTCAAATTTTATTTTCATCTTTGTTTATTTGTCACTTTATAGATTCATGATATAATACAAACAACGTTTAATAACTATAATATGTCCGTTGCATACACACTGCAGTAAAAGTAAAAGTAAAAGTAAAAGTAAAAATAAAAATAAAAATAAAAATAAAAGTAAAAGTAAAAGTAAAAGTAAAAGTAAAAGTAAAAGTAAAAGTAAAAGTAAAAGTAAAAGTAAAAGTAAAAGTAAAAGCAAAAGCAAAAGCAAAAGCAAAAGCAAAAGCAAAAGCAAAAGCAAAAGCAAAAGCAAAAGTAAAAGTAAAAGTAAAAATAAAAATAAAAATAAAAATAAAAATAAAAGTAAAAGTAAAAGTAAAAGTAAAAGTAAAAGTAAAAGTAAAAGTAAAGGTAAAAGTAAAAGTAAAAGTAAAAGTAAAAGTAAAAGTAAAAGTAAAAGTAAAAGTAAAAGTAAAAGTAAAAGTAAAAGTAAAAGTAAAAGTAAAAGTAAAAGTAAAAGTAAAAGTAAAAGTAAAAGTAAAAGTAAAAGTAAAAGTAAAAGTAAAAGTAAAAGTAAAAGTAAAAGTAAAAGTAAAAGTAAAAGTAAAAGTAAAAGTAAAAGTAAAAGTAAAAGTAAAAGTAAAAGTAAAAGTAAAAGTAAAAGTAAAAGTAAAAGTAAAAGTAAAAATAAAAATAAAAATAAAAGTAAAAGTAAAAGTAAAAATAAAATTAAAAGTAAAAGTAAAAGTAAAAGTAAAAGTAAAAGTAAAAGTAAAAGTAAAAGTAAAAGTAAAAGTAAAAGTAAAAGTAAAAGTAAAAGTAAAAGTAAAAGTAAAAGTAAAAGTAAAAGTAAAAGTAAAAGTAAAAGTAAAAGTAAAAGTAAAAGTAAAAGTAAAAGTAAAAGTAAAAGTAAAAGTAAAAGTAAAAGTAAAAGTAAAAGTAAAAGTAAAAGTAAAAGTAAAAGTAAAAGTAAAAGTAAAAGTAAAAGTAAAAGTAAAAGTAAAAGTAAAAGTAAAAGTAAAAGTAAAAGTAAAAGTAAAAGTAAAAGTAAAAGTAAAAGTAAAAGTAAAAGTAAAAGTAAAAGTAAAAGTAAAAGTAAAAGTAAAAGTAAAAGTAAAAGTAAAAGTAAAAGTAAAAGTAAAAGTAAAAGTAAAAGTAAAAGTAAAAGTAAAAGTAAAAGTAAAAGTAAAAGTAAAAGTAAAAGTAAAAGTAAAAGTAAAAGTAAAAGTAAAAGTAAAAGTAAAAGTAAAAGTTAAAGTAAAAGTAAAAGTAAAAGTAAAAGTAAAAATAAAAATAAAAATAAAAATAAAAATAAAAATAAAAATAAAAATAAAAATAAAAATAAAAATAAAAATAAAAATAAAAATAAAAATAAAAATAAAAATAAAAATAAAAATAAAAATAAAAATAAAAATAAAAATAAAAATGAAAATAAACTGAACAACTTTCATTATTGGACCAACCCCGAAATCACGAAAAAAAATCAGCTGTTCCATTCAAAATTAATCTTATATCATTTTATGAAAAAAAAAATTGTTTGACCAAGGAGTTTTGCATAGCTTGAACTGAAATGAAATACCGCTAATTTCGTTGTTGTTTTTTTTTTCAGTAAAAAGTTTCGTCAGTTTATAAATAAGAAAAAAGATTGGTTCACTAAGGAGTTTTAAATGCTTGAATTGTAAAAGTGTACTTTACAATTAAAGCATTCACCATGCTTGACTTGTAAAGTGATCTGAAAATGGAACGTTCTATCTAAACAATGCACTGTGTTGCACATGTCAACTTACACAGCCTCATACTATATTAGTAAATGCTAGTTACCGAGCAGTATGATGTAAAATTAAAATAATAGCATCGATTTTTGATCGATGGTCTAATTGATAAGAAGTTGTTAAGCATTCCGTGGTGTCACGCGATCAGATTACGATGCATGCTATCGTTATAAATAGACGATATAGGTCGACGCCTATGTATAGTGACAATAATATTCACAGAATAGTTTTCTTATTTAGGTATTATTATGCCTTATTTACATCCAACTGTGCTGCTGTGCTGTGCTTCTGTGCTGTAATATGCCACACTACAATCTCTACAAGTTTGAGCGAGATATGTACCTAGACAAAAGGCTAGTATGGTGAAAATTTTATCCTTAAAAAAATTACTTACATCTAAAAAGTGTGTCCGATTAGCCCCGGTGCACAAATCACAGTGAGTCCGTTTTACAACTGTATGGATTGTTTTCTAAGCTTTGTTTTGTCAACTTTCTCCCTAAGAAAAAAAAGGTAACAATCAAAACGTTCTAAGTAAAGCTGTGGTCCGGCCCTGTCGACAAAATCAAAGTATAAGCTTTATCTTGTCTTGTCATCGTACTATTTTAAGATCTTTTTTTTAACTATCTTTATAGTACAATACAGAATGGTACAAGAGGCGGACTTAATGCTAGTAGCATTCTCTACCAGTCAACCTTTTTGTATCTACCACAAGAATAGCAAATAAATGACTATTACTATAACTACTTTGTTCGTACTTATGCGCATTCATCTAACTTTTTATCATCGCACCGATAGGTTTGTGCTGACAAACCTATCGGTGCGATGATGAAGTCACCCGTGGAATGTAGATTGCTATACTATTACTATACTAACAAAATTGTTATTTAGATTTTGATTTCATCTTTGTTTATTTGTCACTTTATAGATTCATGATATAATACAAACAACGTTTAATAACTATAATATGTCCGTTGCATACACACTGCAGTAAAAGTAAATAAAAATAAAAATAAAAGTAAAAGTAAAAGTAAAAGTAAAAATAAAAATAAAAATAAAAATAAAAATAAAAGTAAAAGTAAAAGTAAAAGTAAAAGTAAAAGTAAAAGTAAAAGTAAAAGTAAAAGTAAAAGTAAAAGTAAAAGTAAAAGTAAAAGTAAAAGTAAAAGTAAAAGTAAAAGTAAAAGTAAAAGTAAAAGTAAAAGTAAAAGTAAAAGTAAAAGTAAAAGTAAAAGTAAAAGTAAAAGTAAAAGTAAAAGTAAAAGTAAAAGTAAAAGTAAAAGTAAAAGTAAAAGTAAAAGTAAAAGTAAAAGTAAAAGTAAAAGTAAAAGTAAAGGAAAAGTAAAAGTAAAAGTAAAAGTAAAAGTAAAAGTAAAAGTAAAAGTAAAAGTAAAAGTAAAAGTAAAAGTAAAAGTAAAAGTAAAAGTAAAAGTAAAAGTAAAAGTAAAAGTAAAAGTAAAAGTAAAAGTAAAAGTAAAAGTAAAAGTAAAAGTAAAAGTAAAAGTAAAAGTAAAAGTAAAAGTAAAAGTAAAAGTAAAAGTAAAAGTAAAAGTAAAAGTAAAAGTAAAAGTAAAAGTAAAAGTAAAAGTAAAAGTAAAAGTAAAAGTAAAAGTAAAAGTAAAAGTAAAAGTAAAAGTAAAAGTAAAAGTAAAAGTAAAAGTAAAAGTAAAAATAAAAATAAAAATAAAAATAAAAATGAAAATAAACTGAACAACTTTCATTATTGGACCAACCCCGAAATCACGAAAAAAAATCAGCTGTTCCATTCAAAATTAATCTTATATCATTTTATGAAAAAAAAAAATTGTTTGACCAAGGAGTTTTGCATAGCTTGAACTGAAATGAAATACCGCTAATTTCGTTGTTGTTTTTTTTTCAGTAAAAAGTTTCGTCAGTTTATAAATAAGAAAAAAGATTGGTTCACTAAGGAGTTTTAAATGCTTGAATTGTAAAAGTGTACTTTACAATTAAAGCATTCACCATGCTTGACTTGTAAAGTGATCTGAAAATGGAACGTTCTATCTAAACAATGCACTGTGTTGCACATGTCAACTTACACAGCCTCATACTATATTAGTAAATGCTAGTTACCGAGCAGTATGATGTAAAATTAAAATAATAGCATCGATTTTTGATCGATGGTCTAATTGATAAGAAGTTATTAAGCATTCCGTGGTGTCACGCGATCAGATTACGATGCATGCTATCGTTATAAATAGACGATATAGGTCGACGCCTATGTATAGTGACAATAATATTCACAGAATAGTTTTCTTATTTAGGTATTATTATGCCTTATTTACATCCAACTGTGCTGCTGTGCTGTGCTTCTGTGCTGTAATATGCCACACTGCAATCTCTACAAGTTTGAGCGAGATATGTACCTAGACAAAAGGCTAGTATGGTGAAAATTTTATCCTTTAAAAAATTACTTACATCTAAAAAGTGTGTCCGATTAGCCCCGGTGCACAAATCACAGTGAGTCCGTTTTACAACTGTATGGATTGTTTTCTAAGCTTTGTTTTGTCAACTTTCTCCCTAAGAAAAAAAAGGTAACAATCAAAACGTTCTATGTAAAGCTGTGGTCCGGCCCTGTCGACAAAATCAAAGTATAAGCTTTATCTTGTCTTGTCATCGTACTATTTTAAGATCTTTTTTTTAACTATCTTTATAGTACAATACAGAATGGTACAAGAGGCGGACTTAATGCTAGTAGCATTCTCTACCAGTCAACCTTTTTGTATCTACCACAAGAATAGCAAATAAATGACTATTACTATAACTACTTTGTTTGTACTTATGCGCATTCATCTAACTTTTCATCATCGCACCGATAGGTTTGTGCTGACAAACCTATCGGTGCGATGATGAAGTCACCCGTAGAATGTAAATTGCTATACTATTACTATACTAACAAAATTGTTATTCAGATTTTATTTTCATCTTTGTTTATTTGTCACTTTATAGATTCATGATATAATACAAACAACGTTTAATAACTATAATATGTCCGTTGCATACACACTGCAGTAAAAGTAAAAGTAAAAGTAAAAGTAAAAATAAAAATAAAAATAAAAATAAAAATAAAAGTAAAAGTAAAAGTAAAAGTAAAAGTAAAAGTAAAAGTAAAAGCAAAAGCAAAAGCAAAAGTAAAAGTAAAAGTAAAAGTAAAAGTAAAAGTAAAAATAAAAATAAAAATAAAAATAAAAATAAAAATAAAAATAAAAATAAAAATAAAAATAAAAGTAAAAGTAAAAGTAAAAGTAAAAGTAAAAGTAAAAGTAAAAGTAAAAGTAAAAGTAAAAGTAAAAGTAAAAGTAAAAGTAAAAGTAAAAGTAAAAGTAAAAGTAAAAGTAAAAGTAAAAGTAAAAGTAAAAGTAAAAGTAAAAGTAAAAGTAAAAGGAAAAGTAAAAGTAAAAGTAAAAGTAAAAGTAAAAGTAAAAGTAAAAATAAAAATAAAAATAAAAATAAAAATGAAAATAAACTGAACAACTTTCATTATTGGACCAACCCCGAAATCACGAAAAAAAATCAGCTGTTCCATTCAAAATTAATCTTATATCATTTTATGAAAAAAAAAATTGTTTGACCAAGGAGTTTTGCATAGCTTGAACTGAAATGAAATACCGCTAATTTCGTTGTTGTTTTTTTTTCAATAAAAAGTTTCGTCAGTTTATAAATAAGAAAAAAGATTGGTTCACTAAGGAGTTTTAAATGCTTGAATTGTAAAAGTGTACTTTACAATTAAAGCATTCACCATGCTTGACTTGTAAAGTGATCTGAAAATGGAACGTTCTATCTAAACAATGCACTGTGTTGCACATGTCAACTTACACAGCCTCATACTATATTAGTAAATGCTAGTTACCGAGCAGTATGATGTAAAATTAAAATAATAGCATCGATTTTTGATCGATGGTCTAATTGATAAGAAGTTGTTAAGCATTCCGTGGTGTCACGCGATCAGATTACGATGCATGCTATCGTTATAAATAGACGATATAGGTCGACGCCTATGTATAGTGACAATAATGTTCACAGAATAGTTTTCTTATTTAGGTATTATTATGCCTTATTTACATCCAACTGTGCTGCTGTGCTGTGCTTCTGTGCTGTAATATGCCACACTGCAATCTCTACAAGTTTGAGCGAGATATGTACCTAGACAAAAGGCTAGTATGGTGAAAATTTTACCCTTTAAAAAATTACTTACATCTAAAAAGTGTGTCCGATTAGCCCCGGTGCACAAATCACAGTGAGTCCGTTTTACAACTGTATGGATTGTTTTCTAAGCTTTGTTTTGTCAACTTTCTCCCTAAGAAAAAAAAGGTAACAATCAAAACGTTCTATGTAAAGCTGTGGTCCGGCCCTGTCGACAAAATCAAAGTATAAGCTTTATCTTGTCTTGTCATCGTACTATTTTAAGATCTTTTTTTTAACTATCTTTATAGTACAATACAGAATGGTACAAGAGGCGGACTTAATGCTAGTAGCATTCTCTACCAGTCAACCTTTTTGTATCTACCACAAGAATAGCAAATAAATGACTATTACTATAACTACTTTGTTTGTACTTATGCGCATTCATCTAACTTTTCATCATCGCACCGATAGGTTTGTGCTGACAAACCTATCGGTGCGATGATGAAGTCACCCGTAGAATGTAAATTGCTATACTATTACTATACTAACAAAATTGTTATTCAAATTTTATTTTCATCTTTGTTTATTTGTCACTTTATAGATTCATGATATAATACAAACAACGTTTAATAACTATAATATGTCCGTTGCATACACACTGCAGTAAAAGTAAAAGTAAAAGTAAAAGTAAAAATAAAAATAAAAGTAAAAGTAAAAGTAAAAGTAAAAGTAAAAGTAAAAGTAAAAGTAAAAGTAAAAGTAAAAGTAAAAGCAAAAGCAAAAGCAAAAGCAAAAGCAAAAGCAAAAGCAAAAGCAAAAGCAAAAGCAAAAGTAAAAGTAAAAATAAAAATAAAAATAAAAATAAAAATAAAAATAAAAGTAAAAGTAAAAGTAAAAGTAAAAGTAAAAGTAAAAGTAAAAGTAAAAGTAAAAGTAAAAGTAAAAGTAAAAGTAAAAGTAAAAGTAAAAGTAAAAGTAAAAGTAAAAGTAAAAGTAAAAGTAAAAGTAAAAGTAAAAGTAAAAGTAAAAGTAAAAGTAAAAGTAAAAGTAAAAGTAAAAGTAAAAGTAAAAGTAAAAGTAAAAGTAAAAGTAAAAGTAAAAGTAAAAGTAAAAGTAAAAGTAAAAGTAAAAGTAAAAGTAAAAGTAAAAGTAAAAGTAAAAGTAAAAGTAAAAGTAAAAGTAAAAGTAAAAGTAAAAGTAAAAGTAAAAATAAAAATAAAAATAAAAGTAAAAGTAAAAGTAAAAATAAAATTAAAAGTAAAAGTAAAAGTAAAAGTAAAAGTAAAAGTAAAAGTAAAAGTAAAAGTAAAAGTAAAAGTAAAAGTAAAAGTAAAAGTAAAAGTAAAAGTAAAAGTAAAAGTAAAAGTAAAAGTAAAAGTAAAAGTAAAAGTAAAAGTAAAAGTAAAAGTAAAAGTAAAAGTAAAAGTAAAAGTAAAAGTAAAAGTAAAAGTAAAAGTAAAAGTAAAAGTAAAAGTAAAAGTAAAAGTAAAAGTAAAAGTAAAAGTAAAAGTAAAAGTAAAAGTAAAAGTAAAAGTAAAAGTAAAAGTAAAAGTAAAAGTAAAAGTAAAAGTAAAAGTAAAAGTAAAAGTAAAAGTAAAAGTAAAAGTAAAAGTAAAAGTAAAAGTAAAAGTAAAAGTAAAAGTAAAAGTAAAAGTAAAAGTAAAAGTAAAAGTAAAAGTAAAAGTAAAAGTAAAAGTAAAAGTAAAAGTAAAAGTAAAAGTAAAAGTAAAAGTAAAAGTAAAAGTAAAAGTAAAAGTAAAAGTAAAAGTAAAAGTAAAAGTAAAAGTAAAAGTAAAAGTAAAAGTAAAAGTAAAAGTAAAAGTAAAAGTAAAAGTAAAAGTAAAAGTAAAAGTAAAAGTAAAAGTAAAAGTAAAAGTTAAAGTAAAAGTAAAAGTAAAAGTAAAAGTAAAAGTAAAAGTAAAAGTAAAAGTAAAAGTAAAAGTAAAAGTAAAAGTAAAAGTAAAAGTAAAAGTAAAAGTTAAAGTAAAAGTAAAAGTAAAAGTAAAAATAAAAATAAAAATAAAAATAAAAATAAAAATAAAAATAAAAATAAAAATAAAAATAAAAATAAAAATAAAAATAAAAATAAAAATAAAAATAAAAATAAAAATAAAAATAAAAATAAAAATAAAAATAAAAATAAAAATAAAAATAAAAATAAAAATAAAAATAAAAATAAAAATAAAAATAAAAATAAAAATGAAAATAAACTGAACAACTTTCATTATTGGACCAACCCCGAAATCACGAAAAAAAATCAGCTGTTCCATTCAAAATGAATCTTATATCATTTTATGAAAAAAAAAATTGTTTGACCAAGGAGTTTTGCATAGCTTGAACTGAAATGAAATACCGCTAATTTCGTTGTTGTTTTTTTTTCAGTAAAAAGTTTCGTCAGTTTATAAATAAGAAAAAAGATTGGTTCACTAAGGAGTTTTAAATGCTTGAATTGTAAAAGTGTACTTTACAATTAAAGCATTCACCATGCTTGACTTGTAAAGTGATCTGAAAATGGAACGTTCTATCTAAACAATGCACTGTGTTGCACATGTCAACTTACACAGCCTCATACTATATTAGTAAATGCTAGTTACCGAGCAGTATGATGTAAAATTAAAATAATAGCATCGATTTTTGATCGATGGTCTAATTGATAAGAAGTTGTTAAGCATTCCGTGGTGTCACGCGATCAGATTACGATGCATGCTATCGTTATAAATAGACGATATAGGTCGACGCCTATGTATAGTGACAATAATATTCACAGAATAGTTTTCTTATTTAGGTATTATTATGCCTTATTTACATCCAACTGTGCTGCTGTGCTGTGCTTCTGTGCTGTAATATGCCACACTACAATCTCTACAAGTTTGAGCGAGATATGTACCTAGACAAAAGGCTAGTATGGTGAAAATTTTATCCTTAAAAAAATTACTTACATCTAAAAAGTGTGTCCGATTAGCCCCGGTGCACAAATCACAGTGAGTCCGTTTTACAACTGTATGGATTGTTTTCTAAGCTTTGTTTTGTCAACTTTCTCCCTAAGAAAAAAAAGGTAACAATCAAAACGTTCTAAGTAAAGCTGTGGTCCGGCCCTGTCGACAAAATCAAAGTATAAGCTTTATCTTGTCTTGTCATCGTACTATTTTAAGATCTTTTTTTTAACTATCTTTATAGTACAATACAGAATGGTACAAGAGGCGGACTTAATGCTAGTAGCATTCTCTACCAGTCAACCTTTTTGTATCTACCACAAGAATAGCAAATAAATGACTATTACTATAACTACTTTGTTCGTACTTATGCGCATTCATCTAACTTTTCATCATCGCACCGATAGGTTTGTGCTGACAAACCTATCGGTGCGATGATGAAGTCACCCGTGGAATGTAGATTGCTATACTATTACTATACTAACAAAATTGTTATTCAGATTTTGATTTCATCTTTGTTTATTTGTCACTTTATAGATTCATGATATAATACAAACAACGTTTAATAACTATAATATGTCCGTTGCATACACACTGCAGTAAAAGTAAATAAAAATAAAAATAAAAGTAAAAGTAAAAGTAAAAGTAAAAATAAAAATAAAAATAAAAATAAAAGTAAAAGTAAAAGTAAAAGTAAAAGTAAAAGTAAAAGTAAAAGTAAAAGTAAAAGTAAAAGTAAAAGTAAAAGTAAAAGTAAAAGTAAAAGTAAAAGTAAAAGTAAAAGTAAAAGTAAAAGTAAAAGTAAAAGTAAAAGTAAAAGTAAAAATAAAAATAAAAATAAAAGTAAAAGTAAAAGTAAAAATAAAATTAAAAGTAAAAGTAAAAGTAAAAGTAAAAGTAAAAGTAAAAGTAAAAGTAAAAGTAAAAGTAAAAGTAAAAGTAAAAGTAAAAGTAAAAGTAAAAGTAAAAGTAAAAGTAAAAGTTAAAGTTAAAGTTAAAGTTAAAGTTAAAGTAAAAGTAAAAGTAAAAGTAAAAGTAAAAGTAAAAGTAAAAGTAAAAGTAAAAGTAAAAGTAAAAGTAAAAGTAAAAGTAAAAGTAAAAGTAAAAGTAAAAGTAAAAGTAAAAGTAAAAGTAAAAGTAAAAGTAAAAGTAAAAGTAAAAGTAAAAGTAAAAGTAAAAGTAAAAGTAAAAGTAAAAGTAAAAGTAAAAGTAAAAGTAAAAGTAAAAGTAAAAGTAAAAGTAAAAGTAAAAGTAAAAGTAAAAGTAAAAGTAAAAGTAAAAGTAAAAGTAAAAGTAAAAGTAAAAGTAAAAGTAAAAGTAAAAGTAAAAGTAAAAGTAAAAGTAAAAGTAAAAGTAAAAGTAAAAGTAAAAGTAAAAGTAAAAGTAAAAGTAAAAGTAAAAGTAAAAGTAAAAGTAAAAGTAAAAGTAAAAGTAAAAGTAAAAGTAAAAGTAAAAGTAAAAGTAAAAGTAAAAGTAAAAGTAAAAGTAAAAGTAAAAGTAAAAGTAAAAGTAAAAGTAAAAGTAAAAGTAAAAGTAAAAGTAAAAGTAAAAGTAAAAGTAAAAGTAAAAGTAAAAGTAAAAGTAAAAGTAAAAGTAAAAGTAAAAGTAAAAGTAAAAGTAAAAGTAAAAGTAAAAGTAAAAGTAAAAGTAAAAGTAAAAGTAAAAGTAAAAGTAAAAGTAAAAGTAAAAGTAAAAGTAAAAGTAAAAGTAAAAGTAAAAGTAAAAGTAAAAGTAAAAGTAAAAGTAAAAGTAAAAGTAAAAGTAAAAGTAAAAGTAAAAGTAAAAGTAAAAGTAAAAGTAAAAATAAAAATAAAAATGAAAATGAAAATGAAAATGAAAATAAAAATAAAAATGAAAATAAACTGAACAACTTTCATTATTGGACCAACCCCGAAATCACGAAAAAAAATCAGCTGTTCCATTCAAAATGAATCTTATATCATTTTATGAAAAAAAAAATTGTTTGACCAAGGAGTTTTGCATAGCTTGAACTGAAATGAAATACCGCTAATTTCGTTGTTGTTTTTTTTTCAGTAAAAAGTTTCGTCAGTTTATAAATAAGAAAAAAGATTGGTTCACTAAGGAGTTTTAAATGCTTGAATTGTAAAAGTGTACTTTACAATTAAAGCATTCACCATGCTTGACTTGTAAAGTGATCTGAAAATGGAACGTTCTATCTAAACAATGCACTGTGTTGCACATGTCAACTTACACAGCCTCATACTATATTAGTAAATGCTAGTTACCGAGCAGTATGATGTAAAATTAAAATAATAGCATCGATTTTTGATCGATGGTCTAATTGATAAGAAGTTGTTAAGCATTCCGTGGTGTCACGCGATCAGATTACGATGCATGCTATCGTTATAAATAGACGATATAGGTCGACGCCTATGTATAGTGACAATAATGTTCACAGAATAGTTTTCTTATTTAGGTATTATTATGCCTTATTTACATCCAACTGTGCTGCTGTGCTGTGCTTCTGTGCTGTAATATGCCACACTGCAATCTCTACAAGTTTGAGCGAGATATGTACCTAGACAAAAGGCTAGTATGGTGAAAATTTTACCCTTTAAAAAATTACTTACATCTAAAAAGTGTGTCCGATTAGCCCCGGTGCACAAATCACAGTGAGTCCGTTTTACAACTGTATGGATTGTTTTCTAAGCTTTGTTTTGTCAACTTTCTCCCTAAGAAAAAAAAGGTAACAATCAAAACGTTCTATGTAAAGCTGTGGTCCGGCCCTGTCGACAAAATCAAAGTATAAGCTTTATCTTGTCTTGTCATCGTACTATTTTAAGATCTTTTTTTTAACTATCTTTATAGTACAATACAGAATGGTACAAAAGGGCGGACTTAATGCTAGTAGCATTCTCTACCAGTCAACCTTTTTGTATCTACCACAAGAATAGCAAATAAATGACTATTACTATAACTACTTTGTTCGTACTTATGCGCATTCATCTAACTTTTCATCATCGCAAAAATAAAAATAAAAATAAAAATAAAAATAAAAATAAAAATAAAAATAAAAATAAAAATAAAAATAAAAATAAAAATAAAAATAAAATTAAAAGTAAAAGTAAAAGTAAAAGTAAAAGGAAAGATAAAAGTAAAAGTAAAAGTAAAAGTAAAAGTAAAAGTAAAAGTAAAAGTAAAAGTAAAAGTAAAAGTAAAAGTAAAAGTAAAAGTAAAAGTAAAAGTGAAAGTGAAAGTGAAAGTGAAAGTGAAAGTGAAAGTGAAAGTGAAAGTGAAAGTGAAAGTGAAAGTGAAAGTGAAAGTGAAAGTGAAAGTGAAAGTGAAAGTGAAAGTGAAAGTGAAAGTGAAAGTGAAAGTGAAAGTGAAAGTGAAAGTAAAAGTAAAAGTAAAAGTAAAAGTAAAAGTAAAAGTAAAAGTAAAAGTAAAAGTAAAAGTAAAAGTAAAAGTAAAAGTAAAAGTAAAAGTAAAAGTAAAAGTAAAAGTAAAAGTAAAAGTAAAAGTAAAAGTAAAAATAAAAATAAAAATAAAAATAAAAATAAAAATAAAAATAAAAATAAAAATAAAAATAAAAATAAAAATAAAAATAAAAATAAAAATAAAAATAAAAATAAAAATAAAAATAAAAATAAAAATAAAAATAAAATTAAAAGTAAAAGTAAAAGTAAAAGTAAAAGTAAAAGTAAAAGTAAAAGTAAAAGTAAAAGTAAAAGTAAAAGTAAAAGTAAAAGTAAAAGTAAAAGTAAAAGTAAAAGTAAAAGTAAAAGTAAAAGTAAAAGTAAAAGTAAAAGTAAAAGTAAAAGTAAAAGTAAAAGTAAAAGTAAAAGTAAAAGTAAAAGTAAAAGTAAAAGTAAAAGTAAAAGTAAAAGTAAAAGTAAAAGTAAAAGTAAAAGTAAAAGTAAAAGTAAAAGTAAAAGTAAAAGTAAAAGTAAAAGTAAAAGTAAAAGTAAAAGTAAAAGTAAAAGTAAAAGTAAAAGTAAAAGTAAAAGTAAAAGTAAAAGTAAAAGTAAAAGTAAAAGTAAAAGTAAAAGTAAAAGTAAAAGTAAAAGTAAAAGTAAAAGTAAAAGTAAAAGTAAAAGTAAAAGTAAAAGTAAAAGTAAAAGTAAAAGTAAAAGTAAAAGTAAAAGTAAAAGTAAAAGTAAAAGTAAAAGTAAAAGTAAAAGTAAAAGTAAAAGTAAAAGTAAAAGTAAAAGTAAAAGTAAAAGTAAAAGTAAAAATAAAAATAAAAATAAAAATAAAAATGAAAATAAACTGAACAACTTTCATTATTGGACCAACCCCGAAATCACGAAAAAAAATCAGCTGTTCCATTCAAAATTAATCTTATATCATTTTATGAAAAAAAAAAATTGTTTGACCAAGGAGTTTTGCATAGCTTGAACTGAAATGAAATACCGCTAATTTCGTTGTTGTTTTTTTTTCAGTAAAAAGTTTCGTCAGTTTATAAATAAGAAAAAAGATTGGTTCACTAAGGAGTTTTAAATGCTTGAATTGTAAAAGTGTACTTTACAATTAAAGCATTCACCATGCTTGACTTGTAAAGTGATCTGAAAATGGAACGTTCTATCTAAACAATGCACTGTGTTGCACATGTCAACTTACACAGCCTCATACTATATTAGTAAATGCTAGTTACCGAGCAGTATGATGTAAAATTAAAATAATAGCATCGATTTTTGATCGATGGTCTAATTGATAAGAAGTTATTAAGCATTCCGTGGTGTCACGCGATCAGATTACGATGCATGCTATCGTTATAAATAGACGATATAGGTCGACGCCTATGTATAGTGACAATAATATTCACAGAATAGTTTTCTTATTTAGGTATTATTATGCCTTATTTACATCCAACTGTGCTGCTGTGCTGTGCTTCTGTGCTGTAATATGCCACACTGCAATCTCTACAAGTTTGAGCGAGATATGTACCTAGACAAAAGGCTAGTATGGTGAAAATTTTATCCTTTAAAAAATTACTTACATCTAAAAAGTGTGTCCGATTAGCCCCGGTGCACAAATCACAGTGAGTCCGTTTTACAACTGTATGGATTGTTTTCTAAGCTTTGTTTTGTCAACTTTCTCCCTAAGAAAAAAAAGGTAACAATCAAAACGTTCTATGTAAAGCTGTGGTCCGGCCCTGTCGACAAAATCAAAGTATAAGCTTTATCTTGTCTTGTCATCGTACTATTTTAAGATCTTTTTTTTAACTATCTTTATAGTACAATACAGAATGGTACAAGAGGCGGACTTAATGCTAGTAGCATTCTCTACCAGTCAACCTTTTTGTATCTACCACAAGAATAGCAAATAAATGACTATTACTATAACTACTTTGTTTGTACTTATGCGCATTCATCTAACTTTTCATCATCGCACCGATAGGTTTGTGCTGACAAACCTATCGGTGCGATGATGAAGTCACCCGTAGAATGTAAATTGCTATACTATTACTATACTAACAAAATTGTTATTCAGATTTTATTTTCATCTTTGTTTATTTGTCACTTTATAGATTCATGATATAATACAAACAACGTTTAATAACTATAATATGTCCGTTGCATACACACTGCTGTAAAAGTAAAAGTAAAAGTAAAAGTAAAAATAAAAATAAAAATAAAAATAAAAATAAAAGTAAAAGTAAAAGTAAAAGTAAAAGTAAAAGTAAAAGTAAAAGCAAAAGCAAAAGCAAAATTAAAAGTAAAAGTAAAAGTAAAAGTAAAAGTAAAAATAAAAATAAAAATAAAAATAAAAATAAAAATAAAAATAAAAATAAAAATAAAAATAAAAATAAAAGTAAAAGTAAAAGTAAAAGTAAAAGTAAAAGTAAAAGTAAAAGTAAAAGTAAAAGTAAAAGTAAAAGTAAAAGTAAAAGTAAAAGTAAAAGTAAAAGTAAAAGTAAAAGTAAAAGTAAAAGTAAAAGTAAAAGTAAAAGTAAAAGTAAAAGTAAAAGTAAAAGTAAAAGTAAAAGTAAAAGTAAAAGTAAAAGGAAAAGTAAAAGTAAAAGTAAAAGTAAAAGTAAAAGTAAAAGTAAAAGTAAAAGTAAAAGTAAAAATAAAAAAAAAAATAAAAAAAAAAAAAAAAAAAAAAAAATGAAAATAAACTGAACAACTTTCATTATTGGACCAACCCCGAAATCACGAAAAAAAATCAGCTGTTCCATTCAAAATGAATCTTATATCATTTTATGAAAAAAAAAATTGTTTGACCAAGGAGTTTTGCATAGCTTGAACTGAAATGAAATACCGCTAATTTCGTTGTTGTTTTTTTTTCAGTAAAAAGTTTCGTCAGTTTATAAATAAGAAAAAAGATTGGTTCACTAAGGAGTTTTAAATGCTTGAATTGTAAAAGTGTACTTTACAATTAAAGCATTCACCATGCTTGACTTGTAAAGTGATCTGAAAATGGAACGTTCTATCTAAACAATGCACTGTGTTGCACATGTCAACTTACACAGCCTCATACTATATTAGTAAATGCTAGTTACCGAGCAGTATGATGTAAAATTAAAATAATAGCATCGATTTTTGATCGATGGTCTAATTGATAAGAAGTTGTTAAGCATTCCGTGGTGTCACGCGATCAGATTACGATGCATGCTATCGTTATAAATAGACGATATAGGTCGACGCCTATGTATAGTGACAATAATATTCACAGAATAGTTTTCTTATTTAGGTATTATTATGCCTTATTTACATCCAACTGTGCTGCTGTGCTGTGCTTCTGTGCTGTAATATGCCACACTGCAATCTCTACAAGTTTGAGCGAGATATGTACCTAGACAAAAGGCTAGTATGGTGAAAATTTTATCCTTTAAAAAATTACTTACATCTAAAAAGTGTGTCCGATTAGCCCCGGTGCACAAATCACAGTGAGTCCGTTTTACAACTGTATGGATTGTTTTCTAAGCTTTGTTTTGTCAACTTTCTCCCTAAGAAAAAAAAGGTAACAATCAAAACGTTCTATGTAAAGCTGTGGTCCGGCCCTGTCGACAAAATCAAAGTATAAGCTTTATCTTGTCTTGTCATCGTACTATTTTAAGATCTTTTTTTTAACTATCTTTATAGTACAATACAGAATGGTACAAGAGGCGGACTTAATGCTAGTAGCATTCTCTACCAGTCAACCTTTTTGTATCTACCACAAGAATAGCAAATAAATGACTATTACTATAACTACTTTGTTCGTACTTATGCGCATTCATCTAACTTTTCATCATCGCACCGATAGGTTTGTGCTGACAAACCTATCGGTGCGATGATGAAGTCACCCGTGGAATGTAGATTGCTATACTATTACTATACTAACAAAATTGTTATTCAGATTTTATTTTCATCTTTGTTTATTTGTCACTTTATAGATTCATGATATAATACAAACAACGTTTAATAACTATAATATGTCCGTTGCATACACACTGCAGTAAAAGTAAATAAAAATAAAAATAAAAGTAAAAGTAAAAGTAAAAGTAAAAGTAAAAATAAAAATAAAAATAAAAATAAAAATAAAAATAAAAATAAAAATAAAAATAAAAGTAAAAGTAAAAGTAAAAGTAAAAGTAAAAGTAAAAATAAAAATAAAAATAAAAATAAAAATAAAAATAAAAATAAAAATAAAAATAAAAATAAAAATAAAAATAAAAATAAAAATAAAAATAAAAATAAAAATAAAAATAAAAATAAAAATAAAAATAAAATTAAAAGTAAAAGTAAAAGTAAAAGTAAAAGTAAAAGTAAAAGTAAAAGTAAAAGTAAAAGTAAAAGTAAAAGTAAAAGTAAAAGTAAAAGTAAAAGTAAAAGTAAAAGTAAAAGTAAAAGTAAAAGTAAAAGTAAAAGTAAAAGTAAAAGTAAAAGTAAAAGTAAAAGTAAAAGTAAAAGTAAAAATAAAAATAAAAATAAAAATAAAAATAAAAATAAAAATGAAAATAAACTGAACAACTTTCATTATTGGACCAACCCCGAAATCACGAAAAAAAATCAGCTGTTCCATTCAAAATGAATCTTATATCATTTTATGAAAAAAAAAATTGTTTGACCAAGGAGTTTTGCATAGCTTGAACTGAAATGAAATACCGCTAATTTCGTTGTTGTTTTTTTTTCAGTAAAAAGTTTCGTCAGTTTATAAATAAGAAAAAAGATTGGTTCACTAAGGAGTTTAAAATGCTTGAATTGTAAAAGTGTACTTTACAATTAAAGCATTCACCATGCTTGACTTGTAAAGTGATCTGAAAATGGAACGTTCTATCTAAACAATGCAATGTGTTGCACATGTCAACTGACACAGCCTCATACTATATTAGTAAATGCTAGTTACCGAGCAGTATGATGTAAAATTAAAATAATAGCATCGATTTTTGATCGATGGTCTAATTGATAAGAAGTTGTTAAGCATTCCGTGGTGTCACGCGATCAGATTACGATGCATGCTATCGTTATAAATAGACGATATAGGTCGACGCCTATGTATAGTGACAATAATATTCACAGAATAGTTTTCTTATTTAGGTATTATTATGCCTTATTTACATCCAACTGTGCTGCTGTGCTGTGCTTCTGTGCTGTAATATGCCACACTGCAATCTCTACAAGTTTGAGCGAGATATGTACCTAGACAAAAGGCTAGTATGGTGAAAATTTTACCCTTTAAAAAATTACTTACATCTAAAAAGTGTGTCCGATTAGCCCCGGTGCACAAATCACAGTGAGTCCGTTTTACAACTGTATGGATTGTTTTCTAAGCTTTGTTTTGTCAACTTTCTCCCTAAGAAAAAAAAGGTAACAATCAAAACGTTCTATGTAAAGCTGTGGTCCGGCCCTGTCGACAAAATCAAAGTATAAGCTTTATCTTGTCTTGTCATCGTACTATTTTAAGATCTTTTTTTTAACTATCTTTATAGTACAATACAGAATGGTACAAGAGGCGGACTTAATGCTAGTAGCATTCTCTACCAGTCAACCTTTTTGTATCTACCACAAGAATAGCAAATAAATGACTATTACTATAACTACTTTGTTCGTACTTATGCGCATTCATCTAACTTTTCATCATCGCAAAAATAAAAATAAAAATAAAAATAAAAATAAAAATAAAAATAAAAGTAAAAGTAAAAGTAAAAGTAAAAGTAAAAGTAAAAGTAAAAGTAAAAGTAAAAGTAAAAGTAAAAGTAAAAGTAAAAGTAAAAGTAAAAGTAAAAGTAAAAGTAAAAGTAAAAGTAAAAGTAAAAGTAAAAGTAAAAGTAAAAGTAAAAGTAAAAGTAAAAGTAAAAGTAAAAGTAAAAGTAAAAGTAAAAGTAAAAGTAAAAGTAAAAGTAAAAGTAAAAGTAAAAGTAAAAGTAAAAGTAAAAGTAAAAGTAAAAGTAAAAGTAAAAGTAAAAGTAAAAGTAAAAGTAAAAGTAAAAGTAAAAGTAAAAGTAAAAGTAAAAGTAAAAGTAAAAGTAAAAGTAAAAGTAAAAGTAAAAGTAAAAGTAAAAGTAAAAGTAAAAGTAAAAGTAAAAGTAAAAGTAAAAGTAAAAGTAAAAGTAAAAGTAAAAGTAAAAGTAAAAGTAAAAGTAAAAGTAAAAGTAAAAGTAAAAGTAAAAGTAAAAATAAAAATAAAAATAAAAATAAAAATAAAAATAAAAATAAAAATAAAAATAAAAGTAAAAGTAAAAGTAAAAGTAAAAGTAAAAGTAAAAGTAAAAGTAAAAGTAAAAGTAAAAGTAAAAGTAAAAGTAAAAGTAAAAGTAAAAGTAAAAGTAAAAGTAAAAGTAAAAGTAAAAGTAAAAGTAAAAGTAAAAGTAAAAGTAAAAGTAAAAGTAAAAGTAAAAGTAAAAGTAAAAGTAAAAGTAAAAGTAAAAGTAAAAGTAAAAGTAAAAGTAAAAGTAAAAGTAAAAGTAAAAGTAAAAGTAAAAGTAAAAGTAAAAGTAAAAGTAAAAGTAAAAGTAAAAGTAAAAGTAAAAGTAAAAGTAAAAGTAAAAGTAAAAGTAAAAGTAAAAGTAAAAGTAAAAGTAAAAGTAAAAGTAAAAGTAAAAGTAAAAGTAAAAGTAAAAGTAAAAGTAAAAGTAAAAGTAAAAGTAAAAGTAAAAGTAAAAGTAAAAGTAAAAGTAAAAGTAAAAGTAAAAGTAAAAGTAAAAGTAAAAGTAAAAGTAAAAGTAAAAGTAAAAGTAAAAATAAAAATAAAAATAAAAATAAAAATAAAAATAAAAATAAAAATAAAAATGAAAATAAACTGAACAACTTTCATTATTGGACCAACCCCGAAATCACGAAAAAAAATCAGCTGTTCCATTCAAAATTAATCTTATATCATTTTATGAAAAAAAAAAATTGTTTGACCAAGGAGTTTTGCATAGCTTGAACTGAAATGAAATACCGCTAATTTCGTTGTTGTTTTTTTTTCAGTAAAAAGTTTCGTCAGTTTATAAATAAGAAAAAAGATTGGTTCACTAAGGAGTTTTAAATGCTTGAATTGTAAAAGTGTACTTTACAATTAAAGCATTCACCATGCTTGACTTGTAAAGTGATCTGAAAATGGAACGTTCTATCTAAACAATGCACTGTGTTGCACATGTCAACTTACACAGCCTCATACTATATTAGTAAATGCTAGTTACCGAGCAGTATGATGTAAAATTAAAATAATAGCATCGATTTTTGATCGATGGTCTAATTGATAAGAAGTTATTAAGCATTCCGTGGTGTCACGCGATCAGATTACGATGCATGCTATCGTTATAAATAGACGATATAGGTCGACGCCTATGTATAGTGACAATAATATTCACAGAATAGTTTTCTTATTTAGGTATTATTATGCCTTATTTACATCCAACTGTGCTGCTGTGCTGTGCTTCTGTGCTGTAATATGCCACACTGCAATCTCTACAAGTTTGAGCGAGATATGTACCTAGACAAAAGGCTAGTATGGTGAAAATTTTATCCTTTAAAAAATTACTTACATCTAAAAAGTGTGTCCGATTAGCCCCGGTGCACAAATCACAGTGAGTCCGTTTTACAACTGTATGGATTGTTTTCTAAGCTTTGTTTTGTCAACTTTCTCCCTAAGAAAAAAAAGGTAACAATCAAAACGTTCTATGTAAAGCTGTGGTCCGACCCTGTCGACAAAATCAAAGTATAAGCTTTATCTTGTCTTGTCATCGTACTATTTTAAGATCTTTTTTTTAACTATCTTTATAGTACAATACAGAATGGTACAAGAGGCGGACTTAATGCTAGTAGCATTCTCTACCAGTCAACCTTTTTGTATCTACCACAAGAATAGCAAATAAATGACTATTACTATAACTACTTTGTTTGTACTTATGCGCATTCATCTAACTTTTCATCATCGCACCGATAGGTTTGTGCTGACAAACCTATCGGTGCGATGATGAAGTCACCCGTAGAATGTTAATTGCTATACTATTACTATACTAACAAAATTGTTATTCAGATTTTATTTTCATCTTTGTTTATTTGTCACTTTATAGATTCATGATATAATACAAACAACGTTTAATAACTATAATATGTCCGTTGCATACACACTGCAGTAAAAGTAAAAGTAAAAGTAAAAATAAAAATAAAAATAAAAATAAAAATAAAAATAAAAGTAAAAGTAAAAGTAAAAGTAAAAGTAAAAGTAAAAGTAAAAGCAAAAGCAAAAGTAAAAGTAAAAGTAAAAGTAAAAGTAAAAGTAAAAGTAAAAATAAAAATAAAAATAAAAATAAAAATAAAAATAAAAATAAAAATAAAAATAAAAATAAAAGTAAAAGTAAAAGTAAAAGTAAAAGTAAAAGTAAAAGTAAAAGTAAAAGTAAAAGTAAAAGTAAAAGTAAAAGTAAAAGTAAAAGTAAAAGTAAAAGTAAAAGTAAAAGTAAAAGTAAAAGTAAAAGTAAAAGTAAAAGTAAAAGTAAAAGTAAAAGTAAAAGTAAAAGTAAAAGTAAAAGTAAAAGTAAAAGTAAAAGTAAAAGTAAAAGTAAAAGTAAAAGTAAAAGTAAAAGTAAAAGTAAAAGTAAAAGTAAAAGTAAAAGTAAAAGTAAAAGTAAAAGTAAAAATAAAAAAAAAAATAAAAATAAAAAATAAAAAAAAAAAAAAAAAAACTGAACAACTTTCATTATAGGACCAACCCCGAAATCACAAAAAAAAATCAGCTGTTCCATTCAAAATGAATCTTATATCATTTTATGAAAAAAAAAATTGTTTGACCAAGGAGTTTTGCATAGCTTGAACTGAAATGAAATACCGCTAATTTCGTTGTTGTTTTTTTTTCAGTAAAAAGTTTCGTCGGTTTATAAATAAGAAAAAAGATTGGTTCACTAAGGAGTTTTAAATGCTTGAATTGTAAAAGTGTACTTTACAATTAAAGCATTCACCATGCTTGACTTGTAAAGTGATCTGAAAATGGAACGTTCTATCTAAACAATGCACTGTGTTGCACATGTCAACTTACACAGCCTCATACTATACTAGTAAATGCTAGTTACCGAGCAGTATGATGTAAAATTAAAATAATAGCATCGATTTTTGATCGATGGTCTAATTGATAAGAAGTTGTTAAGCATTCCGTGGTGTCACGCGATCAGATTACGATGCATGCTATCGTTATAAATAGACGATATAGGTCGACGCCTATGTATAGTGACAATAATATTCACAGAATAGTTTTCTTATTTAGGTATTATTATGCCTTATTTACATCCAACTGTGCTGCTGTGCTGTGCTTCTGTGCTGTAATATGCCACACTGCATTTTATGAAAAAAAAAATTGTTTGACCAAGGAGTTTTGCATAGCTTGAACTGAAATGAAATACCGCTAATTTCGTTGTTGTTTTTTTTTCAGTAAAAAGTTTCGTCAGTTTATAAATAAGAAAAAAGATTGGTTCACTAAGGAGTTTTAAATGCTTGAATTGTAAAAGTGTACTTTACAATTAAAGCATTCACCATGCTTGACTTGTAAAGTGATCTGAAAATGGAACGTTCTATCTAAACAATGCACTGTGTTGCACATGTCAACTTACACAGCCTCATACTATATTAGTAAATGCTAGTTACCGAGCAGTATGATGTAAAATTAAAATAATAGCATCGATTTTTGATCGATGGTCTAATTGATAAGAAGTTGTTAAGCATTCCGTGGTGTCACGCGATCAGATTACGATGCATGCTATCGTTATAAATAGACGATATAGGTCGACGCCTATGTATAGTGACAATAATATTCACAGAATAGTTTTCTTATTTAGGTATTATTATGCCTTATTTACATCCAACTGTGCTGCTGTGCTGTGCTTCTGTGCTGTAATATGCCACACTGCAATCTCTACAAGTTTGAGCGAGATATGTACCTAGACAAAAGGCTAGTATGGTGAAAATTTTATCCTTTAAAAAATTACTTACATCTAAAAAGTGTGTCCGATTAGCCCCGGTGCACAAATCACAGTGAGTCCGTTTTACAACTGTATGGATTGTTTTCTAAGCTTTGTTTTGTCAACTTTCTCCCTAAGAAAAAAAAGGTAACAATCAAAACGTTCTATGTAAAGCTGTGGTCCGGCCCTGTCGACAAAATCAAAGTATAAGCTTTATCTTGTCTTGTCATCGTACTATTTTAAGATCTTTTTTTTAACTATCTTTATAGTACAATACAGAATGGTACAAGAGGCGGACTTAATGCTAGTAGCATTCTCTACCAGTCAACCTTTTTGTATCTACCACAAGAATAGCAAATAAATGACTATTACTATAACTACTTTGTTCGTACTTATGCGCATTCATCTAACTTTTCATCATCGCACCGATAGGTTTGTGCTGACAAACCTATCGGTGCGATGATGAAGTCACCCGTGGAATGTAGATTGCTATACTATTACTATACTAACAAAATTGTTATTCAGATTTTATTTTCATCTTTGTTTATTTGTCACTTTATAGATTCATGATATAATACAAACAACGTTTAATAACTATAATATGTCCGTTGCATACACACTGCAGTAAAAGTAAATAAAAATAAAAATAAAAGTAAAAGTAAAAGTAAAAATAAAAATAAAAATAAAAATAAAAATAAAAATAAAAGTAAAAGTAAAAGTAAAAGTAAAAGTAAAAGTAAAAGTAAAAATAAAAATAAAAATAAAAATAAAAATAAAAATAAAAATAAAAATAAAAATAAAAATAAAAATAAAAATAAAAATAAAAATAAAAATAAAAATAAAAATAAAAATAAAAATAAAATTAAAAGTAAAAGTAAAAGTAAAAGTAAAAGTAAAAGTAAAAGTAAAAGTAAAAGTAAAAGTAAAAGTAAAAGTAAAAGTAAAAGTAAAAGTAAAAGTAAAAGTAAAAGTAAAAGTAAAAGTAAAAGTAAAAGTAAAAGTAAAAGTAAAAGTAAAAGTAAAAGTAAAAGTAAAAGTAAAAGTAAAAGTAAAAGTAAAAGTAAAAGTAAAAGTAAAAGTAAAAGTAAAAATAAAAAAAAAATAAAAAAAAAATAAAAAAAAAATAAAATGAAAATAAACTGAACAACTTTCATTATTCTACCAACCCCGAAATCACGAAAAAAAATCAGCTGTTCCATTCAAAATGAATCTTATATCATTTTATGAAAAAAAAAATTGTTTGACCAAGGAGTTTTGCATAGCTTGAACTGAAATGAAATACCGCTAATTTCGTTGTTGTTTTTTTTTTCAGTTAAAAGTTTCGTCAGTTTATAAATAAGAAAAAAGATTGGTTCACTAAGGAGTTTTAAATGCTTGAATTGTAAAAGTGTACTTTACAATTAAAGCATTCACCATGCTTGACTTGTAAAGTGATCTGAAAATGGAACGTTCTATCTAAACAATGCACTGTGTTGCACATGTCAACTTACACAGCCTCATACTATACTAGTAAATGCTAGTTACCGAGCAGTATGATGTAAAATTAAAATAATAGCATCGATTTTTGATCGATGGTCTAATTGATAAGAAGTTGTTAAGCATTCCGTGGTGTCACGCGATCAGATTACGATGCATGCTATCGTTATAAATAGACGATATAGGTCGACGCCTATGTATAGTGACAATAATATTCACAGAATAGTTTTCTTATTTAGGTATTATTATGCCTTATTTACATCCAACTGTGCTGCTGTGCTGTGCTTCTGTGCTGTAATATGCCACACTGCATTTTATGAAAAAAAAAATTGTTTGACCAAGGAGTTTTGCATAGCTTGAACTGAAATGAAATACCGCTAATTTCGTTGTTGTTTTTTTTTCAGTAAAAAGTTTCGTCAGTTTATAAATAAGAAAAAAGATTGGTTCACTAAGGAGTTTTAAATGCTTGAATTGTAAAAGTGTACTTTACAATTAAAGCATTCACCATGCTTGACTTGTAAAGTGATCTGAAAATGGAACGTTCTATCTAAACAATGCACTGTGTTGCACATGTCAACTTACACAGCCTCATACTATATTAGTAAATGCTAGTTACCGAGCAGTATGATGTAAAATTAAAATAATAGCATCGATTTTTGATCGATGGTCTAATTGATAAGAAGTTGTTAAGCATTCCGTGGTGTCACGCGATCAGATTACGATGCATGCTATCGTTATAAATAGACGATATAGGTCGACGCCTATGTATAGTGACAATAATATTCACAGAATAGTTTTCTTATTTAGGTATTATTATGCCTTATTTACATCCAACTGTGCTGCTGTGCTGTGCTTCTGTGCTGTAATATGCCACACTGCAATCTCTACAAGTTTGAGCGAGATATGTACCTAGACAAAAGGCTAGTATGGTGAAAATTTTATCCTTTAAAAAATTACTTACATCTAAAAAGTGTGTCCGATTAGCCCCGGTGCACAAATCACAGTGAGTCCGTTTTACAACTGTATGGATTGTTTTCTAAGCTTTGTTTTGTCAACTTTCTCCCTAAGAAAAAAAAGGTAACAATCAAAACGTTCTATGTAAAGCTGTGGTCCGGCCCTGTCGACAAAATCAAAGTATAAGCTTTATCTTGTCTTGTCATCGTACTATTTTAAGATCTTTTTTTTAACTATCTTTATAGTACAATACAGAATGGTACAAGAGGCGGACTTAATGCTAGTAGCATTCTCTACCAGTCAACCTTTTTGTATCTACCACAAGAATAGCAAATAAATGACTATTACTATAACTACTTTGTTCGTACTTATGCGCATTCATCTAACTTTTCATCATCGCACCGATAGGTTTGTGCTGACAAACCTATCGGTGCGATGATGAAGTCACCCGTGGAATGTAGATTGCTATACTATTACTATACTTACAAAATTGTTATTCAGATTTTATTTTCATCTTTGTTTATTTGTCACTTTATAGATTCATGATATAATACAAACAACGTTTAATAACTATAATATGTCCGTTGCATACACACTGCAGTAAAAGTAAATAAAAATAAAAGTAAAAGTAAAAGTAAAAGTAAAAATAAAAATAAAAATAAAAATAAAAATAAAAATAAAAGTAAAAGTAAAAGTAAAAGTAAAAGTAAAAGTAAAAATAAAAATAAAAATAAAAATAAAAATAAAAATAAAAATAAAAATAAAAATAAAAATAAAAATAAAAATAAAAATAAAAATAAAAATAAAAATAAAAATAAAAGTGAAAGTGAAAGTGAAAGTGAAAGTGAAAGTGAAAGTGAAAGTGAAAGTGAAAGTGAAAGTGAAAGTGAAAGTGAAAGTGAAAGTGAAAGTGAAAGTGAAAGTGAAAGTGAAAGTGAAAGTGAAAGTGAAAGTGAAAGTGAAAGTGAAAGTGAAAGTGAAAATGAAAATGAAAATGAAAATGAAAATGAAAATGAAAATGAAAATGAAAATGAAAATGAAAATGAAAATGAAAATGAAAATGAAAATGAAAATAAAAGTAAAAGTAAAAGTAAAAGTAAAAGTAAAAGTAAAAGTAAAAGTAAAAGTAAAAGTAAAAGTAAAAGTAAAAGTAAAAGTAAAAGTAAAAGTAAAAGTAAAAGTAAAAGTAAAAGTAAAAGTAAAAGTAAAAGTAAAAGTAAAAGTAAAAGTAAAAGTAAAAGTAAAAGTAAAAGTAAAAGTAAAAGTAAAAGTAAAAGTAAAAGTAAAAGTAAAAGTAAAAGTAAAAGTAAAAGTAAAAGTAAAAGTAAAAGTAAAAGTAAAAGTAAAAGTAAAAGTAAAAGTAAAAGTAAAAGTAAAAGTAAAAGTAAAAGTAAAAGTAAAAGTAAAAGTAAAAGTAAAAGTAAAAGTAAAAGTAAAAGTAAAAGTAAAAGTAAAAGTAAAAGTAAAAGTAAAAGTAAAAGTAAAAGTAAAAGTAAAAGTAAAAGTAAAAGTAAAAGTAAAAGTAAAAGTAAAAGTAAAAGTAAAAATAAAAATAAAAATAAAAATAAAAATAAAAATGAAAATAAACTGAACAACTTTCATTATTGGACCAACCCCGAAATCACGAAAAAAAATCAGCTGTGCCATTCAAAATTAATCTTATATCATTTTATGAAAAAAAAAAATTGTTTGACCAAGGAGTTTTGCATAGCTTGAACTGAAATGAAATACCGCTAATTTCGTTGTTGTTTTTTTTTCAGTAAAAAGTTTCGTCAGTTTATAAATAAGAAAAAAGATTGGTTCACTAAGGAGTTTTAAATGCTTGAATTGTAAAAGTGTACTTTACAATTAAAGCATTCACCATGCTTGACTTGTAAAGTGATCTGAAAATGGAACGTTCTATCTAAACAATGCACTGTGTTGCACATGTCAACTTACACAGCCTCATACTATATTAGTAAATGCTAGTTACCGAGCAGTATGATGTAAAATTAAAATAATAGCATCGATTTTTGATCGATGGTCTAATTGATAAGAAGTTATTAAGCATTCCGTGGTGTCACGCGATCAGATTACGATGCATGCTATCGTTATAAATAGACGATATAGGTCGACGCCTATGTATAGTGACAATAATATTCACAGAATAGTTTTCTTATTTAGGTATTATTATGCCTTATTTACATCCAACTGTGCTGCTGTGCTGTGCTTCTGTGCTGTAATATGCCACACTGCAATCTCTACAAGTTTGAGCGAGATATGTACCTAGACAAAAGGCTAGTATGGTGAAAATTTTATCCTTTAAAAAATTACTTACATCTAAAAAGTGTGTCCGATTAGCCCCGGTGCACAAATCACAGTGAGTCCGTTTTACAACTGTATGGATTGTTTTCTAAGCTTTGTTTTGTCAACTTTCTCCCTAAGAAAAAAAAGGTAACAATCAAAACGTTCTATGTAAAGCTGTGGTCCGGCCCTGTCGACAAAATCAAAGTATAAGCTTTATCTTGTCTTGTCATCGTACTATTTTAAGATCTTTTTTTTAACTATCTTTATAGTACAATACAGAATGGTACAAGAGGCGGACTTAATGCTAGTAGCATTCTCTACCAGTCAACCTTTTTGTATCTACCACAAGAATAGCAAATAAATGACTATTACTATAACTACTTTGTTTGTACTTATGCGCATTCATCTAACTTTTCATCATCGCACCGATAGGTTTGTGCTGACAAACCTATCGGTGCGATGATGAAGTCACCCGTGGAATGTAAATTGCTATACTATTACTATACTAACAAAATTGTTATTCAGATTTTATTTTCATCTTTGTTTATTTGTCACTTTATAGATTCATGATATAATACAAACAACGTTTAATAACTATAATATGTCCGTTGCATACACACTGCAGTAAAAGTAAAAGTAAAAGTAAAAGTAAAAATAAAAATAAAAATAAAAGTAAAAGTAAAAGTAAAAGTAAAAGTAAAAGTAAAAGCAAAAGTAAAAGTAAAAGTAAAAGTAAAAGTAAAAGTAAAAGTAAAAGTAAAAATAAAAATAAAAATAAAAATAAAAATAAAAATAAAAATAAAAATAAAAATAAAAATAAAAATAAAAGTAAAAGTAAAAGTAAAAGTAAAAGTAAAAGTAAAAGTAAAAGTAAAAGTAAAAGTAAAAGTAAAAGTAAAAGTAAAAGTAAAAGTAAAAGTAAAAGTAAAAGTAAAAGTAAAAGTAAAAGTAAAAGTAAAAGTAAAAGTAAAAGTAAAAGTAAAAGTAAAAGTAAAAGTAAAAGTAAAAGTAAAAGTAAAAGTAAAAGTAAAAATAAAAAAAAAAAAAAAAAAAAAAAAAAAATGAAAATAAACTGAACAACTTTCATTATTGGACCAACCCCGAAATCACGAAAAAAAATCAGCTGTTCCATTCAAAATGAATCTTATATCATTTTATGAAAAAAAAAATTGTTTGACCAAGGAGTTTTGCATAGCTTGAACTGAAATGAAATACCGCTAATTTCGTTGTTGTTTTTTTTTCAGTAAAAAGTTTCGTCAGTTTATAAATAAGAAAAAAGATTGGTTCACTAAGGAGTTTTAAATGCTTGAATTGTAAAAGTGTACTTTACAATTAAAGCATTCACCATGCTTGACTTGTAAAGTGATCTGAAAATGGAACGTTCTATCTAAACAATGCACTGTGTTGCACATGTCAACTTACACAGCCTCATACTATATTAGTAAATGCTAGTTACCGAGCAGTATGATGTAAAATTAAAATAATAGCATCGATTTTTGATCGATGGTCTAATTGATAAGAAGTTGTTAAGCATTCCGTGGTGTCACGCGATCAGATTACGATGCATGCTATCGTTATAAATAGACGATATAGGTCGACGCCTATGTATAGTGACAATAATATTCACAGAATAGTTTTCTTATTTAGGTATTATTATGCCTTATTTACATCCAACTGTGCTGCTGTGCTGTGCTTCTGTGCTGTAATATGCCACACTGCAATCTCTACAAGTTTGAGCGAGATATGTACCTAGACAAAAGGCTAGTATGGTGAAAATTTTATCCTTTAAAAAATTACTTACATCTAAAAAGTGTGTCCGATTAGCCCCGGTGCACAAATCACAGTGAGTCCGTTTTACAACTGTATGGATTGTTTTCTAAGCTTTGTTTTGTCAACTTTCTCCCTAAGAAAAAAAAGGTAACAATCAAAACGTTCTATGTAAAGCTGTGGTCCGGCCCTGTCGACAAAATCAAAGTATAAGCTTTATCTTGTCTTGTCATCGTACTATTTTAAGATCTTTTTTTTAACTATCTTTATAGTACAATACAGAATGGTACAAGAGGCGGACTTAATGCTAGTAGCATTCTCTACCAGTCAACCTTTTTGTATCTACCACAAGAATAGCAAATAAATGACTATTACTATAACTACTTTGTTCGTACTTATGCGCATTCATCTAACTTTTCATCATCGCACCGATAGGTTTGTGCTGACAAACCTATCGGTGCGATGATGAAGTCACCCGTGGAATGTAGATTGCTATACTATTACTATACTAACAAAATTGTTATTCAGATTTTATTTTCATCTTTGTTTATTTGTCACTTCATAGATTCATGATATAATACAAACAACGTTTAATAACTATAATATGTCCGTTGCATACACACTGCAGTAAAAGTAAATAAAAATAAAAATAAAAGTAAAAGTAAAAGTAAAAGTAAAAGTAAAAATAAAAATAAAAATAAAAATAAAAGTAAAAGTAAAAGTAAAAGTAAAAGTAAAAGTAAAAGTAAAAGTAAAAGTAAAAGTAAAAGTAAAAGTAAAAGTAAAAGTAAAAGTAAAAGTAAAAGTAAAAGTAAAAGTAAAAGTAAAAGTAAAAGTAAAAGTAAAAGTAAAAGTAAAAGTAAAAGTAAAAGTAAAAGTAAAAGTAAAAGTAAAAGTAAAAGTAAAAGTAAAAGTAAAAGTAAAAGTAAAAGTAAAAGTAAAAGTAAAAGTAAAAGTAAAAGTAAAAGTAAAAGTAAAAGTAAAAGTAAAAGTAAAAGTAAAAGTAAAAGTAAAAGTAAAAGTAAAAGTAAAAGTAAAAGTAAAAGTAAAAGTAAAAGTAAAAGTAAAAGTAAAAGTAAAAGTAAAAGTAAAAGTAAAAGTAAAAGTAAAAATAAAAATAAAAATAAAAATAAAAATAAAAATGAAAATAAACTGAACAACTTTCATTATTGGACCAACCCCGAAATCACGAAAAAAAATCAGCTGTTCCATTCAAAATGAATCTTATATCATTTTATGAAAAAAAAAATTGTTTGACCAAGGAGTTTTGCATAGCTTGAACTGAAATGAAATACCGCTAATTTCGTTGTTGTTTTTTTTTCAGTAAAAAGTTTCGTCAGTTTATAAATAAGAAAAAAGATTGGTTCACTAAGGAGTTTTAAATGCTTGAATTGTAAAAGTGTACTTTACAATTAAAGCATTCACCATGCTTGACTTGTAAAGTGATCTGAAAATGGAACGTTCTATCTAAACAATGCACTGTGTTGCACATGTCAACTTACACAGCCTCATACTATATTAGTAAATGCTAGTTACCGAGCAGTATGATGTAAAATTAAAATAATAGCATCGATTTTTGATCGATGGTCTAATTGATAAGAAGTTGTTAAGCATTCCGTTGTGTCACGCGATCAGATTACGATGCATGCTATCGTTATAAATAGACGATATAGGTCGACGCCTATGTATAGTGACAATAATATTCACAGAATAGTTTTCTTATTTAGGTATTATTATGCCTTATTTACATCCAACTGTGCTGCTGTGCTGTGCTTCTGTGCTGTAATATGCCACACTGCAATCTCTACAAGTTTGAGCGAGATATGTACCTAGACAAAAGGCTAGTATGGTGAAAATTTTACCCTTTAAAAAATTACTTACATCTAAAAAGTGTGTCCGATTAGCCCCGGTGCACAAATCACAGTGAGTCCGTTTTACAACTGTATGGATTGTTTTCTAAGCTTTGTTTTGTCAACTTTCTCCCTAAGAAAAAAAAGGTAACAATCAAAACGTTCTATGTAAAGCTGTGGTCCGGCCCTGTCGACAAAATCAAAGTATAAACTTTATCTTGTCTTGTCATCGTACTATTTTAAGATCTTTTTTTTAACTATCTTTATAGTACAATACAGAATGGTACAAGAGGCGGACTTAATGCTAGTAGCATTCTCTACCAGTCAACCTTTTTGTATCTACCACAAGAATAGCAAATAAATGACTATTACTATAACTACTTTGTTCGTACTTATGCGCATTCATCTAACTTTTCATCATCGCAAAAATAAAAATAAAAATAAAAATAAAAATAAAAATAAAAATAAAAATAAAAATAAAAATAAAAATAAAAATAAAAATAAAAATAAAAATAAAAATAAAAATAAAAATAAAAGTAAAAGTAAAAGTAAAAGTAAAAGTAAAAGTAAAAGTAAAAGTAAAAGTAAAAGTAAAAGTAAAAGTAAAAGTAAAAGTAAAAGTAAAAGTAAAAGTAAAAGTAAAAGTAAAAGTAAAAGTAAAAGTAAAAGTAAAAGTAAAAGTAAAAGTAAAAGTAAAAGTAAAAGTAAAAGTAAAAGTAAAAGTAAAAGTAAAAGTAAAAGTAAAAGTAAAAGTAAAAGTAAAAGTAAAAGTAAAAGTAAAAGTAAAAGTAAAAGTAAAAGTAAAAGTAAAAGTAAAAGTAAAAGTAAAAGTAAAAGTAAAAGTAAAAGTAAAAGTAAAAGTAAAAGTAAAAGTAAAAGTAAAAGTAAAAGTAAAAGTAAAAGTAAAAGTAAAAGTAAAAGTAAAAGTAAAAGTAAAAGTAAAAGTAAAAGTAAAAGTAAAAGTAAAAATAAAAATAAAAATAAAAATAAAAATAAAAATGAAAATAAACTGAACAACTTTCATTATTGGACCAACCCCGAAATCACGAAAAAAAATCAGCTGTTCCATTCAAAATTAATCTTATATCATTTTATGAAAAAAAAAATTGTTTGACCAAGGAGTTTTGCATAGCTTGAACTGAAATGAAATACCGCTAATTTCGTTGTTGTTTTTTTTTCAGTAAAAAGTTTCGTCAGTTTATAAATAAGAAAAAAGATTGGTTCACTAAGGAGTTTTAAATGCTTGAATTGTAAAAGTGTACTTTACAATTAAAGCATTCACCATGCTTGACTTGTAAAGTGATCTGAAAATGGAACGTTCTATCTAAACAATGCACTGTGTTGCACATGTCAACTTACACAGCCTCATACTATATTAGTAAATGCTAGTTACCGAGCAGTATGATGTAAAATTAAAATAATAGCATCGATTTTTGATCGATGGTCTAATTGATAAGAAGTTGTTAAGCATTCCGTGGTGTCACGCGATCAGATTACGATGCATGCTATCGTTATAAATAGACGATATAGGTCGACGCCTATGTATAGTGACAATAATATTCACAGAATAGTTTTCTTATTTAGGTATTATTATGCCTTATTTACATCCAACTGTGCTGCTGTGCTGTGCTTCTGTGCTGTAATATGCCACACTGCAATCTCTACAAGTTTGAGCGAGATATGTACCTAGACAAAAGGCTAGTATGGTGAAAATTTTACCCTTTAAAAAATTACTTACATCTAAAAAGTGTGTCCGATTAGCCCCGGTGCACAAATCACAGTGAGTCCGTTTTACAACTGTATGGATTGTTTTCTAAGCTTTGTTTTGTCAACTTTCTCCCTAAGAAAAAAAAGGTAACAATCAAAACGTTCTATGTAAAGCTGTGGTCCGGCCCTGTCGACAAAATCAAAGTATAAGCTTTATCTTGTCTTGTCATCGTACTATTTTAAGATCTTTTTTTTAACTATCTTTATAGTACAATACAGAATGGTACAAGAGGCGGACTTAATGCTAGTAGCATTCTCTACCAGTCAACCTTTTTGTATCTACCACAAGAATAGCAAATAAATGACTATTACTATAACTACTTTGTTCGTACTTATGCGCATTCATCTAACTTTTCATCATCGCAAAAATAAAAATAAAAATAAAAATAAAAATAAAAATAAAAGTAAAAGTAAAAGTAAAAGTAAAAGTAAAAGTAAAAGTAAAAGTAAAAGTAAAAGTAAAAGTAAAAGTAAAAGTAAAAGTAAAAGTAAAAGTAAAAGTAAAAGTAAAAGTAAAAGTAAAAGTAAAAGTAAAAGTAAAAGTAAAAGTAAAAGTAAAAGTAAAAGTAAAAGTAAAAGTAAAAGTAAAAGTAAAAGTAAAAGTAAAAGTAAAAGTAAAAGTAAAAGTAAAAGTAAAAGTAAAAGTAAAAGTAAAAGTAAAAGTAAAAGTAAAAGTAAAAGTAAAAGTAAAAGTAAAAGTAAAAGTAAAAGTAAAAGTAAAAGTAAAAGTAAAAGTAAAAGTAAAAGTAAAAGTAAAAGTAAAAGTAAAAGTAAAAGTAAAAGTAAAAGTAAAAGTAAAAGTAAAAGTAAAAGTAAAAGTAAAAGTAAAAGTAAAAGTAAAAGTAAAAGTAAAAGTAAAAGTAAAAGTAAAAGTAAAAGTAAAAGTAAAAGTAAAAGTAAAAGTAAAAGTAAAAGTAAAAGTAAAAGTAAAAGTAAAAGTAAAAGTAAAAGTAAAAGTAAAAGTAAAAGTAAAAGTAAAAGTAAAAGTAAAAGTAAAAGTAAAAGTAAAAGTAAAAGTAAAAGTAAAAGTAAAAGTAAAAGTAAAAGTAAAAGTAAAAGTAAAAGTAAAAGTAAAAGTAAAAGTAAAAGTAAAAGTAAAAGTAAAAGTAAAAGTAAAAGTAAAAGTAAAAGTAAAAATAAAAATAAAAATAAAAATAAAAATGAAAATAAACTGAACAACTTTCATTATTGGACCAACCCCGAAATCACGAAAAAAAATCAGCTGTTCCATTCAAAATTAATCTTATATCATTTTATGAAAAAAAAAAATTGTTTGACCAAGGAGTTTTGCATAGCTTGAACTGAAATGAAATACCGCTAATTTCGTTGTTGTTTTTTTTTCAGTAAAAAGTTTCGTCAGTTTATAAATAAGAAAAAAGATTGGTTCACTAAGGAGTTTTAAATGCTTGAATTGTAAAAGTGTACTTTACAATTAAAGCATTCACCATGCTTGACTTGTAAAGTGATCTGAAAATGGAACGTTCTATCTAAACAATGCACTGTGTTGCACATGTCAACTTACACAGCCTCATACTATATTAGTAAATGCTAGTTACCGAGCAGTATGATGTAAAATTAAAATAATAGCATCGATTTTTGATCGATGGTCTAATTGATAAGAAGTTGTTAAGCATTCCGTGGTGTCACGCGATCAGATTACGATGCATGCTATCGTTATAAATAGACGATATAGGTCGACGCCTATGTATAGTGACAATAATATTCACAGAATAGTTTTCTTATTTAGGTATTATTATGCCTTATTTACATCCAACTGTGCTGCTGTGCTGTGCTTCTGTGCTGTAATATGCCACACTGCAATCTCTACAAGTTTGAGCGAGATATGTACCTAGACAAAAGGCTAGTATGGTGAAAATTTTACCCTTTAAAAAATTACTTACATCTAAAAAGTGTGTCCGATTAGCCCCGGTGCACAAATCACAGTGAGTCCGTTTTACAACTGTATGGATTGTTTTCTAAGCTTTGTTTTGTCAACTTTCTCCCTAAGAAAAAAAAGGTAACAATCAAAACGTTCTATGTAAAGCTGTGGTCCGGCCCTGTCGACAAAATCAAAGTATAAGCTTTATCTTGTCTTGTCATCGTACTATTTTAAGATCTTTTTTTTAACTATCTTTATAGTACAATACAGAATGGTACAAGAGGCGGACTTAATGCTAGTAGCATTCTCTACCAGTCAACCTTTTTGTATCTACCACAAGAATAGCAAATAAATGACTATTACTATAACTACTTTGTTCGTACTTATGCGCATTCATCTAACTTTTCATCATCGCAAAAATAAAAATAAAAATAAAAATAAAAATAAAAATAAAAGTAAAAGTAAAAGTAAAAGTAAAAGTAAAAGTAAAAGTAAAAGTAAAAGTAAAAGTAAAAGTAAAAGTAAAAGTAAAAGTAAAAGTAAAAGTAAAAGTAAAAGTAAAAGTAAAAGTAAAAGTAAAAGTAAAAGTAAAAGTAAAAGTAAAAGAAAAAGTAAAAGTAAAAGTAAAAGTAAAAGTAAAAGTAAAAGTAAAAGTAAAAGTAAAAGTAAAAGTAAAAGTAAAAGTAAAAGTAAAAGTAAAAGTAAAAGTAAAAGTAAAAGTAAAAGTAAAAGTAAAAGTAAAAGTAAAAGTAAAAGTAAAAGTAAAAGTAAAAGTAAAAGTAAAAGTAAAAGTAAAAGTAAAAGTAAAAGTAAAAGTAAAAGTAAAAGTAAAAGTAAAAGTAAAAGTAAAAGTAAAAGTAAAAGTAAAAGTAAAAGTAAAAGTAAAAGTAAAAGTAAAAGTAAAAGTAAAAGTAAAAGTAAAAGTAAAAGTAAAAGTAAAAGTAAAAGTAAAAGTAAAAGTAAAAGTAAAAGTAAAAGTAAAAGTAAAAGTAAAAGTAAAAGTAAAAGTAAAAGTAAAAGTAAAAGTAAAAGTAAAAGTAAAAGTAAAAGTAAAAGTAAAAGTAAAAGTAAAAGTAAAAGTAAAAGTAAAAGTAAAAGTAAAAGTAAAAGTAAAAGTAAAAGTAAAAGTAAAAGTAAAAGTAAAAGTAAAAGTAAAAGTAAAAGTAAAAGTAAAAATAAAAATAAAAATAAAAATAAAAATAAAAATAAAAATGAAAATAAACTGAACAACTTTCATTATTGGACCAACCCCGAAATCACGAAAAAAAATCAGCTGTTCCATTCAAAATTAATCTTATATCATTTTATGAAAAAAAAAAAATGTTTGACCAAGGAGTTTTGCATAGCTTGAACTGAAATGAAATACCGCTAATTTCGTTGTTGTTTTTTTTTCAGTAAAAAGTTTCGTCAGTTTATAAATAAGAAAAAAGATTGGTTCACTAAGGAGTTTTAAATGCTTGAATTGTAAAAGTGTACTTTACAATTAAAGCATTCACCATGCTTGACTTGTAAAGTGATCTGAAAATGGAACGTTCTATCTAAACAATGCACTGTGTTGCACATGTCAACTTACACAGCCTCATACTATATTAGTAAATGCTAGTTACCGAGCAGTATGATGTAAAATTAAAATAATAGCATCGATTTTTGATCGATGGTCTAATTGATAAGAAGTTATTAAGCATTCCGTGGTGTCACGCGATCAGATTACGATGCATGCTATCGTTATAAATAGACGATATAGGTCGACGCCTATGTATAGTGACAATAATATTCACAGAATAGTTTTCTTATTTAGGTATTATTATGCCTTATTTACATCCAACTGTGCTGCTGTGCTGTGCTTCTGTGCTGTAATATGCCACACTGCATTTTATGAAAAAAAAAATTGTTTGACCAAGGAGTTTTGCATAGCTTGAACTGAAATGAAATACCGCTAATTTCGTTGTTGTTTTTTTTTCAGTAAAAAGTTTCGTCAGTTTATAAATAAGAAAAAAGATTGGTTCACTAAGGAGTTTTAAATGCTTGAATTGTAAAAGTGTACTTTACAATTAAAGCATTCACCATGCTTGACTTGTAAAGTGATCTGAAAATGGAACGTTCTATCTAAACAATGCACTGTGTTGCACATGTCAACTTACACAGCCTCATACTATATTAGTAAATGCTAGTTACCGAGCAGTATGATGTAAAATTAAAATAATAGCATCGATTTTTGATCGATGGTCTAATTGATAAGAAGTTGTTAAGCATTCCGTGGTGTCACGCGATCAGATTACGATGCATGCTATCGTTATAAATAGACGATATAGGTCGACGCCTATGTATAGTGACAATAATATTCACAGAATAGTTTTCTTATTTAGGTATTATTATGCCTTATTTACATCCAACTGTGCTGCTGTGCTGTGCTTCTGTGCTGTAATATGCCACACTGCAATCTCTACAAGTTTGAGCGAGATATGTACCTAGACAAAAGGCTAGTATGGTGAAAATTTTATCCTTTAAAAAATTACTTACATCTAAAAAGTGTGTCCGATTAGCCCCGGTGCACAAATCACAGTGAGTCCGTTTTACAACTGTATGGATTGTTTTCTAAGCTTTGTTTTGTCAACTTTCTCCCTAAGAAAAAAAAGGTAACAATCAAAACGTTCTATGTAAAGCTGTGGTCCGGCCCTGTCGACAAAATCAAAGTATAAGCTTTATCTTGTCTTGTCATCGTACTATTTTAAGATCTTTTTTTTAACTATCTTTATAGTACAATACAGAATGGTACAAGAGGCGGACTTAATGCTAGTAGCATTCTCTACCAGTCAACCTTTTTGTATCTACCACAAGAATAGCAAATAAATGACTATTACTATAACTACTTTGTTCGTACTTATGCGCATTCATCTAACTTTTCATCATCGCACCGATAGGTATGTGCTGACAAACCTATCGGTGCGATGATGAAGTCACCCGTGGAATGTAGATTGCTATACTATTACTATACTAACAAAATTGTTATTCAGATTTTATTTTCATCTTTGTTTATTTGTCACTTTATAGATTCATGATATAATACAAACAACGTTTAATAACTATAATATGTCCGTTGCATACACACTGCAGTAAAAGTAAATAAAAATAAAAATAAAAGTAAAAGTAAAAGTAAAAGTAAAAGTAAAAATAAAAATAAAAATAAAAATAAAAGTAAAAGTAAAAGTAAAAGTAAAGGTAAAGGTAAAGGTAAAGGTAAAGGTAAAGGTAAAGGTAAAGGTAAAGGTAAAGGTAAAGGTAAAGGTAAAGGTAAAGGTAAAGGTAAAGGTAAAGGTAAAGGTAAAGGTAAAGGTAAAGGTAAAGGTAAAGGTAAAGGTAAAGGTAAAGGTAAAGGTAAAGGTAAAGGTAAAGGTAAAGGTAAAGGTAAAGGTAAAGGTAAAGGTAAAGGTAAAGGTAAAGGTAAAGGTAAAGGTAAAGGTAAAGGTAAAGGTAAAGGTAAAGGTAAAGGTAAAGGTAAAGGTAAAGGTAAAGGTAAAGGTAAAGGTAATGGTAAAGGTAAAGGTAAAGGTAAAGGTAAAGGTAAAGGTAAAGGTAAAGGTAAAGGTAAAGGTAAAGGTAAAGGTAAAGGTAAAGGTAAAGGTAAAGGTAAAGGTAAAGGTAAAGGTAAAGGTAAAGGTAAAGGTAAAGGTAAAGGTAAAGGTAAAGGTAAAGGTAAAGGTAAAGGTAAAGGTAAAGGTAAAGGTAAAGGTAAAGGTAAAGGTAAAGGTAAAGGTAACGGTAAAGGTAAAGGTAAAGGTAAAGGTAAAGGTAAAGGTAAAAGTAAAAGTAAAAGTAAAAGTAAAAGTAAAAGTAAAAGTAAAAGTAAAAGTAAAAGTAAAAGTAAAAATAAAAATAAAAATAAAAATAAAAATAAAAATAAAAATAAAAATAAAAATAAAAATAAAAATGAAAATAAACTGAACAACTTTCATTATTGGACCAACCCCGAAATCACGAAAAAAAATCAGCTGTTTCATTCAAAATGAATCTTATCATTTTATGAAAAAAAAAATTGTTTGACCAAGGAGTTTTGCATAGCTTGAACTGAAATGAAATACCGCTAATTTCGTTGTTGTTTTTTTTTCAGTAAAAAGTTTCGTCAGTTTATAAATAAGAAAAAAGATTGGTTCACTAAGGAGTTTTAAATGCTTGAATTGTAAAAGTGTACTTTACAATTAAAGCATTCACCATGCTTGACTTGTAAAGTGATCTGAAAATGGAACGTTCTATCTAAACAATGCACTGTGTTGCACATGTCAACTTACACAGCCTCATACTATATTAGTAAATGCTAGTTACCGAGCAGTATGATGTAAAATTAAAATAATAGCATCGATTTTTGATCGATGGTCTAATTGATAAGAAGTTGTTAAGCATTCCGTGGTGTCACGCGATCAGATTACGATGCATGCTATCGTTATAAATAGACGATATAGGTCGACGCCTATGTATAGTGACAATAATATTCACAGAATAGTTTTCTTATTTAGGTATTATTATGCCTTATTTACATCCAACTGTGCTGCTGTGCTGTGCTTCTGTGCTGTAATATGCCACACTGCAATCTCTACAAGTTTGAGCGAGATATGTACCTAGACAAAAGGCTAGTATGGTGAAAATTTTACCCTTTAAAAAATTACTTACATCTAAAAAGTGTGTCCGATTAGCCCCGGTGCACAAATCACAGTGAGTCCGTTTTACAACTGTATGGATTGTTTTCTAAGCTTTGTTTTGTCAACTTTCTCCCTAAGAAAAAAAAGGTAACAATCAAAACGTTCTATGTAAAGCTGTGGTCCGGCCCTGTCGACAAAATCAAAGTATAAGCTTTATCTTGTCTTGTCATCGTACTATTTTAAGATCTTTTTTTTAACTATCTTTATAGTACAATACAGAATGGTACAAGAGGCGGACTTAATGCTAGTAGCATTCTCTACCAGTCAACCTTTTTGTATCTACCACAAGAATAGCAAATAAATGACTATTACTATAACTACTTTGTTCGTACTTATGCGCATTCATCTAACTTTTCATCATCGCAAAAATAAAAATAAAAATAAAAATAAAAATAAAAATAAAAATAAAAGTAAAAGTAAAAGTAAAAGTAAAAGTAAAAGTAAAAGTAAAAGTAAAAGTAAAAGTAAAAGTAAAAGTAAAAGTAAAAGTAAAAGTAAAAGTAAAAGTAAAAGTAAAAGTAAAAGTAAAAGTAAAAGTAAAAGTAAAAGTAAAAGTAAAAGTAAAAGTAAAAGTAAAAGTAAAAGTAAAAGTAAAAGTAAAAGTAAAAGTAAAAGTAAAAGTAAAAGTAAAAGTAAAAGTAAAAGTAAAAGTAAAAGTAAAAGTAAAAGTAAAAGTAAAAGTAAAAGTAAAAGTAAAAGTAAAAGTAAAAGTAAAAGTAAAAGTAAAAGTAAAAGTAAAAGTAAAAGTAAAAGTAAAAGTAAAAGTAAAAGTAAAAGTAAAAGTAAAAGTAAAAGTAAAAGTAAAAGTAAAAGTAAAAGTAAAAGTAAAAGTAAAAGTAAAAGTAAAAGTAAAAGTAAAAGTAAAAGTAAAAGTAAAAGTAAAAGTAAAAGTAAAAGTAAAAGTAAAAGTAAAAGTAAAAGTAAAAGTAAAAGTAAAAATAAAAATAAAAATAAAAATAAAAATAAAAATAAAAATAAAAATAAAAATAAAAATGAAAATAAACTGAACAACTTTCATTATTGGACCAACCCCGAAATCACGAAATAAAATCAGCTGTTCCATTCAAAATTAATCTTATATCATTTTATGAAAAAAAAAAATGTTTGACCAAGGAGTTTTGCATAGCTTGAACTGAAATGAAATACCGCTAATTTCGTTGTTGTTTTTTTTTTCAGTAAAAAGTTTCGTCAGTTTATAAATAAGAAAAAAGATTGGTTCACTAAGGAGTTTTAAATGCTTGAATTGTAAAAGTGTACTTTACAATTAAAGCATTCACCATGCTTGACTTGTAAAGTGATCTGAAAATGGAACGTTCTATCTAAACAATGCACTGTGTTGCACATGTCAACTTACACAGCCTCATACTATATTAGTAAATGCTAGTTACCGAGCAGTATGATGTAAAATTAAAATAATGGCATCGATTTTTGATCGATGGTCTAATTGATAAGAAGTTGTTAAGCATTCCGTGGTGTCACGCGATCAGATTACGATGCATGCTATCGTTATAAATAGACGATATAGGTCGACGCCTATGTATAGTGACAATAATATTCACAGAATAGTTTTCTTATTTAGGTATTATTATGCCTTATTTACATCCAACTGTGCTGCTGTGCTGTGCTTCTGTGCTGTAATATGCCACACTGCAATCTCTACAAGTTTGAGCGAGATATGTACCTAGACAAAAGGCTAGTATGGTGAAAATTTTACCCTTTAAAAAATTACTTACATCTAAAAAGTGTGTCCGATTAGCCCCGGTGCACAAATCACAGTGAGTCCGTTTTACAACTGTATGGATTGTTTTCTAAGCTTTGTTTTGTCAACTTTCTCCCTAAGAAAAAAAAGGTAACAATCAAAACGTTCTATGTAAAGCTGTGGTCCGGCCCTGTCGACAAAATCAAAGTATAAGCTTTATCTTGTCTTGTCATCGTACTATTTTAAGATCTTTTTTTTAACTATCTTTATAGTACAATACAGAATGGTACAAGAGGCGGACTTAATGCTAGTAGCATTCTCTACCAGTCAACCTTTTTGTATCTACCACAAGAATAGCAAATAAATGACTATTACTATAACTTCTTTGTTCGTACTTATGCGCATTCATCTAACTTTTCATCATCGCAAAAATAAAAATAAAAATAAAAATAAAAATAAAAATAAAAGTAAAAGTAAAAGTAAAAGTAAAAGTAAAAGTAAAAGTAAAAGTAAAAGTAAAAGTAAAAGTAAAAGTAAAAGTAAAAGTAAAAGTAAAAGTAAAAGTAAAAGTAAAAGTAAAAGTAAAAGTAAAAGTAAAAGTAAAAGTAAAAGTAAAAGTAAAAGTAAAAGTAAAAGTAAAAGTAAAAGTAAAAGTAAAAGTAAAAGTAAAAGTAAAAGTAAAAGTAAAAGTAAAAGTAAAAGTAAAAGTAAAAGTAAAAGTAAAAGTAAAAGTAAAAGTAAAAGTAAAAGTAAAAGTAAAAGTAAAAGTAAAAGTAAAAGTAAAAGTAAAAGTAAAAGTAAAAGTAAAAGTAAAAGTAAAAGTAAAAGTAAAAGTAAAAGTAAAAGTAAAAGTAAAAGTAAAAGTAAAAGTAAAAGTAAAAGTAAAAGTAAAAGTAAAAGTAAAAGTAAAAGTAAAAGTAAAAGTAAAAGTAAAAGTAAAAGTAAAAGTAAAAGTAAAAGTAAAAGTAAAAGTAAAAGTAAAAGTAAAAGTAAAAGTAAAAGTAAAAGTAAAAGTAAAAGTAAAAGTAAAAGTAAAAGTAAAAGTAAAAGTAAAAGTAAAAGTAAAAGTAAAAGTAAAAGTAAAAGTAAAAGTAAAAGTAAAAGTAAAAGTAAAAGTAAAAGTAAAAGTAAAAGTAAAAGTAAAAGTAAAAGTAAAAGTAAAAGTAAAAGTAAAAGTAAAAGTAAAAGTAAAAGTAAAAGTAAAAGTAAAAGTAAAAGTAAAAGTAAAAGTAAAAGTAAAAGTAAAAGTAAAAGTAAAAGTAAAAGTAAAAGTAAAAGTAAAAGTAAAAGTAAAAATAAAAATAAAAATAAAAATAAAAATGAAAATGAAAATAAACTGAACAACTTTCATTATTGGACCAACCCCGAAATCACGAAAAAAAATCAGCTGTTCCATTCAAAATTAATCTTATATCATTTTATGAAAAAAAAAAATTGTTTGACCAAGGAGTTTTGCATAGCTTGAACTGAAATGAAATACCGCTAATTTCGTTGTTGTTTTTTTTTCAGTAAAAAGTTTCGTCAGTTTATAAATAAGAAAAAAGATTGGTTCACTAAGGAGTTTTAAATGCTTGAATTGTAAAAGTGTACTTTACAATTAAAGCATTCACCATGCTTGACTTGTAAAGTGATCTGAAAATGGAACGTTCTATCTAAACAATGCACTGTGTTGCACATGTCAACTTACACAGCCTCATACTATATTAGTAAATGCTAGTTACCGAGCAGTATGATGTAAAATTAAAATAATAGCATCGATTTTTGATCGATGGTCTAATTGATAAGAAGTTGTTAAGCATTCCGTGGTGTCACGCGATCAGATTACGATGCATGCTATCGTTATAAATAGACGATATAGGTCGACGCCTATGTATAGTGACAATAATATTCACAGAATAGTTTTCTTATTTAGGTATTATTATGCCTTATTTACATCCAACTGTGCTGCTGTGCTGTGCTTCTGTGCTGTAATATGCCACACTGCAATCTCTACAAGTTTGAGCGAGATATGTACCTAGACAAAAGGCTAGTATGGTGAAAATTTTACCCTTTAAAAAATTACTTACATCTAAAAAGTGTGTCCGATTAGCCCCGGTGCACAAATCACAGTGAGTCCGTTTTACAACTGTATGGATTGTTTTCTAAGCTTTGTTTTGTCAACTTTCTCCCTAAGAAAAAAAAGGTAACAATCAAAACGTTCTATGTAAAGCTGTGGTCCGGCCCTGTCGACAAAATCAAAGTATAAGCTTTATCTTGTCTTGTCATCGTACTATTTTAAGATCTTTTTTTTAACTATCTTTATAGTACAATACAGAATGGTACAAGAGGCGGACTTAATGCTAGTAGCATTCTCTACCAGTCAACCTTTTTGTATCTACCACAAGAATAGCAAATAAATGACTATTACTATAACTACTTTGTTCGTACTTATGCGCATTCATCTAACTTTTCATCATCGCAAAAATAAAAATAAAAATAAAAATAAAAATAAAAATAAAAGTAAAAGTAAAAGTAAAAGTAAAAGTAAAAGTAAAAGTAAAAGTAAAAGTAAAAGTAAAAGTAAAAGTAAAAGTAAAAGTAAAAGTAAAAGTAAAAGTAAAAGTAAAAGTAAAAGTAAAAGTAAAAGTAAAAGTAAAAGTAAAAGTAAAAGTAAAAGTAAAAGTAAAAGTAAAAGTAAAAGTAAAAGTAAAAGTAAAAGTAAAAGTAAAAGTAAAAGTAAAAGTAAAAGTAAAAGTAAAAGTAAAAGTAAAAGTAAAAGTAAAAGTAAAAGTAAAAGTAAAAGTAAAAGTAAAAGTAAAAGTAAAAGTAAAAGTAAAAGTAAAAGTAAAAGTAAAAGTAAAAGTAAAAGTAAAAGTAAAAGTAAAAGTAAAAGTAAAAGTAAAAGTAAAAGTAAAAGTAAAAGTAAAAGTAAAAGTAAAAGTAAAAGTAAAAGTAAAAGTAAAAGTAAAAGTAAAAGTAAAAGTAAAAGTAAAAGTAAAAGTAAAAGTAAAAGTAAAAGTAAAAGTAAAAGTAAAAGTAAAAGTAAAAGTAAAAGTAAAAGTAAAAGTAAAAGTAAAAGTAAAAGTAAAAGTAAAAGTAAAAGTAAAAGTAAAAGTAAAAGTAAAAGTAAAAGTAAAAGTAAAAGTAAAAGTAAAAGTAAAAGTAAAAGTAAAAGTAAAAGTAAAAGTAAAAGTAAAAGTAAAAGTAAAAGTAAAAGTAAAAGTAAAAGTAAAAGTAAAAGTAAAAGTAAAAGTAAAAGTAAAAGTAAAAGTAAAAGTAAAAGTAAAAGTAAAAGTAAAAGTAAAAGTAAAAGTAAAAGTAAAAGTAAAAGTAAAAGTAAAAGTAAAAGTAAAAGTAAAAGTAAAAGTAAAAGTAAAAGTAAAAGTAAAAGTAAAAGTAAAAATAAAAATAAAAATAAAAATAAAAATGAAAATGAAAATAAACTGAACAACTTTCATTATTGGACCAACCCCGAAATCACGAAAAAAAATCAGCTGTTCCATTCAAAATTAATCTTATATCATTTTATGAAAAAAAAAAATTGTTTGACCAAGGAGTTTTGCATAGCTTGAACTGAAATGAAATACCGCTAATTTCGTTGTTGTTTTTTTTTCAGTAAAAAGTTTCGTCAGTTTATAAATAAGAAAAAAGATTGGTTCACTAAGGAGTTTTAAATGCTTGAATTGTAAAAGTGTACTTTACAATTAAAGCATTCACCATGCTTGACTTGTAAAGTGATCTGAAAATGGAACGTTCTATCTAAACAATGCACTGTGTTGCACATGTCAACTTACACAGCCTCATACTATATTAGTAAATGCTAGTTACCGAGCAGTATGATGTAAAATTAAAATAATAGCATCGATTTTTGATCGATGGTCTAATTGATAAGAAGTTGTTAAGCATTCCGTGGTGTCACGCGATCAGATTACGATGCATGCTATCGTTATAAATAGACGATATAGGTCGACGCCTATGTATAGTGACAATAATATTCACAGAATAGTTTTCTTATTTAGGTATTATTATGCCTTATTTACATCCAACTGTGCTGCTGTGCTGTGCTTCTGTGCTGTAATATGCCACACTGCAATCTCTACAAGTTTGAGCGAGATATGTACCTAGACAAAAGGCTAGTATGGTGAAAATTTTACCCTTTAAAAAATTACTTACATCTAAAAAGTGTGTCCGATTAGCCCCGGTGCACAAATCACAGTGAGTCCGTTTTACAACTGTATGGATTGTTTTCTAAGCTTTGTTTTGTCAACTTTCTCCCTAAGAAAAAAAAGGTAACAATCAAAACGTTCTATGTAAAGCTGTGGTCCGGCCCTGTCGACAAAATCAAAGTATAAGCTTTATCTTGTCTTGTCATCGTACTATTTTAAGATCTTTTTTTTAACTATCTTTATAGTACAATACAGAATGGTACAAGAGGCGGACTTAATGCTAGTAGCATTCTCTACCAGTCAACCTTTTTGTATCTACCACAAGAATAGCAAATAAATGACTATTACTATAACTACTTTGTTCGTACTTATGCGCATTCATCTAACTTTTCATCATCGCAAAAATAAAAATAAAAATAAAAATAAAAATAAAAATAAAAGTAAAAGTAAAAGTAAAAGTAAAAGTAAAAGTAAAAGTAAAAGTAAAAGTAAAAGTAAAAGTAAAAGTAAAAGTAAAAGTAAAAGTAAAAGTAAAAGTAAAAGTAAAAGTAAAAGTAAAAGTAAAAGTAAAAGTAAAAGTAAAAGTAAAAGTAAAAGTAAAAGTAAAAGTAAAAGTAAAAGTAAAAGTAAAAGTAAAAGTAAAAGTAAAAGTAAAAGTAAAAGTAAAAGTAAAAGTAAAAGTAAAAGTAAAAGTAAAAGTAAAAGTAAAAGTAAAAGTAAAAGTAAAAGTAAAAGTAAAAGTAAAAGTAAAAGTAAAAGTAAAAGTAAAAGTAAAAGTAAAAGTAAAAGTAAAAGTAAAAGTAAAAGTAAAAGTAAAAGTAAAAGTAAAAGTAAAAGTAAAAGTAAAAGTAAAAGTAAAAGTAAAAGTAAAAGTAAAAGTAAAAGTAAAAGTAAAAGTAAAAGTAAAAGTAAAAGTAAAAGTAAAAGTAAAAGTAAAAGTAAAAGTAAAAGTAAAAGTAAAAGTAAAAGTAAAAGTAAAAGTAAAAGTAAAAGTAAAAGTAAAAGTAAAAGTAAAAGTAAAAGTAAAAGTAAAAGTAAAAGTAAAAGTAAAAGTAAAAGTAAAAGTAAAAGTAAAAGTAAAAGTAAAAGTAAAAGTAAAAGTAAAAGTAAAAGTAAAAGTAAAAGTAAAAGTAAAAGTAAAAGTAAAAGTAAAAGTAAAAGTAAAAGTAAAAGTAAAAGTAAAAGTAAAAGTAAAAGTAAAAGTAAAAGTAAAAGTAAAAGTAAAAGTAAAAGTAAAAGTAAAAGTAAAAGTAAAAGTAAAAGTAAAAGTAAAAGTAAAAGTAAAAGTAAAAGTAAAAGTAAAAGTAAAAGTAAAAGTAAAAGTAAAAGTAAAAGTAAAAGTAAAAGTAAAAGTAAAAGTAAAAGTAAAAGTAAAAGTAAAAGTAAAAGTAAAAGTAAAAGTAAAAGTAAAAGTAAAAGTAAAAGTAAAAGTAAAAGTAAAAGTAAAAGTAAAAGTAAAAGTAAAAGTAAAAGTAAAAATAAAAATAAAAATAAAAATGAAAATAAACTGAACAACTTTCATTATTGGACCAACCCCGAAATCACGAAAAAAAATCAGCTGTTCCATTCAAAATTAATCTTATATCATTTTATGAAAAAAAAAAATTGTTTGACCAAGGAGTTTTGCATAGCTTGAACTGAAATGAAATACCGCTAATTTCGTTGTTGTTTTTTTTTCAGTAAAAAGTTTCGTCAGTTTATAAATAAGAAAAAAGATTGGTTCACTAAGGAGTTTTAAATGCTTGAATTGTAAAAGTGTACTTTACAATTAAAGCATTCACCATGCTTGACTTGTAAAGTGATCTGAAAATGGAACGTTCTATCTAAACAATGCACTGTGTTGCACATGTCAACTTACACAGCCTCATACTATATTAGTAAATGCTAGTTACCGAGCAGTATGATGTAAAATTAAAATAATAGCATCGATTTTTGATCGATGGTCTAATTGATAAGAAGTTGTTAAGCATTCCGTGGTGTCACGCGATCAGATTACGATGCATGCTATCGTTATAAATAGACGATATAGGTCGACGCCTATGTATAGTGACAATAATATTCACAGAATAGTTTTCTTATTTAGGTATTATTATGCCTTATTTACATCCAACTGTGCTGCTGTGCTGTGCTTCTGTGCTGTAATATGCCACACTGCAATCTCTACAAGTTTGAGCGAGATATGTACCTAGACAAAAGGCTAGTATGGTGAAAATTTTACCCTTTAAAAAATTACTTACATCTAAAAAGTGTGTCCGATTAGCCCCGGTGCACAAATCACAGTGAGTCCGTTTTACAACTGTATGGATTGTTTTCTAAGCTTTGTTTTGTCAACTTTCTCCCTAAGAAAAAAAAGGTAACAATCAAAACGTTCTATGTAAAGCTGTGGTCCGGCCCTGTCGACAAAATCAAAGTATAAGCTTTATCTTGTCTTGTCATCGTACTATTTTAAGATCTTTTTTTTAACTATCTTTATAGTACAATACAGAATGGTACAAGAGGCGGACTTAATGCTAGTAGCATTCTCTACCAGTCAACCTTTTTGTATCTACCACAAGAATAGCAAATAAATGACTATTACTATAACTACTTTGTTCGTACTTATGCGCATTCATCTAACTTTTCATCATCGCAAAAATAAAAATAAAAATAAAAATAAAAATAAAAATAAAAGTAAAAGTAAAAGTAAAAGTAAAAGTAAAAGTAAAAGTAAAAGTAAAAGTAAAAGTAAAAGTAAAAGTAAAAGTAAAAGTAAAAGTAAAAGTAAAAGTAAAAGTAAAAGTAAAAGTAAAAGTAAAAGTAAAAGTAAAAGTAAAAGTAAAAGTAAAAGTAAAAGTAAAAGTAAAAGTAAAAGTAAAAGTAAAAGTAAAAGTAAAAGTAAAAGTAAAAGTAAAAGTAAAAGTAAAAGTAAAAGTAAAAGTAAAAGTAAAAGTAAAAGTAAAAGTAAAAGTAAAAGTAAAAGTAAAAGTAAAAGTAAAAGTAAAAGTAAAAGTAAAAGTAAAAGTAAAAGTAAAAGTAAAAGTAAAAGTAAAAGTAAAAGTAAAAGTAAAAGTAAAAGTAAAAGTAAAAGTAAAAGTAAAAGTAAAAGTAAAAGTAAAAGTAAAAGTAAAAGTAAAAGTAAAAGTAAAAGTAAAAGTAAAAGTAAAAGTAAAAGTAAAAGTAAAAGTAAAAGTAAAAGTAAAAGTAAAAGTAAAAGTAAAAGTAAAAGTAAAAGTAAAAGTAAAAGTAAAAATAAAAATAAAAATAAAAATAAAAATAAAAATAAAAATAAAAATAAAAATAAAAATAAAAATGAAAATAAACTGAACAACTTTCATTATTGGACCAACCCCGAAATCACGAAAAAAAATCAGCTGTTCCATTCAAAATTAATCTTATATCATTTTATGAAAAAAAAAAAATGTTTGACCAAGGAGTTTTGCATAGCTTGAACTGAAATGAAATACCGCTAATTTCGTTGTTGTTTTTTTTTCAGTAAAAAGTTTCGTCAGTTTATAAATAAGAAAAAAGATTGGTTCACTAAGGAGTTTTAAATGCTTGAATTGTAAAAGTGTACTTTACAATTAAAGCATTCACCATGCTTGACTTGTAAAGTGATCTGAAAATGGAACGTTCTATCTAAACAATGCACTGTGTTGCACATGTCAACTTACACAGCCTCATACTATATTAGTAAATGCTAGTTACCGAGCAGTATGATGTAAAATTAAAATAATAGCATCGATTTTTGATCGATGGTCTAATTGATAAGAAGTTATTAAGCATTCCGTGGTGTCACGCGATCAGATTACGATGCATGCTATCGTTATAAATAGACGATATAGGTCGACGCCTATGTATAGTGACAATAATATTCACAGAATAGTTTTCTTATTTAGGTATTATTATGCCTTATTTACATCCAACTGTGCTGCTGTGCTGTGCTTCTGTGCTGTAATATGCCACACTGCATTTTATGAAAAAAAAAATTGTTTGACCAAGGAGTTTTGCATAGCTTGAACTGAAATGAAATACCGCTAATTTCGTTGTTGTTTTTTTTTCAGTAAAAAGTTTCGTCAGTTTATAAATAAGAAAAAAGATTGGTTCACTAAGGAGTTTTAAATGCTTGAATTGTAAAAGTGTACTTTACAATTAAAGCATTCACCATGCTTGACTTGTAAAGTGATCTGAAAATGGAACGTTCTATCTAAACAATGCACTGTGTTGCACATGTCAACTTACACAGCCTCATACTATATTAGTAAATGCTAGTTACCGAGCAGTATGATGTAAAATTAAAATAATAGCATCGATTTTTGATCGATGGTCTAATTGATAAGAAGTTGTTAAGCATTCCGTGGTGTCACGCGATCAGATTACGATGCATGCTATCGTTATAAATAGACGATATAGGTCGACGCCTATGTATAGTGACAATAATATTCACAGAATAGTTTTCTTATTTAGGTATTATTATGCCTCTGCTGTGCTGTGCTTCTGTGCTGTAATATGCCACACTGCAATCTCTACAAGTTTGAGCGAGATATGTACCTAGACAAAAGGCTAGTATGGTGAAAATTTTATCCTTTAAAAAATTACTTACATCTAAAAAGTGTGTCCGATTAGCCCCGGTGCACAAATCACAGTGAGTCCGTTTTACAACTGTATGGATTGTTTTCTAAGCTTTGTTTTGTCAACTTTCTCCCTAAGAAAAAAAAGGTAACAATCAAAACGTTCTATGTAAAGCTGTGGTCCGGCCCTGTCGACAAAATCAAAGTATAAGCTTTATCTTGTCTTGTCATCGTACTATTTTAAGATCTTTTTTTTAACTATCTTTATAGTACAATACAGAATGGTACAAGAGGCGGACTTAATGCTAGTAGCATTCTCTACCAGTCAACCTTTTTGTATCTACCACAAGAATAGCAAATAAATGACTATTACTATAACTACTTTGTTCGTACTTATGCGCATTCATCTAACTTTTCATCATCGCACCGATAGGTATGTGCTGACAAACCTATCGGTGCGATGATGAAGTCACCCGTGGAATGTAGATTGCTATACTATTACTATACTAACAAAATTGTTATTCAGATTTTATTTTCATCTTTGTTTATTTGTCACTTTATAGATTCATGATATAATACAAACAACGTTTAATAACTATAATATGTCCGTTGCATACACACTGCAGTAAAAGTAAATAAAAATAAAAATAAAAGTAAAAGTAAAAGTAAAAGTAAAAGTAAAAGTAAAAGTAAAAGTAAAAATAAAAGTAAAAGTAAAAGTAAAAGTAAAGGTAAAGGTAAAGGTAAAGGTAAAGGTAAAGGTAAAGGTAAAGGTAAAGGTAAAGGTAAAGGTAAAGGTAAAGGTAAAGGTAAAGGTAAAGGTAAAGGTAAAGGTAAAGGTAAAGGTAAAGGTAAAGGTAAAGGTAAAGGTAAAGGTAAAGGTAAAGGTAAAGGTAAAGGTAAAGGTAAAGGTAAAGGTAAAGGTAAAGGTAAAGGTAAAGGTAAAGGTAAAGGTAAAGGTAAAGGTAAAGGTAAAGGTAAAGGTAAAGGTAAAGGTAAAGGTAAAGGTAAAGGTAAAGGTAAAGGTAAAGGTAAAGGTAAAGGTAAAGGTAAAGGTAAAGGTAAAGGTAAAGGTAAAGGTAAAGGTAAAGGTAAAGGTAAAGGTAAAGGTAAAGGTAAAGGTAAAGGTAAAGGTAAAGGTAAAGGTAAAGGTAAAGGTAAAGGTAAAGGTAAAGGTAAAGGTAAAGGTAAAGGTAAAGGTAAAGGTAAAGGTAAAGGTAAAAGTAAAAGTAAAAGTAAAAGTAAAAGTAAAAGTAAAAGTAAAAGTAAAAGTAAAAGTAAAAGTAAAAGTAAAAGTAAAAGTAAAAATAAAAATAAAAATAAAAATAAAAAATAAATTAAAATAAAAATAAAAATGAAAATAAACTGAACAACTTTCATTATTGGACCAACCCCGAAATCACGAAAAAAAATCAGCTGTTTCATTCAAAATGAATCTTATCATTTTATGAAAAAAAAAATTGTTTGACCAAGGAGTTTTGCATAGCTTGAACTGAAATGAAATACCGCTTATTTCGTTGTTGTTTTTTTTTCAGTAAAAAGTTTCGTCAGTTTATAAATAAGAAAAAAGATTGGTTCACTAAGGAGTTTTAAATGCTTGAATTGTAAAAGTGTACTTTACAATTAAAGCATTCACCATGCTTGACTTGTAAAGTGATCTGAAAATGGAACGTTCTATCTAAACAATGCACTGTGTTGCACATGTCAACTTACACAGCCTCATACTATATTAGTAAATGCTAGTTACCGAGCAGTATGATGTAAAATTAAAATAATAGCATCGATTTTTGATCGATGGTCTAATTGATAAGAAGTTGTTAAGCATTCCGTGGTGTCACGCGATCAGATTACGATGCATGCTATCGTTATAAATAGACGATATAGGTCGACGCCTATGTATAGTGACAATAATATTCACAGAATAGTTTTCTTATTTAGGTATTATTATGCCTTATTTACATCCAACTGTGCTGCTGTGCTGTGCTTCTGTGCTGTAATATGCCACACTGCAATCTCTACAAGTTTGAGCGAGATATGTACCTAGACAAAAGGCTAGTATGGTGAAAATTTTACCCTTTAAAAAATTACTTACATCTAAAAAGTGTGTCCGATTAGCCCCGGTGCACAAATCACAGTGAGTCCGTTTTACAACTGTATGGATTGTTTTCTAAGCTTTGTTTTGTCAACTTTCTCCCTAAGAAAAAAAAGGTAACAATCAAAACGTTCTATGTAAAGCTGTGGTCCGGCCCTGTCGACAAAATCAAAGTATAAGCTTTATCTTGTCTTGTCATCGTACTATTTTAAGATCTTTTTTTTAACTATCTTTATAGTACAATACAGAATGGTACAAGAGGCGGACTTAATGCTAGTAGCATTCTCTACCAGTCAACCTTTTTGTATCTACCACAAGAATAGCAAATAAATGACTATTACTATAACTACTTTGTACGTACTTATGCGCATTCATCTAACTTTTCATCATCGCAAAAATAAAAAAAAAAATAAAAATAAAAATAAAAAAAAAAAAAAAAAAAAAAATAAAAAAAAAAATAAAAAAAATAAAAAAAATAAAAATAAAAATAAAAATAAAAATAAAAATAAAAATAAAATTAAAAGTAAAAGTAAAAGTAAAAGTAAAAGTAAAAGTAAAAGTAAAAGTAAAAGTAAAAGTAAAAGTAAAAGTAAAAGTAAAAGTAAAAGTAAAAGTAAAAGTAAAAGTAAAAGTAAAAGTAAAAGTAAAAGTAAAAGTAAAAGTAAAAGTAAAAGTAAAAGTAAAAGTAAAAGTAAAAGTAAAAGTAAAAGTAAAAGTAAAAGTAAAAGTAAAAGTAAAAGTAAAAGTAAAAGTAAAAATAAAAATAAAAATAAAAATAAAAATAAAAATAAAAATAAAAATAAAAATAAAAATAAAAATAAAATTAAAAGTAAAATTAAAAGTAAAAGTAAAAGTAAAAGTAAAAGTAAAAGTAAAAGTAAAAGTAAAAATAAAAATAAAAATAAAAATGAAAATAAACTGAACAACTTTCATTATTGGACCAACCCCGAAATCACGAAAAAAAATCAGCTGTTCCATTCAAAATTAATCTTATATCATTTTATGAAAAAAAAAAATTGTTTGACCAAGGAGTTTTGCATAGCTTGAACTGAAATGAAATACCGCTAATTTCGTTGTTGTTTTTTTTTCAGTAAAAAGTTTCGTCAGTTTATAAATAAGAAAAAAGATTGGTTCACTAAGGAGTTTTAAATGCTTGAATTGTAAAAGTGTACTTTACAATTAAAGCATTCACCATGCTTGACTTGTAAAGTGATCTGAAAATGGAACGTTCTATCTAAACAATGCACTGTGTTGCACATGTCAACTTACACAGCCTCATACTATATTAGTAAATGCTAGTTACCGAGCAGTATGATGTAAAATTAAAATAATAGCATCGATTTTTGATCGATGGTCTAATTGATAAGAAGTTGTTAAGCATTCCGTGGTGTCACGCGATCAGATTACGATGCATGCTATCGTTATAAATAGACGATATAAGTCGACGCCTATGTATAGTGACAATAATATTCACAGAATAGTTTTCTTATTTAGGTATTATTATGCCTTATTTACATCCAACTGTGCTGCTGTGCTGTGCTTCTGTGCTGTAATATGCCACACTGCAATCTCTACAAGTTTGAGCGAGATATGTACCTAGACAAAAGGCTAGTATGGTGAAAATTTTACCCTTTAAAAAATTACTTACATCTAAAAAGTGTGTCCGATTAGCCCCGGTGCACAAATCACAGTGAGTCCGTTTTACAACTGTATGGATTGTTTTCTAAGCTTTGTTTTGTCAACTTTCTCCCTAAGAAAAAAAAGGTAACAATCAAAACGTTCTATGTAAAGCTGTGGTCCGGCCCTGTCGACAAAATCAAAGTATAAGCTTTATCTTGTCTTGTCATCGTACTATTTTAAGATCTTTTTTTTAACTATCTTTATAGTACAATACAGAATGGTACAAGAGGCGGACTTAATGCTAGTAGCATTCTCTACCAGTCAACCTTTTTGTATCTACGACAAGAATAGCAAATAAATGACTATTACTATAACTACTTTGTTCGTACTTATGCGCATTCATCTAACTTTTCATCATCGCAAAAATAAAAATAAAAATAAAAATAAAAATGAAAATAAACTGAACAACTTTCATTATTGGACCAACCCCGAAATCACGAAAAAAAATCAGCTGTTCCATTCAAAATTAATCTTATATCATTTTATGAAAAAAAAAAATTGTTTGACCAAGGAGTTTTGCATAGCTTGAACTGAAATGAAATACCGCTAATTTCGTTGTTGTTTTTTTTTCAGTAAAAAGTTTCGTCAGTTTATAAATAAGAAAAAGATTGGTTCACTAAGGAGTTTTAAATGCTTGAATTGTAAAAGTGTACTTTACAATTAAAGCATTCACCATGCTTGACTTGTAAAGTGATCTGAAAATGGAACGTTCTATCTAAACAATGCACTGTGTTGCACATGTCAACTTACACAGCCTCATACTATATTAGTAAATGCTAGTTACCGAGCAGTATGATGTAAAATTAAAATAATAGCATCGATTTTTGATCGATGGTCTAATTGATAAGAAGTTATTAAGCATTCCGTGGTGTCACGCGATCAGATTACGATGCATGCTATCGTTATAAATAGACGATATAGGTCGACGCCTATGTATAGTGACAATAATATTCACAGAATAGTTTTCTTATTTAGGTATTATTATGCCTTATTTACATCCAACTGTGCTGCTGTGCTGTGCTTCTGTGCTGTAATATGCCACACTGCAATCTCTACAAATTTGAGCGAGATATGTACCTAGACAAAAGGCTAGTATGGTGAAAATTTTATCCTTTAAAAAATTACTTACATCTAAAAAGTGTGTCCGATTAGCCCCGGTGCACAAATCACAGTGATTCCGTTTTACAACTGTATGGATTGTTTTCTAAGCTTTGTTTTGTCAACTTTCTCCCTAAGAAAAAAAAGGTAACAATCAAAACGTTCTATGTAAAGCTGTGGTCCGGCCCTGTCGACAAAATCAAAGTATAAGCTTTATCTTGTCTTGTCATCGTACTATTTTAAGATCTTTTAAAAAAAAGGTTGACTGGTAGAGAATGCTACTAGCATTAAGTCCGCCTCTTGTACCATTCTGTATTGTACTATAAAGATAGTTAAAAAACTATCTTTATAGTACAATACAGAATGGTACAAGAGGCGGACTTAATGCTAGTAGCATTCTCTACCAGTCAACCTTTTTGTATCTACCACAAGAATAGCAAATAAATGACTATTACTATAACTACTTTGTTTGTACTTATGCGCATTCATCTAACTTTTCATCATCGCACCGATAGGTTTGTGCTGACAAACCTATCGGTGCGATGATGAAGTCACCCGTAGAATGTAAATTGCTATACTATTACTATACTAACAAAATTGTTATTCAGATTTTATTTTCATCTTTGTTTATTTGTCACTTTATAGATTCATGATATAATACAAACAACGTTTAATAACTATAATATGTCCGTTGCATACACACTGCAGTAAAAGTAAAAGTAAAAATAAAAATAAAAGTAAAAGTAAAAGTAAAAGTAAAAATAAAAATAAAAGTAAAAGTAAAAGTAAAAGTAAAAGTAAAAGTAAAAGTAAAAGTAAAAGTAAAAGTAAAAGTAAAAGTAAAAGTAAAAGTAAAAGTAAAAGTAAAAGTAAAAGTAAAAGTAAAAGTAAAAGTAAAAGTAAAAGTAAAAGTAAAAGTAAAAGTAAAAGTAAAAGTAAAAGTAAAAGTAAAAGTAAAAGTAAAAGTAAAAGTAAAAGTAAAAGTAAAAGTAAAAGTAAAAGTAAAAGTAAAAGTAAAAGTAAAAGTAAAAGTAAAAGTAAAAGTAAAAGTAAAAGTAAAAGTAAAAGTAAAAGTAAAAGTAAAAGTAAAAGTAAAAGTAAAAGTAAAAGTAAAAGTAAAAGTAAAAGTAAAAGTAAAAGTAAAAGTAAAAGTAAAAGTAAAAATAAAAATAAAAAAAAAAATAAAAATAAAAATAAAAATGAAAATAAACTGAACAACTTTCATTATTGGACCAACCCCGAAATCACGAAAAAAAATCAGCTGTTCCATTCAAAATGAATCTTATATCATTTTATGAAAAAAAAAATTGTTTGACCAAGGAGTTTTGCATAGCTTGAACTGAAATGAAATACCGCTAATTTCGTTGTTGTTTTTTTTTCAGTAAAAAGTTTCGTCAGTTTATAAATAAGAAAAAAGATTGGTTCACTAAGGAGTTTTAAATGCTTGAATTGTAAAAGTGTACTTTACAATTAAAGCATTCACCATGCTTGACTTGTAAAGTGATCTGAAAATGGAACGTTCTATCTAAACAATGCACTGTGTTGCACATGTCAACTTACACAGCCTCATACTATATTAGTAAATGCTAGTTACCGAGCAGTATGATGTAAAATTAAAATAATAGCATCGATTTTTGATCGATGGTCTAATTGATAAGAAGTTGTTAAGCATTCCGTGGTGTCACGCGATCAGATTACGATGCATGCTATCGTTATAAATAGACGATATAGGTCGACGCCTATGTATAGTGACAATAATATTCACAGAATAGTTTTCTTATTTAGGTATTATTATGCCTTATTTACATCCAACTGTGCTGCTGTGCTGTGCTTCTGTGCTGTAATATGCCACACTGCATTTTATGAAAAAAAAAATTGTTTGACCAAGGAGTTTTGCATAGCTTGAACTGAAATGAAATACCGCTAATTTCGTTGTTGTTTTTTTTTCAGTAAAAAGTTTCGTCAGTTTATAAATAAGAAAAAAGATTGGTTCACTAAGGAGTTTTAAATGCTTGAATTGTAAAAGTGTACTTTACAATTAAAGCATTCACCATGCTTGACTTGTAAAGTGATCTGAAAATGGAACGTTCTATCTAAACAATGCACTGTGTTGCACATGTCAACTTACACAGCCTCATACTATATTAGTAAATGCTAGTTACCGAGCAGTATGATGTAAAATTAAAATAATAGCATCGATTTTTGATCGATGGTCTAATTGATAAGAAGTTGTTAAGCATTCCGTGGTGTCACGCGATCAGATTACGATGCATGCTATCGTTATAAATAGACGATATAGGTCGACGCCTATGTATAGTGACAATAATATTCACAGAATAGTTTTCTTATTTAGGTATTATTATGCCTTATTTACATCCAACTGTGCTGCTGTGCTGTGCTTCTGTGCTGTAATATGCCACACTGCAATCTCTACAAGTTTGAGCGAGATATGTACCTAGACAAAAGGCTAGTATGGTGAAAATTTTATCCTTTAAAAAATTACTTACATCTAAAAAGTGTGTCCGATTAGCCCCGGTGCACAAATCACAGTGAGTCCGTTTTACAACTGTATGGATTGTTTTCTAAGCTTTGTTTTGTCAACTTTCTCCCTAAGAAAAAAAAGGTAACAATCAAAACGTTCTATGTAAAGCTGTGGTCCGGCCCTGTCGACAAAATCAAAGTATAAGCTTTATCTTGTCTTGTCATCGTACTATTTTAAGATCTTTTTTTAACTATCTTTATAGTACAATACAGAATGGTACAAGAGGCGGACTTAATGCTAGTAGCATTCTCTACCAGTCAACCTTTTTGTATCTACCACAAGAATAGCAAATAAATGACTATTACTATAACTACTTTGTTCGTACTTATGCGCATTCATCTAACTTTTCATCATCGCACCGATAGGTTTGTGCTGACAAACCTATCGGTGCGATGATGAAGTCACCCGTGGAATGTAGATTGCTATACTATTACTATACTAACAAAATTGTTATTCAGATTTTATTTTCATCTTTGTTTATTTGTCACTTTATAGATTCATGATATAATACAAACAACGTTTAATAACTATAATATGTCCGTTGCATACACACTGCAGTAAAAGTAAATAAAAATAAAAATAAAAGTAAAAGTAAAAGTAAAAGTAAAAGTAAAAATAAAAATAAAAGTAAAAGTAAAAGTAAAAGTAAAAGTAAAAGTAAAAGTAAAAGTAAAAGTAAAAGTAAAAGTAAAAGTAAAAGTAAAAGTAAAAGTAAAAGTAAAAGTAAAAGTAAAAGTAAAAGTAAAAGTAAAAGTAAAAGTAAAAGTAAAAGTAAAAGTAAAAGTAAAAGTAAAAGTAAAAGTAAAAGTAAAAGTAAAAGTAAAAGTAAAAGTAAAAGTAAAAGTAAAAGTAAAAGTAAAAGTAAAAGTAAAAGTAAAAATAAAAATAAAAATAAAAATAAAAATAAAAATAAAAATAAAAATAAAAATAAAAATAAAAATAAAAATAAAAATAAAAATAAAAATAAAAATAAAAATAAAAATAAAAATAAAAATAAAATTAAAAATAAAAATGAAAATAAACTGAACAACTTTCATTATTGGACCAACCCCGAAATCACGAAAAAAAATCAGCTGTTCCATTCAAAATGAATCTTATATCATTTTATGAAAAAAAAAATTGTTTGACCAAGGAGTTTTGCATAGCTTGAACTGAAATGAAATACCGCTAATTTCGTTGTTGTTTTTTTTTCAGTAAAAAGTTTCGTCAGTTTATAAATAAGAAAAAAGATTGGTTCACTAAGGAGTTTTAAATGCTTGAATTGTAAAAGTGTACTTTACAATTAAAGCATTCACCATGCTTGACTTGTAAAGTGATCTGAAAATGGAACGTTCTATCTAAACAATGCACTGTGTTGCACATGTCAACTTACACAGCCTCATACTATATTAGTAAATGCTAGTTACCGAGCAGTATGATGTAAAATTAAAATAATAGCATCGATTTTTGATCGATGGTCTAATTGATAAGAAGTTGTTAAGCATTCCGTGGTGTCACGCGATCAGATTACGATGCATGCTATCGTTATAAATAGACGATATAGGTCGACGCCTATGTATAGTGACAATAATATTCACAGAATAGTTTTCTTATTTAGGTATTATTATGCCTTATTTACATCCAACTGTGCTGCTGTGCTGTGCTTCTGTGCTGTAATATGCCACACTGCAATCTCTACAAGTTTGAGCGAGATATGTACCTAGACAAAAGGCTAGTATGGTGAAAATTTTATCCTTTAAAAAATTACTTACATCTAAAAAGTGTGTCCGATTAGCCCCGGTGCACAAATCACAGTGAGTCCGTTTTACAACTGTATGGATTGTTTTCTAAGCTTTGTTTTGTCAACTTTCTCCCTAAGAAAAAAAAGGTAACAATCAAAACGTTCTATGTAAAGCTGTGGTCCGGCCCTGTCGACAAAATCAAAGTATAAGCTTTATCTTGTCTTGTCATCGTACTATTTTAAGATCTTTTTTTTAACTATCTTTATAGTACAATACAGAATGGTACAAGAGGCGGACTTAATGCTAGTAGCATTCTCTACCAGTCAACCTTTTTGTATCTACCACAAGAATAGCAAATAAATGACTATTACTATAACTACTTTGTTCGTACTTATGCGCATTCATCTAACTTTTCATCATCGCACCGATAGGTTTGTGCTGACAAACCTATCGGTGCGATGATGAAGTCACCCGTGGAATGTAGATTGCTATACTATTACTATACTAACAAAATTGTTATTCAGATTTTATTTTCATCTTTGTTTATTTGTCACTTTATAGATTCATGATATAATACAAACAACGTTTAATAACTATAATATGTCCGTTGCATACACACTGCAGTAAAAGTAAATAAAAATAAAAGTAAAAGTAAAAGTAAAAGTAAAAGTAAAAGTAAAAGTAAAAATAAAAATAAAAATAAAAGTAAAAGTAAAAGTAAAAGTAAAAGTAAAAGTAAAAGTAAAAGTAAAAGTAAAAGTAAAAGTAAAAGTAAAAGTAAAAGTAAAAGTAAAAGTAAAAGTAAAAGTAAAAGTAAAAGTAAAAGTAAAAGTAAAAGTAAAAGTAAAAGTAAAAGTAAAAGTAAAAGTAAAAGTAAAAGTAAAAGTAAAAGTAAAAGTAAAAGTAAAAGTAAAAGTAAAAGTAAAAGTAAAAGTAAAAGTAAAAGTAAAAGTAAAAGTAAAAGTAAAAGTAAAAGTAAAAGTAAAAATAAAAATAAAAATAAAAATAAAAATAAAAATAAAAATAAAAATAAAAATAAAAATAAACTGAACAACTTTCATTATTGGACCAACCCCGAAATCACGAAAAAAAATCAGCTGTTCCATTCAAAGAGAATCTTATATCATTTTATGAAAAAAAAAATTGTTTGACCAAGGAGTTTTGCATAGCTTGAACTGAAATGAAATACCGCTTATTTCGTTGTTGTTTTTTTTTCAGTAAAAAGTTTCGTCAGTTTATAAATAAGAAAAAAGATTGGTTCACTAAGGAGTTTTAAATGCTTGAATTGTAAAATTGTACTTTACAATTAAAGCATTCACCATGCTTGACTTGTAAAGTGATCTGAAAATGGAACGTTCTATCTAAACAATGCACTGTGTTGCACATGTCAACTTACACAGCCTCATACTATTAAATACTAACAAAATTGTTATTCAGATTTTATTTTCATCTTTGTTTATTTGTCACTTTATAGATTCATGATATAATACAAACAACGTTTAATAACTATAATGTCCGTTTCATACACACTGCAGTAAAAGTAAAAGTAAAAGTAAAAGTAAAAATTAAAATAAAAGTAAAAGTAAAAGTAAAAGTAAAAGTAAAAGTAAAAGTAAAAGTAAAAGTAAAAGTAAAAGTAAAAGTAAAAGTAAAAGTAAAAGTAAAAGTAAAAGTAAAAGTAAAAGTAAAAGTAAAAGTAAAAGTAAAAGTAAAAGTAAAAGTAAAAGTAAAAGTAAAAGTAAAAGTAAAAGTAAAAGTAAAAGTAAAAGTAAAAGTAAAAATAAAAATAAAAATAAACTGAACAACTTTCATTATTGGACCAACCCCGAAATCACGAAAAAAAATCAGCTGTTCCATTCAAAATGAATCTTATATCATTTTATGAAAAAAAAAATTGTTTGACCAAGGAGTTTTGCATAGCTTGAACTGAAATGAAATACCGCTTATTTCGTTGTTGTTTTTTTTTCAGTAAAAAGTTTCGTCAGTTTATAAATAAGAAAAAAGATTGGTTCACTAAGGAGTTTTAAATGCTTGAATTGTAAAAGTGTACTTTACAATTAAAGCATTCACCATGCTTGACTTGTAAAGTGATCTGAAAATGGAACGTTCTATCTAAACAATGCACTGTGTTGCACATGGCAACTTACACAGCCTCATACTATATTAGTAAATGCTAGTTACCGAGCAGTATGATGTAAAATTAAAATAATAGCATCGATTTTTGATCGATGGTCTAATTGATAAGAAGTTGTTAAGCATTCCGTGGTGTCACGCGATCAGATTACGATGCATGCTATGCTATCGTTATAAATAGACGATATAGGTCGACGCCTATGTATAGTGACAATAATATTCACAGAATAGTTTTCTTATTTAGGTATTATTATGCCTTATTTACATCCAACTGTGCTGCTGTGCTGTGCTTCTGTGCTGTAATATGCCACACTGCAATCTCTACAAGTTTGAGCGAGATATGTACCTAGACAAAAGGCTAGTATGGTGAAAATTTTATCCTTTAAAAAATTACTTACATCTAAAAAGTGTGTCCGATTAGCCCCGGTGCACAAATCACAGTGAGTCCGTTTTACAACTGTATGGATTGTTTTCTAAGCTTTGTTTTGTCAACTTTCTCCCTAAGAAAAAAAAGGTAACAATCAAAACGTTCTATGTAAAGCTGTGGTCCGGCCCTGTCGACAAAATCAAAGTATAAGCTTTATCTTGTCTTGTCATCGTACTATTTTAAGATCTTTTTTTTAACTATCTTTATAGTACAATACAGAATGGTACAAGAGGCGGACTTAATGCTAGTAGCATTCTCTACCAGTCAACCTTTTTGTATCTACCACAAGAATAGCAAATAAATTACTATTACTATAACTACTTTGTTCGTACTTATGCGCATTCATCTAACTTTTCATCATCGCACCGATAGGTTTGTGCTGACAAACCTATCGGTGCGATGATGAAGTCACCCGTGGAATGTAGATTGCTATACTATTACTATACTAACAAAATTGTTATTCAGATTTTATTTTCATCTTTGTTTATTTGTCACTTTATAGATTCATGACATAATACAAACAACGTTTAATAACTATAATATGTCCGTTGCATACACACTGCAGTAAAAGTAAAAGTAAAAGTAAAAATAAAAGTAAAAGTAAAAGTAAAAGTAAAAGTAAAAGTAAAAGTAAAAGTAAAAGTAAAAATAAAAATAAAAATAAAAATAAAAATAAAAGTAAAAGTAAAAGTAAAAGTAAAAGTAAAAGTAAAAGTAAAAGTAAAAATAAAAATAAAAATAAAATAAAATTCAATTGAAGTAGATTTTAAATTCCTTTCTACATCCTCTAATTTTGTTTCAAGTGTAGTAATATGCAGTAAATGTTGCTTGCGTTCTTTTTCCAAAAAGACAATTTTTTTGTTAGTGTTGAGCTGAGATAAGTTCCATGGATTTCTCAATCTCTGAATTAGTTTGCTGAATTTTTAAATTTTGTGACTTTATTTCCGCTATATCCGCAACAAGTTTATTTAAGATCAAGTTTTGATTATCCTTCATGTCCGACAACATTTCCCTAATTTCCTCTTTAAAATTACACATGTGCTCTTCACAAGATTCTCTACGTCTCTTGTTTCGCTGACTGAAAAGCGGTTGCGAGCAAACCTGCTCTTCTAACTTAGAGACAACCGTGTCGGAATGTGTGTGTTGAACATTTTTGTTAGTACGAGTAGGTGGGCTTCTTGGTAGTCGTTGCATTTTGCTTAGGTTCTTGGTTTACTGAGTCGTTGCTTTACCTCGATCTTGTGGTACCGGTGAGTTGAGTGTGTGATATATTGTTGTCTCGCTCGTGTGGCAATGCGTTGCAATCTGCAGCTCTTGACTGTTATGTGCGCCTGGTACTTGTAGTAATTAATTTACACTTTTATTATAATAAAAATAACTTTTTTGACAAAATAAAAAGGAACACACTGAACACGTCTAAACGCTTTCGCGGTCCGGGAGGAAGGGGGAATCTTTATTTATGTTACGGCTAATATAATAAGCGAAGTGCGGTGCGGCTACACCTAGTTTTAGCCGGCTTAATCTAGGTGTAGCCCGGTAGCTGTAGGTAAAACCTAGATGTTACCGATTTGCTCACGGCTAATAGGTACTAGGTGTAGCCGGTTGCATTCGGTAACTGGTAATTTATATGGGGTAAGTTTTATGCGCTATACTAGCGCCGCCAATGGAAAAAAAATCGTAGTGCTTAAATAAAGACGAAATTGTGAATTGTGTTCTTCTAGTGTACTCCGGAAAAGCTTTAGCCATCTAAAACTAGGTGTAGCCGCACTTCGGGTATTAGCCGTAACAAATAAATAAACATATTTCTTTTTATTTAGATTTGGTGTCAGTAGGTAAAATTTTGCTTGCAATATCAGCATAATATCGCACCCTTACTTACATTACACCTTGTGTCATTAGTACTAAGCTTTCATAATAAAATGATAATAAAGCTTAAAGTACGCACCCAGCAGCCATGAAATTGAGATAAACGTTTTCAACGTACCTAGGTATAATATTAAATTACTGTTATGAATGAAGCGTCGAGTTTCGTCATAACAACTGGGTATAACGACGGGATTAATAGCTTCACAGACGGAGCAACTCATACCACGTTGGTTCTTTGAAAATCTCAAGGCGTGGCAAACCTCCAAATTAAGACTTTTTCCTCAGACAGAATAAAAAAGGTATAACAATTTACCGTGCGTGCAGACATCTCAAAGCGGTCTGGCAGAGTACCTACATAATGAAACAAGAAGCTTGACTTTTCATTGGACCCCAATATTATTGAGTCCAATGAAACACCAAATAAAGGTCTCCTTTGACCCAAACTCTTACTTAGAGAACGCAACTTCATTATCGTTTATTTAAACTTTAAAGTGGTTGTGAGTGAACCTTGAGCTTTAATGAAAAACCAGAAGGGGCCTAATCGCGCTACTTTCCAACCAAAGCTAAATCGTTACCGTTTCAGTTTCGTTTACAAAAAAATACTCGCTTTAGTTTTGTTAAAATTGTTGAATACTCTGCCTAAGGAGTCTAGGATTACAATCTGGGACAATTGAAGTGAAAATTAGCGCGATAAGGCCCTCAGGTCTGACTCGTGTAACGAAAAGAAGGGTCCGTAGCGTAGGTACTATTTTTTTGTGAACACTAGGCAGACGTACAAACGGACAACTTAATGATCTTTATAAAGATTCCATGAATATTGTTTATCTTTTAAGATACGGGACCCTAAAAAGTATAGTGCTGGGCACTGCTGGGTAGCTACCACACACTGAAGATTTTATAGCAGAATTAAGAGTTTAGTCCTACACTAGTATAGTATTGTTAGCCTATATTATATTAACTAAGCCTAATTTCGTATTAATTATAATTTACTTGAGTGTTAATGAATAATATTCATTATTTTAGTATGATTGTATGTACGTTTAATTAGTTTTGTATCGAGTCACTTTTATAAAATGTACAAACCTCGTTGCAAAGAGATATGAAACCTCTTTGCAACAAATCTCAATGCAAAGAGATTATTTAACCTCCTTTGCATTTCATACGATCAGTTTATTTTTCTTAAACAAAAGAAGATCGATATTCAAAATATGGAATTGACATCCCGCCATTAATTAGCGGGTCGTACGAAAAGGAAAATGTAAAACAAACATGTTATTTGCGTAATTTTGTAATAAACAGCTAAAAGTTCAATAATTGCTCTATTATTCAGCATTCCTTGCATTTTGAAGTTATCCCTACAATTTCAGTAGCGGGATCAACGAAAGGTTTTATACTTTTCAATCTGCCTACGCCTACGACGTAAGTAACGATTTATCACTTTTTTTTTACTATATAGAGATTCTAAATAACTTTTAAGAAAATGTCAGAATAAGTGAGAGAGAAATATTATACTTTGTAATACTTATTCAGAAATTAAAATGAAATTCACGGTAATAGGTAGGTAGGTACTATTCGTTACCTACAAAATGTTTATTGCTGTGTCTTGCTTTATGATCTTTTTTATTTTCGAGGAAATAAATTAAAAAATAAATATATATTATATAATTCTTTATATTACCTAATTTCCAATTTAATTTCTATTGGGAAATCTATTAACATAAAGAAATAATTATAAATGTTCTTGGATTAATATTTTCTTTTCTCTCTTTTTCTGTTGTTGAATTTTGAAATTAATCATATGATAAGTGAAGTATCGACAGATAGGTACTAAGAGAACAAGTAAACGTAAAAATAAAACCTTTATATTGGACCAATGATATATTCGGTCCATTCCAGTGGGAATACTTTGCAAATGTCAAGTTTCTTTGATAAAATTTCGAAATATTTTATATTTCGAAATATCAATTCACTATAAAACATGGCGAAATACTGAACGTATGACACTGCCGACTTATTTACGACAAATAAGTGCGCTTAGTAATCTAATTAGAGCAATGTTTATTTTTGATATAAATCGTATGGCGATTGGACTAAGAGATTATGTATTCTGTGCTAAGAGTTTAAAAATCTCATGTTCATACTTTTATCGTGAAAATTAAGAAGGGGCTGACCTGCGAAATATTCATACGAACATTTGTATGTGAGAACTGTTGTTTCAAGTGTAAAATTTCGAACGTTTACGAAGATAATTAATGTTTAGATGTTTACTAAGTCATTATACCTTTATGCTTAGAATAATTCTAAGCCTGTATGTATGGTTTATTAATATAAAGTATATTATTATTATGTATTTTTCAAAATTTCAACAAGGCGGAGGTCTTGTTCAAGGATCGAGATAACTAACACAAATTCTTTTAATGTAACTTTAACCAATTTAAATAGTTCAGTACCACAACGTATTGGTGATTTAAAAAGACGCAAATTTGTGCAGGATATGGCAGGATCACTGTAATTCATTTCACTGCTTCTGAGTTTGACACCATTTCACTTGTTTTGATAGAACCGCTAATCATATCAAAATTATATCGCAATGAATATTTTTTTTATGCTGCAATTTGTGGACAGTTTATAATAAACGTATATTGAATATTTTAACCAACTTCCAAAAAAGGCGGTTATTATTTTAAATGTTTTGAAAATAATTGTGAATTTAAGGTGACCTTATGTTTAATGGGTTCTAAGCTGTATTCTGTCAGTTTCAGCTACCACCGCCATGAGTTGAGAGAGTCGTTTTAGCCCGGACCCAGGTTGCCCAGGTTTGAGGGTTAGGGTTCGAGAGGTGCTAAACCGAGACGGCGCGGTGGCGTGAGTCTAGCCGTATGACTTGGCCATGTGGCCCTCAGGTGTGAGGGTCAGGCGAGAATATAAGTCAGTACTCAGAGAAACCAGGGGTGTCACAGGTGTGTGATACTGAGGTTGATATTGATTATGAATATTATGATAGTCCCGACTGAGAAGAACCACGGATGTCACGGGTGCATGATACTGAGGTTACTAATAAATTATACCTATTAGTCTTAACTCAGAGTATCGAAGAGAGAGAGTGTCTAAGAACCGAAGGCCTAGAGTGAGGTCCCTTTGTACATCAACGAGATCATTGTGATGTCGTTCGCCCATCATCACAGACATTGACGGATGAGGATGCCTGAGAAAGTGTTGGAAGCCGGTACCTTAACATGCTGAAACAAAATGGCAACGAGAGCTTGAGGTCAAGAGCGGTTCAGTACGGCAGGACGAGAAGAGTCGGATGACTGGTGTAGCAAGGTTTTGGTATCAAAGTTTACCTACGATGATGTTTACTGGTTCGAGATGGTCGAGTGGAAGAATAAGCTGGTAGAATCTTTCCCGTTCCGACAAGACTATGCTAAACTGTTGACTGAAATGCTCGCTGAAATAGTTAAGTATGAAGGAACTTTAGAACACTATTATTATGCGAAAATAAATGTATTAAATAGATGTAAGTTCTATAGTTATAGTAGTAGTCTATAGTTCAAAAAAAACGTGCTATAATAGGGATGACGACTAATGAATGAAGTAACTAGGTGCTAATAAAAATCGTTAACATATTAAACTTTAAGAGTGGCTTGTATGCCTCTTGGTTTTATATTGCGTATTATTTGTTTTGACCCTTCAATGTTGGGTGGACGGGTCCATTTAGGGAGTGTAAAATTTATTAAAATAAATAATGCCTTTAATTGGTCCGTAAAATGTATAGCAAGTTTGTCTAAGAAACAGTTTTGATGAACACAATATTTAATATGGCTGCCAAACAAATTTCCTACGCGTTGCATACAAACTACTTATTCGTGACGTCATAACTGGGAGGCCATTGGTATGGAGCGTTTTTGGGTTAGTCCGGTTGTGTGCATTTCACACTGTGATGTCTCGGGCAGTTTTCATGCTAGCGAAGTAATTATTTTGCCAATGTTTCTTTTTTTGAGAGGTAATTTGTGTAACATAAAATAAAAGAAAATATTCGTCATGCCTATTGTGATCAAAATGGTCATTCGAGCTTTAGGTGTGAAAACCCTCGACTAAATGTACCACATGCGATTAATCTGTTCTACGCATTACTACAAAAAAAAACCGGACAAGGGCGAGTCGGACTCGCTCACTGCACAAATGAGGGTTCCGCACAAATTCTGTTTAAGTATTTGTTGTTATAGCGGCAACACTTCATTTGTGAAAGTTTCAAGTGTCTAGCTTTCACGGTTCATGAGATACAGCCTGGTGACAGACAGTCGGACAGTGGAGTCTCGGTAATAGGGTCCCGTTTTTACCCTTTGGGTACGGAACCCTAAAAACATATATATATATAACCCGTATTAATAAAGATTGGGACACGAATACAAGTCAAAGGTAAAATAAGAATTAGTAGCTTAATTGACTTCAGCCAAAGATGTGACGGCTAATATAGGTTCATTACATGATATTTTGCAAATAATTTAATGGTAATATCGTTTCTGGACTACGGCCTCAAAATTAAATTATCATATTTTAATTATTTATACTTTTATGATTTCATAACTGTCTATGTTCATGTATGAAAAAGTCTCCACATTTATGATGCTATTTAAAATGCTTGTCCGCTCCTCACAACTCCAGTGAGTTAGTATTGCTTGTCAGTGTGGAATCCCATTTACAAAGGGTAGTAGTGGAGTTGAGTCGGTGCAGCGATGATTTCTACGTTTTCTTTCTGTTAACCGGACAAAGACAACATCTTCCAAAGTATGCAGACAATCATTTTAACAACATAAACACAGCGGAAAATGTGTTACAATATTCGTAGCTAGAATTTAAAAGATTCCTGTATTGTATCTACAATCATTTACACTTTGATTTCCAGAATAATTATAAACGCGACTTATTTTAACATGTTAAATGTAAAAAGGGTATTTAAAAACTAAGAACAAATGGGATTACTAATATTTAATTTAATGGTTTTAATAGAAATAAAATAAATAAATAAAAATGGACGTTTTGTGTGTATGTGAACTTGTGGTCGTGAGTGTGTTAGTAAATGTCATTGTGTGAGTACAAAGTGTTAAATACTTAATTGTGATTTCACCTTACGTGGTAAATCTTAGTAACTTTTCCAGTTCCTCGTAAGTAGGTACGTGAACCAATCCACTCTGCTATTCTCTTTCTTATTTTGAATGGTTAAAAGTTCCTGCGATCTGGTTGGATCTTATTGATGGAGGGATATTTATAATGATGGAGGGTGTTACTGTATTTTCTAGCATGAATGTCCAAATTTGATTGGTAGTACGGGAGTTTTTGAAATGTGTTTTTCATCATATTGTCATAGTCAGCAGATTTTAACATTGCAAGATGAGTACGCACGCACTCCGCCTTTTGCACAAAAAGACCACGAACTAATTGTGATAAGTATGAATGTCGTGTACAATGTAAGGCTTTGAGACTCGATGTTTATAAAACTGTATAATTTTATATATTACACTTAATATCATATTTTAACGTCATATAATGTTTATTTATTGATAACGATTTGCTTGTGCTTCAATAATAAACATGCAATTATAACAAAAGCAAAAAAAAAAAAGTAACAGAAAATATTAACAAAACATAAAACCAAAGAACAGACAATCGATTAACGCGATTTTTGTATTCGGGATGAAGTTTTCACCGGTAAAGGTTCTTAACAATTTCTTTGTCATTTATTCAGAAATTTTGCATTTTGTAGACGCCACTTTTGAGATTATTCGGTTATAATATGATCATATTTGTACGCTTGCTGTCTAATAGAATCCCATATCTATGGTCATCGACAATACGAATATTACACCATCGTAAGTTTTTAATATATAAAATGATAGGTACTTAGATCTCCGATCATATTTCTATGATAGTCTAATAATTTATATCTTATAGTGATTTTATGACTGACGTGTTATAAAATTGATATTAAGTAAACCAAAGATTTTCAATTTAGATAAAGTCGAACTGTACCACCTACTCAGATGTATAGACGACAACTTGATTTTTCCTGTAGAATTAAGAAGATTGTTAGAAGATTGTTAGGTACTTACCTATTAATAATGTTTGAGGTTATACCTAGGAAACAATAAGTATGTACGCGCTAGAAGATTATTATTGTGATCCAACAGTCATATTTTCAGAGAAAACCTGACATAATGATAATTACGTAATTACCTGTTCAAGTTGTAACTTACGAATTAATATAATGTTGTTTATTTACGTATATATGTCATTGATGATCGGGTTTAAGTAAATAGTTTCATAGGAGGTCCGGTCCGGAAGTTTTCTCACTAATGATTTAAAACGCCGCCCAATTGCGATTGAACACGACGCTTGCGACGAGTTGCCTGCTCCTAACAACATGAACACTAGATGTTGGTTGGTTTTTAAAACAAGTCCTAGACTTATGCGTTGGCCATTAACTGTGATTACGATAAAACTATAGTCTATCTATAGGTATAAGTATTCGTAGGATTTAGAAATAGGTACCTACCCTTGTCATGTAAAAATAATCATCGTTATAAAGTCGCGATTGCAGTCGACAAAAAAAAAACTTAAATGAGACGTAGAAGTTTTGTAATAAAAATACAACTCTGATAATGATTAAAGGTAAAGACTTAAGATTATAGATGACCTTTATGTAAAGTTAAATTTTAACTGATTGTAACAGTAAAAGTAATTAAATAATTACTTTTAGAAATGTAATCAATTAAACATACACAATTATTGTTAAAATTAATGTCTAATAATTTAATATGCATTACAAAAATTACTAAAATATTAATTACCCAACTTAGGTACCTTTTGTTATAACTATGTATTGAAACATAAATAATGCTGTTGACTCTACACGATAATCTCTAAATTAAATAAATCAATCAGCGAAGGGACTCGCTGTGAACAGGAAGGCCGAGCTGTTAGCCTATATTATATTAACTAAGCCTAATTTCGTATTAATTATAATTTACTTGAGTGTTAATGAATAATATTCATTATTTTAGTATGATTGTATGTACGTTTAATTAGTTTTGTATCGAGTCACTTTTATAAAATGTACAAACCTCGTTGCAAAGAGATATGAAACCTCTTTGCAACAAATCTCAATGCAAAGAGATTATTTAACCTCCTTTGCATTTCATACGATCAGTTTATTTTTCTTAAACAAAAGAAGATCGATATTCAAAATATGGAATTGACATCCCGCCATTAATTAGCGGGTCGTACGAAAAGGAAAATGTAAAACAAACATGTTATTTGCGTAATTTTGTAATAAACAGCTAAAAGTTCAATAATTGCTCTATTATTCAGCATTCCTTGCATTTTGAAGTTATCCCTACAGTATTATATTATCTGTGGTCCTACATATTAAATATTCTTATCTTTGATTAACGTTATTATTTGCCATAGAGTAAGATAAAATATGTGAAAGATAGAGAGAAAACCTATCCTTTATTTTTTGAGGTAGGATTTTGAATATTGTTTTTCCATTAACAATTAGGCCAACCCAAATATGAATAAAAAATTCTTGGGCAAACCTTTTGTAAAAAATTCAACTCTAGTTCACTCAACGTAAAGCCTTGGGGTGGGAATAATAATTTATTCTAACGACATGAAATAGGAGGTACTTACCTTACCTAAATAAAAACGTGTCGACATCAACATTCAAAGAGCAAACGAATTCCACATCATGTAAACACGGCTCCTACGTTTGATTTCCCTCATTGCTTGTTTGCTAGTGTTCAACTTTACCTTTTCAGCTACATTTTCTCTACTTTTATTTTGCTGCAATTTTCCTAAAGTAATACAAGTTTCGCTCGGAGATAGCAATCTAAGAAATAAAATAAAATAACCTAAAGTAACTTGCCACAGTAAACAATATCGCGTGAATTTTCAACGATAGGTTTTGTTAAAATTGTTGAAAATTATGCCTAAGGAGCCTAGGATGCCAAATCTTGGACAATTTAAAGAGAAAACTAAACAAAATATTTTTAGGTACCTACTTAAATAAGTAAAACCTAAATGACAACGAAACGGTTTTGGTTTAATCAATCAGAGTTAGCGCGATTGGGCCCCACCCAGGTAAACAATATTTGGAAGTATTTTCAGGGTTTTATTCATTCTAATCTAATAAGTCAATATCATCAACTCTGTTATTAAGTATGCATAAAATGCTACGAGCCTACGCTACGGCTAGACTCGCTCGCTTGCTGGCGTAGCACGGCTACACCGTAGCTGTGCTACGGCGATACCCGTAACGGGTATCGCCGCCGTAGCATCATTCGGGAGTTTATTTCGTAATATTCTTATTATTCAGGCTGACGGTCCTTTAGTGTCAAAAGTAAAGATAAATATTTTCACATCATTATCGTCAACGCCCGGAAAACGAGACACATTAGATTTTCTATTGTTGTCCGGTCGCCGGAGACGGCTCGGGCGTTGAAGAATATTAAATTAATGGCAAAAGTGTTTTTGTAAAAGTATATCTTATACCTGTATTCACTGTGGTGTCCCTGTAGTAATCAATAGTATTAGCACTTACCTATGTTAGCAAACAATATTAAGTTGTGCCCTACTTAGATTATATTTTAAACAGGGATCTAGTTATTCCCGAGGCTAAAATATCTACGTTATTTCTTATTTTCCAAACAATCTTGAGCTCAGTAAAGGCACTGGCGAATTATAATGTCATTACGTGATTCCGCTCCGGAGCGTGCGACCCTTCTAATTAGTTTCGTGCTCACACACACCGCACAAGGGTTCCCGACACACGAGTGCGAGTCCCGGCGACCTCTAATCGACGTGACGTGATTAAAGTCGTAAAGAAGTTTAATTTGTTAAATTGAATTGTTATGAACGATCAGCTTCCATGAACAAAGCCCATTTAGAATGAGAAACTATATCTGCGTAAATACTTACCTCAAAAAGATTTCGTTACAATGAAGTAATGAGTCTAGGTACAGTTTTGAAATAAAACAACTTTGACGAATTAATTAACACAAAGTTCGCAAATCATCTAATTCAAAGCTTCCAAAAGCGTCATTGAGAAGGCGCGCTGAAAATTATAACGTCATTTGGGCATTCCGCTTCAAAGGCGACCCTTAATGAAGGGCGGCCCCATACGACCCTTGCTAAGGGACCGCTTCGGCGCAATGAAAATTAGGCGGAGGCTTCAGATTTATACCGACAGAATTTAAATGTTCTACCTAGTGGTACAGTACGTCCTATGCTAATAGTATCCACCTAATACTTTACTTGATGGTGTTTCACAGAACTCTATTGAAAAATAGTCTAGATATTTTCTCTGGGACCTAAAGAGTACTTTTAAACCAAAATGAAACAAAATCTGTTTTGTGATTTAGGTTACGTACCGTGAAAAAATAATCCTAACTATCCTACTAATATAATAAATTGTATTTTTATATCTTTGTTACTCAATCAAGCAGAAAAGGCTAAACAGATATAGATAAAATTGTGCACACACACACACACACATAGTTTACAGACTGGATTAATTAAATTTGTTAAAAACTGTTTCCTAAAGGGCGGCAAATAGCCTTCTGCATTCATTCCCCTTTGGGCTATTTTAAAGTCCTTGGTCAGAATATATGTGCCCTTCTTAAATTTTTGATTCTGGTTTATTTTTTTATTTTTGCTCCGGCGCCGGGGCCGTCACAACCGATCATCATGAAATTTTTCATAACGTTGTCTAAGTAGGTAAACGATGTTTCTGCACAAGAATCTAAAAAATGACTCCCAAGTATTGGAACTTACTATTAGCTAGATTATACTTCAGAAACAACCTATAAATTGTGTCGAAAATGTTTTTCATGTATTATAGTTATAAAGGAGAAATAATAAAAAAGTTTTGACTAAATAAATCTTTATTAAATGATCAATTAGTAACTACTTATATTGTATAAAGCACTCACGATATACTGTACTGTACTATGCCACTTCTAAACGCATTTAAAATATGTTTAATGTATATCAAAAGCTTCTCTACTCTAGATAACTATCACATCCTCTAAAAATATCCAATCCCTTGCTGCGCTTCGTAAATTTTCACTTCGTCTTTCTTCATTTCCAGATCCGGCCTGAAAAGAAAAAAAATCGTTACTTAAGAAGAAAAAACGCAGTCGCTTCTATAAGTCCAAGTAAACTCATAATAATAAGTAGGTAATCTAAGTAAACCTTTACGCAATAAAGTATAAAAACAAGGTTCAAAAAATAATTAAATGTAATTATTTATTTTTTGTTATAGTTGAAGCAATACTCACAGAGTTAGTTGAACAGTCTGTTGTTGAACTGAAACTAAATAAACAAATCATTAAAAAAAAACATCGGATAGACTGGTATACACGTTGAAGTTTAAGTACTTATCCTAAGTGCTTAATTATTATTTCGGTGAACTAAGAAGTCCAAGTTCGTAATATACACACAAGTTCAGAAAAATCGCACCTCTTCGGAAATAAGTTTAGACTTGGCCACCTGCTATTGCTAGCTAACGTTTTATTGTGTAAATGTTGATATCTATTGAAAGTACATTATTTAATGAGCTTTCAATTAATTATTGTTTAATTTAATTAACATAACAGTTACGATAATTAAACGCTTAAAGCGTTTTTGCTTACGCCGCCATAAAAGGGAAATAAAAGGGGTCAATTCAGGAAATGCGGGTAAATTCGCTATCGAGATAGTGGAGAAAATACACTTCAACAGTTCAATTAAAAAAAGGAATTCCCAAGATGATACTATTGCCCATGAAGTTGCTCAAATATTGCAAAAAAATGAGGCAATGTAATGTTGCTCGGAAACTGAATCTCAGTAATTGATTCCGTTCGACGAGTATTCCAACAGTTTCTAGAGACTGTTGGCTATGTCCGAAGGGGAAGAAGTATATAACAACTTTTACCATTAAATTATACAGGATTAAATTAACTTTGAAGAAATTTTTAAAAAGGTGCGATTTTTCTGACCCCGAGTGTAGTAATAGTTAACATAACCGACATTAAATGGGATGGGTGCTTATGGACCGTATATTTTGTGTTACAAAGGTGGAAGTTTAATCAAAACTTTCTGGGAGCCTTTTCATTTCAATTAATATTCATGGAATTTGTTAAATTTTTGAAGAAACTGTTATCTTACTGTACATATTATCTAATCTAATAATGCCGAAATATTTTTCACTATTACAACAGTAAAGATGTTTAAGAAAAAGAAAAAACATTTATTGGCCTCAACGCATTGTACAAACAGATACAACATCAACTAAAACACAATTTAAACAAGAAAAGAGAAACAATTTGTTCCAAACAAGTGGTAAAGATAGAACAGTTGCGAAACAATACTTTTTAAGTTTTCCCGAGGCGGTGAGTCGATTTAGCTTCGCACCTTTACGGTAGGTAGTTCCGTGAGTAACATGCGTCATTTAAATTAAATGGCAGCTGTGGGGAAGTTTAATTATTTCTGAGATTCTCCAGGGTCCATTGGTGCGTGAGTAATTAAGCTTAGGATCAACTTAATCCACGAATTTTAGATTATTTATAAACGGTTTGACAAATAATTACCGTCTTGGCCTACGTGAGGTCAATAGTATTAGTTTATTATGGATCCGTACGAATCATAGAGAAATACGTAATATTGAATGTGTATTGGTTTTTTGTTCAAAAGGCCTGACAATACAAAAGTTAGGGCTGATTTTTCAATCCTCAGATAACAGATATCAGTCAGTTTAAATATTAACCAAATCTAATAAAAGTCATTCAATAATGTGACAGACAAATGAATGACAAGCATTTTCAATTTGGCAGTATAATACGCTATCAAACGGATAAAGCTCTATCTAGGCATTGAAAAATCAGCCCTTAATCTACTAAGTTTATTCTGCACCATTATCTATCTGCACAATTGAGGTGACTGTCATCTCATGGTGCAGATGACAGTTGACAAATGATTTCGCTATAAAAGTTTCGTTTGCACCATCAGTGGCGCAAACGAAACTAATTAGTGTCATCTGCACCATTAATGGTGCAAGTCAAGGGTGCATACGGTACAACGGGTCCCCGGTTTCTGAGGTACATTATCGGAAGCTTAACTTTATTGGAGGGGTCCACAATTCTACATTTTCTGGTTTACAGTTCATTTCATTACTTTAATTAAAATAAAGTTAAACCTATAAGTACCTAAGAAACCGGGCATCGTAAAACTTACCCATTTGCGGTTGCTGAATCATGCCAGTGACATCAGAGAAGTACATAGAGTGGTTGGCCGGCATAAACTCTTTGCTCTGATCGATGTATCCGGACGTGTGGACAGATACTATCTGTGGCTGGTGCAGGATGATGTCCTCATTGCGCCACTTGCCAATGGCGCTGCCGTCGTCTTGCATCTTTTGCAAGCGCTCCACTTGCTTGTAAGTTGGTTCGCCGCCTATGTAATCGCGCTTTATGCGGTTGTGGTTGCGTATTTCGTGTTTGCGTAAGTCCGATCTGTTTGTAAAGCACACAAAATCATATTTTGACAATTTAATGACTAAATCCTAGAAAACTATTTGAACAATTTGATTAGTGAACAATATTGTTTTATGGAATAAATAACTTAAAAACAAAATGACTACAACCCCCGTAGATAAAGAATGGGATTAGCCACACCGCCTACACCTATCGCTATCTCAGTCACACTCGTCGTGGTAAGCGCGGCGACCCGCCATTTTCAATCCCATTTTTTAGCTGCGCGGGTTGTAAATCTATTATACTTATAGAAATTAAATAAATTAAATGGATCTTTTGGATTTTAACATGTTTAAAAGCAATTTAATGAGAAAAAATTCCTTGGTAAATACTACAATATTTGAAGAAGCAACAAATATATAATAGTACTAGCGACCGCCCGCGGCTTCGTCTGCGTAGAGTTTTTTGTTATCCCACGGGAACAGTACTTTTTTATGAAAGGTACCCTATGTCCTTCTCTGTACCCCTGACAATGTGTATGCAAATTTTTATAATGATCGGTTGAGTATTTAACACGTGAAGGCGTAACAAACAAACAAACTGACTTTTGCATTTATAATATCTGTACCCTTGACAACGTGTATGCAAATTTTAATGATGATCGGTAGAGTATTTAAGACGTGAAGGCGTAACAAACAAACAGACTCTCGCATTTATAACATTAGTAAGGATAAGGATTTCATACTTGTAGCAGAAGTCACGTCCGCAGTAGTTGCAGGCGTGCTTGATGTTCATATGCGTGGCGTCGTGGTGCTCGCGCAGCGCCGTGTTCGTGCGGAAAGCCTTCTCACACAACCCACACTGCGGCAAAATTAAATAATAAATCTTAAAAAAGAAACTGGTGCTAGTGTTACACAGGCTCTTACGCTAATGACTTCATGAGTGCGAAAATTATTGGCATGTAGCATTAGGTCTACGATAAATGCGTACTAAACGTACAGAAGCCCATTTGCGAAAGGACAATCAAATAATAAGCTACTCGTTACGTTACACAGCAATAACGTACAATTTCAAAATTTTCAAATTAAACAGCGCTGCTTGCCTTATTATAAGCGCTTTCGAAGTGCTTCTCTTCTGTCACGTAGCTCTGTCTCAACCAACACATGACATCGCTCGTGCGCTGGCTCGACTGAGGACTGAGTTGGCCGCGAGCAGTAGGCTAATAATGAGGATCAGTAATTGGTTTGAATCCTATAGTTTTGGTATAATATAAAAACATATTCATAGCTATAAAACTTAGTGAAAGATTTTTTGAAATCCGTTTAGAAATGGTCGAGTTATAAGGGTTTTGAAAGAAATGCCAAGCGCAATGCAATATGTGCTTTATTTCGTACGACATACCTAAGGTTCGCGTACGTCTCGATGACGTCATAATGACCCCTATAAATGACAGTGTTTTAGCTCGTATAGCTTTAGCTTCTCAGGTTTAAGAGATATTGTAAAAAATTCTGGTAAGCTACTAAACAAAAATCGTTACTGATCCTCATTATAAAATTTTAAGCGCAGAGTAAGTCGCCCCTATTCACAACCTTTTCCAAAACATTATTTTGAACCTTAGCTAGATTAAAAGTTAAGGTCAAAATCTATTGGCGGGACATTTTGTGGTACAGATATCGGCACAGAACTTGGCAAGAATCTTAAAAAATATGAATTGTAGGTACAGTCAAGAGCACCTAGTGAATTTATTCAAGTTTTGAGATGCAGGATTTATCGGAGCAGCTGCCACTCTCTGCCCACCTTTGGCGACGCCCTTCTTGCCAATTTATGTGCCGGCACTAAGTACAAGTCAACAAACCTTGAACTGTTTCTCTTGATGTGTAAGTTTGTGCTTGTTGAGGTTGGAAGGATTGACGAACGTGGCCGGACACTGGTCGCACTTGTACGGCTTCTCCCCCGTGTGCGTACGCATGTGCATCACCAAATAGTACTTGTGCTTGCACTTGTACGGGCACAGATCGCAGAAAAAGTTGAATGTGTTTGTGTGAACTAACCTGTTCAAAACAGAAATAAATATTGAAACATCAGACCTACTGTAGTTTTTTTTTACTTAAACATTAGTAAAGCCTTAATAAAGCCAGGAATTATGACACCTAAAAGCCAAATCCTTGTATGTAAAAGTGAGACAAAAAATCTTTTCAAAAGTTTCCAGATTTATATTCTTCATAATTATGTAATTGTAAGTACTTAACTAAAATCAAATAAAATAGTAACTAATCCCCTAAGGTAGGAAAATTAAAACTTTCGATCTTATGGGTACGATTAGGTAAAGTATAAGGATAAAAACCTAAAAACTGAGCCATCTTTATCTGAGCTCAGTTTTATTTGCCTCACTTTTGACAGTGCACTTTGTAAGGAACTATCGTTCTAGATTCTAGCTAGAGTATAGCTATAAACTAGTAGTAAAACTATAATTTCTTACATGTGGTTCTTCAGCCTTGCGATAATGGGAAATTCTTTCCCACATGTAGGACATTTATGAGGCACATTCTGTTTGTGTATGTGTCGCTTATGCTGCCCAATGCTAAGAACTAACTGCCCGCAGATGTCACATGCACGTTTCATACACTGACGCTCACGACGATGTGCCACCAATTTTTCCTATGAAAAAATATTTATTGATAATTTCTAAGCTATGAACGAGGCAACAAAACTTCACGTCTTCGTAAAATATGACCAATGACCCATAGGTAAATAGTAATAGAGGTTTAGTTACTTATTATTATTTCCAGAGCCAGAAAATGGACATCATTTTAAATTGTCTTCTCAATTTAGCAAGGGTGCTAGTGTCCCCAATTTTTTTTATTTTGTAAAGCGTTTGTGCAAAGCTGTTTTATGTATAAATTAGCTTGTGTAATACTATTATGTAAATAAATTATTATTATTAGCATAGTTTTTGCCAAATAAAATAAATATTTAACTTGATTTGAGACCAAATTAATAATAATATTGATTGCCATACAAATAAGGGGATATTATGCACACATAGGATTGACTAAAACTTATCAAATATTTTAGACTTAAAAATATTATTTCTACACCTTGTTTGGAAAAGTCATATCACATGGTGAACACTTGAACTGCTTTACTTTTGGAGCTTTCTTCTGTTCTATACTTTCCAGCTTTCTTTGACGAATTTTTTCTCTTCTCTCTTCTTCCTTCATTTGCTTCCATTTCATATGATTTAAAATCATTTGAAAGTCATGCTTAGAGTATGGATAGGCATGAAATGCAGGGTCACCTAGAAAAAAGTGAAAGAAATATTTTAGGTAACAAAAATTTAATTAATTAATTAATTTCGAAAAACAATAACACAGTACCCATTGGATTCAATATTCTTCTGAACTTCCGATCAGATGCCTCACATGTAGTTTTAAAGTTCATAGCAAGTTTTAAAGCTTCCAGGCAGTCATGACAAATATACTTTGGAAGTGAATCGTCAAGGCTGATCTGAAATCATATAATTGAATGGTAAAAGTAACTCTATAATTTTACATTACTCAATGGTGAAATGGATATTCAAATCAGATTTTATTGTTATTCTAAGCCAAGGTAATAATAAAATAAGATAATAGGATGCATGTTTACCTAAAGTCTATTGTTGCTAATAAATATTATGGAAGTGGCTTCTTAAAATATTTAAAATTCTTAAAATGTGTATATTCCTATGAGGTTTAATAGGCCTCATTACAATGTAATATGATTGAGTTTATTCTTTAAAAATCACTGACATTAAAGTAGGGAAAATCAACCAATTACATTTGTAACAGGCAAACCAGAATTTGTGTCAAATCTGGTTTATTTATTAAATATCACAGAGCTTACATTGGGTAGTCCTGGAATCCATGGAATTTTTTCGATATAAAAGTGTTTTCCATAATATCCAACCTCTGAACTCTAGGTAAATATGCATTTGAATATCCGATCTCTATTCATGACCCCCCGAATAATAATAATATAAATATTTGACAACAACAAATATTTATATTATTATTATTAATAGCATGCATTATGTCCTTTTCAAGTGCAATGATGTAATATTCAGTGAATTAAATTGTATAAAACAGATAGTAAAAGACAAAAGTCTAGAATGAATATACTGAATGTTTGAGTAAGTACAAACAACAGCACGTCAGGTTATACAGTTAAACTGCGAAAACAGCTTATATTACATACTTTTTAAAGGTGGTCTCAAGGTCAACATGTGTAGTCTGAGGTGCCGTCATGTGTACATATTTAAATATTTTTCTTATAAATGCATACATACTGTAACATTGGTAATACTGCAGATGGCACTCATAATATTATCATAGCCATTGAATTTTTCATTTATCAATCTATCTCCATATCTACCACATACTCTGCAAATACAATCTTTGGATAAAGATCCACTGGAAATAAAAACAAAAATATGTAAGTATGCAGTACTAAATTAAATCTTTTACCTTGTTAATTATGAAAATAAGTTTTAAATAGGTAAGAAGCAGCTGAAACATTCCTTTTCACACTCAATTTCCTCCTGGCAGAACTAATTAGTACTTTACCTTCAATGGAATAATCAGAAGGTATCGATAACTAGGGGTCCTAGACTTAAGAAAATCCGGCCAAGTGCGAGTCGGAATCGCGCACGAAGGGTTTCTTACCAAAAACGGCAAAAAAAAACACGTTTGCAGCATGGGAGCCCCACTTAAATATTTATTTTATTGATTTTTAGTATTTGTTGTTATAGCGGCAACAGAAATACATCACCGTGAAAATTTCAACTGTCTCTAGCTATCACGGTTCACGAGATACAGCTTGGTGACAGACAGACGAACAGTGGAGTCTTAGTAAAAGGATCCCGTTTTTTAGCCTTTGAGTAGGTACGGAACCCTAAAAAAGGAGAATACTACAAAGGAGGAGGAAAACAGTTACCTATCCATTGAAAGCCTTTCCCACTGACTACCACTTGCGAATACTTCATCTTCCTTTACTGGCATGTATGGGTATGCTACTTTGTTACTAAACTTAGCTAGCATTGCCTTAGTAACAAAGACAGCCATTGTTTTTAAACTATAAACTTTAGATTATTATATGAAGAATTAGAGAAGAAAGAAAGCAGAAATTAATGATTTTCAAAATCACAATTTTTCCGAGCTGATTAAAATAAACACAGATTAGTTAGAATTCTAAATAAAGTGTCAATGTCAATGTCAAGTGGATGGATTGACAGTCTATGGTCCGCAATATAATACGCACGTTGCGCACGCGCGGTCCGCAGTCGATGTTGTGCTTAAATCGACAAAATCGACAAAGAATGCGCACTCGTAAGCGAGCGCACTAACATTTCATTCGAACCACCTCAAAAACAAACATGATGGATTGATGGTCAGAAATTATTTTTGCTATCGAAAGCGACGATAGTATCTATAATATCGATATAGTCTAAAAAAAATGGCTGAATATTTTTTATAGGTAGGAATAAGCTCCCTGTATTAAGATTCAGAATTTTCGGTTGCGTGAAAAATACAAAAAAAAAATTAAAGTCACTTCGACTTCACCAATGTACAATAGGCACGCTGGGGTTCCACAAAGTGTCAAATTTTCTCAATCAAGGAAAGCCATCTAGCGTTCAAAATTCATTGGAGATTTTTACAGTTTTATATAGCTTGATGTGCTGCTGACCGTACAAAAGTAACAGCAGAATGGAGATTATATGTATGTAATGTACCTTAGCCACTACCTGCCAATAACGTCGAAAACGTGTGGGTCGGTCGTTGCAAAATTCACGAGTATGAATATTCAAAAATAGCGATTTTAGGGATACGAATCTTGCGATTTCATATACGATTTGGAATTCTAATGATTCAAAAATCGACCCTCTGGTCTATAGCGAATGTTTTGCCCTACACAATCAACAAAACATCTCAACATTCAGATGTTCCATTTCCTACCCGCATGTCCTGCTTATTAATGGATCCATGTAAATATTATAATATTTTATCATCATTTATTATTCTTAATAATATTAAAATATGATTTTTTATATGCTCATACATTTACTATTTATTTTACTATTACCAATAATATTTTATCATTCCAAACCCAAACCAACTCCTCTGATCCTTTTCTTCCAAATTTCGGTATTTTGCTTTCCCTGTTTCCCTACCTTTTATATAACTTGACATTGGCAAATTAGTAACACTGTATTGCCACAAAAAAAAAAAAAAAAAAAAAAAAAAATCCTCATACGTTTTTTTTTTAATTGTTGAATGTCGAGATGTTTTTGTTGATTGTGTAGAGCAAAACACGCGCTATGGAAATTACTTTCCATGGTTAAAAAGTATACTGTGGTGATGGTGATCGATGACTTAGCGATTGGTCTGCTGGAATGCACCTATTGTCTCGGAATGCACCCCTAGCGCCAAGCCAGTGTCACCACAGATTACTAATTTGTAGACTGTCACAGATTATAGGTACTGACTGTCGCTGTCACATTGTCATTTGTCAAAGGTGTTTTGGTTTGCTTTTTTCGTATTATATATTTAAAAACAAAATATAACTTCGTTAGTTTTTCATATTATTTCATAGAAAAAATTTTAAATGACATCCCTCATATTACTAAAATCAATGCTTTTTGCAAATGCTTTGCAAAGATCTCACAAAAAGAAAAGAAAGCAGCTGAAAAAGTGAGTGTAAGCGTTGCGTGTATAACGTTATCTTTTATTATTTATTAGGCCCGACAAGAAAATTGTTTATGTATTTCTGATTTTGCGATAAAAGATGCTGACAGAAACATTATTCTGTGCCTATTAAAAAACATTAGTTGATCTCCTTTGTCTTGAATTCTTGATGCAATCAGAGGTTCTCACTTTGAAAGTTTATTTTAGTGTCCCCCCAAAAAAGAAAACTACACAGACATGCAGAATATGTTACAAGGAACAAGGAGTGGTACCAATTTTTAACAATTACCTCTGTCCTAATATTCCTGAAGAAATCAAAAATTTCTCTGGTGTTACAGTAAGTGACATTGATATACTTAATATACCACATATTTAATATTAAACTCTCAACAACTTAGCTTCAGTTCTTTTGGCCTCTCCACACACAAGCGCGATGCGTGAATTCGAAGAAGCGTGAGTGTGGATCAGATTCGAATCGGTTCCATACTCATGCTTCGAGGAAGGTTTGTGGCGTGAGTCTGGAGAGGCCTTTAAAATTGTTCAAAAAATTTCAGATAAATGAATCTCAGGATGCTTCAAACCACATGTGCCAATGCTGCTTTGATCTACTCAATGGATGTATTATGTTTCGTGAGCTATGCCAAAGGAATAATAAAGTTATTCTTGGTGTAACTGTCAAGACAGGTAAGGCTTTATATTGCTCACTGTTTTGGAGATTAGATAAGCATTCATTGAGATAAAAAAAGTCATAAAATATAAACAGCAACTCAAGACTGCTTGAAAAACAAAATGTGGACCAGCATAATTAAATGCAAGATAGTTTTCTGTATGACGACCTGAGTAGTGCAGTGATCAACATACCACCTACCACCAAAGAGGTCCTGGGTTCGATTCCCGGCCGGGCAGAAATTGAAATGATTAATTTTAATTTCTGTGACAGGTCTGGGGGGTGTTACTATGTATAATAAGTATTTATTTAAAAAGTATATAAGTAGTATATCAGATATCTAGCACCCATATTACAGCTTTGCTTAGTTTGGGGCTAGATGGCGCTGTGTGAAATTGTCCAAGCATTTATTTATTTTATTTATGTGTATGAAATAAAGTAAATTATGATACTTTTTTATATTGATTACCGAATTATTGCAAACTAACAACAGTTAGTTACAATTTATAATAAAGTTAAATTGCCTCAATAATATGCCTTTCTAAGTTTAAGCTTATGAAAAATATTAAGTTGCATGTGTTATCTATAGTAAATATGATTCTAATATTATTTAAAATAAATGTCTCATTTTCATTTACCCTCAGAAAAGAACTTTCATGAAAGGGATGATAATCTACAAGGTGATAGTGAAGATTCATGTAACATTCCCTCTCCGGATTTTACTGTTAATAATTTGGACATTTGGAGCAGCTGTTCTACATGCAATAAACAATTTAATAATTTGGTATGTTTTCTAGTGTGCAAGGGCCAGCCGGCCTAGCATGTGTGCACAACATGACAAAATGTTGTTGAAACTTTTGTGGCTGTCCCGCTCACAGTGCAGTGTGAAGACATCAAGAGATAATGGATGGCAAAAGTCGCAGTGCTCATGCTATGCCGGCCATCAAGGCGCCTGTTTGTGTAACTCATCATCTATCACAATCGTTTTCAATATTACAATCTGTCACCATGGGCGTAGCCACGGTGGGGCAGGGTGGGGCGATTACCCCACCCTGGCTCTGAACTGTGAGGTACCTACCTAATCTTACCTAAGAAAGAAAATATAAAAATGACGCGGAATTAATGAGATAGGCCCGTAGCAATACAAAATATGCATGGAAAATGCATAGAAAAAAATTTACCAGGGTAAGACTGCGGGTATAGTTTACATATTATTTTAGACTGCTGCCCCACCCTGAGCTCATGGCTGGCTACGCTCATGTCTGTCACTGGATTAATTTAGACAGAAAATTATTTGTATTGCCCCTATCTTGTATGTGCGATGAATGTCTAACCGAAAACCATTGTGTTATTAGGTCAGATGCTAGATTTACACAATTAGGAAGCTGATTTATTAATATATCTATTAAGATAAGCACCTAGCCTAGGTGCTCTTCGATTCTATGGTGTTATTCTATGGTGTCTTCTTCGATGTTATGGTGTCACAAATACTACCTAGGTGACCTAGGTAGTATTTGTGACACCATAACATCGAAGAAATGGTCCTACAACCTAGGTATGATATTGCAAACATATAGTGAAATAATAAATTACATATGTACGTACTTATTGTTATTACAAAAAAAAATTAAACACCTGTTTAAGTGCGAAACATACCGGATCTGTAGACATAAGCGTGCATGTCCACGTGGACGGACCATGACGTTGTAATGTCTGGAACCCTATTCCCTATTGCACGTCACACCAAACAAGTTCGAATAAGCACGTATCTTTGGTGCGCGTCGCATTCAGTTGTATTTGTTTTACAAATAGTACCTACCGTACAGGACAATCTCTACCACAGCAGCCTTGGCACTGGCTTGATTCTTGCTACTGGACCTGGAAGTGACACGCGTGAGAGAGGTTGAGAGGACCCGACTTACTCACACGTCCTCACTCCTTCCATCCACCATCCAATATGAAATTCCCACACCCCTCTCTCAGATGCTGCACCCCGCAGAGCGCATCACTGTCAATTTTGAACTGACCCAAACGCAGGAGCGTATTAATTTGGCATGCACACATAACAGCGTTCAAATATTTACGGATGGCAGCAAACAAGAGGATGGCTCAGTGGGAGCAGCACTCGTTTGCGTTGACCCCGACCGGCCTGAAAATGAACGCACTGCTATCCGTAAATATAAGCTTCACTCGGCGTGCACTGTGTTTCAGGCCGAGCTTTATGCGATCTACAGGGCCTGTCAACTCGCGGCTGAAAGGGGTTACGAAAACACCCTCATCCTTTCTGACTCACGTTCCGCACTCGAGGCTTTGGGCCAACGCAGCAGCTCGGAACCCCTAGTATCCTGTACCCATAAGGTCATTTTACAGCATCTCCCAAATGGGAAGTTCAAATTTTGCTGGGTCAAGGGACACGCGGGGATACTCGGCAACTGCTTGGCCGACACAGCTGCTGGAGCCGCAGCTTCACTACATTCCAGACCTTCATACTCCCATTTCCCCATTTCGTACCCAAAAAAGATAACTCGAACTCGCGCCTACGAGGCATGGGCAACAAGATACAATGACTCGCCCCAAGGATCCCATACTCGATCCCTTTTCCCCGATCTTGACCTCATTCGTGACTTACACTGCATTGTTTCCCCAAATTTTTTTCTTACCCAATACTTGACAGGCCACGGGGCTCACAATGCCTACCTTTATCGTTTCCATATTACCGCATCTGACGCCTGTCCATTCACTCCACAAAATCCCAAACACCTAATTGAGGAGTGCCCTAGATTCGCTGCGGCCAGACATAATTACCTGGCGCAGTGCCGCCTTCTCAACGGGTCTCCCTTCTCGTTCCCCGATGTCCTCACCAAGTCTTCCCTCACTAAAGCCTTCTGCTCCTTTATCACAAACATCTTCTCTAAAGTAAAATCCTTTAACTTACAGAATCAGTCCCAATCATAATCATAAAATTTAGAATAGTACCCAAAATTGTCTTAACAACTTGCGCCTATAACGCGCTGTAACTATCCATCACATGTCATCTGTATATAATAAACTGTAAATATGTAAATAGTACAAACTACAAAATAAAAAATAAATAGGAACATTAAAAACATTTATAAACCTAACAAAATAACCACAAAAAAAACACATTTAATTATGACTCGCTTATTCTTCTTTCCTTTCCTCGCTTTTCTATACCCTATCATTTCCTCCCCTATCTCTGTTCTGTCCTCTTATATTCTTCCCCCCCCCACACGACTTTCTATCTCCGTATGTATGGAATAGCATACGCAGATGGGGTCTGCGGATCATACAAAAACGTCTTATTATATACCTCTAATTTATACTCAATTTTAACCAAATACACATCAAAACTGAAAACTTAGAAGGCAACAAAAAAAAAATAGTACCTACCGGTACTACTGGTAGTAAGTGGTGTTTTATTTTGTTTTTAAATAATCAATAACGATATTAAAGAAACTAATTGAATTAATACGAATAAATTTGTCCATTCACTCTATCTTCTGACATCGTGCATAGAGTGGCAAACATGGCTGCCGCAGCAGCTGGGACGCAAGGGACAGGTTGCGTTGCGTGCTCATCACGACGTATGCGGTAGTACTGCACGTTGTCGTTCCGCTCTGCGTAGGTACGCAGCTTGTTTGTCTCATGGGAGCTGCAATGGGTACGCATACAGTCTACGTGCACGCATACGTCACGCAAGCGGTGTACCAAGTACCAAGTCTCATAACGATCCAGACATTACAACGTCATAGTACACGTGCACGCTTACGCATACGGCGTGTTTCGCACTTTAACATAGACACCTGTTATGTGATGTGATGCTGTCACTTTTTTGATAATATTGTTTGAAATAATACCGAATACAATACTCAAATGCTTCTTAGCTAAAATCTTAAGTTAAGGTCTCCTTAACTTTAAGGAAGCTGTCAGTTTAATTGAGTTTCTGTCAAATCTGACAACTTATTTGAATTTAGGGTGGCCTTAACTTTAAGATCAAGTCAAACAGTTTGTAATATTTAACAATAATGCTACCGCTCCACTTGCGTTAACGTTAGTGGTAATGTCCAACTACGCTTTAGCTAAGGCGTTAAGTAAATTTAGTACTTTCGTTTATAAATTAACACTGTTAAGTCTTGGCCACATCTGCGTAACGCCTAGATTAACGCTTTAAGCTATGCGTTAAGATGCAGGTTGGTGAAAAAAATTATAATAAATAATAATAATAAAAACGCTTTATTGCACACTAGACAAAGACATTACATAGGAGCAAACAGTAAACATAAACAAGTACACAAAAGGCGGCCTTACTGCTACGTAGCAGTCTCTTCCAGGCAACCTTGAGTAGAAAAATATTAAGGGGAAGAGAAAAGAGGGGAGTGGGTGCAAAAATACTAGAAGGACAATAGATATAGATATACATAAATAAAGAGAAGAGGCAGTGTATGTATATAAAATGAAAGTTGAAAGGGAGATATCAGAAAAAAAAGTTGTATTAGGTGGGAGAAAGGAAATGCGAAAATATTACTATATGTATATTGAAAAAAAATTGTTAAAATAGGTATATAATATGTCAACCTTATGTCAACAGGACTCGTATGATCTTCATCTGCCCAAATGCCAAAAACAAGTGAACAAAGTTAAAAAACCTCCTGAAGCTGTCAAAAGAAAATTTCTTTGTGATATTTGTGGGAAAACTGCACATTCGCATGCAAACCTCCTAACACATATGTAAGAATCTCTTTTATCTTTGTTTACGTGTCGATCTACGGCAGGGTTTCTCAACCAGTGGGGCGCCCTCCTCTTGAGGGTTCGGCCTGTTTTCAGGGGGGGGGCGCGAAGCATTTGATAATTTACAAAAATAATTTACTAGACTAATAAAATAGGTACCTAGTCTGAGAGACTATAGTAGAGAGATCTAAAGAGCTAAATTGTATAAGGGGAGGTATAGGCGTGATGAATTTCGCAAGTCGTTGGGGAGGTGCAACTTCAAAAATGTTGGGAAACCCTGATCTACGGTATGCGCAGCTGAGTTTAACTCAAAACATACTACAGATACCGGGAGAGAACTTGGCAAGACAACGATGAGACAAAGGATGCGCCGAGTTTAGTATTTGTAGCTGCTGCGCATCTTTTGTCTCATCTTTCTCTTGCCAAGTTATGTGCCGGTATCTGTACATATTTTACAACTACGCGTAGGTATACATATACCTAGAATATCCTAACATCAACTTTATGATTTGTAACTTTAACCGTTTTTCAGGTGCACTCATGAAAATGTGTTTCCATTTAAATGCGAAGTATGTCCGTACCAAGGCAGAACGCTTTGCTTGCTTAAAGTCCACCAGAGATCTCATATGGCAGACAAACCATTTAAATGCACCCAATGTCCGAAGTCGACCACCACAGCTAGTAATTTGGCGAAGCACATGAGGCATGTCCATAGCACATCTCGTCCATATAAAGTGAGTTTGAATAGTTATCTATGTACTATGGGCTATTCGTGTATCCTGCACAATTTAAACGGTATGTTGTGACGGTGCGCGGCGCGGAGTGGTTAAGCGACGCTGTTGCCTATGGTACGCTTCCCTTATGTACCTATTATTATTTAATTTTCTCCTGCGCCCCATTGGGCGCTAGATATCATTGTATCTATGTTGTACGAAGTGTGTACAGCTCCAACTGTGGTCCAGTCCAGGCATCGTACACTTCTTGCAAGAACAAAGCTTATAATTTTAAATTAAGTGTAGACTATCCGTGTCGTGATCGTGACGTTGTAATATGCGAAGACCTTTAGGGCGTTTGCGCACTCACTCGGCTTCGGATCGAATTCGATACATGAAAAGATGGCCGCAAAAGAACAATAACTAATTAGGTACTTCCCATACAACCCGCGCAGATAAATTGGGATTAGAAATGGCGTCGTCGTTCATATTCACTTCTCGCTCACATACTAAGGCCCTCCGCTGCGTCAAGCGGGATCCCGCCGCGGGTACACGGCGCGGGAATATAGATTGCTGGTTCTTATGACGGACAGATGCTTGCAGTGCATGAGTAGCTCTAATCTATGTCGCCCCGCGCGCGTGTCCCGCTTAACGCAGCGGAGGGCCTAAATGATTTTCAATCCTATTCTATCTGCGAGGGTTGGAAGTGGTCATTGTTCTTTTGCGGCCATCTTTTCACATATCGAATTCAAACCAAAACTGAGTAAGTACGCGAACGCCCTTAGGCGTCGTCAAGTCGGTTTGTGCTGTCTTGTAGTCGATTCGATGATGGTAGGCAATGGTCAATCTCAAAGCTCACGACACCAAAAAGCTTATGGTCTTATACATATAGACATAGGGCGGTTTTCCACTTACCGGCACGGCGACGGGACGGCGACGGCGACGGGCCGGCGCTCCGTTTTTCCACTAGACGGCGACGGCGACGGCGCGGGCTACGCTCAGTACAGACACGCACGCCAATTTTACAAGACTTAAAAATGTCCTCGTCTAGTCGTCGTACTATTTATTTGCTCTACCTTTTACATTTAAGGAGAAAATATCTAAAACGTAGAAAAGTAAATTTTTGGGTCGATCCACTTATTAAAGTTAGGTATTTAAAGGGTTCTTACTAAACTTTATTTGATAAACTAAAAATGAACAATAAGCAATTCTTTAACTATTTTCGAATGACTCAAGAAACATTTAATTATCTGTTGGAGAATTTATGTGAAACAATCCAAAAGAAGGATACAAAATTTTTTCAAAAACAGTTTTCGACTGAACGCACCGATCGAAAAACAGTTTATCCACTAACGCCATCTGTGCAATCAGTTGAATTTGAATATTACGTATGCCATACCGTAGAGTTTGCCAAAACTGTGTTGGTATGGCTTATGCAGCGAATAGAATAGATGGCGCTAGCACAATAAAGAAAAAAAGATATCGAAAAAACTGTAAATCTATAGTTGAAACTATATAGGTACTAATAATTATTACCAATTTTTATTATATTTGAAATTTATCAATTAACCTAACTATTACAATAATGTACCTACGTACAAATGACTTTTATGTTGTGATATAAATAATAAGAATATCTTATAATATGCTGTAAGTATAAAAAAATTAAATAAAACAATATCAAACTTATGTTTGTAGTTCATTTCATACAAAATAAGTGCATACGACCTCAAATATAAGCTTGTCAACAATAAGGTTGCGTTCGCGACTGTACAGGCTGAACCCTGCCCCGCGCGCGCACACACGCACGCACACGGCTACATACGTATACAAAACACACACAGATTTGCCGGCCGGCGGCGGCATCGGTGGGGGTCAACGGGCCGTGCCGTCGCCGTGCCGGTAAGTGGAAAAGCGTGCCATATAAACTCATACATTTATGCTGCCACGGCAGCCGTCGCCGGGCCGTCGCCGTCGCCGTGCCGGTAAGTGGAAAACCGCCCATAGACTGTTAAATTTTTAAAAGTACTAGAAAATTTCGCCACTCCCACTAGCGACTCGGTAGCATAATTGGTTAGTGCATTGGGCCGGAATCCTAAGGGTGCGGGTTCGAGTCCCGTCTGAGCTGCTACGGGCGAGTCGATTTTTTCTAGTATTTTTCAATAATATTAAGTAACTTAATATAGATAGACTGGGTTAACGGCTAACACACTTATTGTATTTTTTTGTTTTAGTGCACATATTGTGACAAATCTTTCTCCTACCAGCATGACAAGAACAGGCACATAAAAGACATACATTTGCGCCAAGGGACAGTTGAATGTAATGTCTGTTTTAAGAAGTTTAATACAAAGTAAGTATAAGCAATAGCAACAGAAGCAGCACTCCGCAAAGTCATTTAAATAAATAGCGACTTTTCCTTCGACACAATAATGTGCAATTCAGGTCGCGCTGTTCACCTCGTAGTTGCCTCTCTTTCTATCGCGTGCTCTTACCTTTTCTGACGACGCTACGTTAGGGTTGTCTTCTTTTAAATGAACTGCGTAGCATATATTATCATAATGTGAAAAACGACAATTGTTTATTGGTTTTTTTTTTATTTTGACATCCATACACGGCACAGTAATGTCGATTCGACATTGTTACTATTATAAAGAGGCAATACCTACGCAGGCAGCAAGATGCCGCGCTTGTACGGCGGCGGCGGGCATGTGGCGGCCCTCTGCTCACTTGTGCCTTCGAAGGCACGCAGAGCGGCGCGACCTTGAGCGAGTGAAGGAGGCCTGGCTATACTCACATAGTATTAATAACAACTATCGCAGCTTCCTCCGCCCCTCGCCACGTCTGTCCTGTCACCCACCAAAGGCGCGGTACAGCGATTACGGTCAAGCTATAAACGCAAAATAGCGGTACCTACTGAAGCTTTACGGAGTAGAGACGGCAGCGGCATCGACCCGATATGCCATTTAGATTATTTTTTACCACGTTTTTATAGGTTGCTTTCTCATTTATTTGTTTGTCCACAATTTTTTTTAAATTGTATCAACCTTGTGTACATATTATAAACATAATTATAAAAATAAATTGACATAGACATGACATAGTACACACGACGGCACATCAGACTATTCCGGCCTTACCACAAAAGATCTTAAAACACTGTTTAAGTGTGATGCTGTCTCTTTTAAATAATATTGTAAAAAAAGTGACAGCATCACATTTAAACAGTGTTTGAGCTAAATACTAACAGTTTAATAATAACAGTTTGTGGTTGATGATTTCAGAAAAATATTGCAAGGACATAGATCGAAGATACACAAAATCAAGAGCGATCGACAAGGCCGCTTGCCGGCTTACTTGCAGTGCCAAACCCAACAAGTACCTAGTGATAATCCATAATCCTTAGTATGATGTGACCAAGAATAAAACAGTTTATCAGTAATAAACAGGTACTTTTATAATTATTTAATAGTAATATTGAACTCACTAGTTTATTTTGTAAATAGAATATTATCACATATTTTATTATTATTGACATAATGTAATGTGTTTAATGACGTACTTACTACGGACATTTTATTTATGTAGAATTAAGACAATAATTATTATAATTTTAATATCTATCACAAAACATTATTTATCCTTCCATATCGTAAGTATGTTACATTGAAAGTCAATGACACTATTTTATGGCTTATGATAGCAATAAAATTATCTTCAAAGTATTCCTGACATTTTATTCTTGAAAAGGAGTCCATACTGTACGAACTAGATTTTTGTTGAATAATAATTGTCTTCCTTTAAAAAACCAATTGAACATGAAGATGATAATTCTTATTGCATTGCTACATAGTGTGGTAAGCTTTGATCTACCACAAGATGGATGTCGTTCACAACTGAAAATAAACGACGATCATTTCAATTCTAATTTACGACGTTGGCGACGTATACCCTACCGACGCACACTTCGACGTTTACGGCAACTTGTTCTATGTAGAGTCGGGACGCAACGAACGTGGATTTTACTTTAACATCAATGTTATCAAATTCAAAACTAGTGTAGCTCAGAAAATACAAGGTAAGATGATTTCTGTTTTATTTAATTATCTACCTGTAAGTATGAGAACTGTTTCATGCAGTTTTTAAAAAGTGTTAAATATATTCATAAGTTTTTAAAATTTGTTAAATTTTATAATTAATACTAAATTACATAAATTAAAAATCTCCCTTAATGTTCAATTTATTTCAATAGAATGCATTTCTCAAATATTAATAATTTTGTCGTAGGTTTACCGGAAGGACTTAGCTACTCAATCGCAATGGACAAGAAAAATGCGAAAGTGTATTTTGGTACAGGCAAGGGAATATATAGTTACAGCTACGAAACCCATAACGCTACCCCGATATCTAAAAGCGCTTTGAAACTAGACATGATATTTGTAGACAAAGATAGCAACAAGTACATTACTGAACATAACAATGGCATCGAAGAACTGTATCGTTTGGATGGAGATAAAAAAGTTCGTATGTCATACCCACAATCGTTTAATGAAATGGCAATAGATGACCACAATAATTTCTATTACATCTTAGGAGAAGAGATTTGTGTATTAAAAGCGACTCAAACCGAATCGTCGTGTTTCGGCAAGGTGCATTACAATGGAATAGCACAAATATCTATTCACGATGAAAGAGTCTTTATTGCTAGTAACAACTTGACTTACTTTCATGTAAATGAAACTAATAATCTGAATTCAGTAGATAATCTCCCGGGACAAGTAACGGCTATAGCGTTTGAACATACTGGCGACTTTGTTCTTGGAGTGCCCGGCAAAATAATTAAGTATAAGAATAATGATTGTCATTTAAAGAAAAATGTATCCATTAACAAATATACTGATGGGGTTGCGACACAGGATGAGAAGAAAATGTAACAGAGACAGTCCAAAACATTCCGTTTATTTATATAATAATTTACAACTTACGACAAATGTAACTTAACTACCTACTTATACTTATTAAGTTTTTATACAGAAGAGGTATTGGCTCTACAGCACAAAATTTAAAAACTAGTCAGCTTACATGGACGATGTAATTATTACAGGTTAAAGTCACTCCTGAAAACACAAGCTCACTTTATTATTGTTTATATTTAACATTTTATTAGAAAATCTTAATATTTAAAATACTGTTTAGACTACCCTACACTAAAATGTTATTTATATCTATTTACTACTTTATAGGTATTAAGGGGCCGTACAACGTCAAATACACATTTTTGAGCAACGATTTCACACAGTACCTATTATTTGATTTATCGGTCCCAGAAAAACAATGTAGAAAGTAGATCATAGTACCTTCTCAGTTATGTAATTGACAGAAAAACCATAGCTAAAACTTTTCTCTATAGAAAAAATCGGTGACCTCCAATTTTATATTTCTTCATTGCTGCGCCAGGCCAAACAATAATAAACCTATAATCTTGAAACTATAATAAAAAACCTTAGATAGCTCTCTAGTTTTGTGATTGTCAGTTTTCATAAATAATAAAAAAAAATAGTTATTAATTTGAAACGAACGATGATGTTGTCAATAATTTCAATAATTTTTACTATGAAAATTTCTTCCAGCGTTGTACGCCCACTTAAATATCGTTGCACTTTACTGATGGCGCTTTCACACAGTCACCTCGCCAAGGTACCAAGGTGCATGCAATAATTGGTTATGTACTCTACTAGCTAGTAGGTAGTTGCAAATGTACAAATAAGTATTTAGCGGTGAAATTAGCGATGCGCGCAAGAATGCACCGATGTGGCGCGCACCGATAATCATAATATCGGCGATAATGTGGAAGCGCCCATACAATTTAAAACATATTTGATCATATCCTAAAGCTTGCATAGTACAATTGTTTTGTTTTGACAAGCTAACCAAAACTTATTCTGTAGTTTAGAAATAACTACTTGCTAGGAATTACAGAGGCCAGACTGACAAAATTCGCTGTATTAGGAGCTATTTATCTCAAAAAGCAGAAAATGACGATTACGTCTGCCAAAATATCGAAAAAAAAGCTCGATCAGCTTGTTCGGACATTTTGTATGGAAAGTCGTTTTTTTTGTCTGTTTTGGAAAAGTCGTAGAACAAAATAACCCTGTATATTATTGATATACCTTTTACCACAGAATAACTAATAAAGATTAGTAGTATTAGATTTTAAATTCAATTATTAATGTACAAAAAAAAATCGATACGCCTTTTTAGCTGATTTTTAAGATTGTGACTCATAGTTCAAAAGTTATTCGTTCAAATTAATATAGGTATTATTGTTTCTAAAAATATAGGTTTTCGAGATAGTAAAAATAATTAGTAGTAGATATCATATTTTTAAGTTGAATGTAAACTTTTGAAATCGAGAAAACCTCAAATTTCATTGATCGTCGGCAACGCGACGCGGTGTAACCACCACGCTGAGCACGGATTTGCACTTGAACATTAAAGCTTTTAATTCGATATTACTTCGAAGGTTGAAGCTGCTAATTCTGGCCTAGGTAATATTCTTAAATGTTGATTTACCACCATTCTATGTGGGTTTTTCACACCGGTGCGGCGCGGCGCGGTGGGCGAGGTAATAACTGAATGCCAATTGACTTTGTTATTATTATTAGTGTTTCTTGAATTGGCTCGGAAAAAAAGAAGAAACAGAAAAATAATCATAAGTGGTGTACTCAACTCCATTGTTGTAAGTTTACGGAGATATTCAAATATCCCAACTTTACTCGCCGCCCGCCAGTCATGAAATGAGATGAGATAATCCAAAGACTTCCAAATTCTGTACCAGTACATTTTTCTCTGAGGCTTCAATTTCTTCGATTTGAAATTGTCGCAATCTTACCAAGCAAACTAAATAGTAAAATACAGGTCATCACAATTTCAAATTTTCTATCCATTCTTCGCCCTCAATGTTGAAAAATCACCTTAACAAGTAATTAAGAGACCAGTGCCCTTAGATTAATCCTTCAAGTCCTGGAAAATGAGACACAATAAATTTTCCATTGTTGTGCAGCCCGATCGGGAGTTCAAAACTTATCAAACTTCAATGAGGCAAAATGTTTTGAGAAATAATTGGGAATGTTATAGGTTGGGCCTGTGAATTAGACAATGCCATAGGCTGACTAGTGCTTGAAATTGTGATCTGTTGTGTAGAAGTCTGGTGCACTAACTGCTGGGCTGATGGTACTAGTTGCTGTTGAGCAGATTGCTGAGCTGCAAGCTGTTGGGCAGATTGTTGCGCCACCATTTGTTGAGCTGACTGCTGAGCTGCTGCCAAATGCTGAGCTGACTGCTGAGCTGCTGCCAAATGCTGAGCAGATTGTTGAGCTGCTAAATGTTGAGCAGATTGTTGTGCAGCTAAATGTTGTGCCGATTGTTGAGCAGCTAAATGTTGCGCTGACTGTTGAGCAGCTAAATGTTGCGCTGACTGTTGAGCAGCTAAATGTTGGGCAGATTGCTGAGCAACAGCTAATTGTTGTACAGCCGATTGTTGAGCAGCAAATTGAGGATTTTGATGTTGAGGCACCACTTGTGATTGTAATGCTGATTGCTGTACCAACTGTTGAACTGCAGTTTGTGGTGCATTGCTCATCAACTGTTGAGCTTGGGGTGCTAAAGTTAGTTGTGCTGGTGTGACAGCTACTACAGTCTGTCCACCACCCATCAAAGTTCCTGAATCACTTACTTGCATTAGTTGTTGTGCTCCTGCACTTGTCACTATAAGAGCCCCAGAGTTACCCATGAGCTGTTGTGTGGTGCTTACAGTTAAAATTTGAGGAGCCGGTGTTAACAACTGTGCTCGAGAGGCAGCAGGAGCTAATGCTAAGTTTGGGGTACCAGCTGTAGGTACCAACGCTGGCAAAGCTCCAGACAAGCTCACTATAGGTGTCATACTAACAGTTGCTAGTGACACTGGAGCTGAAGTGCCATGTCTTGAAGTGATCACACAAGGCTGATCGGCTCTAACAGATGCAGTCTGTTCTAATAGAAATTCATTCATGGAAGTCAGTTGAATATTTTTCTCTGTCAAATCTGCTACTTTTTTAAGCAATACACTAATATTATCATGTAGTAGTTTGACTTTATGGTCCAAATTATCACAATTGGGGCATAAATTAGATGCAGATAACACTTGCTTCTCTAAACTACTGTCATCATAAGTAAATCTTCTTAATTTAGCTTCTGGTGGAGAGTCCTCTTCTGTAATTTGTGGAGGTGGTCTATTAAATTGAGGAGGTGGTACTGATACAGGAATAATGTCTTTCCCAACTACATCTGGCATGTGCACAAATTTGCAGTCCTGATTGGAACAAGCACCATGTAAATAAGCCTGGCACACTGGCACATTTCGGGAATCACGTGGGAAAATACCAGAATAGTAGAAATTTTCTTCCTCTTCAACAGTACTATGTATAAATTTACAATTGTTTCTAAAACAACCTTTATTTTGAAAATCATGACAGAAACGAAAAAGTTCTTTCAAGCAAGGAATGGGTGGTACTTCATGAATGTATCGACAGTTCTCTCGGGTGCAGAAACCTCGTATGTAGTCTCTGCAATAACTGCTAGCCGGCACTGTAAAGTCTGAGTCTTCCGCAATATTCATTGTGTTAACTGCGTTCGACGGTCCTTTTCCTATCATGTTTCAATGTCGTATTCGTAGGCAATTAGATTCCTAATTGAGGATTTGGCGACTATCTTCATCGGTACATTTTTATAGTTACCTTTACCTTATGCAGTCTTAATTTCTTGGAGAAGAGCATCAAGATTGCATGGAGAAGAGGTAGGTAATCCTTGAAATCTATTGTTCCATCAGCATGTTTTATTTTGTCTGAACCAGACCAACTTGCATTAAAAAAATCAATAAGTTACCCATCATCGGTACAGTGACTTCATCGAAATAGCAACACAACACAACACAAATAGTGAATCTATAATACAACAAATCAAATCCACAATAAGTACCAAATTTATTAATGACAGTCGATTGACCACAGATCACTATCGATTGACGGACGATGGACACGGAGATTGACGGACGGCTAAGGCCGCGTTCCAAATCACGCCAACAGAGGCGCGTTCTAAACCTACGCTCCGAGTGCAACCTAACCACAACCAAACGCCTCTAACGGCGTTCCAAACATTAGAGCGTTGCAACTTTTTAACCATTAAAATCGGTGGTTGGAAAACGCTCTGACGTTTGTCTATAGAAAAAATGTCAATGTCAATTGACATTATTTTGTATTTTGATGTTTTTGAGTCTAATTCTTAAAATAATCATGGTAGATCCTCAAAAAACGGAATTTGTTTGATTTAGAATAAAGAAAAGTTTAAATTATTCGTATTCCAAATGGAAAATGAAGACTTTGTATTGACATTGACATTTAAAGTTCTTGGTCGTTCCAAACCTTAGAGTAAGTTATAAAACAATCAAACAACCGCGCTCTAAGGCTTTGAACGCAACCCAGTGCTCACAGCATGTGACGTCATTATATACCGGTCCAAATCATTAGCACGCTCACGATACTATTGATTTGGACCGCTTTGTGAGAGCGCTAACGCCGCTAACGTTGGATTGTATGAATAAAGTAACCTCAAAAAGGAGTTGTCTCGGTAAAGTAAATATTTCTTAAGGAATAGAATAAGAATAATAGTTAAGAATATTTTAATGAATACGAATCAAGTTCTTTCACTCAAACGAATTATTTACCTACCAATTTATAAACCATCAAAGCTTCAAAATACTTATTACCGCTGCTAGCTCTTTCAACATCAGTATAATATAATTATTTCGTTCGTATCTTCACAAAACACCTGCAGATCAATAAATTCAGCCACCTTTTGTAAAAATCACAAAAAATAACCACAACGTCCACAACAATTTCCCAATTTACCCAGGTATTTTTTGAAATTTGACAGCTACACCGACTACGCTCACAGTGCTTTGGTGGAATACGCTGAGCGTCGTTAGCACTTGCGATGACGTCATCTGTGACGTCACTTCAACGTTTACGTGAGCGTTTTAAGTAGAGATGGGCGGTGGGTAAATACCCAATGGGTATTTACCGGGTAAATACCCAATTTGGGTATATACCGGGTATTTACCGGGTAAATACCCAAAAGCATGGGTAAAAACAATAAGCACGATGTGGTTTAGTAGTATTTTTTCTTTTCGTCTTTATTTCTATTCATTTTAGTTTAGTTTTATGTTTAGGTACAAAAAAATTATATTATCTTGATTATTGACTAAACTAGTGAGATGATTTTTCATTTCCGACTATTTGGTTAGTTGTGTTCTATAACAAAAATAAATTAAAAAATAATAATTTAGTTAGTTACATTATGAATTGAATTACTTTACTAAATAATTTAAAAAAAATGGATATTGTACTGGTAGTTACGAACAGTCATAAATAATTATAGCCGTATTGTTGTTAATCAGTCTTTTCAAAATATGCCCTAACCGCTCGGTTGTCCCGGGCGCCCGTCGTAATCACTCGAGCTTTGCCCGTCAATTTTCCACCCTTGCCGGCCCCTCGCCACCGGGCGGCTCGGTTCCCGTTAAAGCGTTCATTGCGACTTAACTCGATATGTTACACTATCAAGTGTTGTGTTTTTAAGATAAGTTTTTTATAATACAGCTATAGAATGCAGTTAGTGGGGCCGGAAATCGATAAAATTGTGCGCATCGTGATGAAAGATGATGAATTTTTACCATGCTTAGGGGACACCACTGTGATTATTTTTAGGTGTGGAGGCTATCTGGATTTGACCCCTAACGTACTTTAGAGGTCAAATTCGATATAGAGGACGTTTTATTCCGTATTATTCCGTTTTACGTCTTTTTACGAAGCTAATACCCTTCCTATTTAGCTGAAAACTGACATATGAAAACACATCTACACATCACCCCCTTTCCAATGAAACCTCAATCATCAAAATCGGTTCAGTAGTTTATGCAGCAAAAGTGATTTTTAACATTTGAGAGATATTCAAATGAGTACTGAATAGTACTGATTACTGGTTGCTGAAAGAAAAAAGTACAAATATTGGCATAAAAAATATGATTAGAAAGCCACATTAATACAGATTTGAAAAATATAAATTTAATTGGAACAGTTTGATAAAAAAACGCGTTCAAAAATATTATACACAGTGCGGTAATTACATAAAAAAATCTTAAAAATGCGTTCTGTTAAAGGCCGGTGCAGTTATCTCTGTGATACCAACACCAAATTTTTATATGTTGTTTAACATTTTGTTTTCTCTTAAAAACCGTCGGGAATCGACCTGTGAAGTGCCTTGTTCCAGAGACATAACGTCATCAAAATGGCGACGAATATATTAAACTATATGGAAATTCAATCTTTAAAAACTCCCCATTTTTTATTATATTTTAAAATACCGTAAATATTAAATTGATAATTTTAGTGCAAACAAAAAATATGTTGATAAATTCCATTTAATGCAGATTAAAAAAAAAATTTTTTTAATAACCTTTACAAACAATAAATAGCGAATTTTTTTTTAAATAATATCTTTTTATTTATAGAATAGAATAGAAAATAGTTTATTATTAATCTCACAAAGAATGAACAAAATACTTAAACACTAAAATAAAAATCCATTAAATAAAATAAATGAAAAGAGATAAAAAAAAACAAAAAAAGAGATTAATAAAAGGCCCCTGCCTCAGCGTATGAATGCCGTGACGTTAGTGTTTCAAAATTTCTTATAAGTAAATTAACTAGGCTTTACAAAAGTATAGGACCAACTTGAAAAACGCTTCATTAATATAGTTTTTTTGAAGAAACTGAAAAAAATGGTAAGTTTTTCGAGCAGCACAGGGTTGCAGAGCTGCATACTTCAGTATGAACTACTTTCAAGGGGCATAACAACATTTATACAATCGTGTTACATGTGCGATTTTTGCCTTTTTGTGTTGATTTTGAGTGGCCTTTTTTGGTTTTTCAAATAATTTACAAATATATCATACTTCTTAGTTTTCGTTTTTTTTAATTTTCTTTAAAACAATAACATTAAAGTATTATAATATTTATATGTATATTTGGAAACAGCTATTTATTAGCTTTCATTGGATAGCCATATTGTTATACGATTAAATAAATATACTTTAATACAAAAATCTTTTATAAAGGAAATCGACGGCGCGCGACGTTTACATTTTTTTTTCGCTATTTATTGTTTGTAAAGGTACTTGAAAATTATATATTTTCAAATCTGCATTAAATTGAATTTATCAACACATTTTTTGTTTGCACTAAAATTATCAGTTTATTATTTACGGTAATTTAAAATAAAATAAAAAATTAAAGTTTTTAAAAATTGAATTTCCATATTATAATTTAATATATTTTAGTTTTGTATTAACATAACATTATAGAACACTTAATTCCCTTTAATCTGACACCGGATTCATAGAATCATAATTATCAGGTTTTTTTTCAAAATACGTCTGTTGGAAACTGGCTGGTCGTCATAGAGAATATAATATTGTTGTAGGCTAAACGAAAAATAACATAGCTGTCACTGCTGTCTGTAACCGATATTATTTGTGCCGATACTAGAAATACATTATTCATTGTTGTAAAAACGTGTTTTCCATTTTAGTCCACGCTCACGTAGTTAACAACGTCCGTCGCCATTTCGATGACGTCATATCTCCGGAATAAAACACTTCACAGGTGGTCTCCCGACCGTTTTTAAGAGAAAATAAAATGTTAAACAACATATAAAAATTTAGTGCTGGTATCACAGAGATAACTGTAACGGCCTTTAATAAAACGCATTTTTAAGATTTTTTTATGTAATTGCCGCGCTGTGTATAATATTTTTAAACGTATTTTTTATGACACTGTTCCAATTAAACTTATATTTTTTTAAATCTGTATTAATGTGGCTTTCTAATAATATTTTTTTAAAGCCGATATCTGTACTCGTTTCAAATTTATCGTCACTGGAATATATTTTTTTGTTAATAACATTTTCGATTTTTGGGGTTCGGAATTACGGTTATTTATTTTCTAGTATGTAAAGGTTTGTTTTTTATTTCAGAAATCTATTGGCCGTCTTTTATTTATCCGAAAATGATACCACACTTGCCCTAGTAGCTGTAAATTTGCAGTTATTACGACAAACATGCGGCGAAATGATAGGTCCGTGATGAACAATTTGACCTCTATAATCTCTTAGGGGTCAAATCCAGCTTGCATCCACATCTTAAAACGATCACTGTAGTGTAACTTACGAATGGTAAACGAATCACGCTTTCATCACAATGTGCACAATTTTAATGAAAATAAGCGATTTCCGGCTCCACTACGTCTTTTGTTTTTCAAAACGCGATTCCGGTAAAGTATTACGATGAGGTAAACATTGAGATGGCGCGTTTTAAAGCGCACTTTTATTAAAAATTCGTACTAAAAAATTAAAGCGATGACCTATGGTTTTTTATTTTAAAATACGTCAATAAGATAATAAAGATTATGTTAAAAAATAAAAACATACACTTGTCTATACAAAATACTAAAATTACTCAAAACACAGAAAACACAATACACTTTTCGACAGACCACCACGTTCAATACGAATTGTCCTTTTTTTTTTCTCTCAGAGACCTAATGCTTGCTTATGGATTGTACAGCTAGCAAATTTCACAGAATAACGAGACAAACGTTCAGAAATGTCCTTAAGAGTAAAAGAGATAAGTATAATTAAATAAATCGAGGCCTCTCTCACGCGCTAGCCCATGTCAACCAGTAGTTGACACGGGCATTTCAGGTAAGTACTCAAACTCGTGTCAACTACTGGTTGACATGGGCAAACTAATCGCATTACAGAGTAAAAAGTCGTTGGACCTGTTTTTAGCAAACATGCCAGATGCTCTACACCTCCATGACAGATCAAGCAGCATTTAAATAGTATAATAAGAGACTTAAAAAATAGTTGGAAAGTAAATACCCACCCTTTGGGTATTTACCTGGGTAAATACCTTGATTTTGGGTACGTTGGGTATTTACCCGGTATTTACCGGGTAGAATCCCATCTCTAGTTGTAAGCATGAATTGGACCGGGGGGCGTTAGCGCTCACACAGTGCTGTAAGCGTGATTCGGAACGCGGCCTAAAGGTGCGGGCACATTTGCCAATGACTTGACAGTGACAGCCAAGAGCATCGCAAGGAGTATAATATTGTACAGATTAAAATACATCGTTTTGTTCAAACAGCAACACTCTTAAGGCCGGCCACACACAGACGGAATCCCGTTACGGAATTCCGAACGGAATTTCGATAATGTATGAAAATTCCGTACGGAAAAATCACGTATGTGTGTGGTAGTCCATTGATTTGTATAGATTAGCTGCGTTCGGAATCACGTATGTACGGAATTCCGTAACGGGATTACGTCTGTGTGTGGCCGGCCTAATTATACACATTTTTTTCTTACATATCGCAGGAAAGAGATTCACATTTGACTTTGACAATTTATGAACCATAGCCAGTAGTAGTAGTTGTAATTCGCCTTTTGGTTTTGGACAGGCGAAGGTCAAAGCATGAACCATAGCCAGTGAGTGAGTAACATTAGTATATTAAAAAGGGGGTAACATAACTTAATTTCTTCTTCTTATTTTTGTTATGGCAATCTACTCCTCTTCAGGGAGTAATTTTTGCCAGTGTCAAGTGTTAAATAATTCAGTGGTTTTTCAGTTTACATTAGAATGCGGGTGCATCGCATTCCAATGCTGCTTGAAGCATTTGGCATCAAATATATCGATACAGTTTACTCGGTTAAGTTCTGCCGAGGTAGCCAGTAGCCACCACTACAGTAAAAGTCTCAGCTTCACACAACCAAGATCGCACCGCATTTCAATTATCCCACATATTATTCAGATGCACTTGTACCACAAAACTGCACCAATTTTAAGACACAATATCCATGTGCGTGTGGTGTGAGTGTTCCTATCCTAGAAATTGATTTGACCATACGAAGATTTTAAGAAATAATTGTGAAAACTTGATGGTGAAATCGAAAAATTTGTGAAACCTATGTAGACTAAGTTATGGTCGATTATATAGAACACTCACACCGCCAGTCTCGCGAAAACGCCATACTTGATATCATAAAATATACTAGACGTATGTTAATAAAAGATATATGGAAAATTTGTGCTGAATTTGTGACAACTATTCACAAAATAATCAATTCATTATCATGATTAATTTGGATTTTATAAGGGTTTTTTAGGAACACTCACACCACACGGTGTGTGGTGTGAGTGTTCCTGAAATTACTAACTTTAACTGAATAATATTGAAATTTTATTATTGTATATGATAATTAGTATTCAGAGTAAATTTGTGACACATAAATCTTGTCACAAAACGTGATAGATCAAGAGCAATTAAACATTTTGTTTCTTTTTCAATGCTCGTGTGAGTGTTCCATATTTTGGCATTTATTTGATTAACCAGACCTCGTATACGAGTGGAGGCTGCAGCCAAAATTGTGAAAAGTTTGTTCTTAAAATTTAAAACATCTTCTATTTCCGTAAGTGTTATACTTTAATAGTTATATATTTTTTACATTTTCAAAGGAATATTTTGTGTAGGGTGGGTATGCTTTTTTATTTTGTCGGACACAATTTTCGTCTACCCTCGTATTGGCTAACCTTTACTCGTAGTTTGGCGTTGTAATAATTCTATTTTTATTGCAGTCTGTTGTTAAATTCTCCAGTGTTTCTGTTTACTAATAACAAGTAATCATGTAAGTTATTATATTTTTCTATAGGTACTTTTTATTTATTTTATCTAATACTAGCTTTTGCCCGCGACTTCGTCCGCGTGGATATTCGGAAAATTCCTAGGGAACTTTTGACCGGGGGGTAATTATGTAACTCTGTTGCAATCAAATCTGGCAGAATCTGTGTGCCATTCCAAATCCGTTCAGCCATTTTTTGCCCCCCCCGACGCAAAAAGAGAGGGGTGTTATAAGTTTAACGTGTCTGTGTATATGTCTGTGGTATCGTAGCTCCTAAACGGATGAACCGATTGGTAGGGTAACCATGACCTGATCAGCCGTTTGAAGATCATCAGCTCTTTAATAGTTGATGAGGGGATCTTACTAACTTCCATATATCCTATCGATTTGAAATTTGGTACAGTATTACTTTAATGAGCTTTTGATGAGAGGATCTGACTACCTTTCATGTGTCCTATCGATTCGAAATTTAGTATCATGTTATTTCAATGAGATTGGAAGTATTTAAGGTAAGGTAACCATGACCTGATCAGCCGTGTGTCGGGGGTTGATTGAGTAACAAACATCTAAACATCCAAAACATTAAACTTTCACATTTTTAATATAAGTAATTCCCGTTCTCGTTCCTATTCCCGTTCCCGTATTTTACTTAGGGGAAAATTTTTACAATAGTAAAGATGATCCTGTTATTTTACATTCTCTGTCATACGGACTTTTAGACTTAAATAAAAAGTGACTGTGACATACAGACGGACAGACAGACAGACATGACGAATCTATAAGGATTCCGTTTTTTGTCTTTAGGCTAAGGAACCCTAAAAAGATGTTATCGAGCCCAATAAAATGTAATACCTAGGTACTATAGCGTAAGTAACAAAATAACCGTTACATAAAGATGCTGGTAACAATAAACGCAACGCTTAATTGCATGTTATAAACCATAAATATATTTTTTTTACATTTCGTGTTGTATCTATTTTTTGTAATAAAATGCTTAAACAAAGGTTTTTTCCCGCTTTTTGTTCATAGGCATGGTCACCCTACATAAGACTTTCCTTTGAAGATGTAAAAAAATGATAACTATTAAAGTATAACACTTACGGAAATAGACGATGTTTTAAATTTTAAGAACAAACTTTTCACAATTTTGGATGCAGCCTCCACTTGTATACGAGGTCTGGTTAATCAAATAAATGCCAAAATATGGAACACTCACACGAGCATTGAAGAAGAAACAAAATGTTTAATTGCTCTTGATCTATCACGTTTTATGTCAAGATTTATGTGTCACAAATTTACTCTGAATACTAATTATCATATACAATAATAAAATTTCAATATTATTCAGTTAAAGTTAGTAATTTCAGGAATTGTGAGTGTTCCTTAAAAAACCCTTATAAAATCCAAATTAATCATGATAATGAATTGATTATTTTGTGAATAGTTGTCACAAACTCAGCACAAATTTTCCATATATCTTTTATTAACATACGTCTAGTATATTTTATGATATCAAGTATGGCGTTTTCGCGAGACTGGCGGTGTGAGTGTTCTATATAATCGACCATAACTTAGTCTACATAGGTTTCACAAATTTTTCGATTTCACCATCAAGTTTTCACAATTATTTCTTAAAATCTTCGTATGGTCAAATCAATTTCTAGGATAGGAACACTTACACCACACGCACATCAATATCCACTATGAAACAAGCAAATAATTAAAATAGACACCGAACCGAACATAAAATGGCGCCAAAAACTCCTAACTTAATTTCGTCGGATTAAAATCGAATCAGTAAAAGTCGTTTGTTTTCGACCAGTATATTTGTTCTGTGGTCTCGTCCTAAAATCGGACCGTCTTCTCTTTGGTTGGTTAAAAAAAATATATAGAAAGTTGTACTCTATGGCTTTATGTTTCATTTTCATTCATGTGTTTGTGTGGTGTGTCTGCTTTGTCTTGTCTTTTTTGTAGTTTATTTCTTTGATTTCACTGAATTTTTATTCTTTTCCATTTATAATCAATGAAGTAAAAGTGTTCATTGCAAAAATACTAGCGGAGAAATAAAAATGAGGTACTACTTTTTCAATGATTCATTTATTTTATCAAAAAGTGCAGCATGCTTTTTTTTGTGTCTATCATACATCGAATAGTGTTTTTGTTTTAGGTAACAGATATAAATAGGGGACAATGTTCAAACAACAGCTGTCACCACGCAGCATACACCCTTACCAAACAACAGTGGTGCCTCGTAGCGAGCATCAATATTCATCGGCGGCTAATCAAAGGGCGAAGTACCCTTGGGCTGAAGATATCAACACACCAGTGTATCAGGTGGCTGGCACGGACAGCTCTACTTCTGATAATGCGTACCATGTAAGAAGCTTTACTATCCTTATCCTTACTGTGAAAACTGTTTATTTATTTGTTACTATTTATTTGTTACGCCTTCACGTCTTAACTACTGAACCGATCATCATGAAATTTTACATGCACGTTGTCAGGGGTACAGTGAAGGACATAGGGTAGATTTCATCCCGAAAAAAGTATTGTTCCCGAGGGATATAAAAAAAACTTTCCACGCAGACAAAGTTACGGGCGGCCGCTAGTAATCTATAACCAATGCTATTTTCATCTACAGTCTCGTGCAACCAAATAGACTAGCAGGTCAGGTCATACGAAAAGGGCCCAAATTTCATTAGTATAATAGGCAACTTGAAGTGCGGCTAAACCTAGTTCTAGCCGGCTAAAACTAGGTGTAGCCAATAGCTGTTGGTTAAAACTAAATGTTGACTCCTGTAGGGCCCGAATATAGGCTAGAAATTTAAGAAGGGCACATTTACCCATCAACTGTCGGTATTACCCGTAACTACTGCAATTCTTAAACTTATTATGAAGCAAGCAAATGTTTTTACTCGATTATAAATTATTTGTTTATAGAGTTCAATAGATTTGTTAATTATGATGGTGAAAGCTACCATTTGGTTTTCAGAATTCAGGTTTCTTATAAATATAAATATAATAGGTATTTCAAATGAAGAAGTTAAATTAATTTAAAGTAAAATTAATAAAATTAAATGTTTTCAGGTTCCCCATTTCTATAACGGAACATTAAGGGAGTATACTCATCCATCTCCTGTATATCAAGCTCCTTATGGTACAGGAACATGGCGTAATTACAAAAACTTTGAAAAATTCCCCCATCGTACTTCATCAGAAGCTTATACATTTCCTCAATGTGCGTCTGCATTTTCACTCCCTCTATGCGAAGAGCCGCAAAGTGTTAGCCGGTCTCCTGTACCACCGGTCCCTTCAATCAGCCCTGAAGTACCAGTCATAGGTGCATGTGGAGGTCATTGTCCTGGATTTGAATATGTGTGCTATTATATTTTACAGGTACAGTGGGTACATTATGTAATAATTATTTTAGATAAGACAAAAACTTAGATGTAAGTATATTTAATACTTAAAAATGTTTCAGGTAATATTTGTTGTTGGCATATTAACTGGAATTTCATTGTGTATTGCGGGTATTGTGTTGAGACGCACAAATCGGAATGGTGACCTAGGAGTATTAGTGTACATAGGTAAGATTTATTTTGCTAGTTGATTTTTGTTGATTTTACAGAAAACTTTAATTGTGGAATGGTTCAGCCACTAAAAAAAATACATTATTGCCAAATAGAATGGCATTATATACAGGGAATTTTTTGCTTAATTTGTAATACTTAGTATTATATTATATTAGCTTAATATGTAATATTATTCTTGTTTAGGTTGTTTATCATCTTGTGTATGCGGTGTGCTTTTGGGTGTGCAATGCTGCGTGCACCGGGAGATAAGACAGCGCAAACTACGGGCCAATATGCATATACCAATGCAGCATATACAGGTATTGAAAGAACTGAATACAATCATTTGAAATAATCATAATTAATTTTCAAAAATCTAAGTAGTGTTTTTTTATTACATTATTACTATTTTTAAATTCAGGATTATACCTAAGTGTTCTTCTCTTCTAGGAAACACCAGCCACAGCTTGCCCACTTCTAGCTTCATCACTACCTCATACTCAAATTTATAGGTTTGTACAAAGTGAAATATATGTGAACTAACTCGCCAGGAAGTTTAACTTAATCTGAGGAGTCCCCATTACCTGGTTAAAAGTGAGAAAATAATTAGATAATGTGGACCCTTCCGATATGTACCTCGGCAATCGGGCCTTACGACTACGCTTAAATTTAGTTAAAATAAAATAAATAATTCGTTTTCTTGCCAACTTTATAAGTTTAAATCGGGCATTAGGGCTGGTTCCACAGGTTCCCATTTCAGATGTCACCTGACTGATAATTTCTAACAAATTCTTTAATTAAACCTGAAGATAAAAGTGCTATCAAACTAGCCTTAAAACATTTTAAATGACTACAAAACTAGTAGTACCTATTACTGAACTCATTGTAAAGGCCTTTTGTGTTTTACAGACCTACTGTTGATATTTGCGCAGAAGATGAGACGGGCATTCCTTGGTGGAGGCGTTCCAACAGAGACTGACTAGTTTTAAGAATTATATGTACTGTACATATACTTATGTTATTTTAAGTTGAGTGAATATTATACCACGATCTTGTAATTTTATACTAAATATACCTATCTATATTACTCAATATAAAATGTCTATTGATTTCTGCCTAAACCAATGTAGTTAATAATACCGTGACCATATTTATTTATTTATTTATTTATAAATAGGTACACTGACAGATTATCATCTCTAAAATAACAACTTTAAGAATAAGATATAGCTAGACTAGACAACAATCCACAAGTAGTGTACACAGCATGATTACTTATTATCTAATGCAAGAACCAACAAATACTCACAATTAAACGAAAAATAAATTAACAGTAGGTAGGGAACCACTTATTTTTAACAAATGAGATGAATTAATATTAAAAAAAAAATACAAAAATAAATCAACAATAAAATCTTAGATAATTATGCAAAGTAAGTTTTATAAGGTGGGTGGGATTGATTCCTGGTCTTTAAGGAGGTTAGTTAAAGTCCTCTTATACCGCGCGAATTAGGGTTAAAAATGTCGATGTCTTTGCTACTACCCGCCACTTCATTGTAACTCCGACACATCCTAACCACAGGGTTATAATAAGACGTATTGTTTTTATAAACTTGGATCGCAAAAGTGTTGGGACGGCGGGACCTGTATCGTGTGTTAATGCTCAATGATGAAAACACTAACACATACAGATACTTACTTATTCAAGGCATTAAAACTTATCATATCAGTACCAGTATTAGTTAAAATATGATTGGTTATGAATACATAATTAATTTTGATGACTATTTCATAACTACTACTGCAATAATATACCATTACGTGGACTAAAAGTAGTGCAAATGAAAAACAACTGTTTTACGTAAGTAGCTTAGATTTATTATATTTTTAAACATGAAATTGTAAAGTGTAAGTACACAGCAAATTATATCATTATTCTATTTAAGTACTTTAAACTTAATAGGTACTTAAGTTTTCTTAAATATAGACATAAAAATTAAAAGAGTTAAAAATCGAAGATCAAAAGAAAAACGAAGGTAATTTTTGGAGTAAGAGAAGAACTTACAAAAAAAAAATATGTCAGTAGGTACCACTTTTCTTGAAGAGTTTTCATACATAATTATTTTGGATACACTGATAAGTGTTTATTTAGTTAGACTATACATAAATAATATCCAATGTCAATTGAAACAAAACAATTGTTAAACTTATACATAAGTGACACAAAAGACAAAACATAGCAAGAGAGCTTTTGTATGAATTCGTAGTTTAATTTTTTTTTTCGGTAATGTTAAATAATTGTATACTCACTTATTTTAAAGTAAATGCCATTTAACTTATTGATTTATCCAGTTATCACACATATTACGCTTACTTTTTTCTAGTTTTACAAATACTTTCACATGCTAAAACTACTTAGGACGGTATCAAAATAAAAATATGAAGCTTTAAAAATACGATAAAAACTGAAGAATTTCACTGAGCTTGTTAAAGAAATTCTTCGCGGATATGAAAACCAACTGTTGTCGACTCGAATACAAATATTTAAAAGTATATGAGAGTTAACACACCTATACGCGCCTTTCGGCATATGGATTTATTTATTTTTATCGCACAAAAGCGCCATAATATCATAAGAGCAAGTGTGATGATACAAAATGCGTACGGAACTGATCAGCGTTCAAGGGCCCATCGACCGACACAACCTCTAGCATTATGATACTGCTTTTGAACGACAGAAAGTAATAGAGATGGCAACATACCGAATGCCGCGTATGTTTCCTATTCGAACGAATATTCTTTCCATTACCGCATTTTATTAAATAGATCTTAAATACTTACGGCCAAATACTCAAACGAATCTTAAAGTTAAGGCCACAGTTGTCAGATTTGACAGAAACTCTATGAAACTGACAGCTTCCTTAAAGTTAAGGGGACCTTAACTTAAGATTTTAGCTAAGATGCCTTTGAGTATTCGGCCGTTAATACCCAAAGAATTGTATGGACACTGCGCTTATGTTTTAAGTATTTTATAATATTAATAAAAATACATTGAAATTTCCACATTATTCCCTAAAATCTAGTCTGGACGATAATTTGGCCACTTGTCTTTTACTAATTATAATTAATTAAGACAAATACCAAAGCTATTTATTGCAAAGAAAAGGTTACACACTTATATGTAAAATAAAATTACCTACACAAAGGTATTATTTACTTAGATAAGTATATGTATACTTTAGCATGGGATGGGAAAACTTCGTTCGAGGAGTCGAATCTAGTTTGTGCTTAGAAATGTTGATTACTACTAAAGAATTAAATAGCGTCAGCAAAATATATAAAAACTAGAAAGGTGCAGTTACTATATTTTGATATACATAAATATTTTTCTTTAAAATAAACCGATATAACATCATTAGCCTGCATTTATCGAGTGTATAGAGTCCTTTCTTATGCTTTGTACCATAAAATGCAACTCCTTAAAAATATGCGAACTATTTAACACGATAGAGTGGCATCACGATATTATTGTATTTGGCCTTAGTTGCGACAAAATTTCATCATAAAAATAATTTTCTTAATCCATGCAGTTCTACGATACGAACAGGGCCACTCGATCGTGTTTTACAATGAGGGCTTTTCGAAGTGACATTTAAAAAATAAAAATAATAACTATTTGCCTCACTAGATGGCGTTGATGGAAAGTGAAGTGTCAAAATTGGCTTTTAAAAATAGACGGTCTGTACCAAGGTGCTCGCAGGCTGACATCTGCCCAAAGAGAAACATTTTAGGCTTACATCTGCCTGCCTACCTGAGTACTCTTCGAAGCTTAGTTAAAAAAAAACACATTGGCACATACATTTTTATCAACGCCATCTATCGAGTCTACAGTTTTTTGTCATTTTGAAATAGCCCTCATTTAGGGGGACAACTCGAGAGGACTAGCCTAAGCTCCTGGAATCGTGATGAAGCAATTGGCGGTTTTTACGCCACAGACGGTCTGCCATCCAGCATTTTGTCGCTTTCTTCGGCACTGCTCAAACTGAAACGATAGAGAGAGGTTAATTAGTTTACATATTGAACCAGTGAATCGGTCGTTTATTTTAGCACCGAGGTGTAGGTACTATTAGTTATTCTGTGACCCAGGTGTGATTTTTCGCCAACTTGGTAGATTTTTGGTTGAATCTAATGTCGATATCATAAGATTCGTGTTTGGTTTCAATTCATTTAGACCAGAGTAGGCAAGGCAAGCAACTATGTATGGCAATGAGGATCAGTAACGATTTTTGTTTAGTGGCTTATCAGAACAGAAAGCTTATGCCACCCCATGATTAACTGTGAAGAAATTTTTACGATATCTCTTAAACCCGAGAAGCTATACGAGCTAAAAAGAGCTAAAACACTGTTATTTTGGGGGGTCATTATGACGTCATCGAGACGTACGCGAACCTTATGTCGTACGTAATAAAGCACAATATTGCATTGAGCTTGGCATTTCCTTTAAAACTCTTATAACTCAACCATTTCTAAACGGATTTCAAAAAATCTTTTACTAAGTTTCATAGCTATGAATATTTTTTTATATTAAACCAATAAAACTATAGGATGCAAACCTGTTACTGATCCTCATTTTTGCGTAACTTAAATTCGCTATAGTTTATCAACAATTTTAAGGTAAAATTAAAAGGAAAGAAATTAATATAAAACAGCCGCCGCAAGCAGTCTGCAGACGTGGGTTGCCAAACACTATAAAAACACACTCCTTTTACCTAAAAGGTAAGTCGTGTAAAAAATGACTGCACGTATCTTATTTTAGAAAAAAACCTCGTAAAAAATACAATCACATCAAACTGAGTAAGTCGTGCCGTCGCTCTTCTACGCTAGTCGCTAAGTGAATGTGTACTTTAGCCCCAATTTATGAGGTGCGATCACAAGACTGAGAAGCTAGGAAAACGTTAAATAAACAAGCAAGACAATGGCCGATGTCTCGTGAACTTTAACACCAACACCTGTGACAGGGTGTGACAATAGATAGACTGTTGCCTTTTCTTTGTTATTGCTACACTATACCAACGGTATACAAACGTAAAATAGAAAATTATATAACGTGATCCAAGAATGAGCTTTATTGCACTTATAATTTTAATTAATCGACAGCTAATAAACAAACTCATTACAAGCCCATTTGGTGCCGGACGCTTTCTTTGGTGCCAGCTTGCTATAATACAAGGTGTTTGGTAAAAGCCGAATATGGTAGATAGGGACCATAAAACTGAACAACCCTTACTCTGGGACCAACTCTGAAATCGCAAAAAATACTGCTGTTTCATACATTCTGATTTTCTCGGTATTTTTTTTTTTATGAAACAGCTGATTTTTTTTGTCCCACATTAAAAGTTGTTCAGTTTGATGGTCCCTATCTACCATATTCGGCTTTATAAGGCTTTTACCAAACACCTTGTATAAGTTTGACTCTAGTGTTCACGTTGTTAGACTGCCCCCCTAGCATGATCACCGAAACACAATTTATCGATACTCAAACTCAACTACTGTCAAAATCCATTGTCTTTTGACAGTCAAACGTGATAAATCGCTATATTATAATAATATTATCATATCGCGACGGTGGTCATGCAAGGGGGGCAGTCTCACAATTTGCAAAAAAAAATGTCCAAACAGTTCGACTATCGAACTAAAATAGTAGGACTAGATGGAATAAAGGGAGGGATTATACGCACCATTCCTTGTTGTCCATGAGGTTGCGCATCTCGTCGTCGGGGGCGGGCGGCGCGTCCCGGACGGGCGCGTACTGCGCCGCCACCAGCGGGTCGGTGGAGGGGTTCAGCGCGGTCAGGGCGGCGGCGCCACTCGTCGGAGTCTCCTTACCATTGCCCCATCTAGACGTCCAGGCCCAACCGCCTATACCTATGAACAAATAAATCAGTTAAAAAACCATGATAACATTTGCTTCGTACAAGCTTACAAAGATATCACTAATCAAAGGCTTAACCGCCTTAGTGGTCCAGTGGTACGCCCACCTGTGTAAAACGTAGGGGTCCCGGGTTCGATTCCCGGGGTTGGTACAATTATTGTACTCGGTTTGGTTGGTGGTAGAGCTTATTCCAAGTCCGCCTGGCTAGCTACCACCTTATCAAGTCTAACGACATAACAACAATTAAAAAAATGTTGTTTTTCGGCAGTTAGAGGCAAGATAGCCCGTTTCTCAGTGATGAAAATTCCGGGTGTAGTGCGCTTCCACCTTCTGACTTATCGTCACTTAACATTAGGTCACAGAATATATCCCGCCAAGCACTATCCCGCTGTGCATAAAAAAAGGCTCATAATATATCTCTAACTGCTTCTGTAAAGATGATGATATAGTTATAAAATCAAGTGGCACGTGACGAAACATTATCTACGGTCTGACCACAGAATAGATTATAAGTACTACGTCTATGACTATGGAAAATCATATGAAAACACACCAACCTTTTTTACGCAGTATTTGTACTATATCAAATACAAGTATCATTTCGACATTCATCGCTTTACCATATGCATTATACAAAGGAACAGCACTCGATGGTTTCCGTTGGAAACGGAAACTCCATTAGGCGTGTGTCGACTCCAAACTTAATAATTCTACACCATTCCAAGTGCTAGGCAACGTACGCACCCACCCACACACGCCATCGCAGTCGCACGCATAAATGATAGGTAAAGGACCACAACATCGTATCTACTTACTCGTCGTCATAATACCTTCTCTTAATAGATACGCGTTTTTTAGGAATTGGATTAGGGACAAAGAAGAACGGAAAAGCTGTCGTCTGGTAAAAAAAACCTAGAAGCCTTCGGAAATGTTTAGGTTAATCTAACCGGAAACTGCAGATAACAGAGGCACATTGTAGTTTTTTTTCATTACTACCTGGGTATTCCTGTGACAGAGGTGTAATCTATGTAAAGATAAGCAAATCGACATACAACAGAATGTTCTAAACCTCATTACTCTCATGTTTGTAAGCAATGATAGGTAGTACTTATAACTTATCATAAAATCATACTTATTGCTCATTGGAATAATATTAAATAATATTTAAGTATTTTGTACTTTTTCTTCATTTATCAGCACTCGGCATATGACCGCACATGTTAGTCTCCTTTATAGAAAAAAGGCAGTTGGATTGAAGAGCAAAATTCTGATATTGTTGTAGCTAATATATACGGCAAGAAAAACCATGTCTTATAAGCATAGAACGTCCAAGATAGCAGTTTCTGTACCAGCACACACACAGCATCTGTACAAGCCATTTTAAATATTTGCTTATTTTTATAATTTTACAGTACCGCGTCAATATTGCGCAACCTAAGTACTTTTGCATATGCGACAAATTCGTATAAGTATTTCTGTAATACTGTGACAGTGCATTAAAGGCATTCAACTCGTACTGACGTTTATTATTGTTCCGCGCGAATACCACATCCCGTGACGTCAGTCACCCCACATTGACATAATCTCATAGTGACATAGTGTAGAGCCTCAAGCAGGGGCTCGCACAGTTTGGTCCTTCGAGGAAACTTTCCAAGGACCTTCGGTTCGCGTTACCGGGTCGCGGTTTCGTGTGCGTGGGTTAGGAAAGATACCAGTGACAGGATTGCAGTGCATTTGCTACATTTTTGCATTTAGTGACATCCGTGACAATAATTTAATAAAAAGAGTGACAATTACTTGCATTAAAATAAAAAAGTGACATTAATTTACAAAGTGTTTGAGAACTATTGGTCCAGCATTTAGTGCAATCATACTTAATATAACCACGTGGCGTTTGCGTGGTTACCTGACATCGGAGGCGGTGCGGACGTGCTTCCTCATCACCGCGACCGAACCTGACAGAGAAGCGGTACGCCGTGGAAACGCTGGGCTGATATCATCCCCCACATCCCAGGGTGACATCGTAGGTGACATCGTATGTGACAGCAGTTCCCAAGTAAGACTGTTCCATTATTTTTATACTAAGAATTGACAGAAATGGAGGCTATTTTAAATAACCAGCAGATTATCATCAAGGGGTTTGAACGCGAGAATAGCAATTTTAAAAAAGACCCTTCTAGCAGGAAGACTCCAGAATATATTACAAAGAAGCTAGAGAGATTAGACAAGTTATGGGAAGATTTCCAGTTTAACCACGACCAATTATTGACATTTGATGACAAATCACATGACTATTTTGCAAAGGATTTTTATGAACAAACTCTGAGATATTATCAAGTAACCCGAGACTTGATTGCAGCATTCAAGCTGCCAAAATCGGCTGAGATTAAAGAGGCTGGAGGCTCTTCGAAAGATATATCAAAGCTTGACAGCTTAATCAATCAACAGCAAACTAATTTTAAAGCCTTCGTAAGGCAAATACAATATTGTGATGTGGACGGAATAGAGGAAAAGTGGGAGATAGAAGATGAACTTCGAAGTATACAAGCACGTTGGGAGTGTATTGACAAATTACATTGGCAAATAGATAACTTGTTGGAGGAATCTGACACTGGATACGAAGATGAGTATAATGAACATGAACTGAGATATAGAGAGATCAAGAGAAGTTTAAATCGAAAGTTGTCCTCTACGGTTCATCTTAAGGAATCTACCCCAAAAATGGACATACCTGTATTTACAGGAAACTATACTGAGTGGCCGACATTTATTGACCTTTATAGAGAAACCATTCATCAGAACCCTACACTTTCTAAGTCCCAAAAAATGCAGCACTTGAAAAGTAAGTTGAAAGGGGAAGCGGAGAGGCTCATACAGCATCTCCACATCTCGGCGGACAATTATGACACCGCATGGGATATTTTATGCCAACGCTATAATAACAAACAATTGCTTTTCACCAAGCAGATAGAAGTGTTTCTTAACCAGCCCAATATTCAGAAACAAACATCTTATGAGATAAGAAAATTACATGACACGAGTAAAGAATGTTTGCATGCCATACAGAATTTAGGTGTGGACACAACCACATGGGGTCCATTACTGGTACACCTCTTATCTAAAAAACTAGATACCGAGACTTTTCGAGATTATCAAGAGCAAAGAAAAAATCCGCGTGAATTGGCAAAAATTGAAGATCTTTTGACATTTTTAGAGCTCAAATTTACAGCGTTAGAGCCTATTCGCAAAAGAGAAGATTTGACAGTACAAAAGTTCCCGAAAAATTTGACAAAACATGACAAAAATGACAAAAAATATCAATATGGAGCGCAGAAATATAATTTTTCGCGAGCATATTATACAAATTTTAAACGTGACAAATGTCCATTGTGTAATTTTGATCATGCATTGCATCAATGCAAGCGATTTGCAAGTATGTCACCGGATATGAAATTAAATTCTATTGCGAAACATGATATTTGTCAGAATTGTCTTTACCGACATGAAAAAGGTATTTGTAATTCCAACAAACGCTGCAAAACTTGCAACAAAGCGCACAATTCGTTGCTACACGATGCGTTTGGCGAGCAATCGACGTCATCGTCGAATTCCAATAATTTACCGTCGCGTCCGGTAAATAAAAATGCAAACCATGTTGACAGCGAAAATGATGAAATGCTATTGACAACAGTACAGATCAAAATAAGAGCGGCAGACGGCACTTATATGACATTCCGTGCTTTACTAGACCAAGGGTCTCAAATTACCCTTATCACGGAAAATGCAGCACAACTTTTAGGCCTTCGTCGGCAACACATCAATGCATCGGTGTGTGGAGTGGGCGTCGCGCCTAAAAAGGGCAAGGGCAAGATGTCATTAAACTGTAAATCAATTTACGATGATTATGAGTTTGAAACTGAAGCGCTCATTATGACAAAAGTTATTAATAATCTTCCAAATTCGTCATTTGAAAAGAAAAATTACTCTCATCTACAGAATATTCAATTGGCCGATCCTGAGTATCATATTTCAAAACCTATTGACATATTACTTGACGTAAAAGTGTACTCAGAGATAATTATGAATGGATTATTGCGAGGTTCAGCACACCAGCCTATCGCCCAACAGACGAAATTAGGTTGGATTTTGTCTGGAAACATAAATGCGTTGACCTTTAATTGTCACGTGGTTGTAAACAATGTTGAGGATATGTCAAGATTCTGGGAGATGGAAGAAGTGTTTGAAAAGAATGCATTGACAGAAAGAGAGCAGTGGTGTGAGGACTTTTACATCTCTACAACAAAAAGATTGCCAAATGGAAGGTATGAAGTGCGCATGCCAATGATAGAAAACTTTGAGCAAAATCTTGGTGCATCCAAACCAAAAGCTGTAGCCCAGCTGAAACACTTGGAAACTAGGTTAGCAAAGAATGACAAACTACATGACAGTTACCATCAATTCATGGAGGAGTATAAAGCCCTTAAGCACATGAAGAAATGCGTTGCAAGCAAAAATCCTCATTGTTTCTTGCCTCACCATGGCATTCACAAAGAAGACTCCACAACGACAAAATTGCGTGTGGTGTTTAATGCGTCGTCGAAAACGAAATCAGGTTATAGTCTAAATGACCTGATGGAGTGTGGACCAAAATTGCATAATGACATACAAGGATTATTATTAAATTGGCGAACTTTTCGACATGTTTACGTTGCAGATTGTGAGAAAATGTATCGCATGATCATGGTCCACGAAGATGACCAGCATCTTCAGAAAATAGTGTGGAGAAATGGGTCAACTATTGAAGAATATCAGTTATGTACTTTGACCTTCGGGACCAAAGCAGCGCCCTTTTTGGCGTTACGAACCTTGCAAAAATTAGCTGAAGATGAAGCAGAAAGATATCCTCTAGCGGCGAAAGTCGTGTTGAAAAATCTTTATGTCGACGATTTATTGGCGGGAAATAATAATGCTGACATAGCCAAACAGACGCAAATACAATTAATTGACATGTTAAAAAGCGCGGGCATTAATTTACGCAAATGGTCCAGCAATACGCCGGAGCTATTAGATCATTTATCTCCTGAGCAATTAAATACAACAAGTATTGATTTCAAATGTGCAAAGTCGACAAAAACGCTCGGACTTAAGTGGGAACCATCATCCGACTCATTTAAGTTCGAGAATAAAATTGATTACAATATTAATGACAAATACACAAAGCGTATGATGTTATCGGATATGTCTAAGTTATTCGATCCCCTAGGTTGGTTATCACCTATTACAATTAAGACAAAACTTTTGTTTCAAAAAGCATGGAATACCGGGATAGGTTGGGATGACCAGATTCCCGAGCACATCAACCAAGAGTGGATTAAATTACGAGATGATTTGAAGAATATTGACAAGTTTAACATACCTAGGTGGATCGGAACTACGGAAAAATCTATACAGCTTCACGGGTTTTCAGATGCTTCGGAAAAGGCAATGGCTTGTTCTGTATACGTGAAAACTACCGATGACAGCGGAAAAATAACATTGACATTACTAGCCGCTAAGACAAAGCTCGCTCCAGCAAAAAAGCATGTAACATTGCCGCGTTTGGAGCTTTGTTCGGCAGCCCTTTTGACAAAATTAATAAATAAAATCATGATTTCTGTTCCTGCCGACGTGTTCGTGGAAGTGTTTGGATGGACTGATTCCATGGTGGTGCTAGGGTGGCTTCAAGGTGACCAGTCGCGGTGGAAGGCCTTTGTTGCTAACCGGGTCCGTGAGATTATTGACATACTACCGGCATCACAATGGAGACATGTAAAGTCAGATGACAACGCAGCTGACTGCGCCACTAGGGGTCTTCAACCCTCACAGCTGTTAGATTATAAGTTGTGGTGGAATGGACCCTCATGGCTGAAGGATGACATACAAAAAGAAAGTCCAAAAATCGATCCTCCAAAATTAGAAATGAAAAACCTAAAAGCATCGTGTGCAATTCAATTGATTTCGCCATCTATTATAATTGAATTATTAAATAAAAATAGCAAGATAACGCGAGTCGAAAGAATTATATGTTGGATATCACGTTTCATACAGCGCACGCGGCGAAACAATAACATTGAATTATACCAACACCTGACTGCAAATGAAATACGAGCGGCTCGACAACTTATAATAAAAAGTGTACAGGCACAACATTTTAGCGAAACTATAACTTGTCTGATGCAAAATAAACCTATTTCATCAAAGAACTCACTTTTGACATTAAACCCGTTTTTGGACAAAAGCGGCATTTTGAGAGTTGGTGGGAGATTGCAACATTCTAACCTGACATATGACAGAAAACACCCCATAATATTGCCACACGACTCCCACTTAACCCGGCTTATCATTGATGAAGCTCATAAAGGTACTCTTCACGGAGGTGCCACACTGACATTAGCGTTTACTCGCTACCATTACTGGATTATATCTGGCAACCGAGCAGTGAAGAAACAGGTTCGACAGTGTGTTCGATGCAGACGACTGAATCCACAGAATCCGCAGCAACTAATGGCTAACCTACCGCAGCCAAGAGTGACACCTTCTCGTCCTTTTAGCCACACAGGCCTGGATTTTTCGGGATTCGTGGATGTCAAAGCAAATAAAGGCAGGGGCATGAAGACCTTGAAAGGTTACATAGCCGTATTTGTCTGTTTTTCCACGAAAGCTATACACTTGGAGCTTGTGACAGACTTGAGTAGCTTATCATTCTTAGCTGCATTTAAACGCATGTGTGCGCGTCGCGGAGTACCCAAGCATGTATATTCTGACAATGGCACAAACTTTATCGGTGCAGCAAGAATTCTAAATCAACAGTACAAGGAAGCCTTGAGCGTAATTAACACCGAATTCTTAGATGACATCAGCAATATGGGCGTTACTTGGCATTTTAACGCTCCCGCATGGCCAAGTGCAGGTGGTCTGTGGGAAGCTGCGGTGAAAAGCGTTAAGCACCACCTAAAACGCATAATAGGAGAACAAAAACTGACATTTGATGAATTCTACACGCTATTAACGCAGATTGAGGCATGCGTTAACTCAAGGCCATTGTATGCTTTGACAGAAAACGCAGAAGAGGAGATTTTGACACCTGGACACTTCTTGGTGGGAGGTCCATTATTATCAACACCTTTAGAAAACCCACTGGAACCGACTCATCCACATACACGCTGGCAACTAGTTGAGAAAATGCATAAATCATTTTGGAAGAAATGGTCTATGGAGTATCTCCACCGCTTACAAACACGTAGTAAGTGGCATCACGGCAAGCCAAATTTGAAAATTAATGACATTGTTTTGGTCAACGAAGAAAACATGCCACCGTCGAAATGGGCTCTAGGAAAAATAACAGAAATACATGAAGGAAAAGATGGATGCGTTCGAGTAGTGACATTGAAAACTAAGAATGGATCTTTAAAACGACCAATCATAAAATTGACACCATTACCTGTGTACCCTGACAACGATTTAGCCGTTCCAAATACTGACAAAAATGAAAGCAAAAATGACACTAAACCTCCCCAGAATCAAACACGTTATACTACCAGAAATCGGAAGAAGCCTAACTATTATGTTGCTGTATTATTGCTACTTATGACATTAATAGCGCCGTCTCTGCAACAAAGTTTTAATATCACTAGATTGAATACAAGCAACACCCTTTATTTTGATAAAATCGCTGACATGAGAATAGTGCAAGATCAATGGAAAATGGTGGTTTACTACAACATGACAAACTACTGGCAAAGCATGGTTGACATACAAAATTATTTTAATCATCTGAAAATGATAAGCAGTGGTGAAATGACATTTAAACCTATAATTACACAGTTTGAACACGAACTAAACGAAATAAATTTTTACAATGAATTACTGCAAGCGAAAAGTCAGATACGGGTGAAAAGAGGTCTGATAAATGGCATAGGAAACATTGCAAACACTCTATTTGGCGTTCTGGATGACAAATTTGCTGAAAAATACGAAAAGGATATTTTAACAATCAAAAATAATGAAGGTCATTTATTAAAAATGCTGCGAAATCAAACATCTATCCTTGAGGCTGAAAATAATATTCTAAAACGCAATGAAGCTATCATGTATAATCACTTCCAGTATATTAATGAGCATCTAAAAAATATGTCGTCGGCAATTAACGAGGTTCGACAAGCTACGACTCATCAAATGCAACAACTCTATATTATGACAACGGCTCTCTCCGCCGATGTTATCTTGTCTAATTTAAGGAGAATTCAAGAAACATTAATTGACACGATCACAAATATTCATCATGGGCAGATTGACATACATTTAATATCGCCTAATGAATTGCAAAATCAGCTCAACCTGATATCGGGGCGACTACAAGGAGAGCTAGTGATTCCTGCTGATAATATACGAGACTTATACCAACTTTTACAAGTTCACGCTAAAGTTACAAAAGCGTTCCTATTAATGGAAATTAAGATTCCGTTATTGAGTCAAAATCAGTTCGAACTCAGCAGAATAATGTCTTTACCCCGGAAGAATAATGACAAAATTATGTATAATATTCCCATTACTCCATACATCGCAGTCAACATGAAGAAAGATGTGGTTATGCCAATGAATGAGAATGACATAGCAACGTGCAAAAGATATCAAACTGACAAGTTAATTTGTTACGAAAGTACTCCCATACTTAATGTCCACTTTGATAAATCTATATGTGAAATGCATTTATATAATAATGATAACGACACCTTTTGTCGGACAGAGCTCAGACAATGTTCCGATAACTGGATCAAGTTACAAGCGCCCGGCGCGTGGTTGTACTCATGCTGCCGAGAATGCAGAGTTCGCATTTTGTGCCCAGCTGGACTGGATACGAAACAATTGCAGGGCAATGGCCTGATTAATATAGGTCACGGTTGTCTTATAAAAGGTGACACATTTACGATACAAGCCCATCACGATTATAACAACCACATATTTGTGCAACATGATATTGACGTACCTACAATACAACAGCCAATTTCGTCTCTGAATTATATGATAAATTCCTCGTATAATTACATTGCACTAGAAGATGATAAAGAAAATCATGATCAGTTATATGAGTCGATAAAACAACAAATTGAAGTGTTGAAAAATCAAAATTTGCAAGATATAGATTCGAGCGGTACAGCTCATTACACGATCATTTATTCGATTTTGGGTCCGCTGGTGATGTTTCTCATTACATATGCCCTATTCAAGATCTGCAGAAGATGGTTGACAACGGTACGATGCATCAACGGAGCGCAGCCAGGAGCCCAGGAGCGGAATCCTGCCGACCTGGAGTTGGGTCGGAGCCGTGACAGTGTTGTGAGTGTAGTGAATGACGCTGGTGTTAGTGCGCGAAACACCGCTGTATCTATGTGCCGCGAAGTGAGTGGCTCAATCATGAGCGTGGACAGGGCTACGTCCCCAACAATGAACAGGACCATTAAGTTTGACAATTTACCCAAACCTTAGTGTTATTGGACAAAGTTTCTTATGAGTCTTATTGGACATTTATTTTTTATTCCATTTTTTGTATTCCTTTGTTGTTGTTGGCAATATGTACAAGCCATTTTAAATATTTGCTTATTTTTATAATTTTACAGTACCGCGTCAATATTGCGCAACCTAAGTACTTTTGCATATGCGACAAATTCGTATAAGTATTTCTGTAATACTGTGACAGTGCATTAAAGGCATTCAACTCGTACTGACGTTTATTATTGTTCCGCGCGAATACCACATCCCGTGACGTCAGTCACCCCACATTGACATAATCTCATAGTGACATAGTGTAGAGCCTCAAGCAGGGGCTCGCACAGCATCCTTAACTTTCATAGCTAGATGCTTGTGTTGCGCAACAAGATGAAATCATTTCGAAAGTAAACTCTCTCCGGTCCCCCTAACAAAGCGTAAAATTGCGTTATGAATCATACAAAGGGTGACACAGGCAGGACCATCGATCTATTTCTTTGTTATAACTGTAAAAATGTCAATGACTAACAGAGGGGGCTATTTCGGAAAATCGGGTTTTAAATCTGTAAAACAGATACACAAATATGTTGAATGCACGCACGTTAAACCTCTGCATTACCAATTGTTAATACCTAATACTCGTTAATTATACATAGGAAAATTTTTGGAAAAAAACCGCTAGGAGGAAATTAATATTGAGATATCATTATTCCCCAAGGCTCGTCTCAGATTATAGGTGCATGCGGTGAATAGGGATGTTGACTAATGAATAAAATAACGAAATACTAATAAAAATCGTAAACATATTAAACTTATAGAGTAGCTTGTATACCTCTTGGTTTTATATATTGCATATTATTTGTTTTATGACCCTTCAAAGTTGGGTGGACAAGTACATTTAAAAAGTATAAAATTTATTAAAATAAATGATACCTTTAATTAGTCCGTAAAATGTATAGCAAATTTGTCGAAGAAACCATTTTGATAAACACAATATTTAATATAGCTGCTGAACAAATTTCCTATGCGTTGCATACAAACTTGCAAGGCGTGACGTCATAACGTGGAAGCCATTAGTATAGAGCGTTTTTGATCGAGTCCATTGTGTGCATTTCACACTGTGATATCTCGGGCAGTTTTCATGCTAGCGAATTAATTCTTTTACCAATGTTTCTTTTTTGAGAGGTAATTTATGTAACATAAAATAAAAAAAATAGTCAACATCCCTATTTGTGACACGAATACCGTGCAGTCTGCATGCAGCAAACTGATCTTACTTATCATAAGTACAGTAACTAAACAAAATTATTACTGTACTTCGTCATTACAGCGTAGTCGATCGCGACTCGAGAGACATACAGATACGGACATGGCAAGACAAAGATTAGACAAAAGATGCGCAGCAGCTACAAACCTTTGTCTTGCCAAGCTATGTGCCGGCCGGCACCTATAACAAAAAGTGCTTCGCGCTTGGTAGCAAAACAAGTAGCAACAGAACGTTGGTGGGTAATGTGGGTATCATAAATTACAACAAAATTTTTGCACATTTTTGCGTGTGCTGTTTAGCGACTGAATAATAATATTACCTGCAAATAGCACTCCCAAGCAAAGGGTAACTCCCCCCGCTATGAGGGTTCGGAGACCATTTTCCGGAGCTTGGGGAGAGTCCGAAGGCGGTGTGTTGGAGTACTGGACGCCGCCCGCGATCACCAGGGCCAGACCTGCGAAAAAAATGCTTCTGATATTGATTTTGTTACATTTCCCTGCCTTTGTCACAGTTTAAACATTAACTAGATAGGGTAGGGGTAGGGTCGGCGCAGAACGTCCTTCTCTTTCATTCTTTCTTGTCGGCCGTCATCTCTTCATTCAATTCCTACCACATTAAACTTGCTTAATGGGAGTGACTTTATTGAAGTTTAGCTGGAATGTTTTACATTCTAATGACACATTATTGACGAATTCTTATTGATGTGTAATGCCTTGACTTCCAAACTTTAATAGGGTGACGGACGATGATGATAAATAGCCTAAACCTAAAATAACAAATATAAGTCCTCGTCTCCATTTTAAATTCTGTTTTGGTAATGACTGTTATGAAACAAACATTTTATTACATAATTTAAAAAAAAACAGCCTGCTTGTCATTTTATTCGCAACGACTAATGCGTTACGAAACAGATGATAAATACTTATCTAAAGGCAAAAAAAACAAGTTAATTGCAGTACTAGATACTGCACAGAGTCAGACAGCACACAGTGCACCGCCTACGTAAAACCTCCAGTCCAGCCCAGACTGCATGCACAAGTGCAATGATCTGTGTGGGCACAGTATTACTGTGGTGTGGGTATGTCAGGATAGTTTGTTATATCTACAACATGAGTAAGAAATTTACAAATAAAAATGATGCGATAACTACAATCGTGTTATAACTAGATTCATCGTCGATGTCAAATGCTATTTGCATATTATGACCTAAAGAATGCCAAATGGCGAGGTGCTATCTTGGCACCAGCTTTTTCAATGTTATTATTACTTTACGCATTAAATAACCATTTTATTAACTAACAGATTACATAGTACCTACATAACAATGATTCAGTAACGGGTTGTTAACTAAACTCAACTCTAATTATACCCATTGAAACTGGGTTAAATGTTCATCATCTAAAAGGAATGTTGTAGAGCTTGTTTTCTCAAAACGTTAATTAGTAGTGTATTACATACATACTCAACAAATCGATATCAAATATTTACGGAAGAATAATATAATTAGGTAGTAAAGATGAAGTTAATTTTATTTTGATGGAAGACTTCCGAAATTATGAGCACAAAATCAATGCAAGACTGTGATGTCGTCCATCCATAAACGTTTGTTTCGTAACTGTTATCAATTATGGGCATTCTTGCGCTCTTCTAAGCCATTACTGTCGTGTCATCATTAGTCAATATAACTATCTAACTCATTATTAAAGTTACTAATTATGTATGTTAGCTATTCCATTACAAAAATTACAATTTCCAATATCGTCGCTGTTTGTAGGTTCAGTTTTAACGTATAAAAAAATGGATATTTTAGAGTTGCGTTAATTGATGTGTACTGTACTGTAACTATAAAATATAACTATGTTACAATTCTACACGCGACTCGTAGTAACCGCATAAATAATGGAGTGGTAGGTTGATTCAGTAATAAGGGGAACTGCGGAACAGTAACTGCGCAGTATGCATTCATATTCAAATAGAGCACATAACGTCACGAACGGATGAACGGAGATTTCTGTCCTAAAGGTGTTCCACGCATTTGCATGTAAACAACTATACCTAGCACTGTGACTAACTACGTCAGATGTTCTGACTTCTGACACGGTAATGGATAAGTAGGTACTTGTGATCTCTTGATTGTCTTGGTTTTCCGCCGAACTTCAACAACGTTTAACTGAGAACTTATTTGTTCAAAAACATCATGATGACTGATAAATAACTACTTGAAAATATGAATTTCAGTAGCTTCTTTCTTACCAATAGGTACTAGATAATTATTTATGCAAGAAATAATTGTTGCAGGGCTTCGGTTAGTGGTCGTGGTCGATATTGAAAGAGCTCTGGGGAATTGCGAAAATGGGGCACCGCAGCGGAAACGGTGGGCAGGTAACTAACTCGGTGGGTAGCAAAACGCATTAGTGATTCATTATACTCTGCTTTCACTGACATTAAAGAAACATGTAGGTACCATTAACACCCACTCATAGAATTGAAATTCGATTTTAAATCGGGCGTGCCCTAGGGTAAAGTGCCAGTTTCCGGCCGTTTAAGGCAGTTGTTGACTTTGAACAGTTGTAACTTAAATTTAACAAATAGTAATGATCCCAACTATTTTTTATGTTGTTGGATATATCCTTGAGAATTTCTTGTATTTTTTTTGAAAATTTCCATCAGTCGGTTTTGTCATTAGAAATTATTTTCCAAAAAAGTACGATTTGCCCAGTTTCCGGCCCCCCTGTTCCTATTTCCGGCCCCCCTTTGCCCAGTATACCGGCCGCCTTTCAAAGAACATGACGGCCGGATACTGGGCAAAAGATAAGCTAGCCCAGTAAGCGGCCTGTGACTCTTATTACAGTTTAAATAAGGTCCATTTTTCTTTGATTTTTGTATGAAATTGAATTTCAGATAATACACTTAACAAGTATTGTCCTATGGCTTTGCTTGTGATGTGAACTATTATTTTTGAGTAAAAAAAATCGTTCATTGTACTTTTATTTAACATTTGCTATTAATTGGAACCTTTATATTGATTCTGGAATCAGCCTTGCAGTTTTTCATATAGGAATAGGAAAATTTATATAAAATCTAAATCTTCGATTAATAATTTTATTACCCTTAAGTAATCAAGAAGACATGTCCAACAGCCATTTTTGACGTCCCCACTGCTGGGGCACAGGCCTTCTTTATGGGTGGTAAGGAGGATGGGCCATAACCCACCTCGCGGGCCCAATGCGGATTGGTGGGTGTTAACGACTGCAAATGCAGCCGGGACCTACGGCTTAACGTGCCTTCCGAAGCACGGAGGAGCTCGAAATAATAAATTTTTGGTCACCCATCCCATGACCGACCCTTGCGAACGTTGCTTAACTTCCGCAATCGCTGGGCCAGGCGCTGAACAATTGCGCCACCGAGCTCAAGAAGACATAGGTAACAAATAATAATTTAATAATTAACAAAAAAATTGTTTCTAAAGCCGAATGTCAATAGGTCTCTTATAAACAATAACAATAAATATTATGGGTATTATGATAATGACCGGAAGTACGTATAATCTGTAAAAAATATAATATTAACAATCAATAACATTGATTGGTATTCAATAATAATATAGGTATAATAATATTTTTGTGTATTTTTTTCTAATTATAATATATGGATTAGTATTAAAGTGTAGTGTAGAAATAAAGAAGTCTAGCTAATAGGCAAGTCTGCTTAAAAAAACACATCGTTCAATGCAGTAGCGTTCGTTTGAGTAATTCGCTGACATACACTTCGGAAATAACAAGAGACAAATAGGTATTCAGCGAGGGTCAACGACCTGGATGGCGGACACGTCGCCGTCGCTTGTTCACGAGACGCACAATTAATTTTATTAGTAGATAAATTTCAAAGCTGGCCGGTGTACTGGGAGTATTTTGCAGGATAGCCAGTATACCGGCCTCCTAGTGTATACTAGGAGGCCGGTAAACTGGGCAAGCACCCAGTAGATCCGGCCACCCGTTTCCATACAAAAAGAAAAAATCAACTTCTTATACAAGCACATTTAGGCGGCCGAGTACTGGACACAAAGTACTTTAAAATAAATAAAAAGGGATAGCATTATACATTCTTCTATGGAATCCCTCTTTTAACAAAAAAAAACAAAACAATATATCGAGCTCAGTCCCAGTTAACCGGCCCCCGGCCGGTATACTGGAAACGTGTGGTTTCGTTGTCTAGTAAGGCGGCCCCCTTGATATTACTAAATATCTGCTTATTAAGCCCTATTTAACGTTAAAATAGTAATAAATAACAACATACCTTGAGAACAAACTAAATATTTACCTTTTAACGATGCCCTGAAGGACAATATTGACTATTTGGCAAGAGCTCTCCACTATTTTTTTTTTATCTCCACTTGCGAAATCGACCCAGATGCGGTAGGCTTCAACGTGAAACACAAATTATAAAATATTACGTAACGTTTCGCTAGTGGCGTCCATACCATTCGATAGATCGATAACAGTGCTGCCAGGAAAATATCCAAATTGTTAAGAAATTGCCACGAATTTCTTATTTTATTCGAAAAACTGTTGGGGGGCCGGATAACTGGGGGCGGCCGGTTAACTAGGCATATTACCCTACGTAGGATTTCTATTTACTCAACAGCAGTTGAATGATTAGAGAAATAACTACTTGAGTTACATTAACTCAGCCAATAATAAAGTTAACAAAAAAGTATTAAAAGCGAGGTTACTGGTTTTACAATCATCCAATAAGTTACGCGGCACTATGTAATAATGAGAGTAGGTAGTGAGTGAGTCATATTGGGGTAGGTACCTCTCTGCGTACTCATGTCTACGGTTGGATTGGAGTAGCGAGATCACGCAACAGCCACCGGCACCGCATGAGTCATGGTCGCAATCGCAAGCCACAAGCGCCACGCGGCCGGCTGGCCGTCACTCGATATACCGGCTACGGCCGGCTGTGTGTAACCGATACTTGCAATCGACCGACAATCTATCTCTACTGCTACCACATAATAAATAATAGCCGCTACTGCTAATAAGCATCGGGGAGTAGAATATGAACCAACTTTATAATTAATATTTGCAGTTACCAACTGAGCAACTAGGCATTTGCGTCTAACTACTAGACTTTGGGCAATGATTAATATTGGCAAATGGCAATGGAGCTCGTCCGGGGACACCCAGTGATCAATCGAATCGAAACTCGACCGGAGCAGAGCTGGATCTCACCTTCACATTATCGACATTATTCATTTCTCATCATTCATCTTCTGGCGCAAAAATTGGGAATATTTCCTTGAGATTATACAGCAAAACAGATTTTGTAACCATTATCAATACGAACGCATGTTAGGAAGTCGCGGCTACACCTACCTGGTAGTTTAAATTATGTAAAAAAAATAGTTTAATAACAAAAATTATAAAATATACTCCGATATTTAAATACAAAATGTCTTTTAAAACAAGAAATATATGTACCTTCATTATAAACTTTTCCGTTTATTACAGTGAAACACGACTTGTCAAGGTGATTTCGAACTCGCGTAATTATGTTTCGTGTCGAGTACTTCGAGCCATATTTGTTGTGGTTGTGAGGAAGTTGTTCGCCATTCACAAACAAAGTACCTACTATAAATAAAAGGAATAAAACCTTTTGCTTCTACGTCGGAAATACGTGACATGAATCCTATCCGAACGAAGATAATAAAAGAGATGCTACTGAATACTGTGCTCCGAATGATGTTAATCAATCAATATCAATAAAGGAATAAAAAGTCTAACTAAATACCAAAAAAGGCTGTGAATCAAGTAAGTAAGGCAACAGCAATGGGTCAGTTGCAATTGCAATGCAATGCGAGACCACTCACTTTTTGATTAACATAGGTCTACTCGCGGCATGGTTGCTTCGGGACACCTGAATCGGGAGGTATCTATCATCACATCACGTTTCTAGAAAAGAGCCGATCACTTTATGTCGGCAGTGTGAGGCTGCAGAGGATACAGCCCTTCTCATAATTGTCTAGTGACTGGCATGCATTGGCTAAAATGTGTTCATTCATTCATTAGAAGCAACCGCTCCTTGCGTCCATGGTCGATCAAAAGGTTGTGGAATGCGGTGATGACTTTCTGCGAGATGCTATCGAGGAAAGAGGCAGATGATCGTGGAAGAGAGGACGACGTCTCCGCTATCGAAATCCACCGGCATCGTACAGAACGGAGGAGGCGGCAGTATGCTCCACTCTTCGTCTTCGGCTCGAAGCCACACCGCGATGGAAAGCTAGAAATGCCTCCAACTGAAAAACGATCTATCGCTCATACAATCTACAAATTTCAACAAAGCTTGATCGCTTTGATCATCTGCTGCTTTTTGAAAAACTATATGTAGGTACATGACTTGTTTGGTGGTGGTTTTCATCGTATATCAGTAACAGATCTCAGGCAGTTGAAATCAACGGTTTTACATCTGCGTGGATGTCGATATCGTCTGGAGTACCTCAGGGATCGTGTTGGGGCCATTGCTGTTCAACGTATTTATCATTGATAATCGCCTCGTGTTTTAATTGCGCCAGAGTCTTGTTATATGCAGACGACACGAAAATTTTTGTCTGTCAACAATGCGCTGGACTGTAATTGGCTACAATGTAATCTAAATAATTTTGTGCAATACTGTAATCAAAATTAACTCTATTTATTTATATGTATCCAAATGTGACGTTATGACATTTTCTCGGAATCCTAACCCTATATTATTAAGTTAGAAGTACATAATGTGTGATGAGTGACGGCCAAATACTCAAACGAATCTTAAAGTTAAGGCCACCTTATATTCAAAAAAGGTTGTCAGATTTGACAGAAACTCTATGAAACTGACAGCTTCCTTAAAGTTAAGGAGACCTTAACTTAAGATTTTAGCTAAGAAGCCTTTGAGTATTCGGCCGTGAGTCTCTCACTAGGGTCACTTCAATGAAAGATCGGGTTGATCCAAGATACAAAACGAATACCTAAAAACCGCATTGATTACATTGTCAAAAAAAACCGGCCAAGTGCGTGTTGGGCCACGCGCCGTAGGGTTCCGTAGTTACCTTATATACCATACCATATTTAATACCACTATCATTTTTCGTCTGTAAAAATAACTTTGTTTTTTACAGTGTTGGTATGAATGACAAAGTTATATTTGCGGTTTTGGAAAATGTGATATATCTCGAAAACTAATTACTATATCTCGTTCAAAATTTTCAGTGAAAGTTTTTATTAAGATCTATAGCATATTATTATTTTTATTTTTCACTCACCTATTTCAAAAGTTAGAGGGGGGACACACATTTTACCACTTTGGCAGTGTTTATCTTTCAAACGGTTGACTTTGAGAAAAAAATGTCTTAGGAGCCTCAATGACATTTTTGAAGACATATCTATAGACTGTACGTATTAGTATTAAGAACTGCACGTATTAGTATTAAGAAATATTTTTTTTTTGAGTTTCAGTTCCATGTATCCATTTATTTGGCCATATGGCCCCCTTAATCTTTATTTATTTTTATTTTTGAATACATCTACCTACAAAGTTTCAACTGTGTAATCCTAATACTTTCGGAATAAAATGGCTGTGACATACGGACGGACGGACGGACAGACAGACAGACATGACGAATCTATAAGGGTTCCGTTTTTTGCCATTTTGGCTACGGAACCCTAAAAAGCCTCCAAATCTCTTGTTTTTATTATAAGATCTACCCGTGATTTTAAATCTATTAAGCCGATAAGAGTACTTTTTTGTGCTTACATGCACAGCATCCTTGAATATGCTTCATTGGTCCTGGAATGGAATCCACAATACAACGTCTACAGTCTACATAGCTACATTTTAATGAAAGATTAGAGATCATGGTTATGAAACGAGATGTGTTAGGTACAGGGTTGCATGATTTAAATCATGATTTATATCACGATTTTTATTGCATGATTTTTTTAGTAAAAGTCACTGATTTTAATCAAAATCCAAAAATGGAATTAATTAAACGCTGGGAGTGCATATTCATCAACTATTATGTTCGAAAACCATTTTAATACAAAGTATTATAGGTGCAAGCTAAGTTATTTATCACAATAAAAATTAACAATGAAATTTAGATTTTTTTTTGTGTCAGTAAAAATATAATTAATGAAAATAATAATCACAGCTATGTTTTCAGAAATAAAAATGTGGCCCGTAATGATCGCAAACCCTTGATTTTTAAAAAAAAACTGACTTTTTTGATTAAAATAAAAAAACATGATTTTTTGCAACCCTGGTTAGGTATCACTTCTTACCTTTGGAAAAGAGACGGAAGGTTTCTGACATTATTTCCCTGTTCAAATTTCTTATCGCGTTGTTGATTGCCCTGCTTTATTAAAGCAAGTTAACATCTAGGTGCCATGCAAACAACCAGTAAGACATAATCATAATCAACCTTTAGCAATACCTAAATGTAACTAACTAAACCCAAAATTATAACACCTTTTTATCTCTGAGTTTTTTGAAAACGGCTAGTTAAGAGCGTTTATGCGCTATACTAGCGCCGCCAATGGGAAAAAAAACATAGTGCTTAAATAAAGACGAAATTGTGAATTAGGTTCTTCTAGTGTACTCCATAAATGATAAAAAGTACCACAAATCTTATATTTGTGGTACTTTTTATCATTTAAACAATTTTTTTTCCATTGGCGGCGCTAGTATAGCGCATAAACGCCCTTAAGTAACACATTTGATGATAATTATTTTGTAATTTATTTTGCTTACTTTTACAGAGAGGCCAGAGAGCACAGAATGGCATTCCTAGAAATTTATCTAATGCGCCGTAGTTTATGAAGACAACTGAGCTGCATGCTGAACGTAAAATAAACTCAGTCAATGAGGAAATTAAACAATACTGTAACCAAACTATAACAAGTACAAGAACCACCTTAGTACACATCCCAACCGCCTGGCAGTGCAACTATTGACCACTATAAACTATCCCAAGAGGCTTAAACGACAAGACATCATCGAGTTGACACACTCAGGAGAATGATAGAAAACGTGGAGTACTCCTCCTGCATGACAATTGCCTACATCACATTTGCTCATACTCAAGAGACTGATTGCAGATAAGCCAACAAAAAAAAAAAAATTTTGCTACTAAAAGTAAAAACTATTAGTAATGAAAATTGCCATATTTATATAGTAAGCGTTGTTGCATGATGCCTTAGCTTGAGTGTCACTGGATTGGGATGGCCCTAGATTACACTGATTCTGGAAATAGCTTATGTGGTCTAAACATCTAATAATCCATAAGTGAATACCTATTAATAGCTATTTAGATTTAAGAAATTATTTCCATATAATGTATTTGCTGTTGGTATTCCAAACATAATAAAATTTCACTTCACTTTAGTTTGCTATCAATAGTGTAACAGTTCGATATATGTAATTTTATAGTGATTCTGTACTGCTTGTTGAATGTCTGAATTTTTTTTTTATTTTTTTTCTCTCCTTTCTCCATCTGCGATCAGCCTTTAGGCCATAATCAAATTGGTTGCAATCAGGGATTTTAGGACTTCACATCCAACAACATGATGTCCCCTACATAAAAATGACCCCAGTCAAATGGTGGCCAGTGGTGTTCTCTTCAGTCGCTTTATGGTTTGACTGGTGTCAAGTAGGGCTGTAGCTAGTTGGTTTTTATGACTCCCAAGTCGTTGGACGTAGTTTTCACATGATTTGCTTATTTCGTCTTTGATGTATGGTATCTCTAGGTATTCGTGCACTTCTACATTTTTTGTGAACCAAGGTGCATTGCATAGAATTTTAAGGGCTGCATTTTGAAATCGTTGAAGTATTTCTATGTTGGAGTGACTTGCAGAAACCCAGAGTTGCATTCCGTATGTCCATATAGGTTTGATTATGGCTTTGTAGATAAGAACCTTATTCTCCAAGCTGAGAGCTGATTGTCTTCCAACAAGCCAATTCATTTCTTTCAGTTTTTTGTTTGCTTGATCTCTTTTGGCTTTTATGTGATCTCTCCATGTTAATCTTCTGTCCAGATGCATTCCCAAGTACTTAACTGTTGTTTGGTGAGGTAGGGTAGTACCATCAAGTTTAAATGGGGGGCAGTCTTGTTTCTTTAAAGTAAATGTTATATGGGTAGACTTAGTAGCACTAGCTTTTATTCTCCATTTTTTGAACCAGGTATCAATGGTATTTAGGTGCTCTTGGGAGATTAGATTTGAAGATAGATTTGAAGCTGTGTTAGGGTCTGCACTGCACGAAAGCAATGCTGTATCGTCCGCATATGTTGCCGTCACTACATCGTCTGAAGTGGGTAGGTCAGAAGTGTACATCGTATACAGAACAGGTCCCAACACCGAGCCTCGAGGGACGCCCGCTTTTATTTCTCTAAGGTTAGATATACTATCCTCCACTCTTACTTGAAATAGTCAGTCCTCGAGATATGATTTTAGAAGCATGTAAGCTGTATTTGGCAGGCAAAGCTTGAGTTTATATAACAGACCCTTATGCCACACCCGGTCGAATGCTTGCTGCACATCAAGAAATACTGCAGAGCAATACTCCTTTCTTTCCATTGTCTGTCTAATAGTGTGGGCAACTCGGTGGATTTGTTCTGTTGTGCCATGATGTGCTCGGAAACCAAATTGATGGTCTGGTAACACCTTTTGGTCTTCCAGTATTGATAGTAGGCGTTTTAACAAAAGTTTCTCAAACCACTTTGACAGGACTGGAAGAAGACGAATAGGTCTATAAAAGGATACCTCTGTGGCAGGTTTTCCTGGCTTCGCAATCATATTAATGACAGAAACTTTCCATACCATTGGGAAATACTGCAATCGCAACATTGAATTAAATACAATTGTTATTAAGACGATTCCTTTTCTTGGTAACTGCTTTAGGACTTCAGCAGTTATGAGATCAAATTCGGGAGCCTTTTTAGATTTTAACTGTGTAATTTGTTTCCATACTTCTCTAGGCTTTACCAAATCTAACGGTAACGACATCTGCTGGTCGCTGTTAATAACAACATCAATGTCATCTTCTGTTTGCGTCACGTTGGATTCATTAGGGCCGCGTTCCCTTTTGAGCCAGCAGCGATAATATCACTGATATCGCGCTCACACTTCGTTCCGATTTGATGTGAGCGCGCCAACGATAGCAGTATTTACGTCACGGATGACGTCACTATCGCCGCCATTTTGCGATTACAGTGATATCGTTCTCGAGCGTTAGCACTGTGAGCAGTCTGTCATATTTGACGTTTTGAGTTGACGTTCATGTCCTTACACACTCTGATTCGTTATTTATTTTGTTTTGACGTTACAAAACGTCAAAACAAAGCTCGGCGCGCGATGCGTGCGATAATAGCCGTTCCGAATTGAAATCGCGTCAACAGTGCTGTCAGCGCGATAATCAAAACGGAACAGCTTTTAGCGCTCACATCGCCAACAGTACTATTGGCTCAAAAGGGAATGCGGCCTAGGTTGAAATACTCCCTCAGTATAATTTGCAAACAATTCAGCTTTATCCTCAGAGCTTCTGGCCCAATCACCTGTAGGTTGTTTCAAAGCTGGGACATGTTTTTAGGTCTTTTGAGATTCTTGGTCATCTTCCACAGTGAGTAATCTTCTGCATTGTACGGTGAAAGCAGTTCGAGTTGTGCTTGAAGTGTTGTGTTTTCATTTTCTTTGAGCATTTCTTTTAACACCACCCATTGTAGGTAGTATATAATTTAAAGTGGAATAACCAGACTTGGAAGTAAGTAAATTATTTTTCATGGTTTTATTGGTGCTAAAATTTGGGTCGGAGAGTCAGGTTCGCGAGTGGAAGGCCTTGAAATGAAAGCTGACAATTACTCACCAATTATGAATAGTATGCTCCCCAGAAGACATAAACCGATTCTTATACAATTTGTCCTATTGAGACTATTCGTCACACGTCGTGAGAAGTAGCTCATAGGGCAGTTCCATCGCTGGTCGTTTGGCTGCTGTTCATACGTCACTGTCGTTGGCTGATAAACTGCACTCGTCGGCATGGTAAAGTTTTACTATGGAAAATACACAACACAAAAAACACGCGTGAATCTTTGTCACCAAAACACAATGTCCACTAAAAATTTAACATCGTTATCAAACAAACAAAGATAGAATAGCTGTTCGTTCGTTAAAAAAAATAAAACATGAGTGTCCAAATTATAAACCACTTTTTTACAAAAGTACTTGCAGTGGTCAGTCAGTATTAGTTATTGCTCTTTAGCTATGATGTGATGATTATAAGAAAGCTCACTAAATAAACGGACATGAACCATATAAGATAGGGAAGGATTCTTATTTTTAAAAATAAAAATAACACAAAAGCAATAATGCGTCTCACTGACCACTCAATACCACTGAGCAAGTAATCAAGCAAAGCAAAGCAACCACAGATTAATAATTTGTGGCAACTAGCAAGTTTGTCCGTCAACTGTCAACTCCCCGCTCATAGAGGCTGCGGTCCGCATAGCGATAATTTCAATAATGGCGCTTACAGCGCTCACGCGCGGTCCACTCACATTCTACATAAAACGAATAATAAAAAATCGACAAATGACAGTTGGTGAACGCGGACCGCTCGTAAACACGCTAACATTTTATTCAAACCTCAAACACAAGATGGAATGATTGCTAGAAACTATTTTTGCTCTCTAAAGCGATGATAGTCGTGTACAGTGCATCCAAAATCTTTTTTTTCCAACTTTTTACATCAGCCACCTTTTTTGATAAGCTCAAAATTAATATTAACAAAATACTAACCAATATAATGCTCTATCCTTTTGTTGTGAAGTGAGGAAATCAAAACATATTTTGATTTTTTGACGAAATAAAATTCTGACAGTCGATTCGTTTGACAGTCACTTGAAACTATTGGCAAGACGTTCACAGTGATTACGTTACGCTCCGAGGCATGGTCGCTGTGAGCCCAAGATGGCGCTGGTAATGACGTCATGAGTGACGTTTTTTTTCTATTCTATGTTTCTGTTTCATGGCAATCTGTTCAAGGAACAATAAGCCACTTCTTTGGCCGAAACATGCAGGCCGGGACATGTGGCTGAAAGTGATTCATTGTTTAATTTTAAATGTATTAATGCTTTAGATATTATTAAAGCTTTCAATTCTCTAAAAATGAAAAGCTCCACTGATTTATGGGGCATATCAGTTAAGGTTATTAAAAATATTGTGTATACTATTGCCCCTTATCTTGCTGACGTTTTTAATCAGTGTATTGATCAAGGAATATTTCCTGATCTTATGAAGTTTAGCAAGGTAGTACCATTGTTTAAATCAGGAGATAAAGAAGACCCTAGTAATTACAGACCAATATCGATATTACCTGCCCTAAGCAAGATTTTTGAAAAAATAATACTTGAGCAATTATTATGTCATTTTAATGTAAATAAACTTTTGCACAACAAACAATTTGGTTTTACGAAAGGTCGTTCCACAACTGATGCTGGGGTTGCGCTTTTGAAGCATGTCTTTGAGGCTTGGGAGGGGTCTCAGAATGCCATTGGCATTTTCTGCGACCTGTCCAAGGCTTTTGATTGCGTGGACCATTGCACGCTGCTGTTGAAGCTGAATCATTACGGTGTAAAAAATAATGCTCAAAAATTAATACTGTCGTATCTCAGTTCCAGGACTCAAACAGTTAATATCAATGGAATAAGTTCGTCAGGTTCTCATGTAAAAATGGGCGTTCCGCAAGGCTCCATTTTGGGCCCTTTCTTATTTTTAATATATATAAATGATTTACCCTTTTTTGCAGAAAAAATCTGTGATATTGTTTTGTTCGCAGATGATACTTCTTTAATATTCAAAGTTGACAGGAATAAAACTGATTTTGACGATGTGAACAGGGCACTCTCGCAGGTTCTTGCTTGGTTTAATGTTAATAATCTCCAGCTTAATGCTAAGAAAACAAAATGTGTTAAATTCGCATTACCTAATGTACAGGCGAATCCCACTGAAATTGTTATCAATAATGAGAAATTAGATTTGCTCGATTCAACAGTTTTCTTGGGTGTTACTCTTGACAGTAAACTTCAATGGAATATGCATATCGCAGCTCTGGCTGGCAAGCTTAGCTCTGCTGCCTATGCCATTAGAAAAGTTAGACAGTTAACAGATGAAGAAACTGCCAGATTAGTGTATTTCAGTTATTTTCATAGCATTATGTCATACTGTATTCTTTTATGGGGGATAGCAGCCGATATAAATACTATTTTTGTTTTACAAAAACGAGCAATAAGAGCTATTTATCAACTAAGTTCTAGAACATCTCTTAGGGATAGATTCAAAGAGATTGGTATATTGACAGCAGCATCTCAATTTATATTAAACTGCATACTTTTCGTGCGTCGCAATATTAACTTATATACAAAACATAGTGATTGGCACAATCGGAATACCAGAAATAAAGACAAACTTGTAATGCCTCAGTATAGATTAGAAAAAGTCCGTGGTTCTTTCATAGGTCTTGGTATAAAGTTTTATAATAAAATTCCAAGTAATATTTTAGATTTACCATTTGAAAACTTTAAGTCTCATGTAAAAAATTGTCTTCTCAAAAAAGGATACTATACCGTTAAAGATTATTTAATTGATAAAACAGCCTGGTCGTAGATTTTTCTATTCTATGTGAAAATTGAGGGAATTGTCCTACCTACTTAAAACTTATTGTAAGCTTTTTGACTCGACGACGCCTTAATGCGAGTAGCTTTAGTATGTCATGCTCACTTTAAACATTTCTGCGGTGGTGTCGTGTGGGGCGGGTCGTTACGTTCCCTCAAATATGGTTGAGCGAAGCGATGGCTGGTCCATGCGTCATGCTCGTGAACGGGTGCTGCCAGTGGGAATGGGTCTGCTTCTGTCTGCTTGTACTAAGGGCGTCGTATATTTATATTTTTTTTCTCTGTTTGATGTTATCAATATGTATGGCACTTCTTACTCAAAACATAAAACTAATAGGCAAGTAAACCTTGTTTTGATTTCTCTTTTTTTTTTATTGCAATCATTTTGCTTTCTATAGTCAGTAGTTTTTGTAAGTAAAGGCCTATGAAAAGCTTTTGGATATTAGTTTTCAATTCAGTGCATTAGGGTGGGTAGCCTAAGTATGTCATGCTCTCTTTAATCATTTCTGCGGTGATGTCGTGTGGGGCGGGTCGTTACGTTCCCTCAAATATGGTTTAGCGAAGCGATGGCTGGTCCACGCGTCATGCTCGTGAACGGGTGCTGCCAGTGGGAATGGGTCTGCTTCTGAGTACCTATCTTAACGCATATTGAATTGTAAGAATTGCGTTTTTTATTGTTATTTTTTATGTCTTGTCTCAAGTATTTTTTGGTAAATTTTGCCTACTTAGGTGCACTTTCGAGTAGCAGACATAGTGATTACTGATTTCTCAACTAGTTGAAAGTTATTTACTCTCACAATTACCTATCCGATATGTAGTAGGTATTTAATTTTAACCTACCTACCCATTGTGTACAAACTTTTGTTAATTATTGTGATGGAAAATGACCTCACTTTAAATGTGGAGCTCATTTTTCAATGTTGACGACTCTGTATGAAATATACAGGGAGAAAAAAGCAGCCCTTGACGAGTTTCTTGCCGGTTCTTCTCGTTACAAGGTCTCCCGCTCAGGGTTTGCGAACCGATGGCGTAGCTTCTTTGACATTCACAAGTGCTTGTAACAGCCTAGACTGAATAAATGATTTTTTGATTTGATTTGATTTTGATTTGAAAAATATCTGCACAATGTTATCTATGAGAGCTATAAACTGTTGAAAAATATATTTTCAGCAAACTCTTCTATCTTATTGTGGGAATCTATGTTAAAGGAGATCGAACGAAAAGCAACAAGTACAACCTACTTGATATTGTACTCTCTAAATATGTTATGTCAAATGTCTTAAGGAAAATCGGTACTTGAATAACGTTTTTTCAGTGTTGTAAATAAAAGTCTGTTTTATACATAATAAGTGTTTATTTCATCGTGCTAATAGCTTCCACATCATCTGCGCACTGCTATATCACAACAGGTTATGGTTTTGCTGCAATTTAGCTGAAAGATGGAAATTTCGACTTTCAAGTACAACATTGCACCTCTCGAAGGTAAAAGCAACTGGGATACATGGAAGTATAAAATGCTTATCATACTCAAGAGCATACCTCGCGCTCTCGATATAATCGAAGGCAGACTTACCGCGAATAAAGAAAGCGAAGCCATTGCGACTGGAGAATCCGCCGCCGCTACCGTGTCGGAATTCACGAAAGCCGACTCGAGTGCTCTTTTCTTTATTACCAACAATATGACTGAAGAAATGCTACGAAAAGTGATGAGATTTACGTCCACTAGAGAAATATGGTTAGAACTTCATCGAATGTTTGACGGAACAAACGAAGACAAAACCTTCCAATTATGTATGAGTTTCTTTGGACTGAGAAAGGATCCAGCTGACGACGCAGCAACTCATATGTCAAAGTTGAAGAACATTTGGACCTCATTGAACAAAGAGCTCGGCGAAGATAAGAAGCTTCCGGATCTTCTTCTCATATGCAAAACGCTCGATACACTGGGAGAAGAATACGTTCAATTCAAGAGTGGATGGTTAATGTTGTCGCGAATATCGGATATCCGCGAGATAAGATACATAGTGTGGAACGGCCCTTAAATAGACACTATGGTATGCACTATGGTCTGTGGACTCTATGGTTGATGTAATATAACCTAAATGTGTGGTAAAGAGATAATGCCTTTTTACGATTCCGCCATTACGAAGGAAGATCCTAGATGCAATAGAATATTTATAGTGCGCTCGCTGAGGGCGGCGTCGTGCGGACAGGACGCAGAAACACCCCAGCTAAGTGTCTTATCTAAGCCCTTATGTAAAACATTTATATAGTGAATAAGAGCGAGGCAAACCATGTCTGCCGCGAAACTCACTGAGCCAACGAGCCGGCATGGTTTGCATTGTACTAATATACCCGATATGATTACAATTCTCAATGCCGTGTACTATAACGTATAAGCTAAGTATGCTCCACTTATTGCATGATATACTCACCAGGACGGGGCTCGGCCAATGCAGATAGTAATGCTATATGTGAAAGGTTCACTAACATTGGGTACGTATACCGGTCTTGCGTATGAGTTGCTCGCTATGTACGATATCAATATCTTTAGCCTAAGGTTGCGGTCGATCGCTTGCGTATGATGCATCATAGGTAGGTGGGATACAAGTGCCTAGGTAGTTCCACGGAGTGACTCATAGTCCACGTGAAGAGGAGCACGAGTATCTTGGTAGTCCCACGGAGTGTGGCTTCTAGCCCCGTGAAGAGGGGCGCCTCCCCTAAGGGCACCCTGTGCCCGTCGGTCGGTGGAGCAAGAAGCTTTAGACCTTAGGATCGCAGGGGCGCATCCCCTATGGGGCCATGAAGGCACCCAAGGTCGGTGGGGCAGAAGCCTTAGACCTTAGGATTACCAGGGTCTGGAGCCCTGGCCGGTTAACGTTCCTATTGCGTACCTCTATGAACGTGGACCCCTGGCGGGGGTCCCACAGTCCGTACCGAACGTCATTAAATAGTTAGTCACGTATACGGAGCAGGTATGTCTATAATCCTGGGCTCACAAAGAGTCATACAGATATGTGTGTTTATATTGCTATAGCGAGGTTTCCCTCGGGCTGTGTTAGACTAAGGCACTTAGTCGTTCTCACGGTGAGAATCAACCATTCCTATTTCTACAGATGGCGAAGCGAAGCAGGTTCGGGGATATGAGCGAGCCTAGTCATTCTATAGAGTGACAGAAAGGGCCAAGAATCTACGCGGAATTACTTCTCATCAGATCAAGGTACGAGCCATGAGTAATGCATTATATTCTCATCAAGATGTCGTGGTATCGACCATTCTGTTTTCCCCAATTCACGAGTGGTTGTCGCCACGACAAATGGTGGAGGTGCTGGGATTTTACCGTAGCCGTCGAGTTTGGTGGCACACGGAATGAACCCAAAAATAAGATTTACAAAGATGAGAATATTGTAAATTGTATTACATTGTGGCTCGTGTTTACATCTGATTGTTCAGTAATGAAAGTTCATTTTAATCCTTTTCGATATTTTTCAAAAGTAAAATATTGTTTACATGTTATTTCATGTAACATAAATGAGAGGCGTAATTACGCCAAAAAGTGATTTACGAATTTAGCGATTTTGTGTGCACTTAAAGCGAATTTTATTAAAAGGGTGTGAATATGATTCAAATTGTGTCAGTGAACCGGAAACGCGAGAAAACTACGTTCACATTGAGATCTGCAAATTGGCGACAGAATAGTGTTGCCAGACGGCGGAGTTTTACTACCAACTTGGGAGTTTCCAATCACCTGTCAAGAAGAATGGAAAGTACATCGATGGCCGACTGATATAGAATAAAGATATCTTATTTACCATATTTTACGGAGATATATTTTTAATTTACTTGTTGTCAATAAAAAATAATAACAGGAAATGAAGTATGAATTTCTTCCCCTCCTCCATATGCGAACAAATAAAGGTTTTATGAAAATTTTACTCTTTAATTCACCCTTTAAGTCTGTTCTACCTATTTACTTAAAATTTGTCATATTTGTCTGTCGATTGACAGTTCGGACTAAAAACAAAATTCGATTTCGTTTGCACATTTCATAATGACATTTTATTAGTCTGAAGGGAGACCGAGTTTCAACCTTCTTACGACACCGTCATGCAAAAGGTTTTCGACTTATTAACCTTTACTAAAAAAAAAAGGCGGGAGACTGTGTGACAGTACAGATACTTATACTGCGCAATTGGTTTAAGTGATAACGGAAGTAAACAACCTCCGAGTGCGTGCAGTGTAAAGTTGTCTTTTGACACACGACAGCACGCTAAGTTAAACAGGTGAACTGCGAAAATAGCCTTATTACGTACGACATAAAGGGTCTCAAGGTCAACACGTATAGTCTGATGCGTCGCTGACTGTACATTCTTGAATAAAGTTGAAGTATATCGGTATGTTGTCAATTTATTAACAATGTGTGAGAAATAGCTATTATTTTTCAAGTGATGATGATACACGATACGTATGCACAAAATATTATTAGTGACGTTTTTGTCATCAAGCTATAGTTACTTGCACTCTTTATTTTTTTTATCTGTGATTCATAATTTGTAATGATCAGACAATATAGCGATATCTCTGTTAGAGATTTGAATTTAATTTAATCAAAGGACTAAGTTGTCATCCTTTAATGGTTTATTTGAGTCAGTAATATTTGGATGATACAACTATTTCTTACACAACACAGAAATAAATGAAACTTGATTTATGTGCCAAATATGACCATCTATCTATGTTATAAGATGAGATTATTTAGCCCATGATATTTTCTACGAGTAAAGTGCCGATCATCGTAGGAATACGATTTTAATCGGAAATAACGCAAACGGGAGGAAACCTCATTGTTTGGTATGGTAACACTTGTCCGGTGTAGGTCGGAAATTCATTAGAGTGAAGTTGACGCAAGTCAATTATGACATACATGAACAGTGTTGATCAGGGGCACCACCATAGTGTTGAGTCGATGAATCGAGTTAGTGAATCGAGTCAACGATTCGAACCAATGATTCGATTCGACTAGTGAACAGCAGTTGATGTGACTCGACTCGATTATCGATTCTTTATAATAATGATTGATGACGAATTGTTCGTATACTAAATCGATACTGATTATTGATTTTTGATAACGATTTTCCAACTATTTATTCTCGAACTCAAACGAAATATTGTGTAAAGTATTTGCGATAAAAGGAACCGAGACCACTAGTTAAGACAAATCGATTTTTCCGATCGTTCGAATGTCCGAAGGTATAGATGAGCTATGTGAAATTGTTTTCTATTTGTAAACTTATTAAAAGTTATGACATTGTAATAAGGTATGGTCAATGGTATGACATAGCAACGTTTGGTTGCAATAACGTGTTTCAATGATAAAAGGTTCTATCTCGAACCAAGGCATACCTGTGGGTCTGTCGACTTAAAACAGAGCAGTTGATACGAACTGACTTGACGGACGTGTGTGATACATTGTTGTTTCGTTTGAACACGAATAAAAACTTGCCAGGGAAAGTGGCAATATGTTGCAATTGCAATTGCGGTCGAAGCGTTACGATGGCAATGAGATTTAGCCATGATATAACCTCTGGGTTTTGGGGTATCTATTGCGCCGATACATAGTTTCAAAGACGATATATGATTCATAACACCCATCATTAATTACTAAGCAGACTTATTAATAGAAAATAAGGAAATATTTTTAAAATAAGTATGAAGCTATTGACAAGACAAGTACAAATCAAATAATAGAAAACCATAAAAGCATTGTTTTCATACGATCTTCGTTATGGCTTGCGATCGAATAGGAACTCTGACTTGAATCAACCAGCTAGTTTGAGTCGTGGTCCGATTCAATTGAAGAAGAACGCCTTTTTGACCTGTCAAAATATAAATTTAATCAGTTGTAGCGTATGTACAGATAACTAAGCTCATTAAATTGCAGTTGTATTATTACTTATAAATCGCTGACTGAGATAAAAGTCAGCAACACAGAAATAAAGAATATTCGTAATGAGGATTGTCAATAATTACCTTTAGTGTAAACCAGAACATATTGATTTTATCATTAAATACTTTCCAGACTGTCAAATTGAAGTTCAATAAATACTAGTGTTCAATGGTCAAAGCAACTAGTCAAATTAATATTATTATTAATATACAATAACTTTCAAAGAGGCAATGTAACGCGTCATTACTTGTATGGGAAGCTGTCATTGTTCTTTAAAACGTAAGTTAATCCATCTATGAATCGAGTTATGCGAATCGATTATGATGATAGTCCGTCACTAGTAACTACGCCAGACAGCTCTACCTATCTAATTTTCTCTTTGTTGACAATTTGATAATATCTTCATGAAAGTTTCAAAGTCATAAGTGTGATAGTTGTTTTATGTGAAAAGTGAATTAAAACTCCCGTAAAAGATGATAATTACCAGCGGGTGAGTTTTCTGTTATAGATACTTATGTATATCTTACACGAACGTTGTAACGAAACGTGAATTCACATATGTAAATTAGTAAATAAACTTTGCTAAGTTTTCCGATAGTTTGTTGTTTTTAACTAACTAAATCAGTAATTAATGAAAAGATCAGTAATCACGTTAAACATAATGACATGATAACGTTTCGATAATTAGTAAACGTAATAAAGAATTAGAAATAAAGTGAGTACCTATTGCCGTTTCATATGAAAAATAAAAACTTTTATAAAACTCAAATGCTTTAGTATTGAAGGAGTAAACTTAGATTAATTCTAGGTTTAGGTCTACAACTTTATTCTCATAAAGATATAACATTGTCACTTACATGAGAACGTTATATGTAGATAGATGTACCTACTAAGACAGTTCTTGGTTGCAAAAGCAAGGCAGATTAGGTAGATACTTGGTAACAAGACTAAGTAAGGATTGATTAATTTACAGTACAATTTTGGCAAATCAGTGCACAGGTCCGTTTAATTAAACATACAATCTCCATAACTATTGAGTACTTACAACAGTAACTGGTAATGTTATACTGAACAAATAATTCTTTAAAATAAACTATGGTTCAACTTATCTTGAAACAAGTGTACTTGTAACAATAAATTATTTGGAACTGGATCATTTTAAAGTAGAATACTATTGAGTTTCATATAGAAAACACCACCTTTGGGTGTACATAAAGGCGAGCCAAGTCGTCCTTTTTGAATAAATGGGAGAAAAATTATTTTATTCAATGTTATCTCAAAGATTACCTTCTCAAAGACATACTACCACATGCTTTAGTGTAATATGTTGTAATCATTCAATATTTGAAACAGCTGTACTTTACCATGTTACAAGGTGGAATACTTAAATGATTTGATTTGAGTAAATGCCAACTTTAGACACTCTTCTAGTGGGTATAGATACATACGACGTATCATAGCATAAGAAAACTTAATGACTACATAATGATTATAGTACTTTTATTTAGTTTTTCTCTTATTACACGACACTCTTAGTACACGAGTGAACATGTCTATCAGTTCCATATTTGCCATGATGAGAGACAATGTAGTAATGTATTACATTAAAGATACATTTAGTTGGATCATTGTTCCATATGGAAAATGAGCAAGTAAGTTGTCAATGAAGCATATCTTTCATAAAGTCTATGTAACATAAAGAAGTGAAAGGTGTGACGGAGTTAATACCATGGATAGAAAAGACATATTAAAATAAGAAAACAAATACTTTTATTGCCTTAGAAGCGGACGTTTAGTAAATGAATGTTTTTCCATAAGAGAAGGTATGCTAGACTTGTAGCAACAGAGGATTACATAAGAATAAGATAAACCCGGTAAGAAATCCGAAAGATTCAATTTAGACTTGGAAGTTAATGTGATAAATGGTATAATATGTTACTTAGTAGAAAAACTCAATCTTCTGACCAAATGTTTAGTAGACTTTGGAATTTATACTATTCAAATCTGTAGTTTTCAAACAGTTTAGACAAAACAAATTGGTGTACTTGATGATTTCATTTAAATATTGATAAGAAATCTTTGTTGAAATAATCTTAATAATTGGGCACCCTTGAATTGTTAATATTTTTCTACCATCGTTCCGGACTTTTTAACTGACAACTTCGATCAGATGACTGTCAGGTAACTAGGGTTGCCAACTTTTGCATCAAATATAGTATTTTCAAGATTTTTAGTGTAAAAATAGTAGATGGCAAAAGGTATAAAAGGAATATAGGCCCTCAATATAGAGGATACTGTGTTGTATGGTGGGGTTAGCAACGCTAGGTATAGCGGATACAAAAGACTTGTTAGCTTTAACGGAAATACTAACCATATTTGCTAACATAAATAATATTGTTACCAGATAAAGCAATAGGATTATTGGCAAAAGGTACTTATAGTAGCAAGTTAGGTATTATATCATTTACACGCATTTTATATTTTCTAATAGATCCCATAAAGCAGTGTTTCCCAACTGGTGGTAAGCATACCCCAGGGGGCGCGCAGCAATCCCATCTGCAATGATTTCATACACCTGATTTTTATTTTATTATTCCTACAATAAGGAGTAGGTATACAAGTTTGAAATCTTTCTTGAAAGAGTAAATTAAGAAAACTGAGTGGTAACCACTGCTATAAAATTTAAATGCCTTTGCTCTAATGATAAATTGAATTGTTTCGATCAAATTCCACAACGAATTTAAAAAAAAAGAGACGTGCTAGTTAAAGAAACATCATTGAACTGTTTGATATACCCTCAGTGAGTATCCAGTGACTTAATCAAGTACAAGTTCTTAATTAGTAGTTACTAAACAGGATATTGATACTAACAAATAATGCTCAGCTAGCGAGTAATTTTATTTACTGCCCCAGTCAAACGTTTTGATGGACTGGGTTTTCTCCTTGCAAAGTCAAATGAAATATTATATAGGGCAATACCTTTAAGGGGGGAGGCTCCGACGGAGTCTTAAGGAGAAGGTCTAAAAGTCTATTAAAGAGAAGGTCTAAAACTCTAGAATAAACTGTTTACATTCAAGTGCGTCATAGTTTGGTGGTTTCGATGAACAATAAAGATAATTGCTATAGTATTGGAGTGGAGTAGAAACAAAATAAAAAATGTATGAAAGGCTCATAGAACGGCTAAATAATCGGGAATTCAATATGGGTAATTTGGTATAAGAATCACCGTTCCGGATTGCTTTGATAGCTAACTTTTGATAAAGACAGAGTTATCTGATAAAAGCACTCAGCTAAACAAAGCATAGATACGTAGTGTTGCTTTTATTTAGTATTCAGCTGATTGTTATTAACTTACATGCTAATTAATTAGAGCGCTAGTTTGAAATCCTTTATAGTTCCTAAAAGTAAAATTGATAATCATATAAAATGGCAATAGTTACCTATGAGATAGGAACGGTAATAGATATACGAACTTCAACGATAGTAGATATAGGGTTGAACTACATTCTGAAATCATCATAATTATTTTCTTCAAAAAGGTATTATGTCTTACATTGAGACTGTCGAAGGAAGAAAGTTATTGACAGATACTGTTAAGAAAACAAATTTAGTCTAAAGCCATAGAGAGATTGTGCCATATTTCAAGAACCCAAAGAGATATTTGCAATTAGTATTGCTTAGTCAGTAGGAAGGATATGGTCCCACCCACAAACCGCCATGTGTAGTATCGTGGCTGAAATTTGAAAGAAGGTCAAATAGTGTGGATCAAAGGGGTACAGAATGGCAAAGACTTGTTGAGAAATTCTCATAGATCAGCTAGTGTAGTTCAAGCTAAAAGTTGAGATACCTTTTTGAAAAATCTAGACGTTGATAATGAAACAAAATCAGTTGAAGAACTGTTGTTTACAAATAAAATTTTAGAACTAGTAATCGGATAGGAAGAGGACTTTAGAAATAATCTGGCCAGTGATGGCATGATCAAAGGATCTGTTGACATGGAACGGTGCATCTGTTGAAAGTCAATTTGAGCAAAACAGACCTAAACAATTACAGTGGTCTGAGTCTTGAATTGATAAGAGCGAACACTCTGGACATACAATTTGATAACGAGCTCACTTTAAATTTTTTTGGCGGGAGTGTCGCGAATATCGGATATCCGCGAGATAAGATACATAGTGTGGAACGGCCCTTAAATAGACACTATGGTATGCACTATGGTCTGTGGACTCTATGGTTGATGTAATATAACCTAAATGTGTGGTAAAGAGATAATGCCTTTTTACGATTCCGCCATTACGAAGGAAGATCCTAGATGCAATAGAATATTTATAGTGCGCTCGCTGAGGGCGGCGTCGTGCGGACAGGACGCAGAAACACCCCAGCTAAGTGTCTTATCTAAGCCCTTATGTAAAACATTTATATAGTGAATAAGAGCGAGGCAAACCATGTCTGCCGCGAAACTCACTGAGCCAACGAGCCGGCATGGTTTGCATTGTACTAATATACCCGATATGATTACAATTCTCAATGCCGTGTACTATAACGTATAAGCTAAGTATGCTCCACTTATTGCATGATATACTCACCAGGACGGGGCTCGGCCAATGCAGATAGTAATGCTATATGTGAAAGGTTCACTAACATTGGGTACGTATACCGGTCTTGCGTATGAGTTGCTCGCTATGTACGATATCAATATCTTTAGCCTAAGGTTGCGGTCGATCGCTTGCGTATGATGCATCATAGGTAGGTGGGATACAAGTGCCTAGGTAGTTCCACGGAGTGACTCATAGTCCACGTGAAGAGGAGCACGAGTATCTTGGTAGTCCCACGGAGTGTGGCTTCTAGCCCCGTGAAGAGGGGCGCCTCCCCTAAGGGCACCCTGTGCCCGTCGGTCGGTGGAGCAAGAAGCTTTAGACCTTAGGATCGCAGGGGCGCATCCCCTATGGGGCCATGAAGGCACCCAAGGTCGGTGGGGCAGAAGCCTTAGACCTTAGGATTACCAGGGTCTGGAGCCCTGGCCGGTTAACGTTCCTATTGCGTACCTCTATGAACGTGGACCCCTGGCGGGGGTCCCACAGTCCGTACCGAACGTCATTAAATAGTTAGTCACGTATACGGAGCAGGTATGTCTATAATCCTGGGCTCACAAAGAGTCATACAGATATGTGTGTTTATATTGCTATAGCGAGGTTTCCCTCGGGCTGTGTTAGACTAAGGCACTTAGTCGTTCTCACGGTGAGAATCAACCATTCCTATTTCTACAGATGGCGAAGCGAAGCAGGTTCGGGGATATGAGCGAGCCTAGTCATTCTATAGAGTGACAGAAAGGGCCAAGAATCTACGCGGAATTACTTCTCATCAGATCAAGGTACGAGCCATGAGTAATGCATTATATTCTCATCAAGATGTCGTGGTATCGACCATTCTGTTTTCCCCAATTCACGAGTGGTTGTCGCCACGACAAATGTGTCCAACGTCCGAACGAACCATTGACAACCTAACCGACCGTCTGTGCGTGTTCGAAAGGAACTTGATGGTGTCTACCGTGCCACCAGAACAAGAGGCTTTAGCAACAAATACCGCACAGAATGGGATAAAGAAAAAGAATAAGGATGCAAAGATAAAATGTAACTACTGCTCCATTAAAGGTCACCGCGTGAAGGATTGCAAAAGATGGCTTCAAGATGGCAAACCTCCAAAAAGCAGTAACCCGTCTTTTTCGTCTCAAAAGGAATCTCAAGTAGTGGAATCGATGTACTTACAAACGGAAGTACTGACAACAGAGCATGAAGTATCGACGACTACTTCATCAAATACAGTCAACTGGTACGTTGATAACGGCGCAACATGCCATGTCAGCAATCGTGGAGATCTATTTCAAACTTTCCAAGCTTTTGACCAGATGCACACCGTCTCTACGGCTAATGGCAATGCACTGCAAGCTAAAGGCAAAGGGAATATCAACATCGAATCAGAGGTACGTGGAAAAGTTTACGAGATCACCCTGAAGGACGTTTGGTACGTGCCACAGATCACAAAGAACCTGTTCTCTGTTCTAGCTGCTCATGACTGCAACTCAATAAGCAAGTTTGAGTCCACACCAACGAGCTGCACTATGTCAACACGCGGCGAAGTTAAATTAACGGGTGTACGCAGCATAAGCGGAGGCTTATACAAGCTAAGTGTTAAGAGCGTCATTCCTAACAGAAAATTAGAAGTGAATCTTACATTAACAAAAACGCAGCTTTACCACGAGCGACTCGTACATCAGAACAAGCGTCATGTACGTCAATTTGTAAAACGGGAGTTAGGAGTAGACCTTCCTCAAGATGAAAGCATCTGCGAAAGTTGCATATTCGGCAAGTCGCACCGATTGAAGTTTGGTACCCGACCTAGAGCTTCAAGACCCGGCGAACTTGTACATAGCGACGTATGCGGACCGTTCCCTAACTCATTTACAAATCTACGCTACTTTGTATTGTTTAAAGATGATTTCACCGGATATCGCTACGTTTACTTCCTGAAAGCTAAGTCAGAAGTAAAACAGAAGATACAAGAATTCATCGCCGAAGCAAGAAATACTGGTCATTCGATCGAGACACTCCTGAGTGACAATGGCGGCGAGTTTGACAATAAGGATGTGCGTGAGATCCTAGCCACGCATGGAATCAGACAAAGGCTGACTATGCCATACACTCCCGAGCAAAACGGATGCAGCGAGAGAGATAATAGAACCTTGGTTGAGGCTGCAAGGACTATTATGCACAGCGGAGGGTTCCAGGAGAAGCTTTGGGCCGAAATAATTAAAGCGGTTGCCTACGTTATTAACAGAACCGGTCCCTGCCGTATGGAGAACAAATCACCCTACGAACTATGGCGTGGAAACAAACCGAAAGTTGCTCATTTACGCATCTTGGGCTGCAGAGCCTACGTCCATGTCCCCAAACAGAAAAGGAGGAAACTCTCCATGAAAGCCCTCAAAGGAAGATTAATCGGATACGACAACGATGATGGCTATCGTATCTGGAGCGATGACAACAAAATGATTCGGTCACGAGACGTAATCTTTGACGAGAAACCGCTTGACAGAACTCTTTGCGAAGACGTTGTACCAACGACAACGAGGAAAGACACGTCTTTCAATGAAATCGATTTGAAAGTGACTTTCAATCAGGAACGCAACGAAGACAGTCAAGATCTTACACCAAGCCATCATATTGAAAACTCGATACCTGATCAAGAAGATCAAGGAAGTGTACCGCAGATAATAGATGACAGATCGATTGAATTTGATGAGGAAAATCCCGATCATGGTGAAATGTCCATACCAGCGAGCACAACTCTGGACGAAGTCGATGCCAATTTAGGAAATTCATCTGACTCTGAAGATGAGGGAACAGAGCCTAGATACAACCTGCGAGACAGGAGCACCATTCGTCCTCCAGAAAAATTCAGAAACTGCTGTGCACTTATCGACGCAGAAGCTGAACCCACTACGTTTAAGGAAGCTATGAAGAGCCCAAATAAAGATGAGTGGATCAAAGCTATGCTGAAAGAGATAGATTCTTTGAAAGATAATAACACATGGGTCCTTCAAGAACTACCTCAGAATCGAAAAGCCATACCGTGCAAATGGGTTTATAAGATAAAGAGAAACCCGGATGGCTCTATCGATAAATACAAAGCGCGTCTGGTTGCAAAAGGATTCAAACAACGCAAAGGAATAGACTACGAAGAAACGTACAGTCCTGTAGCCAGATTTGCAACCATACGGTCACTACTAAGTGTTGCTGCGAGTGAAAGGATGTACCTAACACAGTTCGACGTGACGACTGCCTTTCTCTATGGTGAACTCGAAGAAGAGCTTTACATGCAACAACCTGAAGGTTTCCACGATGGCTCTACCCGCGTATGTCATCTGAACAGAAGTTTGTACGGACTAAAGCAAGCGCCCCGCTGCTGGAATCATCGTTTCCATAAAGTACTGTCTGAACTCGAATTCATACAGAGTACTGCAGATCCGTGTCTATACACAAAGGAAGTAGGGGGGAAACAGATATTACTTACTTTATATGTCGACGACGGATTAGTGGCTGCTTCAGACAAACAGCTTGCCGATGACTTCCTAGAGAACCTGAAAACGAAACTTAAAATTACGACAAAGCCTGCGACATACTACTTAGGAATGGAAATCAGTCAGTGTAAAGACGGCACGATCGTAATCCATCAGGAAGCTTATACAAAGAAGGTACTTGAACGCTTTAACATGGCTAACAGCAATCCTATCTCAACGCCGATTGACGCCGCAGAAAAATCGTCTGCAACACAATTAGACGCGGAGAAAGGAATCACCGAGGAGATCAATTTCCCTTATCGCGAAGCTGTTGGTGCACTAGCATACCTCATGGTCGCAACCCGTCCTGATATCGCCTATGCCGTTGGTGTAGTATCCCGCAACCTGGAAAAGCCAACCAGAAGTGACTGGAACAGAGTTAAACGTATACTCCGTTACCTAAAGGGAACTACGTCTCTTGGGATCCAGTTCAAGCCGAAAACCCTGGCAAAGCCAGAACTGGAAGGATATAGCGACGCCGATTATGGTGGTGATGCTACTACCGGACGATCCACCACTGGAATAGTATGCCTTTATGCTGGAGGTCCAGTATCATGGACAAGCAGAAGACAAACCTCAGTAGCACTGTCCACTACTGAAGCTGAGTTAGTAGCTGCCAGTGAAGGAGCCAGAGAACTAGTTTGGCTGACGAGAGTCTTTGAAGATCTGAGAAGGATGAAAAGTGTGCCGAATCTTCATGTTGACAACGAAGCAGCGGTTCGATTGGCACACAACCCGGAGTTCCACAAACGGACGAAGCATATCCGCGTCCGACACTTCTACGTCCGAGAGCTTGTGTCAGAAGGAGCAATCTTTGTTAAAAGAATTGGGACAAGGGATCAGATCGCAGACATTATGACCAAAGGACTGCCGAAGCCCACCTTTGTAAAGATCAGGTCTGCACTAGTGTTGCTTTAGAGGGCGTGTTAAAGGAGATCGAACGAAAAGCAACAAGTACAACCTACTTGATATTGTACTCTCTAAATATGTTATGTCAAATGTCTTAAGGAAAATCGGTACTTGAATAACGTTTTTTCAGTGTTGTAAATAAAAGTCTGTTTTATACATAATAAGTGTTTATTTCATCGTGCTAATAGCTTCCACATCATCTGCGCACTGCTATATCACAACAATCTATTGACAAGATTGGGGATGTCATGTCTTTTTAGCCTGTTATGCTGAAGTCCACCTCTTCCACTCAGAGTCTGGGCAAGTTCATTTACATGGGTGGTTAGCTTCTCCTGGTATTTCAGGCTGTTTTGGATAATTTCTTGCCTAACAGTTTTTATGTTAAAGTCTTGATACATGTATTTGTTGCTAATACACTGTGGGATCCCGAACATTGTTCTTAGTGCCTTGCTCTGAAATCTTTCTAATATGTCGATGTTGCTATTGCTCGCGGTTCCCCACAGCTGTATTCCGTAGGTCCAAATAGGTTTTAATATTGTTTTGTATATCAACATTTTGCTACTGTCGTTCAGTTGTGAATTGCATCCTATTAGCCAGCTGTAGTTACGGAGTTTTCCATCTAATTGCTTTCTTTTAGTCCATATGTGCTTCTGCCATGTCAATCTCCTATCCAAATGAACTCCCAAGTACTTTGCACTATCCTATTGAGGTATCACTTTTTCATTCAATTTAACGGGAGGACAAGTTTCTCTCCTGAGGGTAAATGTAACGTGAGCAGATTTACTTTCATTTGCCCTAATTCTCCACCTCTTTAACCACAGCTCAATTTCGTGGAGGTGATTTTGCAGTAGAGTTGAGGCAGTTTCTGGGTTAGTGTGGGTAGCCAACAAGGCCGTATAATCAGCATACGTCGCGGTTGACGTTTGGTTGTTCGTCGGTAAGTCTGCTGTAAAAATGAGGTACAAAATAGGGCCATGAGTGACGTAACGCTAGATATTGTAAGCGCGCTAACGTTCATGCGGACCGGCTGTTATCGCGATAATATCGATATTATCGCTATGCGGACCCGTAGCCGTACAAAATTATACTAGAGAACCCCGCTGCTGACTGTGACTGACCCAAGGAAATTATAAGTACTCCGTACAACAAGAAGGTGCTCTGCGGCTAAGAACAGTCCACTTGAGATAGCAAGTACGAGGTAAGTTTGTCTCGCTCTATTAGGGTAACCATAAGTTTGAAAACAAATAGACTTGTTCTTTTTTATGCAATTTGTTATTAGAGTTTGGTCAACGAAAGATGAGATTCGGTTGGAAATGTAACGCTAATGACGTCACGTTTAAGTAAACAAAACGTATTTTACATTGTATTCTGTGATTTGCAATCCTACGCCACAGAATATATAATAGTACTAACGTACAGAAGTCGGTCCCCGCGAGGACCATCAAATAATAAGCTACTCTCGCTGCACGGCAATAAAGTACAATTTCAAACTGCACAACGCTGCGTGGATAAAATTATATGCACCTACGAAGAAGAAAGAGAGGCGTCCCTTTCTGTCGCAGAGCTCTGTCTCAACCGACACATTTCGGGGTTGCTACTCGCTAGTTACTGATATCATAGAAAACATTCGTTATGCCCATGAATAAACAATGAAATTACTAATAGGTACCTACTTATAAAATAAAATAAATCTACCTAATAGGTGAGCTGAGCATATTTAAAGAGCATAAATAATAAGTATTTCTAAGTAGTTAGAGAAGCTCGGTGGCGCAGTGGTATAGCGCCTGGCCCAACGATTGCGGAGGTACATATACAACTAAGTATGTAAATATGTATACAAAAATACAATAAACATTGGTAGGTAGGTAGGTACGTTAGTAATTAAGTATCAAAAACGAAGTGCATGCAGTTTCGTTCGCATTCGGCGCTTGACTGACTCGTTTCGTTTGTGACGTTCACGCGCTGCGCTCTCGTCGCTTGCACACGCCGCGCGTTTCGGTCGGCGCGGTGATATCCCTCGACAATGGCCCTCTCGGAGTGGGCCGCGAGCAGTAGGCTAATATAAAAGTTTAAGCGCGGGGTGATACCCCCCTAGCCTAGGGAATGCAATCCGGATAATCCGTAATCCGAAAAATCCGGATATCCGCTCATTTTTACTAGACTTCCAAATCCGGATTTTTAAATCAAATTCGGATTTTTCGAATAATAAGAAATTGGTACAAAAAATTAAAACGAGCAAGTTTCTTGGAAGTATTCCACTTAGAGCACAGTGTTTGTTATTCGCCCAATTGCTATTCAGTCAGTTGCTATAAGTGGAACACATCGTTTCTGGCACTAGCTTGGTGGTTGCTATTTTAACACGTCTTTATTAGGTTGCTTTCTTGTTTGTTTGTCCACAAAGTTTGCAAACGATTTTATACTAGCTTTCCGATGAGCTAAAAGACAATGCAACATTATGATGTCATTAGGCTGATCTAATGACGGAGTAACTCTATGATAAAACCATACAGACCCACCGTGTTTGGACTCGTTAGAATCGTCTTATAGAGTACTCTGATAGGAGACGAGGTCCAGGGTCTGATGATGAAGCTGGAAAGCCATGCCATAGGAACTAAATATTGAAACCGTGCAACCCCATCATTTGGGCTCGTTTGAATTGTCTTGACTAGTACTTTGTTGGGAAATAGTTTCCAGGATATGATGATGGAGCCGAAAGAAGGACACAGGAACTCTTTTAATAAAACCACGCTCTACCCCATCAAGTTTGGGCTCGTTTGAATCGTCTTGACGAGTTCTTTCTTGGGAAATAGTTTCCACGGATCTGATGATGGAGCCGAAAGAAGGTCATAGCAAGTATAATTAAACGCAACTCTATAATTAAACCATGCAAATCCATCGAGTTTTGGCTCGTTTGAATCGTTTTGACAAGTACTTTGTTGGGAAATACTTTCCAGGGTCTGATGATAGAGCCGTAAGAAAGACACAGGAACTCTTTAATAAAACCTCGCTACCCCATCGAGTTTGGGCTCGTTCGAATCGCCTTGACGATTACTTTTATGAGAAATAATGTCCAGGGTCTGATGACAGAGCCGGAAGAAGGCCGCTGGAACTCTGTAATAAAACCATGCAATCCCATCTACCTATAGTTTGGGCTCGTTTGAATCTTCTTGACGAGTACTTTGTTGGGAAATACTTTCCAGGGTCTGATGATGATTCTGGAAAAGGCCACTGGAACTCTGTAATAAAACCATACATCCCCATCGAGTTAAGGCTCGTTTGAATCGTCTTGACGAGTTCTCTAATGGGAAATAGTGTCCAGGGTCTGATGATTGAGCCGGAAGAAGGCCATTGAAACTAGTTGTAATAAAACCATGCAACCCCATCGAGTTTGAGCTCGTTTGAATCGTCGCTTGACGAGTGCTCCGATAGGAGATGGTATATTTTTAGTCTTAGCTCGTTAACTAAAAAGAATAAAATAAACATTACTGAAAAAAAACTTTTTTAAATAGGTACACGTTTTTAAAATGGACTAAAAACATTAAAACGGAAAAGTAAAACCAGACTAAAAAGTATAAAATAAACTCTTCTGTAAATATTTATCTGTAAATACAAATAACTTTTACTATGGTGCCAACATTGAAATCGAGAAAAAAAAACAGCTGTTCCATAGAAAATTTAAAATCGAATAGCAGATATTTTTCGCGATTTCAATGTTGGTACCATAGTAAAAGTTGTTTGAATGCATGAGTACATTGACCCCTGAAAATTTCGTGCACTATTTAAGGAGGACCCTATATTTCTTTTTTTTTGTTAGGTGCTTTTGTTTGTCAATAATTTGTATAATTTTATAAAGAGAATGATTTTTAGTTTTATTTTTCAGTTTGTAATCAATCATTATTTTATTAACGTTATAAATCGTTCGCACGAGCACTTTTTCGACGTTTTATCGCGCGGGTTTTTCTAACGCTTCGGAATAGAACATAGTATGACTTCTCTACTGTGTGTTCTCATAAGCGATTTTTTTTTACCGTACGATATTTTTCACATTAGTGAACTATGGGCAGAAATAATGTATTTTTATAAAAAAGAAAATATTTTTATAAAAAATCCGTAATATCCGGATAATCCGGATTTGACCAAATATCCGTTTTTAAAAATCCGGATTTTGAAACATATACGGATTTGCATTCCCTACCCCTGCCTACGCATGCGCAACAAACAATATTGAAAGATCGGCGATCGATTCGAGTTTATTGCAAAAACACTCTTATGTTATTGAGTTACGGTATGTTACAGAGTGTTCATTCCAGTCAGAAGACTCAGATACGTTCCTTTTTATCAAAATTCTTATTAAAAAGAATAAATCATATAAAATAAAGATCATTTATTTCAAAACACAAAAATCAGGAGATTTTGATATAAAATCAGTAGATCAGGAGAATGTTAGGAAAATCAGGAGATCTCCTGGAAAATCAGGAGATCTGGCAACGCTGATATTGCGTGTGCGGCTCGGGCCTCGGCTGGCCAAAGCGTACGTTTACTTGTTTACACAAATGTGACGTCATTCGCTCTGATTGGTGTTCAACATATCATGGCGGACTTTTGTATTTTGTAGTTTTATTTCCTCAAAATAATTATTAATCTCGCTCTTAATAGAAAAAAAATGCGTGTTTCGTATTCCATGACTCAAGTTTCATTAAGTAAATGTATAATTTCAGTTATTTTAATTACTGTCATCATGCCTATTCCACTTTTTCCTAAATGCAATTTATGCAATTTTCCTCGTTCTTAGGGAAGCTAAAAAAATTGTTTACTTTGAGGTTTACTAACGTTTTAAAGAATCCAATGAAACGGAAAATTGTTGTCACCCCAATTGTTTCATATTAAGAAATCGTGTGCTGGCAATGTGCTGGAAAGATACACCCTCACCTCGTACTTGCTATCTTAACTGGACCGCAAATTTTTTCTATTGAAATATAAACCTTATGGTTTATGGACAAAGTGTATTTTCGTATACACAGAAATACGGCGTGCACCTTCCGTTGTTATTATAATTTCCTTGGACTGACCTCATAGTTAAGCCCGGCCACACACACAACGGAATCCTGATTCGGAATTCTCACGCAAAATCACGCATGTGTGTGGTAGGCAGGTCCATAGATTTGTATATATATGAGCTGCGTTCGGAATCACGTATGTACGGGATTCCGAAACGGAATTCCGTCTGTGTATGGCAACTCTAATGCCGGGTCCATAGCGCATGTTTTGCCCTACACTATCAACAAAACACCTCAACATTCAACAAAATCCTCATACGTTTTTCTTTTTTTTTTTGTTGAATGTTGAGATGTTTTTGTTAATTTTGCACTGTGCGCTATCACTATATAGGCCGGCATAAGGCTGGGTCCATAGCGCGTGTTTTGCTCTACACAATCAACAAAACATTGTTTCGTGAAACAAAATTCTAATATGTTTTTTTTGTTGAATGTTGAGATGTTTTTGTTGATTGTGTAGCAAGGAAATTATAAGGCCGGGTCCATAGCGCGTGTTTTGCCCTACACAATATAACACACACACTTATAATTTCCTTGTTGTGTAGAGCAAAACACGCGCTACGGGCCCGGCATTAGAGATTGTAAACACGAGCAATTTTTCAACGCGCGATATTTTTACCGCCGATGACGTTCCACGAGAATAGGTACCCTATGGCGTCTATGGCCTAGCCAAAGAGAATGTAAATCACTACGAGGCCTAGCCTGCGGTCCGCATAGCGATAATATCGTGATAATAGCCGGTCCGCATGCACGTTAGCGCGTTTACAATATTTAGCGTGACGTCACTCATGACGTCATTACCAGCGCCATCTTGGGTTTACAGCGACCATGCCTCGGAGCGTAATCGAAAAAGGTGGCTGACGTTGAAAAAAAGAATGTTAGATGCACACGCAATAATCAAACGTTCTTCATCACTAGCATCGCTTTAGAGAGCAAAAATAATTTCTAGTAATCATTCCATCTTGTATTTGAGGTTAGAATAAAATTTGAGCGCGCTTACGAGCGGTCCGCATTCACCAACTGTCATTTGTCGATTTAATCGCGATATCGAATGTGGACCGCTCGTGTCGTGAACGTTGTAAACGCCATTATCGAAATTATTGCTATGCGGACCGCAGCCCTAGCCATTTAGGTAAAGAGTGATTATTTCCTCTGTGGGTAAAGGTGCGGGCATTGTTACTTGCTTTCTCTGTGATTGTTACGCCACGCGTTAACGATGACATCGGTTTTCATAGTTAATCAAAGAAATTAAAGTACTTATAATTTCTTAGTAGTAAGCCCGCACCTTTAAGGTGCGGGCACATTTGTCTGACGCCATGTGTTAACAACACGCCGTATTTACACGGACGTTTGGGGACCATTGGGGGCGTGGCTTACTTTTGATTGGCCACGGTAATCTATCTATTCTGTGGTGCTTGTCAAGCATCGCTCCTAGACGATCAAAATGTGATCGACAAGCCAAAGTAAATGATTGACAAGCAATTTTGATCGTTTAGTTTAGGCATAGATATAGTATATTAAAAGGGGAGTTTAGGGGGCCTTTGCCGCTTTAAGTAATGGACCCCCTAAAAGATCAAAACTGCTTGTCTTTTGATCGACTAGGTAGGAGCGATGCTTGACAAGCACCCGAATTGATAGATTATCGTGGCCAATAAAAAGAAGGCCACGCCCCCAAATGCTAAATGCAATGTAAATGATTGACAAGCCGTTTTGATCGTTTAAGAAATCCATAAGATAGTTCTCATTATCATATTGGTTTGGTAGGTATGTAACTTTGTTGCAATCAACTCTGACAGAAATCGCAGTTACATTGCTGCTTTATTAAGAACCAATATGAGAACTATCTTACTTAAAGCAGCAATGTAACTGCGGTTTCAATCAAGAATTGTTAGCTACAGAGTTAGGTAATCCTAAGGCCGCTCACCGATTTTGTAACGTTGTTGCAATCAACTCTGACAGAAACCGCAACAGTTACATTGCTGCTTTAAGTAAAGCAGTTGTCATATTGGTTCATACTAAAGCAGCAATGTAACTGCGATTTCTGTCAGAGTTGATTGCAACAAAGTTACAAAATTAGGGGGCACTGAACTAAGTGCAGTTACATTGCTGCTTTAGTAAGAACCAATGTGGCAACTATCTTACTTAAAGCAGCAATGTAACTGCAGTTAGTTCAGTGCAGAACAGCAAAGTTGCAGCAAAGTTAGTGAACGAAAATATGGGAAAAGACAACCGAATTTCAAACGTCAATAAGGTAGAAAATCGCTTGCACCCGTAATAAAAGGGATGCAAGTGATCGACCGTATTTCTAGCTTGGCATTCGGGTATTATGGCTTTTCGTAATCAGCAACACTGGGCACACTGGACTGGCTACTTAAACCGTGTGAACGACTTTTCACTAAATTTTAACTTAAAGGTCATTGGGCATTTTGTTCGCACGTTTGACCTACGGCGTACACAAACGAAATAGGGCGTATGTAGATAAATGTATCTGCTACTCAGTTGTATAGGTCGCATTCTTGCAGGACATCTTTCATTTTTTATAATTTTATCATAGCATTTCAATAATAAATAAAGACAATATTAACGTTTATTATGCTTATACCACACATTTACACAATGCTGAAAGTAAAAACTTGTTATATTAACAAAAGTTTATTAACATTAAACATATACTAACACACATAATGTGAAATATTTTTTTTCTGCCGGTCGGTACATAAAAAAATGATACTTATTTTGAAATGTGGGATTGAATTCTTCAATTCTGGTTTGGTTTCTGTACGCGAACTTTTATCAAGCAAGTCAAATATGCCCAATGAACTTTAAGTTGCCCATTTAGTTACTACTTAATCGCTTGACCCATGTTAACAGGGCTTATCGTACAGAAGCCCATCCAATCAAATGATAGCTACTCTCGCTGCACGGCAATAAAGTACAATTTCAAATTGCACAGCGGTATGTGCCTAATACGAGTATTATAAAAACCTACGAAGCGCCTTACTTTCGCGTAGCTGCACAGAATGTAACCGTCTCATCTCAACCGATACAATTCGTGAATCGTTCGTTAGCGATCGTTCGCACGAGCGAGCGTTTTTTCAGCGTTTTATAGCGCGATTTTTCTGACGCTTCGAGTATTACCATATACCATACTTCTCGGTAAAACAAGCCAACAAAATATTCGGTGGGTTATGTTATGATATGATGGTGCCAAGAAAAACATTATGTCTGGAAAAATAATATAATATTAAATACACATTGTTTATTATACTTAAAATACCGTTATTTCTAAACAGTCATAATTTTAAAATCAAAATGTAAATACACTTAGGACTTAAAAGGCACTCATGCTTGTTTCAAAATATCATATCTAATTCAGGTCATTTCATTATTATATACATTTTACACAATTTAATCTTACACATAATCGAATATAGTAGTGGAATATTCAGTCATAAATAAGATAACAAATAAATTTACTTATCGCACGAAATACATCACTGTTCATAAATAGGAGCGTTTTACCTACCATTAAAACGCATATTGTGTCTGAAGCCTTATTCGAAGCCTTGGTAAACAGATTGAGAATAGCGGAGCCTTCCCGTTACCGTTCAGCATCATTATTATAGGTCTATCTTACTAAATTACGTCACATCCGCATCCGTTTGACGTCATATCTCACCCCCACTATGTTCACCAGGCCGCCGCCATTGCGGGTTTCCGCGCTCATTGCAGTCTCAAAATCTGAAAAATACTTTACAACTATTGAGCATTAAATGCATACCAGGCAGCCCTTGAAGGTAGGCTTCGAATAAGGCTTCAGACACAATATGCGTTTTAATGGTAGGTAAAACGCTCCTATTGTGTCCTATTCGCCGTTATTCGAAGCCTTGGTAAACAGATTGAGACATTGTTTGTTATCGCCTGGTGAACAGGGACAGGACGCCAATGTGACACTCTAATTATCATAACTAGTTTATTTCTCTTAAAATTTATTAATTCATTTAGATCAAAAGAAAGCTTTCTTTAAATTAGTAAAGGGAAGAAAAAATTATAATACAAAAAAAGCAATAATTAAAACTAAAATAAAGTCGAACAAGTTGACAAATCAGATCAGCTTTAAATAAATTCACTTATTATTATTATTATTATTTTTTTTTTTTTTTTTCATAATTATTTAACATAAATATATATGACATATTTATGACTGCTGGCTGACAGTGCATCTCTGCTTAAACCGCGTCGAACGCCTACTTCAAAATAATCTGGGACAAAACAAAGTTTTCTTCGCAGATTCTTTTATAACAAATGTGATGTCAGTTGCTGCACAATTAATTCACTTCAAGATACAAACCTTACCAATTCTTTGAGCTTTTGCTCTGCAAAAAAAAAAAAAGTCGTTATAAAATCCTTAACTGGATTTGGATATCATAATCAAATAAATCTTTGTGAACGCGGTCACAAAGTTATTACTTTTATATCAAATACTTGATTGAATTAATTTAATCGTAAACTGCGAACTGAACTCAATAAATACCAACCCAAAAATAAACGTTATAAGACTGATTTAAGCCAAAGGTAGGCTAACTACCTTTGGTGTTATACACTTAGGCCGAATAGCTAGCTAAAGTGTCTGTGTGCGCCACTGTTTGCGACATCTTGTTGCTAATGTCAGACTAGTGTTATATAAATTGCTATCGAATGTTAATTAACATTTACAAGGCCATTTGAATTTTTTCATTTAATAAAACATTTAGTATTCGATTGGTCAGCACACAGCAGCTGTGTTAGCCCAAAACAAAAACAAACAAAAAAAAAAAATAGGTAAGTAGCTACTACACCTAACTGACACATTTTTAATTATCATCGCAAAATTAAATGACATCTTAACATTGGGAATCAAAATACTAGGTAAAGATTATAATAGATATAATAGATAAAATTAAAAGATGCATTAAAAGAACAAATTAATATGACCGTACTGCATACCAAAGAAAGAAATAATTATTTAGTAAAGAAATATGTCTTTAATTATTCCAACATGTCTTTACTTTCAGTACACAAAAATAAAGGTAAATAAATAAAATATTTTCTTTTTATCAATCTATAAAATAAATATAAAAAAAAAATATTAAAACAATCAAGTTTCTAAATGTCATGGTTTCTATGGCCATCGGAAAAGCTGCACGCAGTATCAACTTTATATTCGTTTTAAACTTGAATTTCAAACAATATAGCAAAAATGATGCATATCAATAGTAATAGTAATAATAATTACAGTTAAAATACTTTCATTTAATTATTTAATTAAAATCACATAAATACTTTGGAATTATCCACCGAAAAGATTACCTCTGTTATCTAACAAATCAAGTATCATCACCCGGATAAATAAACAAGAGCAGTGTGCCAGTGCTTCCCCGTGGTAGTAAAGCTTGCTTAGGAAAGTATATTTAAGTAAATCATTCGCAGACACCAACCAATATAACATCAGAGCGACAGTGTTTACAACAACTTACTAATGTCAAAGTGCTTAAGTGTATTATTTTAAAGTTATTTCCAGAATATGGTACATGTTATGGTAGCTAAATAAAAGTGTTTTCATATTCTACTGAAATATTCAACAAGTACTCTACACCGTGCTATGATTATAATTAAAATATAGAATGATTCAATCGAGGTCTGAGTAAAATCGAGATTCCCCCACGAATTTAATAGGGTTTACATCACAAAACATATACATATGAAAGTGATTTTTTAAATTCATATCTATTAATGTAAATAATAACGTGGTCAAAGTACAATAAAAACTAGCACTTTATGTATCTATGTACAACACACATTACACGCCCCCGTCAAATCGGCTATCAATGCACTTTGTAATAAAGCCAACATCATCAGACTTAAATATTCATAAAATTTAAAATGTAAAACAGGCACAACCCTTGCAGTGACCACTTAACTAAAACGAGCTTGGATATCTGATCTGTCATCGCTCTCATGAGACAATATCAGTCTTCAAAGAATACAAATGAATATAAAATGTTCAAACAAAACATAATATCTGCTAGTTATTTTGGTTACAGTGTAGCCAAAAGGGACACAATAAATAGGTTAGATTAAAACTGTGACCTTTTGATCACAAAACGGCAAAATAAAGCGCGAGCTAAGCGAGCGCATCGAGTGTGCCACGGCAGCGGCCAGTGAAGCACCAGAACGCAACTGTTGGTGAACCTTCTTTGCGACACCCGGACTTTGCACCCGGTTTGATATTTTTAATAAAGACACATTTTAAATAACAGGAAAATATATTGATTGAAATATTTCAATCAAAATAACTTGTTGCCTCTGGCCCACGGTTATAAAAATTAATATTAATAAATAACTCCCCAAAGAAACTTTCAAAATCCTTCGGTTGTTCTGTAAGCAGCAACTAGTGGTTGTTAAAAACATGGAGCTTTTGTAAATAAAGATTTATTTCTCTCATTCATTCATTGGTGGTGCCCACTGGAATACGGGAATATCTTGGATGATCCCCTTTTTAAGTTCCTCTCCCTCAGGGATTAAGGACAGTGTTTATACAGAATTATTAAATAAAATAATAAGATAAAATGATTTAAATTATGTACATATCGACGGTGCCTGGACGGTGCTCATCAAAAGCAACCGAAATAATTTATGTCAAAACATCAACCGACGGTGCTCCGGAGCGACCGGCCGAATTTATGTTACAACCATAATAAATGTTTATCGAATGTAAATATATTTATTGACATTACATAACTATATGTATAATGACGGTGCCCATCAGAGGGCGACCGAATTTATGATAAATAGTAAGATACTTAATCAACGGTATACATCAGGAGTGACCGCCAGAGTTCATATCAAAGTATCAATCAACGGTGCTCAGAAGCGACCGGATGAATCAATATTAATATTGTTACAACTCACACAGCTCTCAACATGTGGGGATTACTGCCATAGAGGAAGTAGACAGCATGTTTTAATTATAGAAAATTATGTAGATACAACTTTTCATAAACTTGTGTCAACGGTGCCAGGAGCAGCCGATAGACCTTCCCCGGTCCAGTTGCGGAACAAGCTGGAACCGAGGGGTATAATGATAATAGAAAGTATCTAATTACTATGATAAACTTTTGAATTGCCTGCAATTTAAAATATATATTTATTTTAAAACAATTACCACAATTTATTTTATTAATAACTAGCTGTACCCGACAAGCTTAATATACCACACATTTATTCAATCAAAGGTTAAAACACGAATTTTTTGGGCCAGGACAATCAGTCCTTCAAGTTTCATCACAATCAAATAAATGGTTTTGGAAAGCATAGAAAGCAAATATAAAGCATTCATTTTTATTTCTATACAACACCAGACAAGATTAGTACCTACGCTCATTTTACTGGGAATTGAACCCGAGTAATTTTGCGCATTGATATCGTTTAAATGTAATATAAATATATACGTATAGTAACGTATAAATGTTTTTATTAAAAACCAATATAAAGGCAACATTCTTTTGCAAAACCCTGAATACTTATTTTTGTTCAAAGCGCCTCGTTACGTATCACTATTCAGATTCACAAAGCAGTAGCTTTTCTCAAAAAAAAAATAATATTGAATACTCTTTCAAACGACTACGGCTAAACAACATCTCGAAATAAAATAGGGCGCAATGGTCTCATCACTGGTCAAGTAAAACTATGAGTCGAACGAAATGCCGGATAGCGCCAGGATGGCGCCAGGATTCAAGCTGCATACACTTTCTCATATTTTGAGGAACACAACAAGGATTTGTGTGCTCAGCTCACATTCAACACAATATACTATAATATGCTTATCAACAATGAATAGGAATCTTACGAAACATGTTTTCCGTGACGTAAAAATTTTCATAAGCATTAAATTTGTCAAAATTATAATCTTTTAGCAGATCGCATAGGCCAAAAGCGAATAAAACTCATAAACGGCAATTTAACGAATGTTAGAATTAACAGAAAATATTTTTCAACATATCGTGGGTAGAATCATACCATTATAAAATATGGAAAAATTTCACTGACCTTATGGCGAGGCGTTAGATTACCTCAATTCAATTCAAATCCTGCGTCGTATTCACTGTAGATCCATGCCCTCGCCCTCGTTCTCTGCTACTTCGCGATCGAATATGACGACGAAAACGGAGACGACACAGAGTCGGACCCAACTAACACTGATTTTACGTATGGTTTTAAAATTTTACGCACACGCATTTTTAATAACCGAAAATAAATCGTAAGATGTTCATTTTTAACAAAAATATGCAATATAAAATCTAAATTACGAATTAAGAATTTCACGAACGCTAACAGCGTTTGACCTACTTTAGAAAACTTTAAAATTCGAATGCTAACAGCATTTGACCTACTTAGGAAAATTTTTAAATTTCGAACGCTAACAGCGTTTGACTAGATGTGAACGGTTGCGAAAAAAGGACGCCAATGTGCGCGGAAACCCGCAATGGCGGCGGCCTGGTGAACATAGTGGGGGTGAGATATGACGTCAAACGGATGCGGATGTGACGTAATTTAGTAAGATAGACCTATAATAATGATGCTGAACGGTAACGGGAAGGCTCCGCTATTCTCAATCTGTTTACCAAGGCTTCGAATAACGGCGAATAGGACACAATACGATTTTATTTACAAATCATGTGTGTTTTGATAAGGCACCAACAGAGTGAGCAATCACCTTAAAAAATCCTCGACCTGACTTTGAAATTATCCATAATTCATACATAAATAGCGCAATATATATTTCAGCATACTAATTCTTTGTACTGAATGTAACATTATTTGACTATAAAAATATCAATATATATTTTGTTTTGTACATACTTAATACACAATAGTGCTACAATGTAAATTAACATCTGAATCGTATTTATTAAATTATTGCTAATATGATGACATTCATTCTTAAGGAAGACCAGCAAATAGATCATCATACACATTCACTGGGAATGTGAGGTGAAATACTTTATGCCATATGTCTAAAGCGTAGACTTAATTGACTAAAAAAATATTTTTTTTACATTTGAGCGCGGTATGCCATAAATTCAGCGAAGAGTAAATATTTGATTTCTATTTCTAAATTAACGATAGTGCATTGATTTTAAGTGCAACCATCACCTAATTCAAAGTTACACAAAAATGCTAGCTGAATAAAAAAATCATCGACTCGTGAAACAAGTCAACTGTGGTCATTTAATATCATTTTTTGTCATGTTTTTCGAGTTTTTCAGTCTCGTTAATTTTATCAATTCTTTGATGTAGTAAATCAATAAACTACGTGAAATAAGGGTCTACCCTACTTAGCTGTAACATAATTTTACGAAATGTTTAAGACATCTCAACATAATTTAGGAAAGTACGACACCAAAATACTATTCAATCAATTTCTCTCACAATACAGTATGAATATGAACACAACTTTCGTATTTTTTTCGATAATAGACATTTTCTGCAGATTCAAAGCTTCACTTCTATAATTACGATATTCTACATCGAGCAAAATTATGTTTAATGAATCTAATTAATGATCGGCTACATCTCGGCGTGAACATATGAACAGTATACTCACCGGCCGAAGCGTCGGAGACACAACCCGGTCGGTTCGAGGGCCGGTCACTCGACGGCGAATCCGGCCGTTTCGAGAACGGCCTGCTTCAATTTATCGTGGAGCTTCTCTTTAGTCGGATAGGGCGGGAGATCGAGCCGATTGAAACAGGTGTGGGCCTTCGGGAGCGAGTCGGGGGAGGCGTCGGCAACGAGGTGGAGCGTGAAGAGGCGCGGCGCGGCGGCGCCCGTGGAGCCCTGCAGCGCGCGGAAGCCGGCCAGCGGCACGCGCCGAGACCCCGTCACGAACTGCAAGAGGCGGGCGCGCATCTCCGCGTCGAACTCTTCTACTACCTAAGATAGGAAAAGCCTTTTTTAATGGGAATAAAAATTTATAATAAACTACCTCAGAATTTGAAATCAGAAGCACAGAATATATAATAGTACTAACGTACAGAAGTCGATCCCCGCGAGGACCATCAAATAATAAGCTACTCTCGCTGCACGGCAATAAAGTACAATTTCAAACTGCACAACGCTGCGTGGATAAAATTATATGCACCTACGAAGAAGAAAGAGAGGCGTCCCTTTCTGTCGCAGAGCTCTGTCTCAACCGACACATTTCGGGGTTGCTACTCGCTAGTTACTGATATCATAGAAAACATTCGTTATGCCCATGAATAAACAATGAAATTACTAATAGGTACCTACTTATAAAATAAAATAAATCTACCTGATAGGTGAGCTGAGCATATATTATTTAAAGAGCATAAATAATAAGTATTTCTAAGTAGTTAGAGAAGCTCGATGCCGCAGTGGTATAGCGCCTGGCCCAACGATTGCGGAGGTTAAGCAACTTTTGCAAGGGTCGGTTATGGGATGGGTAAAAAAAAAAGTATTTTTTAAGTTTTTTCTTTACTGGTACCATATTTCGAACTTCGATACAACTAAGTATGTAAATATGTATCCAAAAAATACAATAAACTTTGGTAGGTAGGTAGGTACGTTAGTAATTAAGTATCAAAAACGAAGTGCATGCAGTTTCGCATTCGGCGCTTGACTGACTCGTTTCGTTGGTGACGTTCACGCGCTGCGCTCTCGTCGCTTGCACACGCCGGCGCCGCGCGTTTCGGTCGGCGCGGTGATATCCCTCGACAATGGCCCTCTTGGAGTGGGCCGCGAGCAGTAGGCTAATATAAAAGTTTAAGCGCGGAGTGATACCCCCCTGTCAGAAGCATCTTTCGATCGCTTGAAATATAAACTAAAGCAAATTTTACTGGATAAGGCCTACTACTCTGTAAATGAATTTCTTAATGACGATAGCATTAATTAGCCATTTGACATAGAATTGTTGACATTTGATTATGGCATGAAGACATTATTTTATATTAATTTGTTTTGACATTATACTTGCAATTATAATATATTTTATTATTTTATTTTATTTTTTATTTTATTTAAAGGTACTCCAACAATGTACATACAATAACGTAGATAGGTATAAACAAACATTTGCCACTCGAATGCTTGTATGACATCAATTACAGGTGTACTCAGCATGCATAAAAAATAAAATGTTGGCCTTTAAAACTAATTAATAACAACAAGTTGTGCTTACAATAAATAAATTCCTAACAATTGACTTATGAATATAAAAAGAAAAAGGTAAGTTAAGGTAAGTTAAGTAAATATATTAATAATCCGGTTAAACAATAAATTTTTAGGTACCTACATAATATTATAATTATAAAATTTGATAATTAAGTTACTGTAAAATCCTGTGGCCTGAGGCATTTAAGTTTAAATATTCTATGGCTATCAGCAAAAACATCTAAATTTACATTTTTATTGTTCTTAATAAAATTATTATAAGTTTTACATATTCTAACACATGGAGAGTTCGAGCCCAATTTAGTTCTGCACAGAGGTGTGTGAAACAGATCCATGTGGGTGTGTCGAGAGTTAAATCTCGGCACACGGAAGCTAATACGATGTAATATTTCCTTGTCACATACTATACCATTCAGGATCTTATAATAATAATAATAATATAATATAATCGTTTATTTTCAGTCACAAACCAGGTAGTACATTATTCAATACTAAACTATCTTATTGTCTAATTTAAACAATTAAGTACACCTTGTTTATGAAAGACTGGTGCCTAACAAAGATATAGTATCTGTACTGCAGGTCACCAGGTCCTCCCCTTTCTTAGTGGGTTGAATCATTTAAAAGTAGACAAATCAATGTTACTGATGCTACCAGTTTAACTAGATGTTGCGTGATAAAAAATACACAGTAGTAAAAAAAGAACAAAAATACTGAAATGACAAGTCTTTAGTTTGAGATTAGATACCAACCAATAAAGAGTATGAATTACAGAACAGAATATATAATGCTATACTAATTACAGGTAGTTTTAGCCGTGTGGTTGGATATGCGTGGGTATGTAAACATGGGTGTATGTGAATCAGTGAGTGAATGTTACTCGGTAATGTGTATGCGTAAGAGCGACTAAGAACTTAGGGAACCAACACCCTTTCCGTATCATCATACGTCAGGGATTTCAGCCAGTTGGAGATGGAAGTTTTACATTTGCCTTTTGGCAGATGGTATATGGATATAAGCGCATTAGTCTTATTATAAATATATTCACCTAAGTAGTAGTAGTATCTATGTGCCCATTTAGTTTGAACAGTTTTCAAATCACAGACTTTACCCTTCCTTCTTTTATGTTTGTTTAGGTCTGGATTATATGGAGTCTCAGAATGTTTTTTTAACAGTATTTGAAGGATGAAAAGTTGCCTAACCGTCAGTACATCCCAGCTTTTAAACAATTCCGAAGTAGGGTGTCTATAAGGGAGAAAGGCCCCAGTTTTCAAAACGGCACGTTGCGCTCTTTCAGCTTCGATGATGTATGATTTCGGCACACCCCCCCAGACAGCAATGCAGTAGCTGATAATTGACTGACACAAGGCAAAATAAAACGATTTTATGATTTTAGGCTGGGCGATATTCCTTAATGATTTAAATATAAAGACTAACTTTCTGAGTCGAGTGGCAAGAGCATGAATGTGGTGATTAAAACCAAGTGCAGAATCTATAAATACCCCCAAATACTTAACAACATCCACTCTTTCCAGGGCTGGGCAGTCGCATAGATTCATATTAGAATTGCAGCAATGTGATCGAATGATGCTGTTATTAGGGAGATTCTTGCTAAGTATTGAGAATGCCATATATTTTGTTTTATCGACATTCAGTGTTAGGATGTTGCTCTGAAGCCACTTGCAGACCCTAGTAAAACCTGACTGAGCATTCGCGAAAACCTCTTCCCACGTTAGTCCTCTAAATAACAAGGCTGTGTCGTCAGCAAAAGTAACTACTTTCCCCTGAGTCAGTCGAAGCTCACACAGACCATTTATGTATACTAGGAAAAGTGTCGGTCCAAGGATGCTTCCTTGTGGTACTCCGAAGTTTATCTGTAACTCACCACTCATCACTCCGTCAATTTTAACTATCTGTCTACGGCTACAAAAGTATGAAGTAAATAATTTCAGTGCATTACCCCTTATACCTATCTCCTCCAACCTTGTCAACATTAGAGGCACAGAAACTGTGTCGAAGGCCTTTGCCAAGTCTAAGAATATTGCTATACACTTCATCTTAGTGTCAAGGCCCTCGACAAGAGTGTTAGTTAATTCCAGAACGGCATCAGATGTGGATTTGCCTTTGCGGAAGCCATACTGGGCTGGAGATAAAATATTGTTAGACTCAAGGTATGAGACTAGTCTGATGTTTAATAGTTTTTCCAGAACTTTTGAGAGTGCTGGCAAAATGGAAATGGGCCGATAGTTGCTAACAGAATTTTCATCTCCGCCTTTGTGAACTGGTTTTATAATAGAAATTTTAAGACAATCGGGGAAGATACCAGAGTCAAAAACCAAGTTACAAATATAAGTTATGAATGGAACCAATATAGAGTGGTATTTCTTGAGAGCCCATGCTGGAATCGTATCAATCCCAACAGCACAGTCATCCCTCAAGGTCATTATTATTTTAGTTACCTCATCATTATCAGTAGACAGAAGTCCAAAGGAGTTGATATTTTTGGAATGGGGTGTCGGATCAAATTTATTTCCACACTTCAATAACACCTCTTCGGCCAAGCCCTTACCTACTCCAACAAAGAAGTTATTGACAGAGTCAACATTCGATGTTTCACAGCCCGGAGAAATTAGTTTAAAGGATGGATCCTTATTTTTGGATTCAAAAACCACGTTTCTCACAACTTGCCAAACTTTCTTACTGTTGTTACCCGCATTATTCATTAGTGTTTTTTCATAATCTCTTTTTGCTTTTTTGACGATATTACTGCAAAAATTTCTATATCTTTTATATGTACAGCGTAAGATTTCATTATCAGGATCTCGTTTTAGTTTTTTATAAATATTATCTCGGTTTCTCAGACAACGTAGAATACCCGGTGTAACCCATGGTTTCTTTATCCTTTTTCTTTTACTTAAATGAACAGTTTTAGAGTTATTGGCTATGATGGATTTTAAACTGTTAGTGAAGAACTCAGTAGCTACATTTACATCTTTCATTAAGTATATTGGGGAAAAGTCAAAGTCAAGTAAATCCTTTTCTAAGCCATCTCGATTTATTGTGTTACTTTGCTTAGCAGTATCATCATTGATAGCTGATTTTAAGCATAGGTTTAAAGCAACACCATCATGGTCTGTAATAGAGGGTTATACAACAAAGACATGTCCATCATGCGTCTACGATCGCTCAATTTATCCATCTTAAAGTGATCAAGTCGGTCTTCGTACGAACTACGACTACTGATGTCACGAGATTTAAAAGCTAGGTGGCGGGTGAAACATCTATTTATACTTTCGATCCTATCTGAATGAATATTGTAATATGGATTCCATACAGTACTTGAATATTCGAGAATACTTCTAACCAACGCATTATAAAGCACTATCCTAGAGTTAATCCCCTTAAAGTTCTTTGTTATTCTCTTGATAAAACCCAACATACGGGAGGACTTCGACACTATGTTGTGATAATGCGAAATGAACGACAGTTTGCTATCGATTATGACTCCCAAGTCACGTACCTCTTCAATTTTTGTCAATCTCTGACCGTTAATATTATACGATGATAACACCGGAAGTTTTTTCTTTGTAAAGGTCATCTGAAAACACTTTGAGACGTTTAACGTCATATGGTTGTTTGCACACCAATTATCAATATGGTTAAGATCCTCCTGCAACAATTTGACATCTTCACCACTCACGATTTCTTTATATATCTTCATGTCATCTGCGAATAAAGAGCAGTGACAATTCTTGACGCAATCAACAATGTCATTCACAAACAGCAAAAAAAGAATTGGACCAAGATGCGACCCCTGTGGAACCCCCGAAGTCGACATATATTGAACAGATTTACAACCATTAATAACAACTGATTGACACCGATTGCCAAGGTAAGACTCAAACCATGCCAGCAGCGCTCCTGCTATTCCATATGATTTATGCAACTTCGATATTAATAGTTCATGATGGACTTTGTCAAAAGCGCTACTGAAGTCGGTGTAAATGGAATCCACTTGACCTCCAGCATCGATTTTCTCCACCAAGTAGCTCACATAAGATATAAGGTTCGTGTTGACAGACTTTCCCTTACAAAACCCGTGCTGCTGATCTTTTATAAGGGATTTCGTGTGATTTGTAATAAGTGGACACACCAATGATTCAAAAAGTTTGGAGAGAGTTGACAAAACAGACACTGGTCTATAATTCTTAACATTTTGGGGTTCGCCTTTTTTGAATATCGGAACTATACGAGCCTCTTTCCAGGTCTTCGGAAATGTACTAGTGACTAATGATTTATTAAAGATTAAAGAGACTGGATAAGCCAATGATGTTGCACACAGCCTTATGAAGTAAGGGGGCAAGTTATCAGGACCAGCTCCCTTGAACATATCTAACTGCTTCATCTTACGAAGAACCTGCTTCTCAGTGATACTTATCTTATTTAGATTCAAACTCGAATTACATATGCCACTAGCAGGAGTAGGAGCAGCGACAGTAGCCGATCCCGAAGACGAAATGAACACAGAACTAAACTGCTTGGCGAATAGATTAGCAATGTTACCTTCTCCAGTTGCTTTTTGATCATCCAAGTGCATGCTGATTGGTATAGTATTTGACCCTCCTCTTTTGTCTTTCACATACTTCCAGAAAAACTTTGGATTTTCAACAACACTTTGTTCCACTTTATTCGTATAAATACCGTAGTCTGCAGACACTAGTTTCTCACACCTGCTACGCAAAATCCTGTATTCATATTGGTCGCGAGGGTTGTTAAATTTTTTAAAATTTGATCTAAGTTTGTCTTTTTCACGAATCCGCTTAATGAGATTTTTACCGAACCATGGAGGATAATGTTTATGAACAATTGGTTTGTATTTAGGCACAACATCTTCCAGAACTCTATTCACAATGCCATAAAAGATATCAGTCATATCATCAACGGAACCACATTCACTAAATTCTGAGTGCCAGTCGATACTCCTAAAGCGTAAGTTAAGTTTTTGATAGTCGGCCTTATAAAAGTTATAACCTGTCCGCGGTTTGGGCTGAACGTTAAGGATGTTAGTAAACGGTACAGTAATTTCCAATTGAGGATGTAATGGATCCAACTTACTTAATAGAAAATCTGGTTTCACTACATTCACACCTGACATATTAGTTAAAACCAAATCAAGAATTTTGCTGTCTGAATTAGTGGCATCATTGACTTGATTAAGACATGACATTGACATAAAATCGACAAGGCAATAACCAAGGCTAGATTCATAGTTACTAGGATTTAGTAAATCTGTATCATTATTTAATGTCCACGATATGAAACTCATGTTAAAGTCCCCAATAATCAAAACATCTCCGACGTTGTTTATAATCTCACTGGAATTTTCTGAAAAACGGCGAAGTAAGTCTATTTTTAATGGAGGGGGCAAGTACACGGAACACAAGCCTATTTTCTTCCGCAATTTTCCGGACTGCGCCTCGAGCAAAATCCACAGATCCTCGTCCTCGGTCTCCCATTGCTCCATTCTACACGATTTGATATTTCGCTTAACAGCCACCAAGACCCCACCACCTCTAGTTTTTGTGTTATCAGGGCAGGAGGACCGATCCTTGCGAAAAACATTGTAGGCGGATCCCATAAATTCTCCATCATTAATACCAGGAATCAACCATGTCTCCGTGAGGACAATGACATCATAATCACATTGCAATATGTTCAAGTAAATTTGATTCGTCTTAGTTCTCATTCCCCTGACATTTTGATAATAAATTTTCAGTTTGAATTTGCTAATATTTAATCAGTGGCACATGATCATTTAATGGGATTACGATGACTTACTTAAGGTTTTTGAGGATGTCATGACAGGATACACATTTTGCTTGCGATGATTCATCTTTGCGAATGTAAATTTTGCCATTCCTTACCCATACAAACTTATATCCAAGCGATTTTGCCTTCAATCTGGTAGCCGCATGTAGCGATTTATTTTCTGGTGATAAGTGCTCCGACACGTAAATTGAAATGTGATCACCTCCGATGCCAATTAAGCTAGTGTTCAATTTCTCTTGTCGATTTTTCTTATTATAATTGGCTACAGCTGCCATGAAAGTATCACGGCATCTATTGCTGCGAAACTTAATAACGACAGTACGTGGCCGTTTACTGGCAGGATTAATCTTTGCAACCCTATAGCATGAGAGAATGTCACCATCTTCTACTTCACTGTGCACTAATTTCCCAATTTGTTGTGTAGTTTTGGCCAAGTCTTCATTTCTAAATTCCGGGAGACCATGTATCTCGATATTTGTGCTACGTGAATATTGTTCAATTGCAGACAAACGTGTCAGTGCGTCCTTCAGTGTTAGCTGTAGTGCGTTATTATTTTCTATAAGTTTCTTCACATCTTCCTCTCTCTTAGCCATCACCATGTTCAATTCATCATATTTCCCGTTCATAAAATTAATGGTATCCTTGAACGAACTTATTTCATCACGCAGGTACTTTATTTCGGTCTGCATTATTTCACGTATCATTGCTGGCAGTTCTTTGGAAAGTGCCTGTTGGATCTCATTGTGTATAAGGCTCTGCATCTCTTTCCTAAACTCGGGTGACATCGCAGAACTACTCTCTGTACCAGAGTGTATTGTGGAACTACGCAGTGGAGTCTCAACATTATCACCTTGCTTGGGTTGGTTGGATTTACACACTGGGCACTTCCATAAAGCCCTGGAATCCTTAGAGAGCTTTTTATAATTATCTTTAGTGTAATTACAACACACATAATGAAAAGCTCTAGGGCACTTAGTGCATGAGAGTAGATCAGGCGCAGATATAAGCTTATTGCAACCTCCACAAGTCGACATATTAATTTCAGAAGTCCCAAATTATTCGGGAGATTTTACAACAATGGCAACACTAATTGTCTATGGTCGCGTCAATCTATCTGTCAGTTGAATCTGACACTCGACTATCTGTCAGTTGAATTTGACACTGGATTATAAGCAAATTAGGAGGGTAGCATACGAAACTTGGTACAACTGTCACAAATATCCAGAGAAATTCTTGAAATGAAATCGCTTGAATCACAGTTATATCCCCACACAACACAAGAACTATCAATTGAATTGGTTAATCACAGCCCACGGCACAGGTTAACATCTGTTTCACAGTGTTTATAAACAGTTTTACTAGTACTTATGTAAAAATTAAAGAGACCAACAATGCGACGTATTTTTTTTTTTTTTTTTTTTATCATCATTAAATATGATGATTATTATTATTAACGTTGCTTAACTTTCGCAATCACTGGGCCAGGCGCTAACCCACTGCGCCACCGAGCTCTACTCGGATGATATTTTATAATGAATGATTTATAATGTTGAAATTACTAATTAAAAGGTACCTAATTAAATTTATTAGATTATTAACGAATTTTGCACGCCTAGTAAGGTCGAATATGAGAGCCAAAATTTTCTCTACATCACATTTATTGTAATCCACCTTCGATCAAGAATATCCTAGATAACGCTTCACGAACTAAAACAGTACGAACAAACTTGGCGCTTATTTTGTACATGTCCATCAGTCATTTTTGATGTCCCCACTGCTGGGGCACAGGCCTTCCTTATGGGTGGTAAGGAGGATAACACATCTTTTAACACTATTTACTTTGTGCAAAATAAGCGCCCAGTTCGTAAGTAGGACGCTATTTGAGGTGCCATTTTTGAGACTCTGACCAGATATCTAGGGTATTCTTGATCGAAGTACTCCACCCATAATCAAGCAAATAAATGATTCGATTCGATTCGTTACCTCCCAGAACCAGGCGACGAGTGGGGCGTCGGGCGCGACGTGCTTGAGGCGCGTGTGGCGCCGCCAGTCGGCGGGGTCGAGGTCGGCGCGGCCGGCCAGCAGCGGCTGCAGGTCGCGCGGCGACAGCGGCCGCAGCAGCTGCGCCGGGATCAGCTCCGCGAGCCCGCGCTGCAGCGCCAGCCACTGCCGCTCCGCGCCGCGCGTGAACCGGTGCGCCACGTACAGGCGCACGTACTCGCGCTTGTTAGAGTCCGTCACAGTTTCGTTCGCGCCGCCCGGCCGCAGTTCCACGCTCCGCACCGCCCCGAACGATGAGCATTCTACGGAGAATGTCGTGTCTATCACGCCGGCTATGCTGTTTTCTCTGTAAAACGAACAATAATATAAATGAGACCGATCCATATTATAAGCGAATTACATTAGAATACCGAGTTAAAAATCAATGCATTAGGAAAATTATGTTTCTACTATAAAAAAAAACACTAAGGTAACAAAATACAAAGAGTTGGAATAAGGCCGCCCCAGCAGCTAGTGTAAAAGGGCCGCTACATGATTTATTTATTCTAATGGGGTTGGTAAACTTTTTCGAAAAGAATTGTTTTATATTTTTTTTTGATAGCACAAGTTTGAAGAATAAAGAAAATAATATTATGATTTTTTTATTTTACCTTGTTAACTAAATATATTTTTTTATATTATTATCGCGATAAAATATCAAACATACGGCTGAACACGAAGTTCCTTTGCATTTACTGATTCAAAAATCTGATTGACAGATTTGACAGACAGTGACAAAGAGTAATCATACCTTTGTTTTTTTTGTTTTGAGCAACAACATAGAAAGTCTTTGGAGCAAAGGCATAACCTACGCATACAGCCGTAATAGTGATTTATTGTACTATGCTGTAAATGAAAAATTTAAATTTTTATTGAAATTAAAATGAAGCATTATATAATTCCGCAATTTGTTATTCCTGACTCCAAAGCCAAAAGCTACCAGAAAATATATAATTCACAACAGTTTTGGAAAAGTTTACCAACCCCATTACATCGGCAGATAGTGCCACTTACAGTAACTAGTAATTTACACAGCAAAAGAAAAGATGATGCAAAAATAACAGTGAAAGAAAATAATAACAACAGGAAATAAGATCACACACAGGTGGATTTTAGTTGGGACTTCTCACAAAACAACAAACAAATTCTTGAGATTAATTTTAACTCATCCGCAAACACATTGCACTCAGACTGGTTATCCAGAAACTTATTGATATCACCTCACCTGATATCAGTCACCTCTTTGTCGCATATTGACATATGCGACAAAGAGGTGACTGTGCCCGTGCCACTGTACGTACGGGTGTATGATGAGTATCACTCACAGCATCCAGGAGAGCGAGCGATGCAGCTCAGGGTCCACGTCGCGGATGTCTCGGAGCGTGATGGGCCGCCCCAGCAGCTGCTTGTACAAGGGCCGCTCCATGACTAGTGTCACTCACAGCATCCAGGAGAGCGAGCGATGCAGCTCAGGGTCCACGTCGCGGATGTCTCGGAGCGTGATGGGCCGCCCCAGCAGCTGCTTGTACAAGGGCCGCTCCATGACTAGTGTCACTCACAGCATCCAGGAGAGCGAGCGATGCAGCTCGGGGTCCACGTCGCGGATGTCTCGGAGCGTGATGGGCCGCCCCAGCAGCTGCTTGTACAAGGGCCGCTCCATGACTAGTGTCACTCACAGCATCCAGGAGAGCGAGCGATGCAGCTCGGGGTCCACGTCGCGGATGTCTCGGAGCGTGATGGGCCGCCCCAGCAGCTGCTTGTACAAGGGCCGCTCCATGACTAGTGTCACTCACAGCATCCAGGAGAGCGAGCGATGCAGCTCGGGGTCCACGTCGCGGATGTCTCGGAGCGTGATGGGCCGCCCCAGCAGCTGCTTGTACAAGGGCCGCTCCATGACTAGTGTCACTCACAGCATCCAGGAGAGCGCGCGATGCAGCTCGGGGTCCACGTCGCGGATGTCTCGGAGCGTGATGGGCCGCCCCAGCAGCTGCTTGTACAAGGGCCGCTCCATGACTAGTGTCACTCACAGCATCCAGGAGAGCGAGCGATGCAGCTCGGGGTCCACGTCGCGGATGTCTCGGAGCGTGATGGGCCGCCCCAGCAGCTGCTTGTACAAGGGCCGCTCCATGACTAGTGTCACTCACAGCATCCAGGAGAGCGAGCGATGCAGCTCGGGGTCCACGTCGCGGATGTCTCGGAGCGTGATGGGCCGCCCCAGCAGCTGCTTGTACAAGGGCCGCTCCATGACTAGTGTCACTCACAGCATCCAGGAGAGCGAGCGATGCAGCTCAGGGTCCACGTCGCGGATGTCTCGGAGCGTGATGGGCCGCCCCAGCAGCTGCTTGTACAAGGGCCGCTCCATGACTAGTGTCACTCACAGCATCCAGGAGAGCGAGCGATGCAGCTCGGGGTCCACGTCGCGGATGTCTCGGAGCGTGATGGGCCGCCCCAGCAGCTGCTTGTACAAGGGCCGCTCCATGACTAGTGTCACTCACAGCATCCAGGAGAGCGAGCGATGCAGCTCGGGGTCCACGTCGCGGATGTCTCGGAGCGTGATGGGCCGCCCCAGCAGCTGCTTGTACAAGGGCCGCTCCATGACTAGTGTCACTCACAGCATCCAGGAGAGCGAGCGATGCAGCTCGGGGTCCACGTCGCGGATGTCTCGGAGCGTGATGGGCCGCCCCAGCAGCTGCTTGTACAAGGGCCGCTCCATGACTAGTGTCACTCACAGCATCCAGGAGAGCGCGCGATGCAGCTCGGGGTCCACGTCGCGGATGTCTCGGAGCGTGATGGGCCGCCCCAGCAGCTGCTTGTACAAGGGCCGCTCCATGACTAGTGTCACTCACAGCATCCAGGAGAGCGAGCGATGCAGCTCGGGGTCCACGTCGCGGATGTCTCGGAGCGTGATGGGCCGCCCCAGCAGCTGCTTGTACAAGGGCCGCTCCATGACTAGTGTCACTCACAGCATCCAGGAGAGCGAGCGATGCAGCTCGGGGTCCACGTCGCGGATGTCTCGGAGCGTGATGGGCCGCCCCAGCAGCTGCTTGTACAAGGGCTGCTACATGACTAGTGTCACTCACAGCATCCAGGAGAGCGAGCGATGCAGCTCAGGGTCCACGTCGCGGATGTCTCGGAGCGTGATGGGCCGCCCCAGCAGCTGCTTGTACAAGGGCCGCTCCATGACTAGTGTCACTCACAGCATCCAGGAGAGCGAGCGATGCAGCTCGGGGTCCACGTCGCGGATGTCTCGGAGCGTGATGGGCCGCCCCAGCAGCTGCTTGTACAAGGGCCGCTCCATGACTAGTGTCACTCACAGCATCCAGGAGAGCGAGCGATGCAGCTCGGGGTCCACGTCGCGGATGTCTCGGAGCGTGATGGGCCGCCCCAGCAGCTGCTTGTACAAGGGCCGCTCCATGACTAGTGTCACTCACAGCATCCAGGAGAGCGAGCGATGCAGCTCAGGGTCCACGTCGCGGATGTCTCGGAGCGTGATGGGCCGCCCCAGCAGCTGCTTGTACAAGGGCCGCTCCATGACTAGTGTCACTCACAGCATCCAGGAGAGCGAGCGATGCAGCTCGGGGTCCACGTCGCGGATGTCTCGGAGCGTGATGGGCCGCCCCAGCAGCTGCTTGTACAAGGGCCGCTCCATGACTAGTGTCACTCACAGCATCCAGGAGAGCGAGCGATGCAGCTCGGGGTCCACGTCGCGGATGTCTCGGAGCGTGATGGGCCGCCCCAGCAGCTGCTTGTACAAGGGCCGCTCCATGACTAGTGTCACTCACAGCATCCAGGAGAGCGAGCGATGCAGCTCGGGGTCCACGTCGCGGATGTCTCGGAGCGTGATGGGCCGCCCCAGCAGCTGCTTGTACAAGGGCCGCTCCATGACTAGTGTCACTCACAGCATCCAGGAGAGCGCGCGATGCAGCTCGGGGTCCACGTCGCGGATGTCTCGGAGCGTGATGGGCCGCCCCAGCAGCTGCTTGTACAAGGGCCGCTCCATGACTAGTGTCACTCACAGCATCCAGGAGAGCGAGCGATGCAGCTCGGGGTCCACGTCGCGGATGTCTCGGAGCGTGATGGGCCGCCCCAGCAGCTGCTTGTACAAGGGCCGCTCCATGACTAGTGTCACTCACAGCATCCAGGAGAGCGAGCGATGCAGCTCGGGGTCCACGTCGCGGATGTCTCGGAGCGTGATGGGCCGCCCCAGCAGCTGCTTGTACAAGGGCTGCTACATGACTAGTGTCACTCACAGCATCCAGGAGAGCGAGCGATGCAGCTCAGGGTCCACGTCGCGGATGTCTCGGAGCGTGATGGGCCGCCCCAGCAGCTGCTTGTACAAGGGCCGCTCCATGACTAGTGTCACTCACAGCATCCAGGAGAGCGAGCGATGCAGCTCGGGGTCCACGTCGCGGATGTCTCGGAGCGTGATGGGCCGCCCCAGCAGCTGCTTGTACAAGGGCCGCTCCATGACTAGTGTCACTCACAGCATCCAGGAGAGCAAGCGATGCAGCTCGGGGTCCACGTCGCGGATGTCTCGGAGCGTGATGGGCCGCCCCAGCAGCTGCTTGTACAAGGGCCGCTCCATGACTAGTGTCACTCACAGCATCCAGGAGAGCGAGCGATACAGCTCGGGGTCCACGTCGCGGATGTCTCGGAGCGTGATGGGCCGCCCCAGCAGCTGCTTGTACAAGGGCCGCTCCATGACTAGTGTCACTCACAGCATCCAGGAGAGCGAGCGATGCAGCTCGGGGTCCACGTCGCGGATGTCTCGGAGCGTGATGGGCCGCCCCAGCAGCTGCTTGTACAAGGGCCGCTCCATGACTAGTGTCACTCACAGCATCCAGGAGAGCGAGCGATGCAGCTCGGGGTCCACGTCGCGGATGTCTCGGAGCGTGATGGGCCGCCCCAGCAGCTGCTTGTACAAGGGCCGCTCCATGACTAGTGTCACTCACAGCATCCAGGAGAGCGAGCGATGCAGCTCGGGGTCCACGTCGCAGATGTCTCGGAGCGTGATGGGCCGCCCCAGCAGCTGCTTGTAGAAGGGCCGCTCCATGACTAGTGTCACTCACAGCATCCAGGAGAGCGAGCGATGCAGCTCGGGGTCCACGTCGCGGATGTCTCGGAGCGTGATGGGCCGCCCCAGCAGCTGCTTGTACAAGGGCCGCTCCATGACTAGTGTCACTCACAGCATCCAGGAGAGCGAGCGATGCAGCTCGGGGTCCACGTCGCGGATGTCTCGGAGCGTGATGGGCCGCCCCAGCAGCTGCTTGTACAAGGGCCGCTCCATGACTAGTGTCACTCACAGCATCCAGGAGAGCGAGCGATGCAGCTCGGGGTCCACGTCGCAGATGTCTCGGAGCGTGATGGGCCGCCCCAGCAGCTGCTTGTAGAAGGGCCGCTCCATGACTAGTGTCACTCACAGCATCCAGGAGAGCGAGCGATGCAGCTCGGGGTCCACGTCGCGGATGTCTCGGAGCGTGATGGGCCGCCCCAGCAGCTGCTTGTACAAGGGCCGCTCCATGACTAGTGTCACTCACAGCATCCAGGAGAGCGAGCGATGCAGCTCGGGGTCCACGTCGCGGATGTCTCGGAGCGTGATGGGCCGCCCCAGCAGCTGCTTGTAGAAGGGCGCGGTGAAGGCCGCGTCTAGTTGGTGCCCGTGGAAAAGCGCCACGCCCAGGATGCGCCCCGCGAAGTGGAAGTACGTCAGGTGCTCGGGATTCACCTACGGAACAATATATTTTTGTAATGTCGCTTTTACAACTGCATAAAGCTATGAATGTCCAACAAGATAGGCTGTGGGTTTGCTAAAATTAGTTTGAACTTCACTGTAACATGAAGGTGTATTCGCTGCGCAGTGAATGCCGTTTGCCGCGAACTGCACGCGTGCATGTTTTATTGCGAACTGTCACACATCTTCTCGACTGAGATAATATTATTTAAGAGAGAGTAATCGATCTCAGGATCTTAAAGAATGTGTGAGCCGGGATGGGGTGTTGGGTAAGTTGGGTTGGTTCAAATGAAGTACGACTTCTTGATTTGAGATTGAGACAGATATATTTTTTTTACAATTGGGTTTATAGACAAGTCCTCGTGGCCCAGCCACTCTCGCGCCACGCACAAACTCGACAATTATTCTAAAGTCAACTCACCCCCGAGTCGGCATTGACCTGTAGCGCGTATCTGTCATCCCCCGAGCTCGCGTACTGGAACAGTCCGTAATGCGGGTTGAACAGCTCGCGGCCCAGCAAGTGCAGCCACTCGCGCGCCACTCCGCCGTAGTCCAGCCCCTCTTCGCCGCGGAACTTCACTAACAGCCGCTTACGCAACTCTTTACCTCGTAGTTTCATTACCAATCGGTACGATTCTTCGAGGACTTCGTTACGTGACACCTGTAAACGAATTATATGGAAATAAAGTAGGTTTCTTTATGTTATCCCTCTTACTCTTTGTAGAGTTTTATTTCATTAAACATGTTATCCCTGTACTCCACTCTTGCGCTAATCTTACATTACGCAGACGTGACGTCGCACTACGTCAAACTAACATCGAGGCAAAAATGTATGGAGACCTGACTCACGATATCGAAGTTTTCTAAACACTGCACATAAATACAAATTCCAACATCCAACATGAGGGACCGCGGTCCCTGAGCACAGACACCTAGCTCGGTGGAAGTACTTCCCTTTTCGCTGTATATTTGCGAACAGTTCCTGCCTCAACAAACAAATGTCTCTGTATAACCAATCACCGATCAACGAGAACCGATGGCCGTTGGGGCGGAAAGTTTTTGGAAAATGACGACCGCACACCGGACTTGGATCCGTGGGTAAGCCCCTGACAAGGTGGACCGACGATTTGGTGAAGGTTGCGGTGCGGCCAAGCAGGACCGATCGTCGTGGAGATTCTTGGGGGAGGCCTATACCCAGCAGAGGGTGTCCTGATCTTAAGTGATGTGATGATAAGGCCGAAGGTGGAAGCGCACTACTCCCGGAATCCTCATTACTGACACCTGGCTATCTTACCTCTAACTGCCGGAACACAACAATTTTTAAATTGTTGTTATGGCGTCAGACTTAGGTAAGATGGTGGTGGCTAGCCAGATCGTTACCACCAACGAAATCGAGTACAAGTTGTACCTCTCCTGGGAATCTAACCCGGGACCCCTGCGTCTAACACGGGTGGGCGAACCACTAGACCACAGAGTCGGCTAAATGTCTATGTATAAACAATCCTGGGTAAATTGACTATGGATATTGGGATATTTTGTACTTAGCATGGCAATTTTAGTCACAGTGTGAGAGGGATTAACGACATATGGAAAGTAGAATGACCTGTTCCAAACCTGTTCCTTAACCTAGTCTCTCTAGTAAAATATCCAGTGTAATAGAATATTAATATAAGATTCTTGCATTACACAATACATGTTATCTCTGTACTCCACTTTCACGCTAATCTTAGATCAATACCATAGAGCAATCACCTCTATCCTGCAGTGTCCCGTCTGCGGCTGCAGTGCCTGTAGCTCGGCACGAAGTACCCTCGCTTTGGCGGCGAGGTCTCGCTTGTACTTGGGCAGTGCGTCTGCATCCGCCGGCTCGTTGGTGGTGGGGGTCGTGGGGGGCGCGGGGGCCGCTGCGGGGGGCGGGTCGGTTGGGGGCTGTCAACAAAATAATACTCAATAAAATCGGTTCATTCAGAGGTTAGTGCCATCCAGAACCAGTAAAATAGGCACGTTAGGGTATGAGTTTTCGAACATCTTTGGCACGCTCCTCTTTAACGCTTTTTCCTGGTCTTCACAGAAGATTTTTGTTTACTCTGCTATGCAAAGAACAAAGGAACTGGAAGTAAACATTAGGGTTTCGGTTCCAACATTACGGGGCCGCATCTCCCAGCCGGGCGGCAGCGGGCCCGCAGCGGGAGGGACTCACCAGGCGCGCGGAGAGGGCCAGCCGCGGGTCCGTGAACTGCGTGGTTCGGTTGTTGTGGTCCACGAAGTAGGGCCGGCCGGAGGGCGCGTGCCGCATCTCCCAGCCGGGCGGCAGCGGGCCCGCGGCGGCCGCGCAGTGCCGCAGGTGTTGCGGGACCCGCGGGTCGTGCCATGTCGACGCGCCCGTCACGCGGTTGTAGAAATACACCTGCCCTTGAGCTGTCGTTCGCATTTCTGCAAAACACAGATAAGTTTTATACTTGCTTTCTGTATTATCCCATAAATGGGAAGGCAAGGGAATTATAAGTTATGAGTCTATCATTTATGCTGTTTTTTGTATTTTGTGTTTTGATTGTTTTCTTGTAAAAATCTGTGTTTTTCGGTCCTGATTTCATTAATGTGCTCGGCAGTATATCAGTGCAGCAGGCCTAGCCTGCTGCTTATTTGAGCTGAGCACAATGTTTGTTATTGCTCTTGTTTGTGATTAGTTCTTTGTAATGTCGTGTATCGTTGTGTGATTTCAAAATAAATGTATTTTCTTTCTTTCTTCTTTCAAAAACAATTGAACTGAACCCACAAATCTCATGAAAAAGAGCTTAATAATATTTTTTTTGAATGAAATTACGTTTAATTGACATAAGCATACCTGTCTCTGTACTATAGCGACTAAATATTGAATTTAAATAAATAATTAACAATATACATGACTCGGGAACAATGCTTATGCTTAGCAAGTCATAGAAAGGTTGTGGTTGTATTAGGAAATACTTTCTGTCTTTGTTTTAGGAAATATGCTCGATTTTACTGTATCTGTCAATCAGAGTGTTCTTAAATAATACTTGAATAAAACAGTATTGTTTCGTAATCGCTCATTTTGATTGTACTCTGTATTCATATTACGATGTTTAAGATAAGCTTCCTTTGTTTTTACATATCTTTAAGGTCACCATGCAGAATACTGATTTTACACAGCATTGACCTAGTTTTGCCAACAGTTTTATCTAATCAATATTCAAAGGGATAAAATATTACTCTAGGACTTATAATAACTGTTGGGTGTTGGCTCTATTCCAATTCCTATTATTATTAAACAGATATAAATATACAACATTATTTTTTGTTATACGAAAGCCGAAACACGGGTCACATATTTTCATTTTCAGAATCTGTATAAAAAAACCGGCCAAGTGCGTGTCGGGCCACGCGCCGTAGGGTTCCGTAGTTACCTTATATACCATACCATATTTAATACCACTATCATTTTTCGTCTGTAAATATAACTTTGTTTTTCACAGTGTTGGTATGAATGACAAAGTTATATTTGCGGTTTTGGAAAATATGATATAAGTATCTCGAAAACTAATTACTATATCTCATTCAAACCAATTTTCAGTAAAAGTTTTTATTAAGATCTATAGCATATATTTTTTTTAGATTTTTCGCTCACCTATTTCAAAAGTTAGAGGGGGGGGGGACACACATTTTACCACTTTGGCAGTGTTTAGCTTTTCAAACGGTTGACTTTGAGAAAAAATTGTCTTAGGAACATCAATGTCATTTTTGAAGACCTTATCTATAGACACCCCGCACGTATTGGTATGAAGAAAAATTTTTTTTCAGTTTCAGTTCCATGTATGTGCCCCCCCTTAATCTTTTTTTTTGTGTTAAAATCGTTAAGCGGTTAACAGAATTCATCTACCTACTAAGTTTCAACTGTGTAATCCTAATACTTTCGGAATAAAAAGGCTGTGACATACGGACGGACAGACAGACAGACAGACATGACGAATCTATAAGGGTTCCGTTTTTTGCCATTTTGGCTACGGAACCCTAAAAATGATAATGATACCTTAAAATGTGAGTGTAATTTGGAATGTTTAACCCCTATCAAAACTACCTGTTATGAATTTTCTAGTGGAGTGGGGTGGGGTGATAGAACACTAGACCAGACTTCACTATATAAAACTGAATGTCATAAACGGCTTAGACTTATTGATTATCCAACGGAGTTTTTAAACTGTGGGGATCGGTACTGCAATGACCTCACGCATAGGCTGATTATTGATAAAATGTACTCTGAGATCGTGCTTGCCTTATCACAATCCGCTGTGGAGGGGCGGGGGGACGAGCGTAAGCAGAATAAGCGTCAGCCTAAAACTATTGTCGGCTGGAATAAGCATGTAAGTGAAAGTCACGGGGCGGCCAGGGCATGTTTTCGGGAATGGTTGCTATGCGGGCGTCCAACCACCGGTGATATCTATAGTAAAATGTGTGAAAGTAAGAGAATATTCAAGTCGCGCTTAAAGTGGTGTCAAAACAATCAAGACCAATTAAAAATGGATATTCTTATTCACAAGCATTGTAAGAAGGATTTTAGGGGTTTCTGGAAAAATACCAATCGTCTGAAGAATCGGCCTGGCCTTCCAGTGACTGTGGACGGCAGTAGTGATCCTAGGGTGATTGCTGATAAATTTAAAAACAGCTTTGTAGTTAGGTCACCTCTGGGACCATCGTTGTCGCCATGTTCGGGTGGGGTGAGTGGCGAATATGTAAATACAAGAATAACGGCCAGGGATGTATTGATAGCAGTACAATCTATTTCGAAAGGCAAATCCCCGGGTCACGACGGTTTAAGTGTGGAACATATACAGTATGCTGGGCCGCATATATTTAGAGTCCTAGCTTTGTTATACAGCCTTTGTATGTCACATTCATACCTGCCCCCCGACATGATGAAAACGATTGTGGTTCCGGTGGTAAAAAACAAGTCTGGAGACCTGTCTGACATCTTGAATTATAGACCGATCTCTCTTGCTGCCATAGTCGCCAAGGTGCTTGACAGCATTCTCAATACACAACTAAATCGGTACTTGCAGTTGAATGACAATCAATTTGGATTTCGACCGGGACTTTCCACGGAAACGGCAATATTGTGTTTGAAGAGTGCTGTCAGGTATTATACTGCAAGAAAAACACCTGTTTACGCTTGTTTTCTCGACCTTTCAAAGGCCTTTGACCTCGTATCTTACGACATCCTATGGAAGAAAATGAGACAATCTCATATACCGGACGAATTGATAAACATCTTTCAATACTGGTACGGGAATCAGGTAAACAAGGTAAAGTGGGCGGGCACGTTTTCTGATCCATTTAAGTTAGAATGTGGGGTTAGGCAGGGGGGTCTCAGCTCTCCCTCCATTTTTAATCTCTACATAAACGGACTGATCGAGGCACTCAGCGAGCAACATGTCGGTTGTTACATAGACGGCGTTTGTTTCAATAACATTAGCTACGCGGACGATATGGTGCTGCTGAGTGCTTCGGTTTGTGGACTTAGAAAGCTGTTAAGGATATGTGAGGACTATGCAATCGATCATGGGCTTGCATATAATTGTAAAAAGAGTCAATGTATGGTCTTTCAGGGTGGCCCAAGAAAAGTGACAAATATGCCTCCGCTATTTCTAAATGGATCTCCGTTGGAAAGAGTAGAGAAGTTTAAATATCTTGGTCACCTAGTTACGCCAGCCCTGAAGGACGATGCGGACATTGAGAGGGAACGAAGGGCGCTGTCGGTAAGAGCGAACATGTTGATTCGCAGATTTGCTCGGTGTTCGAGAGAGGTAAAGTTGACTCTTTTTAGAGCTTATTGTGCCTCTTTCTACACCTGCAGCCTGTGGAGTGACTACACGCTTAAATCGTATAGCGCCCTTCGAGTCCAGTTTAATGACGCGTTCAGGATGTTGTTGGGGCTCCCCCGCTTTTGCAGTGCATCCACAATGTTTGCGGAAGCGCGCTGGATCGCTAGTGCGCCGAGTGCGGGGGAGCACCAACAGCATGCTGGCCGTGCTCGCGGCAAGGCTCGACTGCTCTTATATTAACCACTGCTGTAACCTACACATTGCACATATACACAGTGACAGAGCCGTCCGAAATTAATATAATTTTGTTAGTAATTAATGAATGATTTGTTATTTAAGAAATGATTTTTAATTTTATACTTATACTTACCTAATGTGACTGTTGATAATTATTTTGATTGAATTATATGTAATGGGTCTTTGTTACTTGAAATAAATGCATTATTATTATTGTTATTATTAAAAACTCACGAAGTTACAAGCTTTTTGTGTTGCCCCGTTAGTAGGGTGTGCGTTAATTATGGTTTTATAAATATTATTTAGTCAAAATATAACATGAATTGATATAAAAAATATTGCAATCGATTCTATTACTAATTTTGAACAAACAGTTTTCAGGTTTCGCATATACTAAAAATAACCTTGTATAATATACTATACAATATAAGTTTCATACAAAAATATAAACAATCGAATTAAGAACTTCTTTCTTTTTTGATGTCAGTAAAAAATTGCTAAAACTACACTCATATGAACAATCCTGTAAGTATAGGATGGAACAGAATTATCTGTTAAGTCAAGGTAATTGGAACCTGTGAAGCACAGGGCCTAAATCATCTCAAAAGATGTCATCGATTAGTATCATCGATTTGTGGTGAGGAATTGAGCAGAATATACCGTAAACGACATGGCTCTTATCTTTGAATGAACACACGCAAATACAGATTTTGACAGTTGTCTTACGTCTTCTGAACTTTAATCACCATTAGAAAATATGTTATCTTATTAACAGGCAGATGATCGAACCTTATTACTTTAAATTGACATTAATAATTATCAATATCTTATTCTTATGTGTGGAAAACTATTTTATTGTATTTTACAAATTATTATTTCAATAAAGAGTTGGGTGAATTGAAGATTGTATACCAAATAGTTAATAGGAAAGTATAAGTATTAAAACTTACCATATCCCGGTGGCAGGTCTGTGGCGGCTAGGGAGGCGGTGGGCGAGGCGGGCGAGGCGGGGCTGGGCGGCGACTCGGCCGCGGCCGCCGGGCGCGCCCGGGCCGCGGTCTGGGGTTGTGGTTCTGGCCTGGACGCAATATCAACACATTTTCTAACAGCTTCAAATCAAATTCTAGTATTTCTAGAAAAGTACGAGGCATATAATTATCTTGAATTTTTTTCGACGTAGTGGGGATAAGTTCGCGCATGTGCTCTTGTGAGCGACCAATAGCGCGCGCGCCCCTCTCCCGCCGCCCGCGTACCACACCGCTGCGCATGCCCAAAATACGCGTTCCGCGCAATCCCCACCCGATTTCAAGATATATGCCTCGTACTGTACACCTCGCGTGTTAGATTAAGTGCGCTCGGCAAATGTAGAACAGTTGACTCTTAACAAAATTTTGCACTTAGGGTCCATTTATATAGAAAAAAATGGTTTGCGGGGGTCATATTTTTATATAGAAAAAGTAAAGTTGTAGCCACAAAAAAACATACTACTAACATAGTAATATTAGTTATCTTAACATACAACAAGCTAAAGAGATTCTCTGGTAGCTACAACAAGTATTAAATTGCATATAAACCTCACAGATGATTGTAAAAAAAAACAGAATATCATTAAGAGCGCTTGCGTAGGATTATATTTTTGGCGTAAATAATAGCTGAAACGTATTGGTACTGAGAAGTAGCTTGAATAACTAAAAAATATATTTTTGAGATTTTTTTCTTTCACTTTTTCAGCATAATTAGAAATACACATTCATGCTAAATTGGGTTCCTTGTTGACTTGACTACGGAACGGACCCTAATTACTACGGTGCATATCCCCTCCACACTGCCGAGCGCTTATAATCCACTACGCGAGGTGTGAAGTGAATATTATTCTCCCTGTAATATCTATGCAATATGGCTACAAATTGAATCCTTTCCAACTACCTACTCTTAACTTAATCATCTTGGAAAGCTTTCACAGTTAAACCGACGTCATCCTAAAGCCCATTTACGTCAGTAGCTAATGACAAACTCCTTTACCTTAAGGATATGGATGTGTTGACATTAACATCTGAATCAGAGGTCGGTGACGACGGTGACGATGGTGACGTCGGGGACAGAGTCGCTGTTGGTGAGCCGGTGGGGGGTGATGGCGAGGAAGAGGGGGAAACCACCGAGCCCGCGACGGGACTCGAGGCGTCCATCGACGGCCGATCCCATTGCGTACGGCGGAGAGCATGATTAACGTAGTACGGCCTGAAAGATAAGAATGCTTAGAAATTTTAAAGGACAAAAATCTATGTTTCTTTTATATTTATACCTCTAACATCATTAGAGCCTGTTTTAGCAATGTACTCTTACATACTAGTTCTTTTAGTTATTCTGCTCGTACAGTCATTCTGCGTAAGTGATCTTTCTAGCATTCATTCTCTTTCTTACCATAATGGGTGGGATGTTCCACCTGCCTCCTATGCTAATACGGGAGGAGTTCTGGGTAGATTCGACTCTAAAAAACAGTTATTGTTAGGGTGGCCAACTGTCCTGTATTTTACGGAACATCCCGTTTTCAGCTATCATTTTGGGCATGTCCTGTATTGTATATAGTAAAATTCAGGACACAGCCATTTTATAATTTTCACTTTTTTAAATGCCGTCCTGTATTTCCCTTAAATCCTGTAATTTTAGATCACTTGTACTGTTAAATGAGAACACAGGGTTGGTCACCCATTGTGTCTGTTTGAAAGGTAGATGAAAGCATAAATAAATACCAGAGTACTATCAAATTTTTAAGGGATAAATGTTTACCTGGCATCTTTGTCAAATCATCTTCCCATCTCTTCAGTGGCTTTCCTAACATCCTTTTCCCTCTTGTCTCCTCTCTAGGGTACCAAAGAGGATAATTTGGCAAAGATAGCAGGGAGAAATTGGATGAGAACGGCTAGAGGGAGAAGTAGAAGAGTTTGGAAGAGGCCTTTGCCAGAGGGCACACAGAGGAGCACAACCAAAATATTTAGATATTATTAAAATGAATTGTAAAATTTAACTGTATACATATTCTGAATAAAGGCTATACATTAAAAAAAATTACCTGCCACTAGGTGTAACTCTCTCTTCCCAATGCGGTGGTAGCTGTACTGGAGATGTGTTAGGGTTCATGGGAGGGTCCCTCGGAGGGCGCACGTCACCCGCGGGGCCCACCACCGCCAGAGGGGAGCCCTCACCTGCTGCGGAGGCTGGCTCTCCTCTTGTCCCGTCACGGGAGAGGAGAGAGACAATAACCTGGCCTCGCACTCCGCAAGTCTCTCCTGAGCCATCTTCACACAGTTCTAAACATTGATCTGCAGATGAAACGCTCAGTAAGAAGTTGTTGGTTTTATGATAAAGATTAGTGGTGATGGTGAGGGGTGAAATTACGGCGAAGATAAGTTGTTCTATAAAATGTTATGATCTGCATAGTGAATCGGTGGGGTGATATTTCTAAAAGGTAAGCTGATGAGAATCTGCTTTATGCACCCTTCACCACTGATAGATACTATGGTAAGAATGGTAAGTGTATATCTATTTCCCAAAATAAATTCAGTTTTTACAAGAATTGAACATGATATTTGATATCATTACATGATTAGTATTAATCAATTTCTCAATACCTGTTTTTAGACATAAATAAGCCATTCAAATATATGTTAAGTGGGAATAAGAGAAAAAAATATTATACTTTTCCTATGAACTTACACCCTGTATCTTTTAACTTGTGAACTGTTGAAGGTTGTATTCTCACACATCCAAGAAATCCAGACCCTTGCCTTTTGTGCACCTTTCTCTGATTCCATACACTAGAAAAAATAAATAAAAGGTAAATCATATCTGACAGACAATATAGTAACTGAAATAATACCTACATGATACAATTGGTAAAAATACCTGATAGTTATGCCATCCCCTTTGGTCAGATACAGGTCATAATGTGTATTCCATTTAGGATCAAGGCTCGCTTTTACTGCATTTGTTGAGTAAACTTGACCACTTCCATCAACTGATATTTTTGCAAAAGGATCTGGTAAACCTGAACAGAAGAATTTCCATGTAGGTAAATGTTTATGTAATAAACATGAAATACCTAAATAACTTTTCTAGTTTTTTTATAAATTTAAGGTGACTTGTAGAAAAAACTGTCAGTTTTACTATAATAAGCAAAACTCGGCCGACGTACGTGAAACCTGGCTCTCACTATTTCGATCCGTTACTCGCCCGTGGTCTCCCAGCCTAAGTTCCCCTTAGGGTGCCACAACCAAATATTTAAGCCCGTGTAACACCCAAAGGGGTACCATGGGAAAATTATATGGCCCGTGGTAACCTGAAAAATTTCAATCTAGCCACTTGTTGAAAACATTGTCAAGATATTACACTGTAAAAGCAGTCCCTACTCTAAAAAATAATGGCCAGACTGCTGCCAAAAACTTCTAGGTGCATTATTTTGCACAAATATTAATCAATTCGAGGTGTCATGTTAGGGCGGCCAAGTGACTATTACCAATCACATTACCTCAGACATACAACCTGACTCTTCGACCCATAAAATAATCAAAGCTTGATACCTAGATCATTATAATTGAGCTTCCAGGGAAACCTTGACAAATTATTGCATTCTCAAAAAATTAATAGAAAACGGGAAAGTACTTACGAAATAGATCTCTCCGGACTAAGTTTCTTGCACAGAGAACTAAAAAAATAAGAAAAATGCATGATGATACGTTGATAGTGGATACATAATTCTGAAAGTAAAATATTCACACATTCCCAGAGGTGCCTGGCAATCAATTTATTATATATACTTACTAGTAAGTCGCACTTTTTGTGCTCCGTATTTGCGATTTGACACAGGGGTCGACATTTTCTAATTGTGTTTTGAACTATTACACAACAATATTGTTTCGTCTAAACCATTACTTTACAAATTACTATTTCACACAGTGCGTAAACTTCAAGCAAGCCACCATTTTTCTTTCTTCTTCCTTTCCTTCACGTCACAGAGTAATTAAATTCACGTCACGAGTAGATAGACTGACTGACACATGAACATGACAGAAGATGGGTCTTGTGTTGCCAGCTCAAAGAACAAAAAGTGCCGAAAGCACGCTGAAACGCTGAAATACGGTATGAGGGCTTTTCAAAATGACAAAAACTGTAGGCTTGATAGATGGCGTTGATAAATGAATGTGTCTATGTTTTTTTTACGAATTCTTATTTGCTGATGGTAAGCCCCTGACCTTAAGGAGTCCCGTTTAAGGCCTGCTTTTGAACTGAACGATTTCTTATTTGCTGATGGTAAGCCCCTGGGGCCTTACTATGAGCTCTTATAGCAGGGCTTATATTGAACTGCCAATACTTTTTCGTACTATGACCTCAACGGTTAGTATGAAAGCAGGCCTTAAGCAGCCCTGTTTAAGGCCTGCTTATGAACTGAACGGTTTCTTATTTGCTGATGGTAAGCCCCCTGGAAGTCTGCTAAAATTCTATAAAAATGTAAAGCCCGAAAAATTATTCAAAAGCGCTCATAAGAATTGGCGTCCAAACAAACAATATGAAGTTAATGTAAGCTTTAATTTGACATATTGCTACTATTCTTTGGTAAGTTTTTATTTGTGCCAAAAAGAAGTACCAATGTTCGGCAGAAATCATTCATCAAGAGTCACGTAAAACGAGACGCAGCCATCCACCATAAAAGTTGAAATTGAAGTTTATCACCACATCCATCTGTCAAATCGAAGCTTATACTTCTTATACTTATGCTTATACTATGACGCCACGCGTAAACACGTCGTCACCTCAGTGTTTGTTTGCCCAACAGACCAATTTAGGCGAAAATGACCTTTGATTGTAGTATGCTTAAGAAACAAATTCTACACAGTCTAAATCAAGAATGAATCGCGAAATTTTACAAACAAACGAGCAAAAGACGATATAAAAAACCAATATCCACTGTAAGAACTTTACTCTTCGTGCTTGTATGGCTTACCACCAAAAAGTAACTGACATCCAATATCGAAATTCTCAGCGCATGCTTGTTTGCCGTATATCCTCAAATAAACCAACCACAGACCAGGGGGCTTACCATCAGCAAATAACAAAACCGTTCAGTTCAAAAGCAGGCCTTAAACAGGGATGTTTAAGCCCTGCTTTCATACTAACCGTTGAGGTCATAGTACGAAAAAGTTAGGCAGTTCAATATAAGCCCTGCTATAAGAGCTCATAGTAAGGCCCCTGGGGGCTTACCATCAGCAAATAAGAAACCATTCAGTTCAAAAGCAGGCCGTAAAAAAGACTGCTTAAGGCCTGCTTTCATACTAACCGTTGAGATCATGGTACGAAAAAGTAAGGCCGTTCAACTTACTTTTTCGTACTATGACCTCAACGGTTAGTATGAAAGCAGGCCTTAAGTAGTCTTTTTTAAGGCCTGCTTTTGAACTGAACGGTTTTTTATTTGCTAATGGTAAGCTTCCTGCTCGCTCATGACGTCACACGTTGCTGTTCCGCCATATTTTGGATATAGGGCAAACAAGCACAAAATACTAAAATACTTTTGGTATCCATTAACGTAATTAGATTTTTTATTTTTATTTTTTATAGATTATTACAAGTCCAGATGTACCATATTTTTGGAAACTATCGTAATATTACTGCTTTGTTCGGGTCATAACATAGAAAAAAAAACATTAAACTCTTGTAAAATTACCCAAATGGTCAGTCATAACACGCCATACAAATACGGCGTGTTAAGACGTGGTGTCAGACAAATGTGCCCGCACCTTTACTTCATTATTTTTAGCCGATAGACCAGCAGGTAGGGAATAGCTGGCAGCACTGACCACAGACAAGAATGTTATTGTTTTAAAAATCTCCCTGAGATGAGAAGGCAAAGGAATCTGTGATCATGTGTATCAACCATATTTTTTTATTCTGTGATTTTATCAGAAATAATAATCTATTCTAATTTCTAATCTGTAATGTACGCACGACAGCACGCTAGTTAAAACAGTTGAACTACGAAAACAGCTCTTATTACGTAAGGCATAAATGCGGTCTCAAGGTCAACATGTATTGTCTGATGTGCTGCTGCCTGTACATAATGACTTTGACATTTGTGCTTTGAATGTTTGTTTCAAGTTTGTTTTGTTTTGAATTTTTTGTGTGGGTAGTTCAGTTCGTCGTAAATAAAGTTGGAAAAGTTGAGATAAAAGTGTTTTTGATAATATTATGAGTATTTGTTTTTTGTAAAGTGCTACATTGAATATGCTCTTCTGAACTCAACAAACAAAGGCAATCAGCAGCAAATATCAGATAAAGTAGGCCTCTATATAATTATATTTTCTTCCATTTTCACATAAAATTAGGCATAATCTTGATGGATATTGTGCAATCGGTAGAGCAGTAGTACAGCAACCTGTAAAATACAACTTATTATCATAATTGTTTGATTTACTTATCTAAATTTATTATCAGCCTTGTTGTATAAATAATATGGACCCATATCAAAAATGTTTGCTTTTCTTATTGATTATGCGTCAGTATCTTGCAGCTTTGCGAGGAGACATACACATATCATAGTTTAGTTTGGTGTATTATTATATTTCGAAATAGAAATTATTTTATTTCAGAAAATGACACCAATTATTATTGTCCATGGTGGTGCTGGGGACATACCAAATAGCAGAGTGGATGGTAAACTCATTGGAACAAAAGCTGCTGTTATTGCAGGACATGAAATACTTCTTAAAGGTGGTAGTGCATTGGATGCTGTAGAAGCAGCAGTTGTTGCTATGGAAAAAGATGAAAATTTTAATGCTGGTAAAACTTTAAGATATTTTTACTATGCGAGCCAAATAATAGTACTGTACCGAATAGTACTGTCAAAGCGGACATTTTTTGTTTGTGTTTCGCTTCCACTCCAGGGTGTAGGAATGTGCAAGACAAGGAACAAAGATCAAAATGGCCGTTTGACCGTACTATTCTCATTTGGCGCGCATAGTACTGTCAAATACTAGTTGTCTACAAATTACCTGGAAAAGTTAACTCTGTACCTGAAGCACTTGTGACCCCTCTCCTTTTATCCTTGCCTCATGCCACAGTTGTCAATTTTTTGAAAATTCTCGATAGATTATCGATAAAATATTGCTGACAAGGATTGTATTAAGGATACTGGCATGACGACGGTGGCGAAAGGCAATTAGAAAAAAAGAGGGGTCGCTTCAGCTTCAGGTGCCGAATTAAATTGACCGGGTTGTATTATTATTTTAGTTGTCTACAAATTGTGTATTTATTGCATTTTCTAGGCTATGGTTCAGTACTTAACCTAGATGGAAAAGTAGAAATGGAGGCAAGCATCATGAGTGGCACAAGATTAGATGTTGGTGCAGTTACTCTGATCAAAGACTTTCCACATCCTATAAGCATAGCTCACAAAGTCTTAACAGATTCCCCCCATTCTCTCTTGGGTGGAGAGGGAGCAAAAAGATTTGCTTTAGAAAAGGTAAATAAATTCTTAGGCAAATATGTTTAAAGTTATTTAGATGTTAATATAGTATTTATTATTATTACCTATTTTCAGGGATTTCAGACTGTACCACCTGAATCTTTGATAAGTAAAAATGCCAGAAATGCTTTGGAAAGTTTTCTAAAACATGGAGAATTCGGAAGAACTGAAATTGGGGTTAAAGAAGAGGTTTGACAGTATTTTTTAGATTATTCTTTTGGATATAAGTATAGGTAAAGTACGAGGCAAATATCTTGAAATTTTTTCGACATAGTGGGGATAAGTTCGCGCATGTGCTCTTGTAAGTGACCAATAGCGCGCGCCCCTCTCCGGCCGCCCGCGTACCTCACCGCTACGCATGCCCTAAATACGCGTTCCGCGCAATCCCCACCCGATTTCAAGATATTTGCCTCATACTGTACCATGAGCAACACAACAGCATCACTTAAGGCAGCACTTAATCTTTTTTGTTTGCGTTAAATTCTTAGTTTAATAAACCAGAAATAAACGCATACAAAAATAGTTTATAACTAATACCAGTTTTTATATTTTTCAGAATGTCAATTACACATTAGTTAGTTATTTCGTTGTAATGATTTTTTCTTGATTGGCGGCGCGGCGCTAGTGGACGCATGATGCACCCTTAACCACTCTTAAGGTTATAATCGCTTGCATGCCGCGCCGTGGCACGGCACGGCGTGCCGTTACAACATACGTTTAGTTCGTGCAGGGGCGATCTAGCGCACGAATTTTGTTGCTAACTGGTGCCCATAGTAGGTAACTTATATGTTTTTGTTGGTAGGGTGGTGTTGGTACAGTTGGAGCAGTTGCAGTGGATGCAAACGGCCATGTAGCTGTGGCCACCAGCACTGGTGGCATGAGTGGAAAAGCTGTTGGTAGAATTGGTGATACACCTCAAATAGGAAGTGGAACATATGCAGATGATTATATTGGTGGAGTATCTACAACAGGTTCATATTGCCTACAATAATATTTAGATTACCACCTTGTTTTATTCAATTATATTATAGCAATAATGAATATAACATGCTGTGTTTCAGGACATGGAGAGTCGATTTTAAAATATTGTTTGGCTCACAGTATTATAAAGCTAATGGAAAGAGGTGATGATGCTAGCACTGCAACCAAAGATGCTGTTAATGGTAATGTAGTAATGACATTGGGCTACAAGTTTAATAATACTCTTAATTTGTTAATTTCATTTTGTTTTATATTAACTTTTGTATAGAACACGTACAGACGGCACATCAAGACTGGTTTACATTATCTTAGTCTTTAGTAGAGTGCTTTAGTTGAAACATGTAAACGGTCGTCTAATGACTAAAGAGAGTAACGTTCTAGTAGCCTTTCAACTGGAATCATCGCTTTCCAGTAGAACCCCCTGCGCGCCCGCGCCGCCCGTTCACCCACCGCGCGACACTTTCCTCGCACTGGAAGCATGTAAATCGACATTTTAGTAGCGTATTAATAATATGATAATATAATTTCATATTATTATCATACGATTAAATAAAATAAGTAGCGTATTTAGTAGAGTGCTTTAGTCAAATGACACTGTACTGGAAGCATGTAAACGCTCACTGGAAAGGCACCAAAACTACTAAAGCACACGCATTCGAATCTACTCGCACGCTACGAAAGCACTATACTAAAAATAATCTAATGTAAACCAGCCTTTAGACGTAAAATGTTGACCTTGAGAACGTTTTTATGCCCTTCGCAATAAGTTGTTTTTGCAGTACTAAGTACTGTAACATCTGATGCACCGTCGTATGTATAGATTGCGCCAAACTTTTAGTTCCGTCTGAACACGAGGCGGGCCGGGCGATCCATAATTTCTTGCTTTGTATGGAAAATACACTGCGCATGCGCGAAGCAACTTCAGAGCGAGCTAGCGAAGCATTGGCTAGAAGTTTGGGGCAAAATATGTATACCTACAGTACGTACGAGGCAACTTTTTCGACGGAGTGGGGATAAGTTCGCGAATATGCGCTTGTGAGCTACCAATAGCGCGCGCCCCTCTCCCGCACCGCCCCCGTACCTCACCGCTACGCACGCATACCCAAAATACGCGTTCTGCGCAATCCCCAAGATTTTTGCCCCGTACTGTTGTACTTGGATGTTTGAAGTACTCAATCGAATTTCGACAGTTTTGGATTACATATTTTTTTATAGTAGTTACCGGTTTTCGAAGGGCTCGGTTTTGGTTTGTACCTCATTCAAAATTCAATAATTTCTACCTATTTCTTTTGTAGGAATGACACAACGTTTGCAGAATACAGCAGGGGCAATAACTCTTGCGAAAAATGGCGATGTTGGTGTTTATTTTAGTTCTAGGCGCATGTCCTGGGCGTATATAAAAGGCCATACAATTTTTTATGGCATAGAACGTGATCAAGTCCTAAACGAACCTTACTCTTCAGCTGAGAAGTACTAGTAAGAACAATGTGCGTGTGGTGTGAGTGTTCCTATCCTAGAAATTGATTTGACCATACGAAGATTTTAAGAAATAATTGTGAAAACTTGATGGTGAAATCGAAAAATTTGTGAAACCTATGTAGACTAAGTTATGGTCGATTATATAGAACACTCATACCGCCAGTCTCGCGAAAACGCCATACTTGATATCATACAATATATTAGACGTATGGTAAAAAAAGATATATGGAAAATTTGTGCTGAATTTGTGACAACTATTCACAAAATAATCAATTCATTATCATGGTTAATTTGGATTTTATAAGGGTTTTTTAGGAACACTCACACCACACGGTGTGTGGTGTGTGTTCCTGAAATCACTAACTTTAACTGAATAATATTGAAATTTTATTATTGTATATGATAATTCGGATTCAGTGTAAATTTGTGACACATTCATCTTGACACAAAACGTGATAGATCAAGAGCAATTAAACATTTTGTTTCTTTTTCAATGCTCGTGTGAGTGTTCCATATTTTGGCATTTATTTGATTAACCAGACCTCGTATACAAGTGGAGGCTGCATCCAAAATTGTGAAAAGTTTGTTCTTAAAATTTAAAACATCTTCTATTTCCGTAAGTGTTATACTTTAATAGTTATATTTTTTTTACATTTTCAAAGGAATATTTTATGTAGGGTAGGTATGCTTTTTTATTTTGTCGGACACAATTTTCGTCTACCCTCGTATTGGCTAACCCCTTTACTCGTAGTTTGGCGTTGTAATAATTCTATTTTTATTGCAGTCTGTTGTTAAATTCTCCAGTGTTTCTGTTTACTAATAACAAGTAATCATGTAAGTTATTATATTTTTCTATAGGTACTTTTTATTTATTTTATCTAATACTAGCTTTTGCCTGCGACTTCGTTCGCGTCAATATTCGGAAAATTCCTAGGGAACTTTTGACCGGGGGGTAATTATGTAACTCTGTTGCAATCAAATCTGACAGAAATCGCAGTTACATCGATGCTTTAGTAGGAACCAATGTGACAACTATCTTAACTAAAGCAGCAATGCTACTGCGCTTTCAATCGATTTCAGTCGAGAATTGTTACTTCAATGAGCTTCTGATGAGAGGATCTGACTACCTTCCATGTGTCTTATCGATTCGAAATTTGGTATCGTGTTATTTCAATGAGATTGGAAGTATATGGTAAGGTAACCATGACGACCAGCCGTGTGTCGGGGGGTTTTTTTTTTAATTTTTGTTATTACGTGATTGAGTAACAAACATCTAAACATCCATAACGTTAAACTTTCACATTTTTAATATTAGTAATTCCCGTTCTCGTTCTCATTCCTATTCCCGTTCCCGTATTTTACTTAGGGGAAAATTTTTACAATAGTAAAGATGATCCTGTTATTTTACATTCTCTGTCATACGGGCTTTTAGACTTAAATAAAAAAGTGACTGTGACATACGGACGGACAGACAGACAGACATGACGAATCTATAAGGATTCCGTTTTTTGCCATTTAGGCTACAGAACCCTAAAAAGATGTTATCGAGCCCAATACTGTCGTGGCGACAACCACTCGTGCTTTGGGGAAAACAGAATGGTCGATACCACGACATCTTGATGAGAATATAATGCATTACTCATGGCTCGTACCTTGATCTGATGTGAAGTAATTCCGCGTAGATTCATGGCCCTTTCTGTCACTCTATAGAATGACTAGGCTCGCTCATATCCCCGAACCTGCTTCGCTTCGCCATCTGTAGAAATAGGAATGGTTGATTCTCACCGTGAGAACGACTAAGTGCCTTAGTCTAACACAGCCCGAGGGAAACCTCGCTATAGCAATATAAACACACATATCTGTATGACTCTTTGTGAGCCCAGGATTATAGACATACCTGCTCCGTATACGTGACTAACTATTTAACGACGTTCGGTACGGACTGTGGGACCCCCGCCAGGGGTCCACGTTCATAGAGGTACGCAATAGGAACGCTAACCGACCAGGGCACCAGACCCTGGTAATCCTAAGGTCTAAAGCTTCTTGCTCCACAGACCGACGGGCACAGGGTGCCCTTAGGGGAGGCGCCCCTCTTCACGGGGCTAGAAGCCACACTCCGTGGGACTACCAAGATACTCGTGCTTCTCTTCACGGGGACTAGGAGTCACTCCGTGGAATTACCTAGGCACTTGTATCCCACCTACCTATGATGCATCATGCGCAAGCGATCGACCGCAACCTTAGGCTAAAGACATTGATATCGTACATAGCGAGCAACTCATACGCAAGACCGGTATATATACGTACCCAATGTTAGTGAACCTTTCACATATAGCATTACTATCTGCATTGGCCGAGCCCCGTCCTGGTGAGTATATCATGCAATAAGTGGAGCATACTTAGCTTATACGTTATAGTACACGGCATTGAGAATTGTAATCATATCGGGTATATTAGTATAAGGCAAACCATGCCGGCTCGTTGGCTCAGTGAGTTTCGCGGCAGACATGGTTTGCCTCGCTCTTATTCACTATACAATGTTTTACATAAGGGCTTAGATAAGACACTTAGCTGGGGTGTTTCGGCGTCCTGCCCGCACGACGCCGCCCTCAGCGTGAGCGCACTATAAATATTCTATTGCACATAGGATCTTCCTTCGTAATGGCGGAATCGTCAAAGAGGGCATTATCTCTTTACCACACATTTAGGTTATATTACATCAACCATAGAGTCCACAGACCATAGTGCATACCATAGTGTCTATTTAAGGGCCGTTCCACACTATGTATCTTATCTCGCGGATATCCGATATTCGCGACACTCCCGCCAAAAAAATTTAAAGTGAGCTCGTTATCAAATTGTATGTCCAGAGTGTTCGCTCTTATCAATTCACGACTCAGACCACTGTAATTGTTTAGGTCTGTTTTGCTCAAATTGACTTTCAACAGATGCACTGTTCCATGTCAACAGATCCTTTGATCATGCCATCACTGGCCAGATTATTTCTAAAGTCCTCTTCCTATCCGATTACTAGTTCTAAAATTTTATTTGTAAACAACAGTTCTTCAACTGATTTTGTTTCATTATCAACGTCTAGATTTTTCAAAAAGGTATCTCAACTTTTAGCTTGAACTACACTAGCTGATCTATGAGAATTTCTCAACAAGTCTTTGCCATTCTGTACCCCTTTGATCCACACTATTTGACCTTCTTTCAAATTTCAGCCACGATACTACACATGGCGGTTTGTGGGTGGGACCATATCCTTCCTACTGACTAAGCAATACTAATTGCAAATATCTCTTTGGGTTCTTGAAATATGGCACAATTTCTCTATGGCTTTAGACTAAATTTGTTTTCTTTACAGTATCTGTCAATAACTTTCTTCGACAGTCTCAATGTAAGACATAATACTTTTTTGAAGAAAATAATTATGATGATTTCAGAATGTAGTTCAACCCTACTATCGTTGAAGTTCGTATATCTATTACCGTTCCTATCTCATAGGTAACTATTGCCATTTTATATGATTATCAATTTTACTTTTAGGAACTATAAAGGATTTCAAACTAGCGCTCTATTTAATTAGCAAGTAAGTTAATAACAATCAGCTGAATACTAAACAAAAGCAACACTACGTATCTATGCTTTGTTTAGCTGAGTGCTTTTATCAGATAACTCTGTCTTTATCAAAGGTTAGCTATCAAAGCAATCCGAAACGGTGATTCTTATACCAAATTACCCATATTGAATTCCCGATTATTTAGCCGTTCTATGAACCTTTCATAATTTTTTTTATTTTGTTTCTACTCCACTCCAATATTATAGCAATTATCTTTATCGTTCATCGAAACCACCAAACTATGACGCACTTGAATGTAAACAGTTTATTCTAGAGTTTTAGACCTTCTCTTTAATAGACTTTTAGACCTTCTCCTTAAGACTCCGTCGGAGCCTCCCCCCTTAAAGGTATTGCCCTATATAATATTTCATTTGACTTTGCAAGGAGAAAAACCCAGTCCATCAAAACGTTTGACTGGGGCAGTAAATAAAATTACTCGCTAACCGAGCATTATTTGATAGTATCAATATCCTGTTTAGTAACTACTAATTAAGAACTTGTACTTGATTAAGTCACTGGATACTCACTGAGGGTATATCAAACAGTTCAATGATGTTTCTTTAACTAGCACGTCTCTTTTTTTTTTTTGAATTCGTTGTGGAATTTGATCGAAACAATTCAATTTATCATTAGAGCAAAGGCATTTAAATTTTATAGCAGTGGTTACCAATCAGTTTTCTTAATTTACTCTTTCAAGAAAGATTTCAAACTTGTATACCTACTCCTTACTGTAGGAATAATAAAATAAAAATCAGGTGTATGAAATCATTGCAGATGGGATTGCTGCGCGCCCCCTGGGGTATGCTTACCACCAGTTGGGAAACACTGCTTTATGGGATCTATTAGAAAATATAGAATGCGTGTAAATAATATAATACCTAACTTGCTACTATAAGTACCTTTTGCCAATAATCCTATTGCTTTATCTGGTAACAATATTATTTATGTTTGCAAATATGGTTAGTATTTCCGTTAAAGCTAACAAGTCTCTTGTATCCGCTATACCTAGCGTTGCTAACCCCACCATACAACACAGTATCCTCTATATTGAGGGCCTACATTCCTTTTATACCCTTTTTCCATCTACTATTTTTACACTAAAAATCTTGAAAATACTATATTTGATGCAAAAGTTGGCAACCCTAGTTACCTGACAGTCATCTGATCGAAAATGTCAGTTAAAAAGTCCGGAACGGTGGTAGAAAAATATTAACAATTCAAGGGTGCCCAATTATTAAGATTATTTCAACAAAGATTTCTTATCAATATTTAAATGAAATCATCAAGTACACCAATTTGTTTTGTCTAAACTGTTTGAAAACTACAGATTTGAATAGTATAAATTCCAAAGTCTACCAAACATTTGGTCAGAAGATTGAGTTTTTTCTACTAAGTAACATATTATACCATTTATCACATTAACTTCCAAGTCTAAATTGAATCTTTCGGATTTCTTACCGGGTTTATCTTATTCTTATGTAATCCTCTGTTGCTACAAGTCTAGCATACCTTCTCTTATGGAAAAACATTCATTTACTAAACGTCCGCTTCTAAAGCAATAAAAGTATTTGTTTTCTTATTTTAATATGTCTTTTCTATCCATGGTATTAACTCCGTCACACCTTTCACTTCTTTATGTTACATAGACTTTATGATAGATATGCTTCATTGACAACTTACTTGCTCATTTTCCATATGGAACAATGATCTAACTAAATGTATCTTTAATGTAATACATTATTACATTGTCTCTCATCATGGTAAATATGGAACTGATAGACATGTTCACTCGCGTACTAAGAGTGTTGTGTAATAAGAGAAAAACTAAATAAAAGTACTATAATCATTATGTAGTCATTAAGTTTTCTTATGCTATGATACGTCGTATGTATCTATACCCACTAGAAGAGTGTCTAAAGTTGGCATTTACTCAAATCAAATCATTTAAGTATTCCACCTTGTAACATGGTAAAGTACAGCTGTTTCAAATATTGAATGATTACAACATATTACACTAAAGCATGTGGTAGTATGTCTTTGAGAAGGTAATCTTTGAGATAACATTGAATAAAATAATTTTTCTCCCATTTATTCAAAAAGGACGACTTGGCTCGCCTTTATGTACACCCAAAGGTGGTGTTTTCTATATGAAACTCAATAGTATTTTACTTTAAAATGATCCAGTTCCAAATAATTTATTGTTACAAGTACACTTGTTTCAAGATAAGTTGAACCATAGTTTATTTTAAAGAATTATTTGTTCAGTATAACATTACCAGTTACTGTTGTAAGTACTCAATAGTTATAGAGATAGTATGTTTAATTAAACGGACCTGTGCACTGATTTGCCAAAATTGTACTGTAAATTAATCAATCCTTACTTAGTCTTGTTACCAAGTATCTACCTAATCTGCCTTGCTTTTGCAACCAAGAACTGTCTTAGTAGGTACATCTATCTACATATAACGTTCTCATGTAAGTGACAATGTTATATCTTTATGAGAATAAAGTTGTAGACCTAAACCTAGAATTAATCTAAGTTTACTCCTTCAATACTAAAGCATTTGAGTTTTATAAAAGTTTTTATTTTTCATATGAAACGGCAATAGGTACTCACTTTATTTCTAATTCTTTATTACGTTTACTAATTATCGAAACGTTATCATGTCATTATGTTTAACGTGATTACTGATCTTTTCATTAATTACTGATTTAGTTAGTTAAAAACAACAAACTATCGGAAAACTTAGCAAAGTTTATTTACTAATTTACATAGGTATGTGAATTCACGTTTCGTTACAACGTTCGTGTAAGATATACATAAGTATCTATAACAGAAAACTCACCCGTTGGTAATTATCATCTTTTACGGGAGTTTTAATTCACTTTTCACATAAAACAAACTATCACACTTATGACTTTGAAACTTTCATGAAGATATTATCAAATTGTCAACAAAGAGAAAATTAGATAGGTAGAGCTGTCTGGCGTAGTTACTAGTGACGGACTATCATCATAATCGATTCGCATAACTCGATTCATAGATGGATTAACTTACGTTTTAAAGAACAATGACAGCTTCCCATACAAGTAATGACGCGTTACATAGCCTCTTTGAAAGTTATTGTATAATAATAATAATATTAATTTGACTAGTTGCTTTGACCATTGAACACTAGTATTTATTGAACTTCAATTTGACAGTCTGGAAAGTATTTAATGATAAAATCAATATGTTCTGGTTTACACTAAAGGCAATTATTGACAATCCTCATTACGAATATTCTTTATTTCTGTGTTGCTGACTTTTATCTCAGTCAGCGATTTATAAGTAATAATACAACTGCAATTTAATGAGCTTAGTTATCTGTACATACGCTACAACTGATTAAATTTATATTTTGACAGGTCAAAAAGGCGTTCTTCTTCAATTGAATCGGACCACGACTCAAACTAGCTGGTTGATTCAAGTCAGAGTTCCTATTCGATCGCAAGCCATAACGAAGATCGTATGAAAACAATGCTTTTATGGTTTTCTATTATTTGATTTGTACTTGTCTTGTCAATAGCTTCATACTTATTTTAAAAATATTTCCTTATTTTCTATTAATAAGTCTGCTTAGTAATTAATGATGGGTGTTATGAATCATATATCGTCTTTGAAACTATGTATCGGCGCAATAGATACCCCAAAACCCAGAGGTTATATCATGGCTAAATCTCATTGCCATCGTAACGCTTCGACCGCAATTGCAATTGCAACATATTGCCACTTTCCCTGGCAAGTTTTTATTCGTGTTCAAACGAAACAACAATGTATCACACACGTCCGTCAAGTCAGTTCGTATCAACTGCTCTGTTTTAAGTCGACAGACCCACAGGTATGCCTTGGTTCGAGATAGAACCTTTTATCATTGAAACACGTTATTGCAACCAAACGTTGCTATGTCATACCATTGACCATACCTTATTACAATGTCATAACTTTTAATAAGTTTACAAATAGAAAACAATTTCACATAGCTCATCTATACCTTCGGACATTCGAACGATCGGAAAAATCGATTTGTCTTAACTAGTGGTCTCGGTTCCTTTTATCGCAAATACTTTACACAATATTTCGTTTGAGTTCGAGAATAAATAGTTTGAAAATCGTTATCAAAAATCAATAATCAGTATCGATTTAGTATACGAACAATTCGTCATCAATCATTATTATAAAGAATCGATAATCGAGTCGAGTCACATCAACTGCTGTTCACTAGTCGAATCGAATCATTGGTTCGATTCGTTGACTCGATTCACTAACTCGATTCATCGACTCAACACTATGGTGGTGCCCCTGATCAACACTGTTCATGTATGTCATAATTGACTTGGGTCAACTTCACTCTAATGAATTTCCGACCTACACCGGACAAGTGTTACCAATAAACAATGAGGTTTCCTCCCGTTTGCGCTATTTCCGATTAAAATCGTATTCCTACGATGATCCGTACATTTCTTATAGAAAATATCATGGGCTAAATAATCTCATCTTATAACATAGATAGATGGTCATATTTGGCACATAAATCAAGTTTCGTTTATTTCTGTGGTGTGTAAGAAATAGTTGTATCATCCAAGTATTACTGACACAAATAAACCATTAAAGGGTGACAACTTAGTCCTTTGATTAAATTAAATTCAAATCTCTAACAGAGATATCGCTATATTGTCTGATCATTACAAATTATGAATCACAGATAAAAAAATAAAGAGTGCTAGTAACTATAGCTTGATGACAAAAACGTCACTAATAATATTTTGTGTATACGTATCGTGTATCATCATCACTTGAAAAATAATAGCTATTTCTCACACATTGTTAATAAATTGACAGCATACCGATATACTTCAACTTTATTCAAGAATGTACAGTCAGCGACGCATCAGACTATACGTGTTGACCTTGAGACCCTTTATATCGTACGTAATAAGGCTATTTTCGCAGTTCACCTGTTTAACTTAGCGTGCTGTCGTGTGTCAAAAGACAACTTTGCACCGCACGCACTCAAAGGTTGTTTACTTCCGTTATCACTTAAACCAATTGCGCAGTATAAGTACAGACTGTCACACAGTCTCCCGCCTTTTTTTTTTTAGTAAAGGTTAATAAGTCGAAAACCTTTTGCATGACGGTGTCGTAAGAAGGTTGATACTCGGTCTCCCTTCAGACTAATAAAATGTCATTATGAAATGTGCAAACGAGATCGAATTTTGTTTTTAGTCCGAACTGTCAATCGACAGACAAATATGACAAATTTTAAGTAAATAGGTAGAACAGACTTAAAGGGTGAATTAAAGAGTAAAATTTTCATAAAACCTTTATTTGTTCGCATATGGAGGAGGGGAAGAAATTCATACTTCATTTCCTGTTATTATTTTTTATTGACAACAAGTAAATTAAAAATATATCTCCGTAAAATATGGTAAATAAGATATCTCTATTCTATATCAGTCGGCCATCGATGAACTTTCCATTCTTCTTGACAGGTGATTGGAAATTCCCAAGTTGGTAGTAAAACTCCGCCGTCTGGCAACACTATTCTGTCGCCAATTTGCAGATCTCAATGTGAACGTAGTTTTCTCGCGTTTCCGGTTCACTGACACAATTTGAATCATATTCACACCCTTTTAATAAAATTCGCTTTAAGTGCACACAAATTCGCTAAATTCGTAAATCACTTCTTGGCGTAATTACGCCTCTCATTTATGTTACATGAAATAACATGTAAACAATATTTTACTTTTGAAAAACATCGAAAAGGATTAAAATGAACTTTCATTACTGAACAATCAGATGTAAACACGAGCCACAATGTAATACAATTTACAATATTCTCATCTTTGTAAATCTTATTTTTGGGTTCATTCCGTGTGCCACCAAACTCGACGGCCACGGTAAAATCTCAGCCTATCCTCCACCATTTGTCGTGGCGACAACCACTCGTGCTTTGGGGAAAACAGAATGGTCGATACCACGACATCTTGATGAGAATATAATGCATTACTCATGGCTCGTACCTTGATCTGATGTGAAGTAATTCCGCGTAGATTCATGGCCCTTTCTGTCACTCTATAGAATGACTAGGCTCGCTCATATCCCCGAACCTGCTTCGCTTCGCCATCTGTAGAAATAGGAATGGTTGATTCTCACCGTGAGAACGACTAAGTGCCTTAGTCTAACACAGCCCGAGGGAAACCTCGCTATAGCAATATAAACACACATATCTGTATGACTCTTTGTGAGCCCAGGATTATAGACATACCTGCTCCGTATACGTGACTAACTATTTAACGACGTTCGGTACGGACTGTGGGACCCCCGCCAGGGGTCCACGTTCATAGAGGTACGCAATAGGAACGCTAACCGACCAGGGCACCAGACCCTGGTAATCCTAAGGTCTAAAGCTTCTTGCTCCACAGACCGACGGGCACAGGGTGCCCTTAGGGGAGGCGCCCCTCTTCACGGGGCTAGAAGCCACACTCCGTGGGACTACCAAGATACTCGTGCTTCTCTTCACGGGGACTAGGAGTCACTCCGTGGAATTACCTAGGCACTTGTATCCCACCTACCTATGATGCATCATGCGCAAGCGATCGACCGCAACCTTAGGCTAAAGACATTGATATCGTACATAGCGAGCAACTCATACGCAAGACCGGTATATATACGTACCCAATGTTAGTGAACCTTTCACATATAGCATTACTATCTGCATTGGCCGAGCCCCGTCCTGGTGAGTATATCATGCAATAAGTGGAGCATACTTAGCTTATACGTTATAGTACACGGCATTGAGAATTGTAATCATATCGGGTATATTAGTATAAGGCAAACCATGCCGGCTCGTTGGCTCAGTGAGTTTCGCGGCAGACATGGTTTGCCTCGCTCTTATTCACTATACAATGTTTTACATAAGGGCTTAGATAAGACACTTAGCTGGGGTGTTTCGGCGTCCTGCCCGCACGACGCCGCCCTCAGCGTGAGCGCACTATAAATATTCTATTGCACATAGGATCTTCCTTCGTAATGGCGGAATCGTCAAAGAGGGCATTATCTCTTTACCACACATTTAGGTTATATTACATCAACCATAGAGTCCACAGACCATAGTGCATACCATAGTGTCTATTTAAGGGCCGTTCCACACTATGTATCTTATCTCGCGGATATCCGATATTCGCGACAAATACAATGTAATACCTAGGTACTATAGCGTAAGTAACAAAATAACCGTTACATAAAGATGCTGGTAACAATAAACGCAACCCTTAATTGCATGTTATCAACCATATAATTTTGTTTTTTACTTTTCGTGTTTTATCAATTTTTTTTGTAATAAAATGCTTAAACAAATGTTTTTTCCCGCTTTTTGCTCATATGCATGACCACCCTACATAAGACTTTCCTTTGAAGATGTAAAAAAAATTATAACTATTAAAGTATAACACTTACGGAAATAGAAGATGTTTTAAATTTTAAGAACAAACTTTTCACAATTTTGGATGCAGCCTCCACTTGTATACGAGGTCTGGTTAATCAAATAAATGCCAAAATATGGAACACTCACACGAGCATTGAAAAAGAAACAAAATGTTTAATTGCTCTTGATCTATCACGTTTTGTGTCAAGATGAATATGTCACAAATTTACTCTGAATCCGAATTATCATATACAATAATAAAATTTCAATATTATTCAGTTAAAGTTAGTGATTTCAGGAACACTCACACCACACACCGTGTGGTGTGAGTGTTCCTAAAAAATCCTTATAAAATCCAAATTAACCATGATGATGAATTGATTATTTTGTGAATAGTTGTCACAAATTCAGCACAAATTTTCCATATATCTTTTTTTACCATACGTCTAGTATATTGTATGATATCAAGTATGGCGTTTTCGCGAGACTGGCGGTATGAGTGTTCTATATAATCGACCATAACTTAGTCTACATAAGTTTCACAAATTTTTCGATTTCACCATCAAGTTTTCACAATTATTTCTTAAAATCTTCGTATGGTCAAATCAATTTCTACGATAGGAACACTCACACCACACGCACATGTAAGAACAAGTATCTACTAACACCTAAGTAACTAAACGTTTGACGTGTTTGTTTATGTTTAGTTCTATCTTTATGTAAAAAAAATGCTTAATAATATATTTTTGAGATTTTATTGTATTTTATACTACCAACCTAGATAGGTAAGCACCTACCTACTATACGAATAATACGATTCACGTTTAATCAACTCATCAGAAAATATAATACGATTAAGTATGAGGCTTAGAATAATAACACCTAGCTAGAAGCCGTGTCCTCGACTCCTCGTATGCAAAGTGAGGCAACTAATACTAAGCCAGCTAGGTGATTGCGTAAAGTCAATCGTATTCATTTGACAGTTCATTAGGTGTTATAACCATAGATATATTGTTATAACGGTTATAACTTAATATTCCACAGTATAATAATTTTGTCTTAAATCCTACACACACAGTAAATACACTTAATACTGTGGTCCAATCCAACCCAACAAGAGCCGTTTCAAAGAAGGGTCCTATAGAGTAGACTTTGACCATGGGAAGTAAAATAATTTAAGGGATTGTACGCACGAGCGATATTTTTTAACGCGTGATATGTTTGCCGCCGATTACTAAATGATTAGTCTGGTGGAATGATGCACCCAAATGTCAAATTCACTTGACATGTCAGTCACTTCACTGTCAAGACCTCTAAAATCGGTCATGTCTGTCAATCAATGTTAGTGGTGTGGATGGTTATTATTTCATGTTTATTTTATAGTAAAACAAACGTTATTATCAATAATAAACTTCTATAAATTATATCGGTAAATATGCTAAGAAATAGTAATATATCGTTTCGGTTCAAACCTACAGAACTTCACTATTTCAACTGGTTGTACAGAATAGCACCATGTTTCCCAGTCCATGCTTCGAAAATCAACATTATCAGTGATCCAAGGAATTTCTATGATACTTTATGTGAAAGATTTCGAAAAGCCAACCGAAGAATATCTATTGCTAGCCTTTATATCGGAACAGGGGAGTTAGAACGGAACCTATTGGCTGTTACTAAAGATAACATGATGAAAAAGAACCACCTAAAGTTGAATGTTGTGTTAGACTATCAAAGAGGGACGCGCGGTGAAATAAATTCTCAGACGCTTCTTCAAGAGTTTCTGAATGATGTCTGCGATCAGTGTAACATTACTCTTTTCCAAACACCGCGGTTACAAGGGTCTTGGTCAAAAGCGTTGCCAACACGTTACAATGAGTTGGTTGGCCTTCAACACATGAAGCTGTATATTGCTGATGATACAGTGATGTTGAGTGGTGCAAATTTTTCCAATGACTATTTCCATCAGCGTCAGGACCGTTACATTGAAATTCAAGATGCAGATATAGCGGACTTTTACCATGATGTCATAGGTATGACGACTGTAAGTTGTATATTATTATCATCCCTAACTTGACTCCGACCCATTAAAGTTTTAGTTGTTTCTTCCTAGAAACATTTATAATAAAATTGTAAAATGAAAAGACAAGACAGAAAAGTTATCATACAAATTCAGAAGACTGTTTTTAAGTTAATTATTCAAATATTCTTGCAGCTGAAGTTAGTAAATATAGTAAAAAATGTGAGCAAGATGGTGGGATATCTAACAACAAGCAAGGCAATAGAAAAAATCTTGTTCAAGAGGTGAATAAAGACATGTGTAACCTCATTGATAGATGGAAAAAGATTCAGGATACCAAGCTAGCTTCTGTGGATGCTTCTTCAGTCTCAGGTTGGATATAATTATAGCTAATAGCCTGATTCATTAGGACTTCTGTGAACATCGCGCGAGACTATGCACAGAACATTAATTTGATGGAAGGCAGCCATTACATGCTCATGCAAGCGTCATTCAATTCCATCAGTCATGAATTACGTTTGACTGATGGAAGAACAAATTAACTTCATGCAACCATCAGTCACTACATTACACAACGGTTAATCGTCAGCCACGGCCGTGACTGTCACCGTGTTAAACTGACAGCAAAACCTACCGTGTAATGGCTGCCTATGTGTGTGAGAGAGAGTATAATAGGGCACGACTGCGCATAATGGCTAGCTTCAGTGGTGAATATGATTGAATCGTATTATACCTTATAGTAGAAAAGTAGATAAATAATTCTGAATGTGTGATAAAAATTGATACAGTAAATGGGCAGGTTAATACAATTAATTTATGCTTCAGGATCAGGAACTGTAGACACATGGATATTTCCATTGATTCAGATGGGAGAATTCAACATCACTCAGGATGAACAGGCTACCCGTGGGTTGCTCAAATCAGTTCCTAAAGGCTCGTACATTAGACTGGCAACTGGATATTTCAACCTGACAGAACAGTATGCCCATACCTTGTTGAAAGATTGCAAGGCCAATATTAGTCTTTTGATGGCACATCCAAATGCAAGTATTATTTTTTGCATTTTATAAGCTTGTCAATTAATTTAATTATAACCAAAAAAAGTGTTACTATTAATAATGTTTAAATATGTTTCCAGGCTAATGGCTTTATGGGAGCCTCTGGTCCAGCTGGCGGGATACCACATGCTTACTCACTTATAGCTCGAAAGTATGTTCATGTAGCTTTCTCTATTAATTTTTAATTCATCATCATCATCATATCAGCCGCACGACACCCACTGCTGGGTATAGGCCTCCCCTAAGGATCTCCACGACGATCGGTCCTGCGCTGCCCGCATCCAGCGGCTTCCCGCGACCTTCACCAGATCGTCGGTTTTTTTATTGTTATTTTTAAGTGTAAAAGTTTAAGTGTTTAAGTTAATTTTTAATTGCCTGCAGTATATTATTTTGACACTACTGCCCTAAAAAGGGTGTATTTTGCCCAAATTTTCAATTTTACCTTTCTCTTATTATCAACCTTGCAGATTCTGGGAAAAGGTCCTGATGTCAAATCAAGCTAGCAGAGTACAAATGCTTGAATATGAGCGTGCGGGGTGGACCTTTCATGCTAAAGGATTATGGTGAATTTTTGAAATGTTGTTACTACTATTTAATTAATTATTATTAAATTAATAGCACCATCCCTTTTAAGTAACTGTATGTACTCAAGCAGAGATTTGAGTTTGTGTTTGATTCTATAATACGAGCCTAAGTCAGTAAGTCGGTGTTTCCCAATTAGTGGTACGTGTACCCCTTGCGAGGTTGCGTCAGGGGGCACGCAGAACAATCTCTTACTTAACTAAGATATTATATCAGTAGCCTTTTTAGGGTTCCGTACCAAAATGGTAAAAAGGAACCCTTATGGTGTGACTCAGTCTGTCTGTCTGTCACAGCTGGATATCTCGAGAACTACTAATGGTATCAACTTGAAATTTAGAATAGTTTAAAATGACGTTTGCCCAACTATTTTGCAAATAAGAAAGAAATAAAAAAAAATATATTTTTTTACAACAGGGACTGAAAAGGGGTCTTAAAAAATTTAAGTGGGGCGACTAGGGCATGTGGGGTATCATATGAAAGAGCGCTGTTTGCACTTTAAAACATTTTTTCTTTTTTTTACCATAATGAGTGTGAGTAAGAAAGCGATTGATGTGGTGATATGTGCGACCGAGAAGTGAATATGTACGACGCCATTTCTAATACCATTCTTTATCTGCATGCATTATCCGAAATTTCTAGTCCCATACTTTATCTGCGCGAGCTGTAACTATTTTGTTGATGCAGGTATTACCCACCCGGCAGTGACGTGCCATGGGCGACTCTGGTGGGATCTGCCAACCTAGGCGAGAGGTCCGTACGGCGCGACCTGGAATCACAGGCAGCCATCTTCACCGTTTCTCCTGAATTACAGGTAATTAAGGTCCATAGCCCATCATTTGAAGCAAAATAACTGAATATGACTTTATAAACTGGAGGAGTAGTAGTAATTTCCTTCAAATTGATCTGTACTTAGGATTTTCTATAAACATGCAGTCGTTAACACCCACCGGTTATGGCCCATTCTCCTTACCACCCATAAGGAAGGACTGTGCCCCAGCAGTGGGGACATCAAAAATGGCTAATGAACTGCTGGGGCACAGGCCTTCCTTATGGGTGGATAAGGAGGATGGGCCATAACCCACCACGCGGGCCCAATGCGGATTGGTGGGTGTTAACGACTGCAAATGCATCCGGGACTAACGGCTTAACGTGCCTTCCGAAGCACGGAAGAGCTCGAGATATTAAATTTTTGGTCACCTATCCCATGACCGACCCTTGCGAAATTTGCTGGGCCAGGCGCTAAACCACTGCGCCATCGAGCTCCTCAATCTTATTACCTATAAATATTTAATTCAATAGTAACAGAAATACAAATATAAAAAGGATGCATAATATTTTGTTACAGAAACGACTCCATGAAGAGTGTTCAAAACTTCATGAATATGCTTCAGAATGCAGCAATGAACTACAGAGGAGAGAAACTCCCCTATGGGTGAAAGCTACCGTCGGACTCTTTCGTACTTATTTCTGAACATCGGAAACTTGCATTGCACACCTATAATGTATGTTACCATAATATTATTTTATTTCTATTCATTATTAGAAATAAGCAGTGGTCGAGTTGGAATTACTCACGAACCGGAACGCATTTCCTTTCAACTTGTCCTTCCTTTCACGATGTAAGGAGAGCTTTTCATGAATCGGAACGGCATTCCGGTGCGTTCTGCGGGGATACCGGCTAAAAACGATGAAGTTCATGTTAACTATAACCACAGAATAGATAATAGTACTAGCGTACAGAAGTTGCACTCCGCAAAATCGTTTAAATAAATTGCAACTCTTGCTCCGACACAATAAAGTGCAATTCAGGTCGCACAGCGCTCCCTTCGCTCCAAAACATTCACTTAGTAGTTACCTCTCTTTCTATCGCGTAGGTCTTTTCTTTTCTGACGTATGAAATTTGTCCTCCCAGAGGACGCCGAGCGCTTCAGACTCGCGCGCGGAGTGACAGAGCCCTGCTATAACTTACAGATGGATGTAATACATTGCTGCTTTTGAAAGTTTTTATTTGAGCCAAAACGAAGCAGCAATGTATCACATACATCTGTCAAATTACAGTTAACATGTAGGTACTTCATTGTTTTTAGCCGGTAGCCCCGCTGGTCTATTTCGACCACTGGAAATAAGTAGTTTTTGCCTAATGTGAACAGGATTCCTGTACCTGATAGTTGTTTTATGTAGACCAAAGTAAGTTAATAAACCAATTATTTAGATTAGCCTTTAAATTTTAATACGAGAATACAACACGTCACTCTAGCTAGTCGGTTATTCCCAGTCGCCACCCCCAGCATACAAATTCCCATTCGCCACTCCTAATAAAAGTTGACATAAAAAAATATTTTAATTTGGAATGACAAAGATAAGGGTTTATTCATAGACTCGTGTGTTTTAAAACACAATTTATTTGTAGAATTGTGTCTTAAAATAGGTATGACTTACGGAATTTATGTTAACTTTTATTAGGAGCAGCGACTGGGATATTTTATTAGAAAAAATCGCAGTTGCCACCAGTAGAGGCAATGCTGGGTGGCGACTGGGAATAACTGATTCTAACGATGGCTAGAGCTTAACTTTGAATTTTTGCAATACTCGTAATTTAAAACAGCAAGTCTTTCAACAAATGCGTAACAGAGCCACTGGTATTACTTAGTTAAAAAAGGTATGATTTTGACAGTATTTTGTATGAAATAAATTATTGTTTTCTGTCTGCATTAGTTTTTTATAAGTCACAAAATGTTAGGTATTATGTTATCGATATAGAATATGGATCTCAAGTCATTAAATTAAGGCTAATATTGATATGTTAGATAGGAATGGGAAAGGTATTAAAGAATATAATTGTTATTTCTAATTATGTTGCAATTTAAGTCGGTTGTGTGAGTTAATGGAATATAGAAATATCTTTGTTTAACTACCTATAGTGTTTTACTTCTAAATGAAATTCACATTAACTATGCATTAATTAGTATGCTCTCCTAAAATTTTGATAAACCAGCTATTCTGTATTGGACTTCATCTTAACGCAGGCACAGATAACATACCTATCAAATATTTTCATCAAAAGCAGTTTAGCATAAGTCATCATATGATAAGGACTATATTATTTGTGTAGTGGTGTAAGTAGGAGATATCAAAATTTAAAAAAAGAAATCCTTAGTTTCGAATTACTTTTAATAATCATCATCCTTATTTTTCATTCGTATAATCACATAATTATAATTATTATTCCGATATTATTCCGATTCACACTTAAAATAATTTTATAATAAATTAAATCAAAACACTCTGCAATAATTTATACAAAAAATCAGTCGTTTTGTGACATTATTTGATTAGAATTAAAAATACACAATGAAATTTTACTACTATAATAGGAATCAGGCACATTATTCATAATAAATCTATGCTAGTGAGTTACTCTGTTAAAAGCTGAAGTAAATGGGAATGGACGAATTCACATTACAAATAATATAAATTGAAATAATTTCAACAATCAAATTGATTCCGATAAACTAAAAGAAACTCCTTTGAGCACAATCAATTCAATAAAAAACCATCGATATTGAGCAATTCACACACCGTTAATTACACATAATTGTGTGAAAATTAATATTGAGGCATACTTATAGTATTTATTCTGAGCAAAATCTGCAGTAAATATCTTTGAATATCAAATCAATATAGATATAATTAGCTGTGAATTGAGGCCATCGTGTAGCTATGTATGAGTGATGGATGACATTTTATCCTAATCTTTGGTGTTCTGGGCATCACTGACTTACTGGACTAAATGCCATGAAAATCGACCGTGCATAATAACAACAATTATTTTAATACAAAACCTATGCCTCCGATTGACGTGACATTTAAGTTCAGCGATGAGCCCACACGGAATATGTGTTGTGTCGCGATAATGGTAACGCCATCATCCTAGATTAACTACGGACGCAGATAGGTACAAAAATAGTTCACCTATTCGATACAATTATTACTACTTAACAATTAAATATTACGAGGAGACCTTGAAATGAAACCTACGAACACTGAAGGTTCAAATTGTGATGGGTGACCGAATTTGGATATGATTAAAGACGCACTGTTTTGCGTGATATTGGGCTACGTACAGACAGGCGCGCATTTCGGTCTCCCATCACAACTGATACCTCAACACTGAAAATCAACAACCTCTCATAATCAACACAATCGAGGTTTATAAATAACTAGAAGATTCATAAATCTTCACTGGAATAATACAATACACGGCGTGTACTAAGTAGATCTGCCAAGGCTCCCCAAATAATAATGCTACTTACAGCGAATCACACTAAGGTAAATTGACTAGGCGTGTTGTGAGTGGGTCGTACCGATTCCGTAGGCTTCGACTGAAAAGTAACCGGTCTTTAAAAAAAAGAAGATTAAAAGTGAGCGGAGTCCCATAAAGGAAGTTGAATTGAGTACATTTTGAGCTTTAAGCCTGTTCTTCTAAAGTCTCGATTACATTAGGCAATCTAGTGTCCAATTCAGGAACCAATTTAGGGCTACCACCCGTACCACAGAATGCCCGTACTTGACAATAAAATATTGTGCAATAAGTTTAATTTTAACAGTGAATTTACGCTAATAACGAAAAGGTAAATGTTGTTTCTTAAAATCGAACTTATTACACAATATATTATTGTCAAGTACGGGTGGCAAACCTAATTGGATTCCTAAATTGGACACTAGTAATATAATCCAGCCTATACAACGTGTTACAAAATAACCCCTAATGCCGAAAATGGTAGATAGGGACCATCAAACTGAACATGAAACTTTTACTATAGGACCAACTCTGAAATAGCGAAAAAATATATCAGTTGTGTCATACAAAAATTAATAAAGAAAATGTATGAAACAGCTGATTTTTTTTCGCGATTTCAGAGTCGGTCCCATAGTAAATGTTGTTCAGTTTGATGTTCACTATCTACCATATTCCGCATAAAGGGTTATTTTGTAACACGTCAATAGATGCACTTTTCGCAAAGTCGAAGCCTAACCGGAGTGGATGCGGATTCAGAAGCCAGCGACGTCGGGCGGAGGGTCGGGCGGCATATAGTGCAACTCGTCTACGGGCCCGCTGAACACGTTGTACAGGACGGCGAAGAGGGTGCAGGCGGCGTACGCGCCCAGCGCCGCCCACCACAGCAGCCGCTCCCAGAGCCGCTGCTGCGCGTGCTTGAGCACTAGCAGGCCGATTGTGAGCCCGGCCAGCGCGCCCGCCACGTGCGCCGCGTACGATACAGGCGGCGCCTCCTGCGCACAAAACAAACAAACGTTTACGCATGTAGCACACCACCACCGCCGCGAAACAATACCAGCGATTTTTTTATACACAACAGGATAGTGCTTGGCCTTAACCTGACCTGATGTTAAGTGACGATAAGGCCGAAGGTGGAAGCGCACTAAACCGTAATCCTCATTACTGAGGAACTGGCTATCTTATCTCTAACTGCCAGAACAAAACATTTTTTAAATTGTTATGGCGACAGACTTAGGTAAGATGGTGGTAGCTAGCCAGGCGGACTTGAAATAACCCCTTTCTACCACCAACCAATCCGCAGTAGGCCCCGCCATGACTTGTCAGTTGTCGACAAGCGAAACTGTCTCTTTCACGCGCGATTCCGCTCGATCAACTCGGACCGCTGAGCTGGCACACCTCCGCCGCGAAAATAATGACGCGAAACCGCTACGTAGATCGCGCGTAAACACGTAAGGGATGTGAACGTATATCGTCGTCGATAGCAGACAAATCACTGTTTCGCTTGTATTATCTTGTGGCGAGTGTGCTAAAGGCGTTAGAAATTAGCGTTGTCTTGAGTTCTGCTAAAAATGACAAGTTTTCACACTGTTTCTCTCTAGCTAGGCCTAACTGGTTTTGTTACCACTTGACTACCTACTGGGCTGTTCTACCGTAGAACTAATGAGACTTTTTCCCATTAGTGCTACCGCAAAGTACTTAATCGTAGAACTTATGAGAAACAGTCTCATTAGTTCTACGGTAGAACAGCCAAGTAAGTAGAACAAAACTTAACTAAGTATGTGTCATGGGTGGTTGATGGGTTTGTTGTTCTTCACTCTATTAATGTATGTTATTATAACTATGTAACTATCCCATATTAAAAAAAACTACTTAGATTGCAATGAATAGGTCATTCTACTAACTGAGAATAAAACAATTTCCGATTTGAATTCTATAGAATTATGGCTATTCTGTATACTTCACGAATATATTGTGAAACTGATCTTACCTTTGTATACCTAGCGTGTACCGCGAACCCCACATCACAGGACGCGACAGCGAGCGCTGCGACCAGCCTCACGGCGCCATACCGCATCGCGTGGAAGTTCAACAGCGCGTTAGCTAGATGCGCCGCCAACAAGGCGTAGACTCCGCCCGAGGCGCCCGCGAGGCACACGTCGGGGTCTAGCACGGACGCCGCTAGGGAACCCCCCAGTACACCCGCTAGGTACACCGCAGCGCAACGCATCGCGCCGTGCACCATCTCCAGAGGTAGACCGACCTGCAGAGGAAAGAACGCGTTCATTTTTGAAGCTGACGCTGATTATGTTATTTCTAAACCAAGAATGGGAGATAACCTATGAATAAAATGAACATAATCGGAACACCGGTAATTGAGGAACCGCTGGAGTGAGTCCAATCCACCCCGGCGGTGGCTCTGCCCCGGTGCCGGGACCGATGGGAAAAAGTTCCATCCGCCCCGGTGAATCGTATTTCGATGTTTAACGGGGCGGATGGCACTCGCAAAGTGTCAACCACCCCGGGGTGTGTATAGGGTTGCCAAGTGAGTCGCAAGTAGGTCGCAAAAAAAGCGAGCAGCGCGCGCGAGTTTTGCGTTTGAGGGATTTCATATGCCTACTTTTGTAGGCGCTTGTGACCAGTAGTACCGACTTTACTCAAAATACCGGACATTGTTCTGTCCGGTATGACCATTTATTTTTTACCGGACAGGCCTCGAAAATACCGGACATCTGGCAACCTTAGGTGTGTATGATATAAGATCTATGGCGTTAAATAAAATACCGGGGTGGCTGACACTTTGCGAGTGCCATCCACCCCGTTAAACATCGAGATACGATTCACCGGGGCGGATGAAACTTTTTTCCCATCGGTCCCGGCACCGGTGCAGCCACCGGGGTGGATGGGACTCACTCAACCGCTGCAGCTCGCCCACCCAAAGTAAATTAGCGGACAAAAGCTTTTCCAACATATTTTTTTGTTGAACTAGTAAATTGATTGAAGGCGAGGTGAACTGTAGGTGAGGAACCGTCACAGCTCACGGCGGCGGTCGGGCCAGTACAACAGGGTAGCGGGGCCACCGCCGAAAGTAAATTACCGGACTAGAGGTAGTTGAATACATTTTAATGTGTAGGTACTCACGGCAAGTTGGACTAGTAGGTTGAAGGCTAGGTGCAGCCAGCCGGCGTGCACGACGCTGTAGGTGAGGAACCGCCACAGCTCGCGGCGGCGGTCGGGCCGGTACACCAGCGGCGAGTCCACGGGCACGGGGCCCGCCGCCGCCGCCACGCCGCCCGCCCCCCACGCGTACCACGCGAACACGCCCAGCTGATCACAAATACATAGTTAATACCATCACATTAAGGTAGGTACTTATCTATCTATCATACAATCTAACAAGGTCTATAACAACTCTTGTAAAATAAGAAGCCGGAGGTCGTTCGCCAACCAGATGGTCCGGTCAAGTGCCCGTTCACACAGCACTCTGTTTTACAGGTTTGTTTTAACATAACACAGTATATCGGATCCGGTAAAAATACCGATCCGTTGTACAGGTCCGTTTTATCGGATCCGTTATTATTCGCCGATGGCGTATGTACTTGTACGAGCGCGGCGTGTTCACAGGTTCACACACAACGCAGTACATGGGATCCGTGTGTGTACTGTATCCATAGCAACGAATCAGTAAAAAACGGTCCTGTAAATACGGATCCGCTGTGTGAACGCACGGTAAGAGCAGCACCCTCCTCGAGCAGTGAGAACAACTATGGACCGAGACCTATGGACGAAAATCATAAAACCAGCCAGTGATCACGATCCTCAATTATGAGGGAACGATTAAGAGAGAATAAAATAAGAGAGTGGACGAAGATTTCCAGCGTTGAACAACTTTTTCGTTTGGCGCAAGACAGCTAAATTCGCTGAGTTGATGGCTAATCTCCAGTAGTGGCCTTCCTTGGCCTGGCCACCAGAAGAAGAAAAGAAGGAAAATAGAGCCTGAATATTATAATTTTATTCTGGCATAAAAAATACATGTCAAAACAAAAGTCGATGGTGAGCGAATAGTTCCCAAGCTAAAACCATCAGTTAATTTTTTTGAGAGAGAAGCTTTTGCAAATGTGACTATATTTGGCTGTGGAGCCGTGATATCAGTTTATCACTCACTCATACTCTTGTTTAATGCTAATTACACTGGTGCCAGCACGCTAGTGCAGTGCATTATTCATGGAGAGAAAACCCTCGACAACAGTGCGATTGCCAAGCGCTACATTCAACTTCCACAAATAGGTATGGAAAGTGAACGTGTCGCCCTAAGAAAACTTTTCATACTTATGTTTGAAAATTTAATGACATGGTGATCGACGATTCAGACGAAATGAGTGGTCGGCTCGGCACATATGCTTGCACATCAGCCATTTAATGTCCCCACTGCCGAGGAACAGATCTTCCTTGTCTAGTCCATTTCGGATCGGATTGGTGGGTTGACTGCAAATGCAGCCGGGACCAACGACATAACGCGTCTCCTGAAAAACACGTCGTAGCTCGAGATATTTTTGGTCACCGATTCTATGCTCCATCAAGTTCCTCGTATGCTCAGGGAATCATTTAAAAGAAAGTTAGGTGCGAATCGCATATCGCACAGATTGTGCGGGCCGTGCGGTGTTCACTGAATCCGTGTGAAGAGCGAAAAGGCGCGGCGCGGGCGCACGCGCTCAACCAATTGTTATGTTATGATTCACGTAAACCGTTTGCACGGATGTGAAATCTGCTATTACAAATTTTAATTAACCGAGGTAACTAGAGCGACGCCCAAGTAGCGGTCTATAAGTGCGTGCAATAGAAAGTGAAGCACCATTTTAAGCAATCGCATTTACCACGCATCATTTAGCAGTTTTACCATGGGCGTACCGAGGGGGGGCAGGCAGGGGCAGCTGCTTCCCCTGGATTTTGTTTACCTCCAACTAACTATCAATTGTTTTCAAGAAAAGTTCTTATTTGCCATACAATATATTTGATTTACAATACCCCCCACCTGGGGGTGATACAATTGATTCCCCCCCCCCCCCCGGCCCAAAACCTGGGTACGCCCATGATCATAACCGTTTAGAATCGTACACTATTGTAAAGGGGGAGACTTAGGTAAACAATAAGGTGTACAGTGTATAAATGTAACATTTACCTCAAGTAGTGTGACGCATATTATGAAGAAGGGCGGAGGGCAGCAAGTATACCTCTCTTGGTAGTACTTGCGATCTCGCTCCTCAGGAAGCATTTCCATTGCTACTAAGTGCACCATCCTGCAAAGAAAAAAACTAGAGAATAACTCAATATAGATTATTTATAGAACCTAAGCACTTTTAGGAAATATTGATTGACCTAGTTGGCATTGTAACAATACTTTAATAAATTGGTCGAATGAAACAGAAAAGATTCACATAAAAAGACTTTAATAAAACAGAAAGTTCTTAAAGTCTTTGATTATTATTTGTTCCTTAGGAGTATGCACATAGGAGTTTATGTCGGGTAGCTACAACAACAACAACAATACAACAATATTCGACGACCTCCGTGGTCGAGTGGTTTGCACGCCGGTTTTCAAGGCGTCACCATCTCTTGAGGTCCCGGGTTCGATCCCCGGCTGGGTCAATGTAGAAAATGAACTTTTCAATATTGTCTCAGGTCTGGGTGTTTGTGATACCACCGTTGTTTCATAACACAAGTGCTTTAGCTACTTACCTTGGAGTCGGAGCAATGTATGTGATGTTGTCAAATATTTATTTTATTTTTCTTACTTTTTTCTTACTTTCTTACAACAAAAGCTACGATTTCGACCACACGAAACGGCAGTTAGTGTCTGAGAAAATGTTACAAGCTAAGCCTAAGAAAATTGTTGGCAATCAATCATCAACTTACTTTCACGATATTATTGGCCCGTATAAAAGCAATTTATTAACGATTTTATTGTAGCAACATGAAGTACATGTCATTGTGTCACGACAAGTGAACATAAAAATATTTTTAGCGCCCCGTCAATCGATATTGTTCGAGTTTCGATTGCATGAATTAATGAATACACAAGAATACACTCAATTTTATAAAACTGTTAATTTTGATTTTACTAATTTACTTGCACTAATTTAAAGATAACATTTTACAAGAAAATTTCACTTAATAAGAAATTGTACACAATTAATTTTGGCATACTGGTAAATCAAACGCCATGGCACCTGAGAATTTGGCTACGAAATGAAGGAAAAGGGGAAAGAGAAAGATACACAATTGTTTTAGGTAGGTAGGTAGGTACTACCTACCCATTCTAAATATAAATATTATATTTTTAAGTTACCTACACTACAATGATAGTGGTTTGTTGTTATCGTTTGTTAATTAAATATGGAATTGATTCTATTAGGGCGATCAAGACACGGTAAATCAAGAATCGATGCAGCGATGCAAAGAACAAGGAAAGCTGTTCGTTTGAGCCTCTATGACAGAGGGCCAGGCGGTTAGTTATGTTCATGGGCATAAGAAAAGGGGGAAAAGTTTGGCAATTTTACGTACATGTCGTACTCAAATTCGACATTTGTTCCCAGCGAGTCACACCATTAACTGTCACTGTCACACTGACTGGTTGGGAAGTTTTTATTAAAACAATTCCCAGCCAGTCACACTGTTACAGTTACACACTGTGAATTAAAATAATGAAAATAATAATCAAATAGGTTTAATTATAATTTCAAATCAAAAAAATAACAACATAGGTACAGATACAGACACAAAACTTGGCAGGGCAAAGATGAGACAAAAGATGCGCCGGTGTTAGTAGCTGCTGCGCATCTTTTGTTGATTTAAAATTTATTTATTTAATTATAATTTAACCTAGGTAAGTAGGTATGTATTTGATTATTCTTTTCATTATTTTATTTCATCCTGTAACAGTGTGATTGGTTGGGAAATTTCTAATAAAAAGAACTCATCGAGTAACAGTGTGACTGGTTGGGAATTGTTTTAAATAAAAACTTCCCAACCAGTCGCAGTGCGACAGTTGGTGGTGTGACTCGTTGGGAACAAATTAACTTCGATAGGGTGATCATCGCTTCTGAGATCACTGATTGCCAGATTCCGGGACCTACCGGGAATGAAAGCATACTCTTATGTCCCGCAAAAAGGTCTCGGAATCCTAGAATACTATTTTTTCTGCCGGGACCCACCGGGAATGAAAGCATATGTCCCGGAAAAAAGTCCCGGAATTTTAGAATACCTACTAGTTTTTCCACAAGGCTTAGATCGAATAGATCTAAGGCGCGGCTCTAGCTCGAAAAACTGAATCGTCAAAAAAATCTATACATTATAGAACCTGCTCATAAAACACGAGAATCGGTTCAGAAATGCGACCTTTAGAGGGAGACAAACGGGCAGCCGGACAGCGGAGCAGCCGGAAATACGAAAGCATTTTTGCCCCAGCTGAAACGGAGACGCTTCGCGCTCGCTTGTTCGATTAAGTACCTACCTGGCAAATAGAGTAGGATCTTCGAGCAGGAGGCGGAAGTCGTTCTCGGAACTGACCTCGCGGTCGCGCTGGTGCACTGCGCATCTATAACTGCGCGTGCGCTTGCCGCTCATCTGGAAAGAAGAAAACAGTAAGTACCTAAGTAATAATTGTAGTAGGTACCTAGGTATCTAATGAAATAGAATCTGGTATAGTAAGTATTATTGGATTGGAGTCGTAGGTATTAGCACCCTAAAATAGAAAACACGTTCTGTGATTGTCAAACAGTTCCATAAGGAATTACATTCTGCTCTGCTCTGACACGCTCTAAAACCGTGTATTAATTTAAATGTAGGTAGGCATCTAGGTAGATGAACCTACCTAATCAAATAAATAACATCATAATAGTCTTGTCGCCAAAAAACAAAGTTTTCAGTAAGTAGACCAAGATTACACAATATCGCTACAAAGATTTATCGGTCAAATCAGACGGTACATTCGTGGTTGCACTCTTTCTGTTATCAAGATGGTCTGTAATGTGCATATTGCATGCGCTTAATTATTCCGATACATTTTAACGGCACACGGCTTTTTAATCTTTAGTCTTCTATAGTTCCCCCTTTCACACACGCTGTCTTGTTTGTTACAGTCGGTTAATTCCCTAAAGCGTTATTTCTGTCATACATAAAATGTTGAACATAGCTTACATGTATGGATGGATTAATAACTATGTTGCCCAGCTGCATAAATTGATTGATAAAATGAAACAGTCTCATCTCATGTTTATTGTTTAAGGTCCTAGCATAGATTTATAAGTTTAAGGTAAAGTAATGAGTCTCAATATAGAGCGCTTGACGCATTTTGATCATTGTCAAAAATCAACATGGAAAAAAAAATCGTAGTGCTTAAATAAAGACGAAATTGTGAATTGTGTTCTTCTAGTGTACTCCGAAAAAGCTTTGTTGTACTTTCTATCGCTTAAAAAATATTTTCTAGTCTGTCGTTTAGTTTAATGGAGTTTTATTCCTAAAAGTGGCCACTTTTAGCGATAAACTAACGACGATAAATATTGTTTAAACGATAATAAGTACAACAAAGCTTTTTCGGAGTACACTAGAGGTCTAGAAGAAAACAATTCACAATTTCGTCTTATTTAAGCACTACGATTTTTTTCCATTGACGGCGCTAGTGTAGCGCAGTAACCCTCTTAAAATAGAAATGGTTTCTTTTGAGGCGGAATGACATATCAGTTTATGTAGACTATAATCCGTAACGTGACTATAACGACGTGAAGCGGCAGTTTAGCGACGTGAGGGTGGATTTATGTGTCGCAAAGTGATCGCGACCGTCGGCAGCGGCGGCGGCGGCTGGCTCGCGTCCAGCGGTCTATCGACCAACCCCCCCTCACGCCGCCCTTGAGACACCTTGCCCCGCGATTAAATTGGTATTGTAAGATGTAAGGTACCGGTCTTAAGGTCATCCACTCGCCATGGAATATCTGTAGCCATTGTCGTATTAGGTCTACACTACAGAATTTAATCCAGAGTTTTTACTCTTAATTGTTAATTTATAGATTTAAACGATAAAATTATAAACAACATTGAAAAGTTTATAATAAATGCTTGATTACCAATTATACATTACATGTCGCGCAAAAGCCTTTTTGTATAAAGGAAAATAAGTAGCGCATGAGATTTAAAGATGGTTTCAAGCGGAGACAGTCTGAAGCTACGCGGGTGGGCGGCAGCTCGCGCCGGTGAACGTCTATTCGCGACAGCAGACAACCGCATTGTCTCCGCAGTCGTTCAACTCAGTTTCCCACGAGACTGCGAAATATCCAATGCCAAAACCCAAATACAAATAGCCTAGACGCGCCGCAGACGGCTGCTAAATCTGTCTCAGTAACAGCCCTTGCTTGCTGTCTACCTACTTAAAGAAAGTACTTACCTGTGTATAAAGTAAAGATCAATAATTAAATATAAGCAATTGTCAAAAACATTTTCGTTACCTACGTTTTATTGAATGAATACGGGATTTCTAGACAAGTGTAGGTACATAGAATATCAAAAGCTTATTAATACGTTCATAAAGGTTTCTATTAATTTAGGTATAATTTAGATAATAGGTCATACTTATTACATTTATTATTTTAAAACTAAATGCAATAGAATTGGCGGGTGGGTGCACGAGCCTGGCGCGGGCGCCAGTGGGCGCAGTGCGCGGTGGCGTGGGCGCCGCGTGAGTCACGCCGACATCCGACACGTCCGATACGTATCCGGAACCACTAACTAGGTACTATTGCCATCGCCTGTCAAGCGCTCGAGCCTTCGCGACACACCACACTACACTACTCATAGGTACTCATTTCAATAACCCAGATTAATGATTATGTTGCAATTAAAATACAAACTTCAATAAGTCTTCTCCGTGTCCTTGTTCACGGGTAGGATGTATAGGTACCTAAATGTTAAGTTTGTTATATGTAGGAAAATATAACAATTTCCCTTTTTTGATAACCAAATGTCAGTGTTTCGTGGTCGCTAATATGTAGCAATAATTAGGGAGGACCGGAGAAGAGTTCACCGACAAGAACGCAGCTATAAAATTAAAGAATAAGAATTATTCATCGGTAAGGTAACAAAACTGTTGATTTATTGGCCAGTGACTTATGGGCACCTACGCCGACATAGAATCAATGAGCCGAATGAATGAAAACATAAATGATTTCCTTGCCCAGTTCATTCACACGGATTATTCATGTGTAGACTATTAACTAGTCGACATACGAGTAATATTTTGTGATCAAATTAGCGATATAATGGATAAAATATATATGGCATATAATTAATTAAGTTCATTTTACATGCACATAAGTAGGTAGGTACATTGTTAGTTATTCTACAGTCAACTTGTGCATGCATGCATAGTTATACTAGATACGGTAAAGTAACAAGCATCCATATCAAATAATCCGAAAAATGAATTCCACACAGTAATCGTGCTTCATAATCATATTGACAATGCTTCCTACGTATCTAAACTATAGATAAATAATCTTCATTATAATAACTCTCGAAGAGATACAATCTGTTCTGTATTCTTTCTGCGTTTAAAAGGCTGCTTTCGCCACAAATAATTATTTCTTAAAGTGAATTTGTACTACTCAACGGGGTTTTATCTAAATCTAGCATATTAATGTTAGATTTAGTGTTGCAGTGATGTGCCGGGCCGGGCACATGAACGCTGGGAGCGTTCCCACGCGCCCACCTCCGCACTATTATGTTCTAATCTCTTGTAGTCTCTTTCCATTATTATGATGCTGTGAAAGTACGCCATACGTTTTGCAAGCGGGAAGCGAGTGGATTGCGGAATTCGACAATACAGACTAATCATAACACTTTTATGTATATTTAGTTATTTACTCATATTTCGAATTTCCCTCGCAGTTACAGTAGACTTCTTAATATTTAGTCCTAAATAAACTTTAATTTAAACCTCCAAAGTAAAACCATTGATTTGTGAAAAACCTTGGGTTTCTTTATTCTTATATTAGCATAAGATCCTTCAAACTTCCTTGTATGAATGATACAGTATAAGTAACTATATTGTTGTCGCGACAAGTTTGTACGTGTCTGTTCAGCAAGTGAAGAATACTTACCTAATAAAAATTAAGCGATAGTGCCATAGATACATTTAAAGACTTTAGAATGTTATTATAGAATACAACAGTCAGTACTCATATAAACATACTATTAAGAAGTGAACTGTACTGTTTTTTCATATTCTTTTTCTACCAAATATCCGCGATAAAAATTATATATTTTGCCAGATTTTTCAGAAGCGTGTGACATTATTGTCAAGCGGAACAGCATGCCGTCGTCGGTGACACCAAGAAATTACAGTATTTTCACCTAATTCATGACCGTGTTTAATCGCCTGGGAAACGGAAATTTATTTATGCTCTATTTTTTATTTAGATCAATTGCTATTTAACAATTTCACAGTTCCACTTATTAGTTATATCTTGGCGTTATTAATGCAAATGGGTTTGAGAAAAAGAAAGAAAGCAAAAATATGAAAAAGCAATAATCAATATCACTTTAGTTTAACTAACGTGAAATAGAACGAATGTTCAACTTTTTCAGCCTTTGTTTAGCCCTTAGCCGGACAGCCCGAGGGCAGAAATAATAGAACTTATCTGCACAAAATAATATCTTTCAAAGTTTTGTAATTCTATAATGTCGGCTATTGAAGATGGTTCCATGCTTTTCATTAATTTAAAACATATATCACTACATATTATAAAAAAAGTCCTCCACCGCTTCTATCTGTATGTCTGTATGTTTGCGATAAACTTAAAAACGACTGCACGGATTTTAATGCGGTTTTCACCAATAGATAGAGCGATTCATGAGGATGGTTTAGGTATATAATTTGTTTAAATTTTGTGTAAATTGGTTGAAATTTAACTATCATTGTTGGAAGTGTCGGAAAAGTCAAGGCCCCTGGGCTGGGAGCTTTCATCGAAAACGCCCTAAAATCTTATGATTTATGACAAAACAATGCATGGTGGGATATTTCTCTTTTAAAGATCTACAAAAAGTCCGCGATGGCATATCTATCTATTAAGAATAGTTTACTATAACCATTATATCTTAATCGGGCTGATAGTCGTTTTAAATCTAAAAAAACCAGGGTGTTCTTTCTATTCTACACTTCATAAGGGGTGAGGTGAGATACAAGATTAGATTTTATATATTTGTCGAGTTGAAAAGAAAAGCGTCTCCCAGAAAATAATGTTGCTATAACTAATTAATTAGCTAATTTAAGCCATATAAAACGTTACAAGAATAATCGGGGGCTAATTGTCTAATTTAAAAATCTATTGCAAATTATTGGATGTGAGACATTGCTGCATTTCTTTGGTAAGTTTTTATTTGTGCCAAAAAGAAGCATCAATGTGTTATGTGTATGTATGTGATACTAAATTAAAAATTCATAATATGACTTAAGTAATAAAATACACCTATTTCAGAAATCCTGTCTTCAATAAAATGATCTGGAGATACTACCTATCTCTGCTCTGTAGATTAGTAGTATATATATCTATAACTATATCTATACTATATCTATATCTGTAGTATCGAGCAAATCAGGGCGCTAATTGTCTCATATCAAAATCTATCGCAATCGCTTTCATTTGACAGATGGATGTGACACATTGCAGCATTTCTTTGGTAAGTTTTTATTTGTGCCAAAAAGAAGTATCAATATTCTGTCAAATGAAAGCGATTGCGATTTTGAAATTAGTCAATTAATAGGCAGATAAAATAATACCTACCAAAAGATCTAAGTATATCGTCGGTCCAATAGTAAACTAGCCAATCTGCAATTTTGGCAGTTTTGACTTAAATATACCAATATTAATAACTCTTATTTATTTACAATGTGGTAAAATCATGTATCTGTAGGTTTAATAATCGACGAGATAAATGGCTTTTCACTAATGCTTATCTGCCAAGTCTACAGTCAGTGCAAAAGTAAACTAATCTATGTGATTTATAGTTCAGTTTACCGAAACAAAAAACTGTTACTTACAAAAATATCGCCGTGTTCTACTGACCTATGTGACAGATTGAGTATGTTACCTTGGTTTAAAGAGTACTATGAGTACTTAATTTAACAGTGATCAACTAGTCGAAATGGCAGATTGAATACTTTACCTTAGTTCAAAGAGTACTATGAGTACTATCTTCACAGTGATCAAGTAGTCTAAATGGCAGATTGAATACTTTACCTCGGTTCTAAGAGTACTATTAATAATTAACTTCACAATGATCAACTAGTCTAATTGTCAGATTGAATACTTTACCTTGATTCAAAGAGTACTATGAGTACTTAACTTCACAGTGATCAACTAGTCTTAATGCCAAATTGTATGGTTTACCTTGGTTCAAAAAGTACTATAAGTACTTTACTTCACAGTGATCAACTAGTCTAAATGGCAGTTTGAATACATTACGCGTTCAGACAACTTAAATTTTAAAAATTTAAGAAAACTTAATTTCACAGTATTCTCTTCGCCAAAGTGGTAGAATGGATACACACAGACATCCCTAAGTATCGATATTCAGCTTGGAAATCTCTACGCAAGTACTTACGTAATCTGTGACGCAAGCGCATCATAGACAAGGAAAGGAAGGCAAGGCGGTCGGTGGTTCATTCATTCATTGTCATTCATTCGCTCCATAACGCTCGTTGGTAAGTGCTACAGTTACAAGTGTTTGCGAAATTTTGATAAATAATATAAAATAAAACATGAAGCGACGACGTGTGCATCAAATACTGAAAAATGCAGGCGTTTATATTACGAGTAGTTCAGACGAAGAAAATAATTGTCCAGGTATGATTTGTAACGTTTTATAACCTAAAAATAATACCTCTTGAAAAACTTGTTAAATACATTTACTGTAAATTGTAATGTTAGTTATTATTTGTAAGTACTTAAATGCTTTTTTTATTCGATGACACTTGACAAATACGTGCATACCTATATGCAGTTAATGTAGGTATTTTTACTTTTATTAGGATATTTTTAAACCTGGAACTTTACCTTTTTAATACTGGAGTCAATGTCATGTAAGTCGTTATACTGTGTTTGTAATCATAGTGATTTATTATGCAAGGGGCTTGTGCTTGTGGGTTTTGTACTAAAATTGAATTTTAACCAATACAGCGATGTCAGCTTTCGTGTGATACCTAATTACTTAGCTTGTTTTTGTGATTATTGTGATGTTGTTGAATTAACGTTTGAATGCGGCAAGAAAATGTTTGTTTAATCTGCTTAAAATTTGTATAACAGCAAGTTTAGTTAAGTTTTGCTTTTTTTATATTACAGCTGATATCCAACATGGAAGAGATATTATAAACAACACAAAAGATGTTAGTCCGTATTGTGCACAAGCAGCTATACCGTGTAAGTTTTACTTATTTGTTTGAACTGTTGTGTTTTGGGAAGAGGGCACTGTAGCTATCGTAATAACTGGGTATGAGACCTACAACATCAAAGTATGTATGGTATGAATGTTTTTAACCTGAAAAAGAGCTTAACAACTAGATGTGTTATGTATGTATGTATGATTTTTTTTAATCTGAAAAAGAACTTAACAACTAGATGTGTTATGTATGTATGTATGAATGTTTTTAATCTGAAAAAGAGCTTAACAACTAGATGTGTTATGTATGTATGTATGTATGAATGTTTTTAATCTGAAAAAGAGCTTAACAACTAGATGCGTTATGTATCTTGTAGCTTAACAACTAGATGTGTTATGTATGTATGTATGATTTTTTTTAATCTGAAAAAGAACTTAACAACTAGATGTGTTATGTATGTATGTATGAATGTTTTTAATCTGAAAAAGAGCTTAACAACTAGATGTGTTATGTATGTATGTATGTATGAATGTTTTTAATCTGAAAAAGAGCTTAACAACTAGATGCGTTATGTATCTTGTAGCTTAACAACTAGATGTGTTATGTATGTATGTATGGTATGAATGTTTATAACCTGAAAAAGAGCTTAACAACTAGATGTGTTATGTATGTAATATGTATGAATGTTTTAACCTGAAAAAGAGCTTAACAACTAGATGTGGTATGTATGTATGTATGAATTATTTTAACCAGTAAAACAGCTTACCAACTAGATAATGTTAATATAGTTATTAATCTTATGCTGGTGTAGATGATAAAAAAATATGTTTTTATTGTTAGTAGCTCATTTGGAGTTTGAAGATGAAAAAATAGATTCTCCTAATTCAATACCACATTCCACTCAGACACATCCTGGTGAAACATGCACTGAAGTTCCAACTCCGACTTCTCTGTTACACAAACAGCTTTGTGAGGTTGGTGAGATGAGCATCGAAGCTCCAGCTTATTCACCACTGACACCTAAACAAATATTGAAGCACCAAAAATTTTAGTAATACCTTCTACAAGTTATTGTTTAGCTGATAAGAGTACTGACTATCATCATGATTCTTTCCCATCATCCCCTCTTCCTGCCATGTCACCAGAAACAAATAAAGTTTTTAATATTTTGAATAGAACAGATGTACTTGTAGATAGTGACGATTCCGTAGCTGATCCTAATTATGAAATAGAATATAATGAAAATGTACGCGATGATAGTTCAGACGAAACTGAAAATATTCAAACCAATAAACGTCAGAAGCACACTAGTAAAGATGCACGGAATGGTAATGGATCTCCTTCATTATTGACACAAGCTTTAAACGACATGGAGGGAAAAGAAGAAGACGAGATTTTTTCAATTTCATTAGAAAATAGAGAAGGAGAAAATTTAGAAGAAAGTAATATTAGTTCAACTCCAAAAAAGCGAAAAGTAAGAAATCCTAGTACGTGGAAGGTAAACATTGAAAAGCGTAAACGGTTAAAAGGGGAACTGTATAAAACCAAAAAAGGAAAGATAATGGAAGCCAAACCCATAAAACCAGCAAAGTGTTCAGCTATTCTTAAACATAAATGTATTTCGTATGTTCCTGAAGATGAGAGGGTAAATATTTATAATGAATTTCGGAACATGCCAAGTCTGCAGCAGCAACGATATTTTATTATAAACCACGTAGAAAGGAAGAAGAAAAACCGAGATACGACACAAGGACATTCCCGCAGGAATTTCACCCTCACTTACACATTTACTGTAGGTAATGAAAAAAAAATTGTTTGCCGAGAGTTTTTTTTAGACACCCTAAATATCACAGGTGGATTTGTAAAAGGTGCTTTAAAGAAGCTTAATTCACAAGGCCTTTTACTCCCAGATTATAGAGGCAAAAAGCCCCCGCCTAATAAGTTAAGTCAGGAAGACGAAACGTTTATCCGTGACCACATTCTATCTTTTCCAGCAGTTGAATCTCACTATTGTCGTCGCAATTCCGTCATAAGATATTTAGATTCCTCGCTTAATATTACAATAATGTACAATGATTATAAAAAAAAGTGCCAAATACAATCAGCCGAAGTAAAGTCATTTGAGAAATATCGATCCATTTTTAGAAGTTACAAACTGAGTTTTCACAAACCAAAAAAAGACTTATGTAAACAGTGTACGGCGTTTAAAGAAATGAACGTTGAAGAAAAAAATAAAAATCAAGAAACTCATGAACTGCATTTGGTTCGGAAAAATGAAGCACGGATTTGTAGAGACGAGGATAAAAAGGAAGCTCAAAATAACGACAAAACTCTTGCTTTTAATTTTGATTTGGAAGCTGTTCTTAGCACCCCTAAAGGAGCGGCTGGGCCATTTTTTTACGTGAGAAAATTGGCTGTCTATAATTTGACGGTCTACAATTTAGGGAATCAAGATGTAGAATGCTACATGTGGGATGAGACAGAAGGAAAACGCGGCAGTATGTAAATATCAACCTGCATCAATACATACATTATGGCTCATCATAATATTAAACATGTAAAAATGATGTCGGATGGCTGTGGTGGTCAGCAGAAAAATTATCATTTTAGCTCTATGTGCTTGTTAACAGTTGAACAACATGCTACTTTACAGATTATTGATCACAAGTTTTTTGAAACCGGTCACACGCATATGGAGTGTGACTCGATTCATTCAAAAATTGAAACTAAAGCAAAACACGTACCTGTGTACACTCCAGATGGATGGGCGCAGTTAGTTCGCTTAGCAAGAACTAACCCAAGGCCTTTTAATGTAACATCACTAAGTCACGAGGATTTCAAAGATTTTGGTTCACATAATCAATATCAAAGCAAAATGTCAAATGAACGACGATTTGGAATCCACGATGCAGTTTGGCTGCAATACCGGAAGGGGGAACCTGACAAAATTTTCATAAAAAACACATACGATATAAACACACCATTTCAAGAAATAAACCTTAAAAAGAAAAGAGGAAAACCAGTCAGCTACCCCGTTCCGGCATATTCACAAAGATTAAGGATCTCCTCAAAGAAGAAAATTGATCTCTTAAAACTATGCAAGGATGGTCAAATTCCTAGGATTTATCATTCTTTTTACGAGAATCTTCCTTCCTCAGAAACTGAAAGAGACTCTCTTCCTGAACCTGACGTGACTGAAGACAATAGCGAATAGTGGCGTTGTGACACTATCCACTGTCAACAATGACGGCCTTACCACAAAAAAATATTAAAACTGTTTAAATGTGATGCCGTCTTTTTCAAAATATGCTGTCTAAAAAGTGACAGCATCACATTTAAACAGTGTCTATGTTGAACAGTGTTTTTAAATCTTTTGTGGTAAGGCCGGGTTAGTCTTTAAATTTTAAACTATAATACTTAATTCTATAATTTTTCTATGTCACTTTTAACAATAAATATTTTTGCTTTTACTTACTCGTTTATTTTTGCTACTCACCTTGCTATTCAGTACCACTTTAACCATGGCAAAAATGTATTTACCATAGAATAAATCTTAACATTAAAGGGCGCTTTGGCGAGTTGACATTCAAAAATGTATGTCGTATAGTATGCGCCACCGCTGTCAATTTAGCTATCTACCACTTTGGCTACTTGAACACATTAAAATAATTTTACTTGTCTTATTCTGACCATTGTGAATAGGCCAATCTGCTTTAATTTCGTAAATAATGTTAAATTTATAATTTTATCAATATCTACTTAAAGTATATTATTTTTGACTTCTAAATTTACGAACTTGAAAAAATACTTATAAAATCTGATTTACAGGACCAATTTTTGTTTTTATTTCGCTCTACTAAAAAGTTTGACATTTGCAGATTGGCAAGTTTAGTATTGGACCGACGATATGACCATTTCTTTTATAAAAATGGAAAAACAGCATTTTCAGTTGGTGGTATGTACAAAAAACATTTTATTTTATTACCCAATACCTAGGCAGCCTAATAAAAGTGTGAAGTAGGTAGGTACCATCTAGCATAGATAATATAATACTATACTAGTACTTAATATGTATACTTATATGTATATTTGTACCTAGTTTTCTTTATAGGTCAATTAATATTAAGAAAACTTAAGTTACCAATAAGTATTAATAATTTTATTAAAACTGCTTAACTTTAGATAGGTACCAAAATATTATACTAAAAATCAATAAATTACCAATACTTATATGGATTTTTTTTATAGATATAGATAGGTACCTATTCCGTTTGTTATTGCTTCATAATATTATTATAAAAATCAAACAGAAATCCTTCAATATTGAAGATCATTATGGACTTTATTTACCTTGTAAAAATATGTCTTGCAATATTGTGTAACGAAAGTATCAAGATTTTAAAGTCTTCTATAAATGATCTATTGACATGACATGTCATGACATTGTCAATAATCTAATCTACAAAAAAAGTAAAGAAAATAATTCTTCAATTGATTTATTTAACATAACAACCATACATAACTTTAAACAATCATTAGTAAACACAATACTATTGGATTTTGTAACCTGACTAAGTACCTACCTAGGTATCTAAATAGAAACATATAACTTTAGGCAGGTAACAACCCGAAATGATGAATAGATTTTCAATTTGTTATTTATTAAATACCTACCTACCTAGATAGTAAATACTACAGGTACCTATAGGTAACTAAAATAATAGTGATCTAATAGTGATTATGATAGATTTCAGCTTACCCATTATTGTAGAAGTTTTGAACCGACACTATTTGTTTTCAATTATAATCACTATGTACACTGGAAGTCACAAATTGTACTTTATTTAACGTATTTTCTTGTTTGTACTTTAACTTATTAATTTTCTAAAAATGAATAACTTGTTTTGAAAGACGCGTGTCCGATCAGCTGTTTGGAGCGAACGAAGTTGCGCATGTCACTCCCGCGAGCGCTCACTGCAGACTGGTCGCTACTTGCTTTGCTTGCTCCACTCCGCTTGCTTGCTCGCTCGTCTCGTTCATTTGCGGTCGGGTCGGGCGGCTCGTTTTTTTTTTACGGAGTGGTGGATGTTTGTCGAGGGTGGTTTTGTTCCGTTTCCGTGCGTATCGTAGTTTCGTTTTGCTTCCGATTTTTTATAATGAATTGCAATTGGGAAGATTTATAATCATATTGCGAGATCTGAAAAGTTTTGCGTCTACCTTCCTACCTCGTAATAGGCATAATATGCCTAAATTCTGCAGCAAAACATACAAAACCATTCGATAAAAAAGTTAGCGAATGAAAGTTCTCAAATTGAAATAAAACGGCAGTTCATCAAAATACTTATATTTAAGTACTTATTAAGTAACTATAAAATAATATTACGATGGTTTTCTATAGGATTTTCGGTGAACTACGAGGGCAGATTGATAAGTTTCCGAAACGACTAAGAAAAACTTTAAGTAGGTAGGTACCTACCTACGCACGACAGCACGCTAGGTTAAACATTTAAACTACGAAAACAGCTCTTATTACGTACGGCATAAAGGCGGTCTCAAGGTCAACATGTATAGTCTGATGTGCTGCTGACTGTACCTAATCTACTTATCTACCTACTTATTTAAAATAAAATTTCTCAACGTAGGTAGGTAGGTCCTACTTTCCTAATTTGTAGGTACCTACCTCAACCCAACGCATTAGTCCAGCTCTTCTTCAATGCCGTTGACCCACCAGAAAAATATTTTCTCCAACCCCTCGAATACATCTACGTACCTACGGCACCATATTATGACTTCATCATTTTGATGAAAATCTCTGGCCACCTAACTTTTCCTCATATCAGTTTTGGGAACAAGGTGAAAGTCGCACGGGGCAGATCGCCAGATCTGGGGAAGGGTGGAGTTAGGGTTGCCAGATCGGAAGTCCGAAATATCTGGGGAAAATTTGAAAATGTCGGGATTTTGCGGTTGTTGTCGGGAGAAATAAATATTTACAATAAAAAATATAAAAATGTGACTTAAATGCCGGTATAGTAAGAAAACGGCTACGCAGCGCGATTTTTAGTCAGTTACATCCACTAATCTTGTAAGTTTAAAAGTTGCCTGTAAATTGTAAAAAAAACGGCCGCGCAGCGCGATTTTTAGTTAGTTTCATCCACTACTTAATCTTGTACTCTTGCCTTTCTATAATAAGACACGGCCGCGCTGCGCGATTTTTTAGTAAGTTTCATCCATTAATCTTGTAATTGTAAAGTAAAATGGCCGCGCAGCGCGATTTTTTGTTAGTTCCACTAATCTTATAATCTGTGGTTACATCCGCGAAAACTATTGCTTTCTAGAGAACTTTCGGAACAGCTGATTTTCCAGGAGATTTTTAGATTTTTTGGGAGTCGGGAGATCATCACTTGAAATTCCGGGAGAATCCAGGCGAATCCCGACCATCTGGCAACCCTTGGTGGAGTGGATGCGGTACCAATTCGAACCGCAATTTCATGGAGACAGACACTAGACAGAAGCGTTGCCATGGTGGAACAAATTTTTACATGACAGAGAAAGTTAATGTACAGTCCTCTCGTGGAAATTCCATCAGTTCGATAACATCTCCAGTAGGTACTGTGGAAGTTATTGCTAAATATTGTTTTCACCGCTTCAGCACGAAAAAGGCTGATAATTAAGAAAAAGAAATAGAGTGACAAGGATGAGACTTGTAAATTGATAGGTGCGAAAAGAATAGGTACATAGATTAGATAGCTTTATGTCTGCATAAGAAAAATCAATTAAAATTAAAAATTTCCAATAAGTACCTATTAAATTTAATCACAGGAAATATTTTTCAGTTATTTACGGTTTACAGTAGGTAGGTACCTACCTACAATAGTTAGTTTGTTTTTTTTTAATTCGTTCCTAGGAATTATTTAATAGTTTCAAAATACTCATATGAACTAGTGTCACCAATGTTTTCATTTATTGTTGCATTGTCGTTTCCACTCCGTATAAATGTATTGCGTGCCACCGACAGTATTCTCTATTACATTTTAAAATGTTTTTTATTCGTTCAAACTATTATTTTTAACTTAAGCAATAAGCATCATCTGTCTGAGGGCATGTCTTTCGTAGGCTAGCTTGTCTTTCACGGCTTCCTCTGGCCCCATAAATGTGAAACTCATCGTACCTATCTGTAATTTCTAGGATAATAAAGTAATCGCAAGATGTAAGGTCTAAACTTAATGTGGATTGGAGAATGGATCATGAACTCCAACTTTTGAGAGCCGAAAATGCGGAGAAAGCAAAGTTTCAAAATTATAAAAAATTTACACCCTGAAATCTTTTCGCGTAAATTTCATTTTTGCGGGCGACGAACTTTGCATTGTGATGTGATAAAAACAAATGACTCGCGACTTCCTATCATTTTTTTTTATTTCATTAAATTCAAATATTTGTGATTTGCATGGATATTAAGTTTATGGTGATTTGCTAGATTGATTGATTTGGCCCCTTGAATCCCTATGTAATGTAAAAATGGAACAGAGTTCGAAATGAAATGAAACGAAATGAAAGAGTGATCACTGGAATGGCATCTGGAACATTATTATAGGAAACTGTGAAACGTCTCACGACTTCCTGAAAAAAAAAGTTTTAGGGAAGGTAATTAGATTAGATGAACCTTTTTTAACGGTTGCTTCTATGCTTTGCAAAATGAGTTTTTTTTATTTCTCAGGTAATTTTATGATCTCCGTCTAAACAATGTACAAAAACAACATCTGGTGGGCATGTGCTTTGCCTATTGAAAAGCCCAGGAAATACCTAATCCTAGAGGTACCTGTACTTTAAGTATTTGTTTAAACAATTTAATGTAGTAACAATTTATGTTGTAGTCCCTTTCAGGTGTTCTAAGTAGGTATGTTTCCTATCTATTTGCTGTTATGGTCTGCTCCTACAAAAAGTTGATTTATTCTCAAAAGAACAACCTACCCTAGGTACCTACTAACTAGCTAGAATAATTCTTTAGTCGCACTCAAGAACTTTAAATTCATTTCCCAGTCGCACCTTATTCGTAAAACAAAAATATAACTAAACAAACATAATTAAAGTAGGTTCATAATGTTTACGAAATTCATCTGTAAAAATGCCTACCATAGAGCTTATAATTTTATTTGCTTTTCAGATTGTAATTGCAAAAAAACTAGTAAATAAAAAAGTTCAATTTCGAAAAGTGTAAGTAAAGGATTAGAGCTTTAAAATAGATACACATAGGTACAACTTCCGATAACAAACTTCGTTATAAACAAACAAATTATATAAACAAACTTCGTGAATGAGCAGCGAGTTTTTTGGAAAATAGTAGTTTTATTTGCGTAATCTACTTTTTGTTTGTTTATTATTTGGCATGTATATCTTGTGTGGAATGCGTACCTATACCTACTTATTAATGCTTAATAAAGTAAATTGTTTCCATCGGTGAGGACCTGTAATTGGCTTTCAAGTGTTATAATTATTTGTATTAATATATTAATTTTTTGTCAAATCTTAAACTATTGTTTTTGATTCATTTATGCTAATTTAGATTTAAGCTCACATTAGATTTAGCTATACTTACGCTAACCGTGTGAATCTATTATTAGCTTTTTAAGTTTATACTTTGTAATTTAAAGATATTGTTGTGTAAGCTGATGATTCACCGAATAATAAATAAATAAATAAATAAATAAATAAATATTAGCTTCCTCTGTATTAAGTTTAGCTGTTGGTCTTCCGAATAATTAAAATAAAATAAAATCGCTTTTGCATTGGCCAATAGGGCCAGCCAGCACCAGAGATTGATACGGTATTTTTAAATGTAACGTTATTTCTTACTTTTTTTACCGTTATGTCAATAAATAACGTTACTTTAGATAACGTTACATTGAAATTAACGTTATTTCAGTAAATAACGTTACCTTTTCACTGATTATTTTACCGGTACCATTGTACCGGTAAAGTTTAACGCTATATTTAACGGTAATTTTACCGGTACAATAATTTTAACGTTATTTTTACCCGTAAATTTACAGATAAAATGTTTTAACGGTATCTTTAACGTTATTTTTTTGTATCGTTATTTTTTTAAAGGTATTTCAATCCCTGACCAGCACTAGTGTAGGTACTAAAACCTTTAACTAACAACTAAAAACACTTACCTAGTAATAAACTAAAAAACTTTACTGAATAAGATTATATTAGCGAAGTTTTAATCTGAATGCAAATGTGGAAATTGAAACTAAACAACATTCGCAACAGATGGTGCGGTATGATTGTAGTACCTATACGATGCGCCCGAGCAGAAAGTTGTCGAGTTCGGATTCGGACAGCGCATCCGTCAACACATGGCCCATGCCGGCAGGTGCGCGCCAGGGGGCGCTAATTTGCCCAATATTTATTTCCAAATGGCGCAGGCGCCGACACAAATCGTGGGTCATTATCGGAGTCATTTGGCGAGGTGCCTCTTGTTATGAGTTTTACACTTCGCATTAGGCACAGTGACAGTATGTTTAAGGCTTTTTCTGTTCGCAATCAAAATTACCTGCGGATCTGCGAATGCAAATGTTAGAACTACCGTCATGTAACCTCTGAAAGACAAAGTTCTTTGAAAAACAAGGAACAGCTATTACTTAATTCAAATCATTTTCAATAATGTACAAAGTTAAATTTTATGTCAATGAAATAAAGCTTCTTGGTAGAATGAAGAAGGGAAGTAGATAGAAGACCTGCAATTTAGAACTCACAATTTTAGATCGTAGAGAAGAAAGAAGTTCCCCTTGTAAATGGCGTAAAATGTCTGGATTTTTAACCATTAATACATCTATACCTACCTACCCCTTATTAAAATTTTCAAATGCAATGGTTCATCTATTTCTTTATCGAATATTGGGTTCACATCACACACTGAACTAAGTAGATTATACCTCAGTGGGTTCACAGTTGAAATTTCGCGTTGCATCATTCCAAAAGGTGGTTGCTAATGTAACGAGCGTGGCATATGGCGCGGGCAGCCGCTTTTATCAGAAATTTGTTAATCTACTCAAAACACCCAGTCATCCCGGCTGCTGGCGCGACCCTCGCTTTTTGGGGGTCATTAAATTAACCACTGGCATTTGCAGTAGAAAGTATCAAACTAACTTATTATATTAGTACACATCTTAATTTGTAAGCATGTAAGCAACAACAATAGATTTTATGTTGTTTGATTTTTTTAGATGTAAAAGCTGAAAGTTTTTTCTAAGAGAAAAATATTTAAGTAGAATAGGACTGGACCGAACTGGACGGGAAAATTTGCTACCACCGGACAATACTTGCCTTAATTAACGGGCTTCTTGTTTTTGTTCTATGGTTTTGACTTTAAATTCTGTTATTATTCCGTTTTCCCAAAAAAATATTTAGACTTCATTATTGTCTTGCCCGAAATGCGAATCAAAAGACTCCTCAATATTAAGATAGAAACACCTATTTTTTCTAATAAGACAATTGTCATAATTTAATTTCTATTTGTCAGAATTTATAAATTTGAAAATTATGATTACAGTAAAGTCACATCAATAAAAACTTGGATTTCCAATCGCACGCGCTAGCATACCTACCTAGCATCTTTAATCTTTGCCCCGAACGTAAGTTTTGTTTGTTGTTCCTATTAGGAATGATCGTTCCGCTGTAAAATATTTTCGTTCGTTTATTTTCTAAAGATGGTGCTTGTTTTACAAAAGTGCGAAGTATTCCTTCCACGTCATGCTATTGTGCAATGAGCCTGAAAGTTCAGAAATTACATTTTATAAAATGTATCTACTGAATACAACGCCGCCCGTATCGTATCCATTACGAAAGCTTCGCCAAGAAGCTTCAGGCAGCTTTTTTACCGGTAAATATTTAAAGAGCATAGTAACCACCATTGGCGGTGTTCTGACCTGATGCCGGTCATAATTTGGACAAATCGATTTAGAGCGAGCGGCGCTTTTGTCCGATGATTTAGTACCTCCGACAAATTGGCCATTCCACATCGGACCATGATCGATACTCGTTCGATACACACACGTAATCTGGATGTTAAAGTGGTCAGCAATTACAAGGACTTGAAAAGTAAACGACCTGTAATTTAGTTCAGTTAATTCGGAGCTCCATTAAGGTTTTCAACTCTCTTGCATGTATTCTCGGTACCTGGGTACCTGCATGATGTATGGAATAATATCAGGTCAGATACATTTACCTACCAATTGTTTCTAAAACTAATAAATAAATGTTATTGATCTGGAATTCTGCATAAATTAATGTCCATCAGCCATTTTTGTGTCCCCACTGCTGGGGCACAGGCCTTCCTTATGGGTGGTAAGGGGGATGGGCCATAACCCACCACGCGGGCCCAATGCGGATTGGTGTTAACGACTGCAAATGCAGCCGGGACTAACGGCTTAACGTGCCTTCCGAAGCACGGAGGAGCTCGAGATAATAAATTTTTGGTCACCCATCCCATGCGAACGTTGCTTAACTTCCGCAATCGCTGAGCCAGGCGCTAAACCACTGCGCCACCGAGCTCCACAATTATAAAGACATAGCAAGCATGACAAGCATAAATTAATAAAGACTCCTTATCGTAGAAATACCGTAAAAAAGTAACAGCCCCCTACTCAAATGGCCAACATTCTATACGTTTGAACGCTACGCTTAAATATGAGCAATAAACGATTAAATCGCATGTTGCAAACTTATGTAAATCATAGACTTTGATGTATTGTATGGAATTGACAAGCTTGCGGCACGTAATTTAATAAGTAGTTTACTGCTTATTTTTTATGCTTATGCTTGGGGCTGCTGGTATCACCACAGAATACATATGTATCGGTGATTCGGTCGGAAAATCTATTTCATGATGACAGTTTTTGAATTTTCATTTTAATGTTAATATAATATTTAATGAATTAAGTACCAAAAAAAAAAAATCAAAAATCAAAAAATCATTTATTCAGTCTAGGCTGTTACAAGCACTTGTGAATGTCAAAGAAGCTACGCCATCGGTTCGCAAACCCTGAGCGGGAGACCTTGTAACGAGAAGAACCGGCAAGAAACTCGTCAAGGGCTGCTTTTTTCTCCCTGTATATTTCATACAGAGTCGTCAACATTGAAAAATGAGCTCCACATTTAAAGTGAGGTCATTTTCCATCACAATAATTAACAAAAGTTTGTACACAATGGGTAGGTAGGTTGAAATTAAATACCTACTACATATCGGATAGGTAATTGTGAGAGTAAATAACTTTCAACTAGTTGAGAAATCAGTAATCACTATGCCTGCTACTCGAAAGTGCACCTAAGTAGGCAAAATTTACCAAAAAATACTTGAGACAAGACATAAAAAATAACAATAAAAAACGCAATTCTTACAATTCAATATGCGTTAAGATAGGTACTCAGAAGCAGACCCATTCCCACTGGCAGCACCCGTTCACGAGCATGACGCGTGGACCAGCCATCGCTTCGCTCAACCATATTTGAGGTATACCTACATAGGTACCTACTCTCTTATTACCTACTTTAGATAGTTCATAAAATTAGGTTTACATACCTAACAGTAGCATTATGAGCTAGTTATTTATTACTTGCTTACATTTCAGCTTTCTGTTCTGAGGACCGGAAAACAACTTTTCCCTTTCACTAAAGTTACAATTTCTACATAATATACCTACCTAAGGTCCTTCTTAAATAGTGCACGAAATTTAAAGGGGTCAATGTACTCATGCATACAAACAACTTTTTCTATGGTACTAACATTGAAATCGCGAAAAAAAATCTGCTATTCCATAGAAAATTTAAAATCGAACAGATCAAAATTATTGGATAGCTGATTTTTTTTTCGCGATTTCAATGTTGGTACCATATAGTAAAAGTTGTTTGTATACATGAGTAACTACATTGACCCCTTAAAATTTCGTGCACTATTTAAGAAGGACCCTATATCCTATATAATATAACATGCTCTCAATAATTATCAGATGAATCGAGATATTGTCGTCGGTGATTCACAATGAGTCAATCGATTACGCCACGTTACACACGCGCCAACCTGTTTAGGTCCGGGGCAGACTAGATCACAGACGCGCAGGCCGGCCGGGTCGCCGACCGTCCTTGCGAACACTGAAAACTGTAACCGGGTCAACACGGCACCGTCTTTCTATTGATGCGGGATTCGCTCCATTACTTACCTTTCACATGAGACGATTGTGAAGTCATGGACGAAAAACACGATTGCGTGTAAAATAACACTATTCTTGCACCATATTTTAAATATTGTTGAATGACCACTTAAACACAATTTCCTATACAAAGTCAGGGTAAGTCATGTTTGCTATAGAGTAGAGAATTAGAGATGTTTTTGAGGAACCTTAAATTTTTGGTTAGGTAGGTAGGTAGTTTTAAAAACTTGAAAACTACTGATTTGCTAAATATCACATAAATATAATTTAGTTTGTCTTGTCTACATTTTATTATTAATTTTTTGTCTTTTTATATTGTTGAAGCCATAAAATGGGATTCACTCAGCGTAGGTCAGTTGAGACTTGAGATTTCCTTAACTTCGGAAAAGTTTGAAAATTCACAATATTAAACATCAAAAGTATTAGCACTGAGTAATGTCGTGTGTATTCTCTCTTTGTTTATTTAACAGGTGATTAACAGATCTTTATTTTTCTACGGGAATTAACCTTAAAACACCATGGAGTCCATGGACTACATTTCAACTGATGAGACTTGTTTAAATTAACATATTCAGACGAGTATTTACGTAATAATTACCTAAAATGATTTATTACTTTGGTAGTTAAACTCAATGATTTAATATCATTGGTTAAACTAGTTAAAAATGTATAAGTAATTGCACCCATTTCCGTAAAATGACAAATTTTCCTTTAAAAGTAGGTAGGTTTAATTACCTTGAGACTAATAATAGTGATTTGACATTAGATCTAAAACTGTATGTAATAAAAATGTTAATGTGGTTTAATTGTAGCTATTAAGAAATTTTCAGGGGGCGGAAAACTGCGTGACCTGCGCACCGGAGCCAATTATTCAACCGGGCATATGCTTTATTTTTGTGACCGGGGGTCGTTAGCCCACTTAGATCGCCAATCTGTTGGGTGAAACGGAATCATAGAGCAATCAACGTTATTTCAATTTTTGTACTGGTAGGTAAGTAGGTAGGTATACCTTCTCATTTGAATATTTTATTGTATTGCGTTTAATTCATGATTGTTACTGCAGTGGTTGCGATCGATTCGGAAAAAAAATATTGATTAGCTATAACGTTTACATGCTGATTGGTATAGTTGGTAGCTCCAGGTTGTAAGAGCAACGATCTCAACACGCGAGCGGTCAAAACTTCGCCATGATCCCAATATGAGTGGTCATAAGCATAACATAACCATCCTCTTTCTAGAAAAAGAAGTTCTTTCAACCGTGTTTAGCCAGTTTTAGAGGAAAAATTTGCATTCGAAATTGGAACGCGAATGGCACGAGCGCCCGCGGCGGCGCTACCGCGCGCGATCGATCCCCCGATATGCGCGTGCGTTGATCTTTTCCGTTATTATCGTAATTTCTTAACACGCTTATATAATACTTTTGGTGAAATACAATAGTTTGCTGGTAACCTACCTACGGCATCAAATTTATACAAAGGCACGGGCTTTATTGTAATGAGGGGAAGTTGTTATCTACACGACCCGTTTTGCAGTGTGATTTCTTTGAAACAAAATTATTATGTTACCTTTGTTTTTGGGAAAATAAGAATCTAAAAAATAAGATCAGTGTTAGGAACGTTTAACTGCGTACTTGCTGGATTTATCGCATATCAATCTTCTTTTTTTGTTGGCGCGAATTTATAAATGGCGCGAATTTATAAATGGCCCCAACATTCCTTGCATTGCTTGCGCTCGTTACAGTCGTGGTGCATGTCATTATGCCATCTCGGCAACAGGCGGGGCGGCGCGGACACTCTCACCGGCTATCTGGGATAACGACTAACGAGCCAATTTGTATCAATGCGTAGACCAGCGGCCATCCAGCCTCAAAGTTACCGCCGCACCTGCTTTACGCCTAAATATCGCATAATCGGATCTTCTACTACGATCCCCTTCGAAACAAACTTATTTCTTATCTTCAACCCTGAAAGCACACTTTCCAAATGCAGCGCAAAGGTTTCTTGTGACAGTTGGAAATGGAATCATATTTTTCAGCCGCAGAGCCCGCAGACCGCGGAATTTGCAGCGCGCGGCGGCTGTTAAGTCACAGAACAGTTTATGGGAAATATTTTTTTCACTTTATACTTATCGATGATGATAGGATCGCTTTAGATGTTTTGCTCTTTCTTTTTAAAATTAGTAATATTAAACGCCAAAAATTGTAAAATATAGTCATGCTCTACAACATTCCATCTAATATTGTTTAAGTTAAACTATCTGTATTGCGGTAAACGTGTGATTGGTTGGCTATTAGTCACGGCAGGGGCATCCACAACACGATTGTTAGAGAGACGGTGACGAGTCACTATTCACCTGACACGATGACACCCAACGATTAGACGTTTTCAATGGGCGAGATAAACAATGACCCGAGTCATTCTTCGCGTCGCGCCGTCCATATACTAGATGTCAACAAGCACTGTTTCTCTGGGCTTTGTGCTGTTTTATAAATGTTGTTAAACGCAATGATAATTACTGATTATAAGGTTCCTCACTTTAAAAGAAAATTGGGAAATGTCTGTCTGTCAAGATAATGTTCCTTAGAAATAGAGCTGGCATAGAGTTGAAATTAATATCAATAATTATGTACTTAAAATTTCATTGGTAACAAAAAATTGCAGACCTAAACTATGGCGGCAATTTTAGGCTTCTAACAAGTTAAAACCAGTAGGGTTCTGCTTACTATTACGTATTAATCTTTTTTACTAGTAAGAAGCCAATTAAGTCTTACAGTAATAAATAGAAAAGATATCTACCTACATCCTACATTTTGAGTACGGAACCTTCACTCAGTGTGCAAGTCAGAATCAAGACAATGGTAGTTACACATCACACAAGTACTAGTGGTACTTACTACTTAACCGTAAACTTTGAAAAAATGAAACACCTATGATTTTTTTGGAATTAGTTTTGCAGTGTTTTGTTTTCGATGAAAGAAACGAAACATAAATTTTAACTTTCATCAGGCAAGATCATTAGTACAATACCGATTTGATATCGTCTTGTTTTCTCTACTAAATAAAATCGAATTTGATAAACTTATTTGGTTTTTATAACAAAATGGAAAGTGATGAAACCAAAGTGTTTTTAGTATGTGTTTGTGAACAATGCATGTTTTGATACAGATCGAGATAACATCGCGAAAGAGAGTGTGTAGGAATAACAAAAGGTCCTTTGTAAGAGATATTTGAAATGAAAATAATGCAGTGTCGCCATGTTGAGTTAGATATACACTGTTAGAATAGTTTTATTTAGAAAAAATAAGTCTCTTAAATACCTAAGTACTTAATTGGTGAAAAAATCTTTCACCAATTATAATACAAGCTCTACATTTTGTGACCTTAAGTAGTTCATTAAAAATTAAGCAAATCATATTGGTTTTATGCATAGGTACATACAAACCATAGCATACCAATAGCCATAGTCACCCCAATCTTGTGAAAAATCTAAATGTAGTGAATCTAAGTGAATGTGAGACTAATAATGTAGGAAATGATGCGATCTTTTGTATGGAGACCCCAACATTAAATCTTCAGTCGATAAAACTTTGTAGGGATGTAATATATAGTAGAACCAAAACCTATGTACAAAATGTACAAATATCCAAAAACAAAAAAAAAACCATTTGGATTTTTTAAAAAATAGGTAGGTACTTATGTTTCATTTATTATACTTTATCATACTGTAAAGTTTCGTCTACTGAGGATTTACTGTGGGGGTCACCACTTCTATTTCAGACAGTCTTACAATTTGGTAACAGCTAGAGTCTTTGTCCCACTTATGTATGAAGTCACAGAAGACTTAAAAGTAAGCATAACCGTCGCGTGTAGTCGCATCCTTATGAAATTTAGTTTCTATGCAAATGCGTATCTCGTGCCCGCGACAGGTGACGTGCGGCACCCTTAATTGTTTTTTGTAATAATATTCAAATATTATGACGTTTTTTTCTATGGAACTTTTTGTGGCCGCTCTGTGGCGCGGGTGTCGTACCAGGTGGTCTCGAAAAAAGCTATTTTTTGTATGTAACAGCTTGCTTGTCGGGTGAATAGTATATGAAAATTACTTTTAATAAGAAAAAAAGTTACAAAAAATTGTGTTCGGAAAAGCTTTATCAACGGAAAATCTTGCCAATCTTTTAGTTTGAGCACAGCATTCATTAAACAATTTGTTTCGTTCGTACTTTCATTGGTTTTTCATTGATTTTGGTTACTTTTTTAAGATTATCGGGACCTCTTAGTTCGCTGTGAATAGTTAAACTGAATTCGTTTGCGCTCCTTTGCGTTCCTTTGCGCTCTGAAATCTACTTTTTGTTATAAACACGATTTATAATTAATTACAATTAATTTCATTATAGTACAATAAATGTTTATATGTTTATTCGTGATTCCCTTGTATTAACACAATAATTATTACGATATAGACTGTGGTGACCGCATTGACGTACGATAATGTACTTAGATGATGTAAATAAATAAGTAACGTACAAAAATTGTAGAGTCTGTGACGTGAGCAGACAATATTCACAATAAATTAGTGCGTCGGAAATAACGGGAACAGGAAATGTTACAGTTTGTGGTAGGTATTAACCTAATAAATGAAATCTGGGTTTCATTCGAAACTATAAATTGTCATCATAAGTTATTCATTTAATTTTAAGGAGTTTTCTGGATATCTTTCTGTGGCCTACTGCAAAGTATTGTGTTGCAGCTTGTATATGTAATGTAATGAAAACAATTAATTAGGCTGCCGTACGCCGAAGAAGAAAAATATAGTAAAGGTAACCCTTACATACTTAACATTAAGCTAATGAAGCAATAGTTCTCACACACAAAACAAGTCAATGAACATATAAAAAAAATTGGGCACTTAGTATAAAAAGATTCATATAATACACAAATTATCCTCATTCAATTTTATAATACGAAACCATCAAATGAAGTGCCTTTTCCGATTTCTTATTGTTCGTATATTTCATGATTACTGATAAACAAAGACTTTTTTATCTTCCTTTATATAAACTCTAATAATTAGACTTCGCAGATGATTTACTTTTGTAAATACAACTAATAAAATATATAAGCTCACCGGTCCTACCTTTTCTTTTTTTAAAATGTAAACTACTGTTTAGGGTGAAATCCTTTATCGGGATACGATTTGAATAGATTTATACCCTCGCTTCCGTTGCGTGCACACAATAACCATTAATTCTACTTCCAGTTGATTTCATTAAGACATCAATCATTTTTTTAAATTGAAAATGATTGTAATTTTAAAATTAATATACATGGCATAGGCTAATAACTGATTGAAATTCTTCCTTGTTTGGCGGTAAACTGAAAATATTCTGTAGTTTCCTTAATTACTTACAACAAACAAATAGAATATCACACTAAACAGATTACGGTAATAAATAACTACTGTTTACTTTCCTCAAGTGTCATTTAATTTTTAAGTATTAATATTTCATTATTATAAAGTTTGAATCAATTAATGCTGCATGACCTGCTTAAAGTAAAAGCTTCGCCATGTAGCGGAAAACTAATTAAACTTCATACTGAAATTGACGGAAATCTGACAATTAACATTAAAAGAGACATGTGGCGCCCACCAAGCATGTTGTTTTCATTTTTCTCGTCAAGCTTTGTTCCGAATTAAGAAAAAAAATTGTAATAGTAGGTAACCCTGACTAAGTATCGTGGCGTGTGCGCTTAGCGTGCAGCCCTGGTCGCACCTGCCGCTCTCCGGCCTTTAACTGTAAAACCCCAAATTATATTGCCCACCGCTAATAGTACGTACTGATCACAGACGCTAAAAAGCTTCAAAAGCTGCGCACACGCAACTAAACTTGTTTACTTTCCGAGAAAAAGGAGGTTTAACCCTTGATTGCGTTATTGCACTCCAATACACTTATGTCCAAAGCGAACGAAAGTTTAATGGCAAACAAAATTCAAGCCGTCGTCCTTTCAAATACTAAAAAATATAATTGGATTCTACTTTCTGCTTAGTTTTTAATTATTTTAACGTTGTCGTTATCCACGTAAGTGAATAATTACAGCCCTACTAGCTAAGTGGCCTATCAACAATTCGAATTGTATGGAAGTTTCTGCGACATTTGGCTGGACGATAATGTAAAATAAGAAAATGTCAGTGTATCTTAAAGCTTTATTGAAGTGAATTTAGTTACACAACGTACCTAGCTACTACAGAAGTGGCTAACTTCAGAGGGCTTGACAAAACGACGCATTTTAATCTGTAAAATTTTATCTTTACAATACATTCTCGAGTTAAAATGCAGAGCGGCTCACTGTCTATTGACAATTTAGTCGCATTGTACGTCAATTTTTAAATAGGTAATTTATTTGTTTGTGCTGATTGAAAAAAAATATTTACAACGAAGATTATTATTCCAATCTCCTAATTCCAGGTGTCGATGAATCCTTCATTAGGGGCGTGTGGGGGTGGGGTCATCCCGAGAGGGGGGGAGGTGGGGAGATTGTAAGTGTGAGGACACAATGGCGCCCCCCGCGGTATTGTGCGCTAATGTATGCGCGTGCGCCGACAGCGCGCAAGACGCCACAACACAAACACTTCAACGCATCTAATTTATCGTCGTGTCGCTGCGTCGTCGCGCGCAAAAAATATGGGTTAAGGATCGGTGCTGTTGGAAGAGCACAGATAAAAATATGAGATATTTGTATTCGTAGCGTAGTCACGCGATAAAACCATGAGTTACTGAAAATTGCTCATATAAATTTGATAAGTAGAATAGTCTGTTGTTTTGTTTTGGGACCATAACGTGTTTTATAAAGGAACTTCTATTTAGACAACTTATATCTTGTTTTCGTTGAGAGTGCGTTTCCAGGCAATATGATTTTGTAGCACAACATGTGAAAATAGGGCTTTAATTTTATATTCAATAACGAACAAGCCTTTATTGAAAGAATAATATTTTTTAATGTAAAGACGATTTAGTTATTAAAAAATAAATATTTTAATTTCATCTTGCAGCGAAACACACCTTAAATAAAATTCAACGTAAAACCACTGACGGAGGATGACTCAGTCGTCGAGAGTAATTTTGAATATTATAATATGTAAACTAGTTGCGTTCTGGGCCCGTGTTGTGGTTGTGGCTCATACAATTAGTGACATTTATTAGAACAGCCATTGTATCTCGACGGACGGGACACGTATCATTCTTTTCTTTTCATTTGAGAGTGCGTCAACATTTAATTAAATTCATACAAACAGTGTCGTCGACTCGACAAATTATGAGCTTTGTAAACATTTTCATATGTGTGATCAAAGACTAGTATTTTTATGAGCTGTAATTGTGGACAATTCACGCTGATTTTTGTTACAAATTTAAGTTGTTTTGACGGCATTTTCCGAACTTTAAAGCTTGCGTGGTCGCGAGATCTAAAAATATCACGCGCTGAACATGCCCAGCCACGAAAAAAGTGATTTTTCATCAAATTAACAATGTAAACAAACACAGATGTTAAACATAAGTCGTCGAAATGGTTTTCGTATTGAGAAGGCACGTGAATGCGTTGTTAGCTGAACTCCGCATTTCCTACATTCGGCCACCGGCGGCGGCGGCGGCGCGCGGTGGCCCCTGCTGGCTGCTCAATTGGTAGCTGCAAAAACTGCATTTGCATCGGCTCCTTGATGCGCGCTGCGATAGTGGCTCTGCGCTCTGCCTCCACTGCCACGTACGAACAAGAGGATGTGGTATCTACGAAGACATTATTTCATTTGAGGAAACTTTTATTTGAGCTGTTTATATGAGCTGAAAAAAAGATAAAAAAACTTTAACTGTTAACCCAGATGTATAATTGAATTTTCCTTAAAGTATTTATCTACTTGTTGTGGTCGTTTTCAGTCAGAAATACCCCCAGACAAAGTGGTAAACTTGCCGTTCATTTGAACTGAAAAAGTTATAAAAAAAATACATCTCATCAATGTAGGTCTGTATTAGTCTGTCTCTTGTCTGTCTAACAAGCTGTAGACAGTCCAAGTTGGCGATGACTGCAGTCTCGCCGCGGTTGACCTGTAGACTGCTCAGCCTTAATCGACCAGACCTCCGAATAGTTGTAGGTACACTTACAGGTCACCTAGCATTGAATCGACAACTATTCATCATGAATGCGACAGACAGTCCCCTGTGTAGAGGATGCCTGGACGCAGAGGAAACAGCCGCCCACGTGATCCTGGAGTGCGTGGGTTTGGCCGCACTCCGGGCAGAAATCCTCAAAGACGTAGGTCGCTTCTAGAAGCCTGTGAACGCCCCAGGAGGCTTCTGCGCTTCTGGAAGGAGCTGGGATGGCTTGACTAGCCATACCAATGCCATGTTCACGCATAACGGACCAAATGGGAGTCTAAATGCGGAGAAAAGAGCCCATCACCAATACCAATACCAATAGTCTGTCTCTTCACCGAGTCGCTTCAACTTTCAATTCAATTTGCGTCTGACACAACTACAACCGTGCGCTTTTCCATTCAATTTTCTGCCATATAAATAGATGTCCTAAAATGAACGGAGTCTGCGCCACGTCTATGTACAGTACCTATACCAAAAAAATAGGTAAAGAAAAGACACGATAAACAGTTTCTAATAATTATCCAATTTCCCTAAAATCGTTTTGTTTTTTGGTAGGAACAATAATTTGTGCACGTTTTTTTGTATAATTGCAAAAATGCAATTATACAAAAAAACATTTTGGCGGAAGATGTCCTTTGACGTTTTTTTGAGAAGAGGCAGAGGGCATGTGCTATTGAATGCTATGAAGCATGCCTTGTTGATAGCGCAAGACGGGAAAGCGACTGTGTCAAGCACACCTATGGGATTGATTAGGTTTGCGTCTTGTAATTTAATAGTTTATAGCTTACTTTTAAACTTTCGTGTTAGTGTTTAAGAATTATTTAGGATACAGCATCATTATATTAATAAATGCGAAAGTCCGTTTGTTTGTTTGTTACGCCTTCACGTCTTAACTATTAAACCGATCGTCATGAAATTTTACATACTTACACGTTGTAAGGGGTACAGAGAAGGTCATAGGGTACCTTTCATCCCGAAAAAACATTGTTCCCGAGGGATAGCAAAAAACTTTCCATGCAGACGAAGTCGCGGGCGGCCGCTAGCATAAGAATAAAGCTAGTCTGATATAATCCTACAGATCAACGCGAGTGTGCTCACAATGTCCCAGGGTGAGCACACGCGCGGCGTCTGCGCGGGCGCAGTGACAAATGCCGATGCCACCCACCGCACGCACGACCTCCGAGACGATCCAATAAATACAACCTACAATTTATATCTCCATGTTTTTATTTATTTAATTGAATCCTACCATGCTAATATCTTCATTCCGACTTTGTAAGTTTGAAAGTAAGTATCACTAATATATTTCTTTATACATCTATCTAGCCATTTCTTTATTTTAAGTAAGTATCTGATACCTACTACATTACGAATATATGTAAATACCTATACAGATTTTAGCTCAATATCTTTTCTTCACGACATCCAAACAGATGATAGGTTAACTCTGCCTGCCTAGTATGACCGATTTATATCGCGTGATATAGCGTTTTATCACGTTCAACTGTCAAAAAGACAAAAGAATTTGACAGTTGAGTGTCGATAAAATGCTATATCACGCGATATAAATCGGTCATGCTAGGCAGGCATAACTGGATAACGAGAAAATATCACGAAATTAGGTAGGTACATATATATTTATTTATTGGGCAGTCCACAAAAAATGTGGTCTTTTTAGTGCACAACAAAGGCACAAATTATATCATTGGTTCTTAGTTTCTTACTGGCTGTGACACAGACACAGTTTACATAAGTAGGTACAGCTGTCAACGATCTCTTTCCTTAACTGCTCAATTATGTTGTTTGAGTATAATACTCATTCCTACTTTGTATTGGTGGAAAGTAAAAGATAATAAAGCAATTTTTCACGTTTTGACAGATAAATACATCGTCGATAACTTTAACAAGGTAACTTTATTGTGGATGCAGTTAAAAAATAAAGTGTATGGATACCTTAAACAAAAAAGTCTAAAATGCAAATATCTAAAAAAAGTGATGGAGATCGATTTAAATTGGGAATAATGGGAGGTTGACCTGATCCACTTAAAATTCCTTATTTTATATCAATAAAGATGCTAAGCAAATTCCGATGTAATGAGTTTTATTTCGTCAGTTAATTGGTCGGCAAGCGTAAATTAGAGGATTAGGACTTTAGGAGTATAAAAGGCATGAGGATTCGAGGTCGTCTGAAGGTCTGACCTTGATATTCATGAGAGGAAGGTCATTACTAAAGGGATAAGCTGATCATCATCCGAACTCCATGTGAATAATTTTGGTTATTGTAGTTATTCATGGGCTTTATATATTATATTATCGGGAAAAACATGCTTATTGCCTTTTATTTCGTGTATATAATATCTCTACTTCTTGGTAGTAAACATTTTACTTATAAAAATATTGTTATAAAGTAAAAAAAAAAACATTGAACTAGGTATAAGTTCCTATTTATGTTTTAACTTTCTACCTGTGATCCAGTTGTTTGTTTGTTGATTGCTCGCTGACAGAACGTTTCCTTCGTGAATGTTTTGGTGACATAATCTTTCAACTAAGTTCGTTTCTTTTATGTGTATCTTCTTCTTATCGAATGAGGAATAGTGGCCACCTAGAGTGTTAGAGTTTATCAAGCCGCCTGTAAGGCCTCTAACTTGGCATAACGACTGTTATCAGATGACAACAGCCGGGACCGGCTCAGTTGTAATGCTACTTAATTAACGGTCACCCATCCGACACCTGGCCGGACCGAGCGTTGCTTAACAAACGTGATTGAGTACGATCAGTCTGTCAAGTTCCGCCATGAGGGCTTCATGTGTATGTGTATATAGGTATCAACGATTAAAATACTTTAGGATAACATTAAGTGTGAGAGTACAAAATCACGATTTTATAAAATATAACGCTGCAACCACAACACTTGAATTTCCACAGAATTTAAGGAATTGCTCAATATCAACCAACTTGCTCGAAAAATATAAGTCAAAAATGTTTTTTTGTATTCTAAACCTCTCTACCTCTTTCCTCCGTTCCGGGTCTCCAGCTTAAAACGAAATGAAACAATTAAATGTTCCCAAACCAGTGCATTATTCCACTTAGGTGTTCCAGGAGCGGTCCATTACGGGCCGCATTCCAAGGAGTTATTTATTTTGTAGGGCGTGAGTTACCGGCCGGCCCGCCCCTTCGTTACTATGTTAATTCGGCTGCCCACTTGGCGGAGTTCATCCCGCTCGTGACAGGTGGTTTGTATTAGATACCATACCACACTCCTTTGTTTTATGAACTCTTTTGAACAGTGACTCAGGTCACGGTTATTGCGGAATTTGATAGATTCAATGATTCGATCTATACTTGATTGAACTGAACATGGAAACAAACCTTGATACTGAATTACTTGGGAACATCACTCACGTTGATCTAAAAGTAAGATAATTTGACAAATCATTGTGTTTATAAAATAAATACGCCATTCAAAAGTCCGAAAATTAGTGAAATTTTACTAACTGATAAGGCTAACTTGCACTCTCAATATTATTGGCAATAATGATTGACTTTGCCGGCGGTATAATGATTAAGTATGTCAGTATTTTATGAAACTAATCATTGTTCAATATTATTGCGTGTGTGCTATTAAAGGGTTTCATCTTCAAAGACGCTTTTGTATTTTGATGGTTTTTATTGGTGTTTTGCAATAAAAAGTTTGAGTACCTACCAGGTACTTAAATGTTAGTGCTAATAAACTGTATTAAGTTTTCCTAATAAGGTGGGTGTTTAATTGCTCAGAAGCTAATGCAGAAAGTTAATTAATTTAATTGCAGGATAAACAGGGACCCAAGTCTGCTGTCGCTTACTTACGTGTTTGTGTTGTAATGCTTTTTGACATATTTCTTGTTCTTAAACCCAAAACCGAAACACAATTGAAACACGATTATGACGTTAACAATAGCAGACTTGGGCCCAAGGTCTAATGTTTTGATGCTAAGTACTTTCTCTGAGCCATTAAGGGTGCATGGTAAACATGCAACGCGCGTGGGCGCGGAGACCGCCCGCCCGGCTGAAGATTTGTGGACGCGCGACAGAACGCCCCTTTATTAACATTCTCAAGTTCCCAACGTCGTCGGTCGTCTACGTCCTCGTGGGCTCAAACCTTGGCCCACTTCAGTTTATGGTACAATAGTACTTAATGCATTTAGCGGTTTTGTTCAGTTCCCTACAATAATTTATCGTTTGTTATTCAAAATCAAGGTATGTTGACTAAAAGTTAAAGTATGAAGACTATTAGAGAAGTTCCTCGTGAATTAAGTGGGTCACTTCACGAGAACGAAATTCGTCGTATCCCTGGTGGTATCGCAAAGCACGTCTATACAACGTAAACTTTTTTTAATACTGGGGGTAGTACTCCGTACTTATACTTTTTAATGCTCTTACTCACCCAGCTCGGCCTCTATTCCCGTTGTTCTCCACTGTCCACAACTGATGGACATCGGGAAATAAAGTATGAACGATCTATTCCCGTTGTGGGGTCAAAGGTGGGGGACAACAGGAATAGGCCCCCAGCTCCTAGTGGGCTACACAACTGAAAACCCCAGGTATTGCTCTAACTCTCTCCGCTAACTGTATAAGTACTTGCTCTATTGATAGATAGGTAGATAGATAACATCTTTATTTCACAACTACAGACACACACATAAAACAGTGCATAAAACTAATGCAACTTAAATGACCTAAAATTATCACACTAATATTAAGTATATATATGTGTACTGTAGCAGTGCAAAAAGATCACAGCTCAGCGTTGCTCAGCTTTCTTGGATTATTTTGGTACTAACCCCTTCTACTATGCAACCTAACTTAGGCTAGGTATCGTTCCATCAGGCGGTACATTTCTTTGCCACCCTTGCTGTATAAAAAAACAAAATAAAAGGTTTGACCCAAGGATGTGTCTGACGCTCGATGATTTGTGCGACCACGAGCCACGCCTCCTCATTAACATGCTAATACTATTCCCGAATCATAATCGAGGCATTATCCTCCCGTGAAACAATAATAGAAACGTCAAGGATAACTTTCCGACATAAAAAATATTAGGTAAGACCTAATAATTAAAAAAATCTGTGATTAGCATGAAAAGTTATGTAAGTATTATAAATGGAAAAGCATTGCAAACTTTATTTATCATTTCAAGTACAAAGTGCATAATTGTTAGCTAATTATCATGACGATTTAAAATATTGTCGTGCGTTATCAGCTCAGTGATTTGTTAGGGCACGCCTTTGTAGAACCACTAGTTGTTTTCTTTACAGATGTTTACTGGAAAATGATTTCCATAGCAGTAATTGACATTTAGTGCAAATTTAAATGCAAGACAAGAATCAACTGATTTTTTGTAAATAAAACAATGTATGTTTTGGCAGCGAGGATGCGTGTTGCGTGTGGTCGCGAGACCACAAACTATACAAAAGAGACCAGAAGAGCGGTTTCGAAGATATCGCAGTTTACAAGTACGCACACAGACAATCTCAGGCCACATCAGACTATTTTCAGTATTGTAGCGCTTACCAAGGAGTTCATATAGCGCAACAAAAACATGACGGTAGCATAGTCTAATGATAATTATAGTATAGTGGAACTCGTATGAATTGACAGGGCAACGATGAGGTGAGGTGCGGGGCACGGGGCGTCCCCCCACCACTACTTCACAGGCGACAAGTACCTAACTTCTCACTACTGAAAGTGCGATACTGTAATACTAGCGTAATACTAGTCATCATTTTCTGCATTCATTTCCGAGACAAACCAGTAACTCAATTAAGGGAAAACTTATTACACGATAGAGTGTTTTCAAATACGGTCAGTCAGTAGCCCTACCGGCTGACTTACATCATAGTAGAATCAAATCTTACATGGCTATCGTAATCGCTTTCATTTGACAGATGAATGAGACACTGCATGTGATTGCTCAGTGATTGTTACCTTTTTTTGGCACAAATAAAACCTTAGGTACCATAGAAAAGTAGAAATGTATCATATCTATCTGTCAAATAAAAGCGACTATGAAGCCATGTAATAGCCGGCAGGGCGAGCGAGCGGCGCTTCTGTCTAGGACACACATACTTTATTTGTGGCGAGAGGGCGGTGGCGGCGCACGCGCATGCGACAATGTGAGCCGTAATGTATGCGCGCCCGTGGAGGTCCCGCGCTCGTGGGAACACTAGCGCGTTATCTTCAGTTTTTGACTCATCACAAATGTATAATTTATAATCATATTATTTAAATTTAATCATAATAGGAACTTTTATTCCTTAGGGATAACTTACATTACAAATTATTTATACCCACCCGAAAAGTTTAGAATGAAAGAGAAGCCAGTTTGCATATTCGGTCCATAATACACATGTATGATTACTGCTACGCGTAATGGTAGAGTCACAGACCATACAACAAGTACTACGTAGAGTAGTAAAGTAATACTACAGCGTGGTAATACGTTGTCGGTGCAACGCTACAGCGTGCTACGCTCGTAGCAAACACGTGACACGGCGTAGACAGGCGTTCTACGTTTTATAGTGTTTACGATCTCGCGTATGGCTATGAATGGCCGCGGGGTAAGTTTACTTTTTTAAATTATAACAATTAAGTAGGTACTTATGAAGTAATCGTATTAACGAAATCCTATTAATATTATAAATGTGAAAGTTAGGATATTTAGATGTTTGGATGTTTGTTAATCAACCACGCAAAAATGGCTGAACGGATTCGGATGGAATTTAGGACATAGAAAGGATACTTTTTTATCCTGGTTCCCTAGGGATTATCCGAATGTACACGCAGACAAAGTCGCGGGCGGCAGCTGTACGAAATAAATCCCAACTGACGTTACAACTCCAAATCCCGATCAGAGCCCAGTGGAATTGGCATACATTTTTTCGTTTGTTGGTAATAATGCGGTGCGTATTTTAATTGGGCGCGATTAAATCTTAATAAGCCGGCGCGGTTCCCACACGCGCCGGCACCTCGCCGCGGGCTACAACTTGCCTGCGGCCGCGCCGCGCCGCCGCCTCAGAAATTGCGCTTGTTTCAGTGGCGCGTCAGCACACTTGGACGCTATAAGGGAATCGCTCCTATAAAGCATTCATAAAATAATAAAGTTTTATGAACGCTTAGTAAAACGTATAATAACAGACGTTACTTATTAAAGGGTACCTACCTAGGATATGAAATGAACGCGTGTAAATTGTTAGTTCTATTAAATACGAACTGAAAATGTATGTATCGCTTAGTTACAAAATTCTTTAATCTATCTTTCCACGGCGAGTAAATCACCGTCATACTACTACACCACGTGTGGAAATAAGACTGATAAAATGTGTAGATACATTAGTTAGATATAAGAATAGAATAGAAAGAATAGAATAGAATAGAAAAAGATTTTATTTTGCTAACCAAATTAAATAACACAATACTAAGGAGGAGCTTTTCGTTATAATCTAACGTTTCTGCAAACAAACACCTAATTTATATTTTCCATCCCGTTTCCTATTTTCAGACTGTTAAAGGTCGCTGTATACGTAACGGTAAAGAACCCCTGTCGGGACGGGGACATTCTGTGCGCCATACATTTCCTCCAGTCCCTTCTACCACCTTCTACGCCCCGTGTCCGTCTCGTGGCGTATAGGTATTTTGTTACTATATTTTTATACGTAACGATGTCAAGAAATCGCCCCGTGCCCGTGCCGTCCGGGGTTCTTCCCGTTACGTATACAGCGACCTTATAAGAAGTCCTTAACATAAAAGAGTGAGTTTAGAATGAAACACTCTTAAGATCGCGTGCTTGTTGCGGCTCGCGCCAAACTGAACAGCCGGTTGCACCCAAAATGAACGCTTCAATTACCAATCGTAAATCCCGATACAAACGCACTAATGATACTTGCATGTTACCGTACATTTTGTAGACCGCCAATCCTTGACGGAAAACGTGCATTCTTAAAAATGTTATAGGTAAGTATAATACTATATAACTTATATACATACAGTCAATGAAGTGAACAAAAGTCAAATGACTAGGTAGCTCAGTAGGATAAGAGCATTGGACTAAACATCCAAAGGTTGCGGGTTTGATTCCCGCTACCACTAGAATCCAGCCCCAACATAATCATCATCATCATCATCATATCAGCCGCACGACACCTACTGCTGGGTATAGGCCTCCCCTAAGGATCTCCACGACGATCGGTCCTGCGCTGCCCGCATCCAGCGGCTTCCCGCGACCTTCACCAGATCGTCGGTCCACCTTGTCGGGGGCCTACCCACGGAGCGTCGTCCGGTGCGCGGTCGCCATTCCAGAACCTTTCCGCCCCAACGGCCATCGGTTCTTCTCGCTATGTGTCCCGCCCATAGCCAGTTCAGCTGATAACCATAATAACCAACATAATAGCCGTGTACTAATGTGCCGTATGTAGCACTGACCGAAAACCAAGCCGAAAACGAATTTATATCCGAATAGGGAACAGGAAAAAACTTTTACACATGTTTGAAAAAGTCAATACTTACCTACTGGTTTACAAAACAAACAAACAAAAGAACAAACTTTAACCAGTCTAACTTTTAGGTAATCTCATGTGGTCTCATGGGTGTTCTAATTCTAATTTAAGTAAGTACATTGATCCAGTAAATTTAAACGATCTAGAAGAGGTCACTACGTGGTGTGTTTGACATTCTTTTAAAAACGGAAAGTTTTTACTGGATCAATATAAATCAGCCATATGAGTCTCATCATGAATAACATTTGTGATTTGCTTAATATTCTAATTACAGAATACCAACTAGAATCCTACCTCAACTACCGAACGGAGGCTAATAGCCGTGTACCGGCAACGCGCCGTATTCGGCACCGGCCGAAAACTAATTTATATCGGAATGTGATGTATGTGCGGCCAGCGGCGCCTCGGGGCACGCGCTTGCCGTTGCTTTTAATCACCTTAAACTCCTTAAATCCTTACCTACGCAGGGCTGGAGTAAGGTTTATCTCATATTTTTTATAAATATTTTTTTTACTTTATTAAGTTATAATTAAAGGAATAGGCTAGTTGACAAAATTTCAATAACTGCTTAATATTTTAGTTTATTAGGCATTTTATCGAAAAAAAAGGTTTATTTATTTTTTATCGAGCGTTTACATTATAAATTTCGCGTTTTAAAAAAACAATTTTAATTTGGTTCCAAAACGCACAAGACTGTCATGGCGTCTTGAATGACGTCACGCCGTGCGAAACAAACCAAAGAGCGATCGTGTCTTCGTACGTTATAGCTAGTTTTTATCGTTTAAAAATGAATTTCTCATATTATAAGTACTGTATAGTGCCCCAGTGTGATAGCACGACTATAAAAACGCCAAACCAGTTATTTATATATGTTCCAAACAATGGAGAAATACGGAAAAAGTGGCTAAAACTTGCGTTCGGTTGTGGTTAGGTTGCACTCGGAGTGTAGGTTTGGAACGCGCCTCCGGTAGTGATACTCAAAACGTCAAAGACAAGATTGGAGTTTCGCACGGCGTGACGTAACGCTTTCTGATTGGTGTTCACTGTCACGTGACTAAAGGTTTCATTTTACGAAATTTATTTTTTAAAAATATTATTAATCTTTAACGCTTTTAATAATTAAAATTGTTTGTTATTTTCTCCATAATATAATTAATCATTATAAACCCCTATCCATTATATTTATTCTTAATGGAAACAAGCCTATTACTTGCTCAAGATTCAGTCAAGATGCTTTGCAACTTAGTTAATAATAATAGATAGGTAAGTAGAAAAATGTTGATTATATAGAATAAGGTTCATGATAGGACTGACATGTCTCTTATCTAAGACAAAAGTCCTTAAATTAAATAAAGAAAAAAAAAAAAAAAAAAAAAAACCACCGCCTTATTTTCACCAAATACTTAGGTGAAGATGAAATCCAAAGTAAATTCTATTCGTATCGGCAATAAAACTAATTCCGGGTAAAAATATTAATAAAATAGTAAAATAAATACTTTATTCTCATTTGCTCCAATCTAGTATACTTTTCCACTTTTAAGTTACACCTGAACGATGTAGTTATGTTTTAATAAATAGCCCTAACTCCATCTGAGACGAAGTTAACCGATGTTAAACGCAAGCGCAGCCGCCGGGTCGGAGGCGCCACAGCAGACCGATCCCATTATAATTACCGATACACTTGCCATATTTAATTTACTAAACTCAATTTTGGAACAATTTGAATAATAATATTAAGCTTTAAAGGTTAACGAAAGAAAAGTGTTATATTTCTTAAATAAAAAGACGCAGACGACATGAATATTGTCTATTCAAACGTTACTAAGCACAAATCAATCATTGCCGTGTAAAAAGTCCGCTTTTTAAGTCCAGTGGCGTTACTCTTTACCGATCGCATTCCCAATTTGTGACCACGATCAATAGAGTGATCGATACGTGCTGACGGCTCGATTGAACGATAATCTATTTGAGTCGATTATAGTGATTTCCGTGACACATTTTTTGCGTTTAGCCCGTCACAGTGGACGGACAGCGAGCGCGATTCTCACGGGCGCCGCCTGTGCTTTATCTGTATATCGGTCAATTAGGTATTTCTAAATATGACACTTTTTGACTCATTTACTTTAACAGAGCGGGGACTGTAAAATTTGTTCGAAATAAAGTGATTGGTGAAAGAAAATTGAACGTAGGAAATAGTTATAAATACAGGGTTATTTGTAAAACATCAACAACCTCGCAAGAATAGATTACTTAGGTACATCGTAAACAACAACATATTTTGTCCAACAGCTTTTCCGAAAACAGACAAAAAAAATACTTTCCATACAAATGTCCGAACAGCTTATCGAGTTTTGTATGAAAAGTGTTTTTTCGCCAGTTTTCGGAAAAGTCGTAGAACAAACGTTGTTGTTTGTGATGTTAGTAATCTACTCCTGCAAGGTTGTTGGTGTTTCACAAATCACCCTGTATAGCTTGCAAATCTTCGTTACTTAGTATCTTTCTGTTCGTTGTAAATCTAATGTTGCCTTAGCAACTTAAAAGTATATATAGTCAGGTGGGGTAAGTGAAACACCGTGGTAAGTGAAACACCCAACCATATTTAAGAAACTATCGTAGTTTATTCTCATAGCGATGTGTCGATAAATCAGGAATGACGAATTACTGCCCTCAATACAACACAGATATCGCTGCGATCATTAAACTAGCTAGTAAACCAAAAAGAAAATTAAGTTATGTTATAAAATGAAAATTACGTTTTTTTTAATAAATCTTTGAAACTGCACCCTATTTTATTAGAATTTGATACATTTTGGATGTTAACGGTTTAAAATGATCCTTTTGTCCTGTTTTTAATTAAATTGACTCAATATTTAAAGCTATTTTGGCCAATGTTTTACTTCCCCCTTGTCAGGGGTAAGTGAAGCACTTCTTAGCCTTTATATTATTTTCGTGATTTTGTTGCTTAATGCAAGTCTTTAGATATTTATATTCATACCGTTAAAGGCTGATTTAATGAGGAGTACATTGCCTACACAGCTACTTTAATTGCGAGTTTTACAGCTTTACTAAACCTTGTTAAATAAAAATAAAGTATGTTTCACTTACCCCACCTGACTATACATTTCTCACTAAAGAACGGTAAAAACGAAGCTAAAATAACTTTCGGAAATCTTTAAAAAGTTATAAGATTTTGCAGAAGTTGTTTAATAGTTACTAAAGAGATGTCTCTACCACGATCATGATCTTTGTAAGCTATAAAAAATGAAATTGACAAAAGGTTGAAAAGTTTTATTGTGATTCTATTCACAACACGATACCGGAATATCAGTAACGATATCGAGTTATGATTAGTTGTGGTTTGTGTCGGAAACTTCAGCCCATTAGGTACCCTCGGCGAAGCATGGTCGACTCGACACTTTGGAATCGGCGATGCGGCACTGTTGATGACACCCGTCGTTAACAGTAACCAGCTGGTTACAGAACCAACGGAACTGCTCATTAGATATGAAAGTTTGTTTAGAATAAAGGATTGAGGACCTCGTGTTTGGGTCCTATTTGTGGCACTGTGTGTAATAAGTACAAAGGATTTTGTAATGCTGGGACTAAAGGCTTATCGCGCTATAATGAAGTGTTGCTTCTGATCTGAAGCCAATTTTATCAGGAGGAGGTTTATCTCATTTTTTAAATATTTAATTTAAAAAAGTATCGGTACTTCTACCGAAAAGCCAAATATAGTTTTGACTACTAAAACAATTATATTTTATGTTTTTTTGTCTCGTAGGAGTTTGCCGTGCATACCGGCGTCAGAATGATGCCTACTTGTGGTTTCCGATACTCGAAACGGAAGTCCCTCGTCATTACCAGTCGGTGTGAGTAGCTATTGAACACAGAGGTAACGGACATAAAGTTAACGTTAACAAGTTCACACAAGAATAAAAGTGTACAAAAACTAGCTAAACTATATAACAAAAACTAAACTAGCTGAGATAAGAATTCTAAAAAGAAATGCCTCCTAAAGTATGTATGTAGCAGTGGCGAGAGGTGAAACTATGGCGAAGGTAAGCCGTTCTACAAAAATGACTATGTTATGATCTTCATAGTGGATCGGTGGGGTGGGATTTCTAAAAAGTAAGCCGATGGGGATAGGCTTGTATGGACCCTTCGCCATTCCTGGTATGTACGTAATTCATTACGCAAAATTTGACTAAAACTCAAAAGTTGAGATAGATACACCTTCACATCTTCACTAATGGAAATAAATAACGATTGTCCATATTTACCCACCTCTATAAGGAGCGTCTGGGTTTGCCGCCTCCGCTCTGTCAATTTATGATACTCATACTTATTTTTCACTATCCAAACACATGTAGATTTAATTGACTAGAGTGCGATCGTTATGGTCAATTAAGTCGTTGACCTTTGGTGTATGTGGGCTGGATGGCTCCTTTTATATCGGTTATGGCAAAAAGTTTGAATAGCTAGACTTTACGAATGAATGAATTCGGCTATGATAAAAGTGGAGGATGTATTCCATTGATAAATCAGTTTTTATCTCTTTTTTAGTTTGTGATTGAGAGTTATATTTAGGTGTTGCTTCCAGTTTTCAATCAATGTTATTAAATAGAATCAATTAATGAATATATAAATGTCTGTTGTTTGTAACTTGATTAAATTATGATTCCTCAAATACTCCTTGGACTAGATAACATTTAGCGTCATTGCAAAAAAAAATAAAAGTGAGAGTGTCTTGAGTTTTAACGTTAATAGGGGTTAGTTAGACCAGAAGAACTATAGTTTAATTTTATTGATGAAAAAATATTCAACTAAAACTAAGTTGACCTAAGCTGATCGGACATTTATATGGAAAGTAGATTTTTTAACTTTTTTTAGAAAAGTCGTAAAACAAAAGTTGTTTTAATGATGTTAGTAATCTACTCCTGCAAGGTTGTTGGTGATTTAAAAATAACCCTGAATACAATGCTAAAACTACCGTAGTACCTACCCTGCCGCAGTTAAATCACAGAATGAATTATTGGTTAACCCTCGCTTGCCTCGTGCGGGACACCAGTTGTTACATACAATACACAATAGCGCAAATGAGATAAAACTCTTTCCCGAGTATGTATGTAGATATTAAATCTCGCTTGGACTTTCGAAGGCAGTTTTTGCCAGGGACTGGTCGCGCAGGTGCACCAGGGCGCATTCCTCGGGCCTGGACTTCCGCAACAACGGGTGCTTCGTTAAGTCAGAACGAGAACTGATCAAGTTTATAGTTTATACATTCTGATTTTTAGGCCATTGCTCTTGGCAGAGATTTTATTGCTGATACGTATTATTAATATACAGTTAAATAATTTGTTTTTTTAATTCTTTTGGGGTATTTACATTGGTGACTAAAGCCGCACGGCGAAAACCACTACGCTACGCCATCAACTACATAGACGACAGCGACGCCATCACCTGCGATCTATTTTGGAAGCAACTTGCTAGGTGACTAAAGTCGACCGTCACAGTCACAGGTGACTAAAATCGACTCATGTCCGATAATAGCCCATTTCCGATTTTCTTTCAGTTTTCTAAGGTTTTTTGTTTCAAATTCATTATTAAACTAAGTATAGTTATATTCAATAATCAAATAATATTGTACGAAAAAAGTGAATTGTTTTAAATGGTGCGTGTACTGTAACTGTAAGATCTGATAACGCTAATGGGCTTTTAATATTTCCCGTGGCGGCGAATGGTTTAATCGATCGAACCGATCCGATGGTGTATCGGCATCGCTGGCTGTCGGCAGATTGTCACATTGGATGCGCCCGCGGTCTCTGCTCATTGGTCAAATTAAAAATGAAAACTAACCACTTTTGAATGGGCAATACAGACTGTTTGTAAATAGCCTTATAAAGCAGAATATGGTAGACAGGGTACCATGCATTCAACCCCAGAAAATTATTAGAAACCCTGAAAACCACCACTTTAAAAAATACGACTGCAAAAATGCAGCCGGGACTTACGGCTTAAGTGCCTTTTAATATTTACTAATGCAATGCACTTGTATAAATAGTTTATTAAAAACGAAATATTCTTGGGAAAATCCTAGGCAATAATACATTTTCAGGTGGGAAAGCTTTTTGAAACATTTAGGGTTAAATTAAGTTAATTTTCCTTCTCACTATTCGATCGATTCTATAATATAATATTTAATTTATTTGGTTTTTAACCCTCGAGTGTCCGCTAGTACTTTAAGTGTCAGTATTAGGTTTTGATAACCCTCGAATGACCAATGGTGCTATGAGTATCGGGACATCGGGAGCAGCCCGGCCGGACATCGACAGGTGCGCGCGCACCTGTAGCTTGTTGTCGATTGTTACATTCCACTGCGAGCGCCACCACCGCCTCCAGATTACCTCAGCTTATCGATATCAATCAACGGAATCGATACTAAGCTGGTGTCAGGGAGTTAAATGTATGATTAACGGCGATGATACGGATGGGGAATTAAAATTTAAATCAGTGCAAATAAGCGAATTCGATTTTCACCAGTAAATTCGAATACATATTTTTTTAAACTCTGACAAAAAAAACGTGTTTTTTTTCGGAAAAGTAGAACAAACGTTGTTGTTTATGTTAGCAATCTACTCCTGCGAGGTTGCTGGTGTTTTCAAAAACCCTGTATAACTACTCATTTCCAAAATGAATTTCATAATGAAAACGCCTTTGCTTACTTTATAAAGACGTTTCCCAAAATTGAATAAAAAAAATTTTTTTCAGAGTTTTTCTTTACAAAACAACATTGCAGTAATAGGTACTCTATCTATGCAACAAAGTAAACCTCCTTTGCATCAAGTGTTTCTATTAAGCAACTAGCGCATCCAATTTATGCAGCTGCTCCGATTCCAAAGATAAACATTAAATATTGCGAGAACATTAACAAGGTGCTGGTATGATCATCTTTTGATAGTTCCAGTATTTATTACAATGACAAGCAGAAGTTGCAAGGTTGATATCGTATAGTCTACAAACGAAATGGGTTCCACAAGTAAAAAAATATATGAAATAGGTTTGCATTATGCAGGCCTTTTGGCCTTTAGACTTTGCAATTATGTGTCTCCACTTTTGTTTATCGATTGGTTATACTACTATACATAGTATGTAGAGTAGTATTAATATGTTTGTGGGTTTGGATGTTTAGACGTTTGGATGTTTGTTCCTCAATCACGCAAAAACTACTGAACGGATTTGGTTGAAATTTGGCACACAGATAGTAGATAGCCTAGATTAAAACAAAGGATACTTTTTATCCCAATATTCCCACGGGAACGGGAACCACGCAGGTGGAACCGCGGGCGGCCGCTGGTGATTTCATGTGTAGAGTAATCGTCGCTGTTTAAAATTAAATACATACTTATAAAGTTGCCTTACACAAATTACCTTTTACAAAAATTTATTTGAAACAGCAGACTTTATCGTAAAATGCAAGCAACTTTTATAATCGTGCGATATTTAATTTTATATAATAGGTATGTTTCTTTATAGGTATATTCTGTTTAGGTAGGTAGGTTTCTTTATTGTTTTTAGAATATTATTAATCCCGACAATGTCATTTTTTTCGTCTTTATACATATAATCTCTTTGTTTTGTGATAATCTATATTTTTTAATGTATGGATTCGAAATTGCGAAAGAAAATTCGAAAGTAACTGTGTGTGTCTGTTATGTTTTCACGCCTGACCGCTGGATCGATTTTGACGAAATTTGATACAATTAGAGATGGGACCTTCGGGAAGGAAAATCTTTAATTTTAGTGAAAAATCTTTTTATGTGTAGAAAGACGCTTTAGATTTAAAGTTTTTTTTTGGGATTCGAAAGGATGCATCAATCATAGGGTGCATCGGAACTTGTGAGTAGCTTAAATCTAGTTGAACTGATTTCCCTTAAATAAAGGAAACATAAAACGTACCAGTCAGTCAGGGTTCCTTTCAGAAACGCCAGACTTTCGCCTCAGCCCCAGCGGACACAACGACGGCTCTCTGCATACCAAACAACGCATTTCCGCCACCCGTCAAATTAATTCCGACGCCGCACATGTCCATTGCTCTCAGCTATTAACCATCTTCCATCTCCCTATCACTCTCACTTCAGACAGAGACAAAAAGCCAGGATACTAGAAGTACAAATGTCAGCTCCGCCTCGTAAATTTCAAGCTATTTATGCAACACATAAACGACTACAATGTTCCCCGTAGATAGTCGAGATAATCAATGCGATGGAATTCGCACAGTAAATTTCACGCTGGATGGTTGTATTAATTTAAAGTGCTCTGTAATATGTAACATGCGTGCAGGGTTTGTAAATCTGATAAGGATCGGAGAAAAGAACGCCATTAATTCTAAGTAGAGAGTTGAATATTTTATTTTAGCTTTTACGTTAATTATTGCTGGACTAAGATATGATAATCTATCATAGATAAAGCAAATAATAAGGACGGGGTCAGTATAATTTGTGTCCTTCTTATTTTATGGCAGTAGGCACCGCTGTTCGGCCCCAAGTACAATGTACTATAACTAAGCCAAAAATCAATCAAAATCTTTGTACGCGTAGTGTTCGTAAATCAGTTACCTATGCTACGTCGAAATAAATCTGCTTTGTCTTTCGAGATTTTTTAAAGCCGCGCCATTTCCCCACGTACGGCCGCTTTACACCATGGGAAACGCATTTAACTCCCTGATAAGAGTGTAATTAAGAGGTATTTCCCCATGGGCGAGCCGAGCGGTGGCACGCACGCAGGCCAGCCCGCCTGTTTGACGTTCCCAGGCGATAGCTGTTATCTCTTGCAAACAACACTTGTTTGACACAGCCGACACAACCCACCAAAATAACCTTCAGACACTAACAAACTCTTTTCAACCTTAATACCTACACACTAAAAACCACACATAAAAGTCTCAAAAGCTTTTTCTTCCAGTCAGAAATCTAAGTCAAGTCTTAAGTATTTTGGTCAGACACGCGCTCGGTTATCTATCAAAACTTTCAAGCGAAGTCGCGCGTCATCGCCTGTTTGTGTTTGCATATCGACAAGTGTCACTGTTAGGATCGATATCGTTTTGTAATAGTTCAAATATTGGTTCAACCGGATTCAATAAGGTATCTATTTGAGCTAAGCACTCAAAGAAAATGTAAATTTTCGATAAGATTTAACAAAGCTTTATAAATTGGGAAAAGAACGAAAGTGTTGATTAAGGGCTATTTCTGATAAAAAAGATATTGGTGGTGTGCATTTTGCCAATAGAAAACCTACAGCTTTAAAAAAAAACTCAACAACTTTAGGAATGAGTTTTCTTTTAACACAAATGTAATACCTGATGATAGAGGATCCATCCAAAACCACACCGAAACAAAAATAGTTAATAAAATGTATTGCTAACATTAAATAAGGTCCCTATGTAAACATCACTAGCTTCAGGCTATCTCACGCAACGAATACCGGCAATTCCAGTTACAGTAGTAAACTACTAAACAAGCAGCTTAATTACCCTAGCTCACCTGCAGAACATCTGCAAGGCCGCGCAATAGGTCACAAGGCCAGCCTTGCGCACGCGCCGGTTCAAGGACCAACCCTGTAATACGTGCCACCGCAGCTATGTATCGTTAAAGGAGAGTATCGCCGATTTGTGGCCACTTTTGCTATCTTTATTATACTAACTAATAAAATTATTAATACTTGCTTATAAAAATTAAAGATGGAGCAGTAGGTAACTTTTTAAAAACTGCGATTGCCTCTGGCGATAAACCCGAGTCTTCAAATTGGAGCCATGCAGATGATTTGATTTAAGAAAGATGCAAGTAAAGCTAAGTACCTACAATTTGTATAGAGTTACAGTTTAGAATCATCCCCTAAACGTTGTCACACTTCTTTCACACTGTTTTGTTTCATGTGTTATGTTTCAGCTCCTTACTAAATTGTTTATAGTAATTCAGAGCAATATCGCGTATTTGCAGTAACCTTAGAAGCAGCCGGAAGAAGAAGCAGCAGCCTTTGGCAGCCGGAAGGCTCGCAGTATCTCACAGTATTTGGGCTCTTGGATCCTCTTGGATTGAATACCTACCTACTTCATTGCGTTAACTATAGACCATTCCTACGCGTGCATGCGCGGTTACGATACAAGTTAAGTCGATTATGATGGCCGTTTATTGGTAATATGAGTATATTTAGCGCGTTAATGGCCGTGAATGTGGTAAAAATACTTCTCTATAATTTAATAAATATTAAATTTTATTACCTTTGACGAATCTTATAGCTACAGCCCGAATCCGAATTGAAACATAAATATGGTTCGTCAAAGTTTCTAGAGTATGTCTTATAAACGATGCTATTTTATTGACACGCATACTTTTATTGAGATTTCAAATATATGAAATACTTAAATATATTGTTTTTTGATAATGTAAAGTTGTACCTACTTTAAATCTATTCGGTCTACGATTCACAAAAGCTGAATTGATATATGTAAGTAATAGGGGTAGTATGAAATTGCCGATTTTTTCATATCTTTCACAGAGGCTTTCTTCTTCGGTGACTTGTTATTATTTCGAATTATGATCATAACGGCCCACTATCAGCAAAAAAAATATTTTAGATTTTTTTCCTTAACGTTAAAAAAAGTATCTTAAAAGTGACTCCTTTTTTCGTCAGCAGAAATGACTTGTAACTTAGCCGATATTATCATTAGTTAGCTGAGTGTTTTTAAACATTTGTGCATAAAAGTTTTAAAACATTAGCGTTCATGATTGTTAAATAAATTAAGACAAGTGTATGGAAAATGCAAATTATTTAAAATTCTCCATAAAAATGACAATTTCATACTTAAACCCTTAATACCTACCTACTATACAACTGTGCTATAAAAATAACTTGAAAGGTGCGTCGGAGTACTAAAACGTACGAAATCGTCAAAACACCATGAAACCGAGACACTCAAAAAGGGTAAGTAACACTTTAACACGAGAAATAGAATAGCAGACAGAATTAGTGAAGCGATTCGCAACACGAAGGACACGTTCATTTCTCCACAATAGGGCTTGTAAGTCACAAAAAACCAGTTCATAAATAAGAGCTTTATTAATTACCAAAATAAATAAAATTCATTTGCCAACTGTACTTGAATCTTAGAATAATAAGACTTGAATGTAAAAAAAATCGTAATAAACTAACGTTGTTAGAGCTATGTTGAAGTTTAAAAAAAAAGCTAACATGAAATAATTAACGAACGTATCTTTCTTATAAATAAATAATAATTTAGATATCAAGAGCGCCAGACAGCCCTGCGTCTCCGCATCGCAAATCTAGAGGCGCTTTTCTAAATCGGGCGACATCCGCGACATCCGCGTCGCCGCGCGTCGTGCTTTCTTTGGAGCGTCGGGACGCCTTTGAATGTGGCGCTGTTAAGGGTTAAACTCTTGCAGATGCTCAGTATTGTTTTCAATAACCCTCTTGCAGTCGGGTAAAAACGGGAAGAGCTTATATTTTACTATTCATGTCCAATACAAGCACCAAAAGATATTATTCGCTTATTTGATCGCTAATGCAAACAATATGTAATAATATCAATGCGATATCTCAAACTCTAAACAAAATTTGACAGGAACCAATGTCACGGCAGATTATCGGCAAGAGAAACCTAAGCCATTCGCAAAACATTCTATCGATCGAGTTATTTACATTTTTTTATCTATTTAGCAGTGAAATTATTTTATTTTATTTATTTTATAATATATATTTTTTTTTATGGGAATAAAAATTTATAATAAACTACCTCAGAATTTGAAATCAGAAGCATCGTTCAATTGCTTTAAATATAAACTAAAGCAAATTTTACTGGATAAGGCCTACTACTCTGTAAATGAATTTCTTAATGATGATAGCATAAATTAGCCATTTGACATAGAATTGTTGACATGTGATTGTGGTATGAAAACATTATTTTATATTAATTTATTTTGACATTATACTTGCAATTATATATATTTTATTAATTATGATGATTATTATTATTAAGTTAAAAAGATATTAATGTTTTAAATGATGATGATATTTCTTAATGAATGATTAATAATGTTGAAATTTACTAATTGAAATGTAATTAAATTTATTAGATTATTAACGAATTTTGCACGCCTAGTAAGGTTGAATATGAAGAGCCAAAAATTTTTCTACATCACATTTATTGTAATCCACCCATAATCACGCAAATAAATGATTTGATTTGATTTGATTTGATTTGAAATTATGCTGAAATTTACTAGAAAAATTATTTGACACTTGCATATAAACCGTAAGTATATGCAATAAGTGTACTTTTGTTAAAAATACAATTTAGTTAACTACCTTTTAAGTTAATTAATATATATAATTGAAAAATTACTAGAAAAAATCGACTCACCCGTAGCAGCTCAGACAGGATTGGAACCAGCACCCTTGGGATTCCGGCCCAATGCACTCAGTCACAAGGGTACGGGTTCGAATCCCGTCTGAGCTGCTACGGTGAGTCGATTTTTTCTAGTATTTTTTCAATTAACATTAATTAACTTAATATAAAAATAGCATTGTTAATGCCTAATATCTAAAAGTTCCATAACTACCTCTTTTTACCTTAATTTGTTATATCGGATACATTTTATTACAGCGACTTGGTGTAGGCCACGGGCGAGTAATTATAAATGATGGCCGCCGTCGAAAATAGCCCGATTTCAGTGCGACTGTTCCACTGTTATGTACTTATTTGTTTCCTCACTGAAACACGTATCCGTTTGTATTTATAAACAAAACGAGAAATGTTACTTTAGCAGCTTTGTCTGTGTGTTTCCGATGACTTCGTAAAGTCACTTCCTTCGCGCTTTGTGTAGAGCATCAGTATTCATTACTTTAATACCATTCGAGTCATGAATTGATATGGAAGTAATAGAAGTTTCAATAGAAAAGGGCACATCTGTTGTTGAAAAGTATTACTAAAAAAGGCAGCTTTTCCAATGTGACTTTGATTTATAGTATTATGTCTATCCAAAATATATTGCGTCAAAGTTATAAAGGTTTTCCGATATTAGACAGGTACCTATACTTGCTTACATACATGTAATGAAAGATGTGAAGCTTCAGACTGAATTTCTCTATAATTCCCTCGACATAAGTTGAACATTGTGAACGAGACTTTCGTGTTTATCAGCCATAAGATTTTAAAAAAATAATGAAATTTTAAATGTGTAGATAAAGTTCTATTCACTAAAAATGCAAATAAATAGTTCTTTTCTTTGAAAGGCTTGTGAATAAAATAAAATTCTTCAGCAAGTGATCGCGCGGTGTAATCCAGCCTGTCGTGTGACACGCCACATAGCTGAAATCATTTGTTATATAAAAAAAAATATTATCGTGAAAAGCTCTAGAGTAACATTGCTAGCTTTCTTTCTATAGCACATTTTTGCTCTAGATTTACGTAATGAAATAAAACTGTTTTTGCAGATGCAAGTGCGAAGTTTATTGTGCACAAATTAGTATTTTTAAGTACCCAGGTAGTTTAATGTGTTATTTTGTATTTGCGGAAGTTTCCATTTTCAGAAGCTGTTTAGGTACAGTTTTTCAGTCATGAGTTTTATAAAAACTTTAAATGTACAATGATATACTCAGATTGTTAGTAAAATAATAGAATACTTTTTGGTGTTATATATATTCTTAAAACAATTACATCGTCCTTAAGGTCCAGCCCATTTTCGGAGAGTATTTATTTTCCGATACAAGAAGATTCTTATTGTATGCGATAATGATAATATAGATGTTGTTTAGTGCCATGTTATATCAGAACATAAGCTCGGTTGTCAACAAATCAAAATTAGTTAATGAAGACACACAACACGATTATAATGAGATAAAGTTATGTAGCTCGAATCACCGTGTAGCTCACTCCCTCCCTCCCTCACGCCACAGACAAGCGTGATGGATCGCACTACTCGAGATGTTATCCGCTTTCTTTATTCGATTAATTTGTCGTAAACTGTACCCATGACAATGGATGAGAAGCGATCTCTTGGTCTATGGCGGACGAAAAGAGAGTTGCGGTGGAAATGCGTATGTCGTACACGAATATTCCGAAAAGTTTTAAATTAAATAAATAGTTAAACAGAAAACAAGGCCTAATTCACACGGTTTAACGACGAGTGTAAAGAATTTTAGTTAAAAAACACAAACTTTGAAATGGGCTCGCTATTTCGACCAAATTTTTAAGCAACTGAAATCACACGGAAAATGTAGCCTCTATTCATTTTAAGAAACACTCTTAGTTTTAGAATCACGACTTAGGACTGGGAGATTAGCACGGTGTCTTACATGCTCATTTAATTCAACTCGGATTTCTTTATGTTGATTAAATTAACTACTTACGTCCATGAATAATAGAACTGGAGAGCATTATTTGATGGGATGGTGCCAAAATTCGACAGTTCTTAGACACATTGCATAATGCCATCGTCCTAAAGATGAGTTCATCCATGTAATGTAGCATGACCACTGAAACTCGATATGACAAAGATAAAGCGACTGATCGATTAATCGCTATATTAATCGTGTTGCGGTGGTCATTTTGCATCATATCATCACAGAGTGCTCACTAGTATAATAATTAATAATCATAAACTTAATTAATTTAATCAACATGCTGTACCCGTAGTAGGGTGGGGCGCACTTGTATGGGATATTTTTTTTTGTGGAATATTGAAGTGGCGTATGTCGCAAAAGGTGCTCTGACACTAACATAACCCTCTCATATATTATCATTTAAACTAAATATAATTAGAGGTACTGCCGCATAGCTCGCAACGTTTTCGAAATGTGCGAAAAAAAATGTATACTTTCTTGACATGTAAAATGGTTTTGAATAAATTGTTTTTCTTAAAAAATCTCTGATTGATCCGAAACAAGTAAAAATCATGTTGGATACCGGCATGATATTCATGCCGGTATCCAACACAAAAAAAGAGTTCGTAGCCACAGTCGTAGCTCACCAAACGGCGAAAAATTAATAATTTTAGATGGATTTTTTTTCAAAATTTTAATGAAAAAGTATTGCTTTTTGTTTTTTTTTTCACTCTGTATAATGTAAAGTGTTAAATTATTACATAAAACATACGATTTCCTCAATTTTTTGTACCTGTTTTATATTTACCAAAATTCCTAATTTTCAGAATTTTTTGATTTTTAATGGCCATGCGGTTCATGTTTGATGTATTGATATATTCTAAATGTATCAGTTCAGGGCACTGTTTCCGCACTCCGCCGTATCCAAAACGTAAAAAAAATCACTCCACCCTAACCCGTAGGACAAAAGATATATCGAAAAAATAATGCTAGTAAAAACATTCGACAGAGTAATTTTGTCAAACGTCATCTACCGCCGAAAACCGAAATGAAATTTCTCATAGACAATTACCTATACTTTATCGAGTAAACGTACTTTTGCGTGCGTTTTTTCTCTCGATAGATGTTTGTTCTATGGGTACTGATCGCTACAGGGCCGAGATCATCCCGTGGAGCCATGTGGAGGTCGTGTCTTTATAGATAACAAACTTTTCGAGGACGTTACAGTGGTTGGTAACATATTCACATGTGATTAGAGGCTAGCCGATAAAACTCTTTGTGCGGAGTGTTGATTCCCATGACTCCTACGCAACAGTTGTAATTGTTGCGGTGTTGCGCGAGACGATCTCGCTTTGTTCGAGTAATGCCTCCTCTAAATCAGAGCTGCTTGGTGCATCCAATGTAAGTAGGGATGGCAAATCGGTAAAAGAAATTCCTTAAAAATATTTTTAAACATATTTTATACGCAATATTAAAAAGATAATTTATCTAAAAAGCTTATGATCTTCCTAGAATATTTGGAATAAGGCAGATCGTTACGTAATGTTTCGTTCATGTCACATGCCAATTTAAATTAATAAAAAAAGCAAAATAAAATATTGACTTTTCATACAAAACTCCATCAGCTGTTTGGACATTTGTATGGAAAAACTAATATTTTTTGTCTGTTTTCGGAAAAGTCGGAGAACAAATGTTGTTGTTTATGATGTTAGTAATTCTACTCCTGCGAGGTTGTTGGTATTTTACAAATAACCCTGTATAAGCTATAAGACTGTTAAATAAACAAATGTGAAATAAGTGTGTGCCAATGCCAAGTGCCAACCCTAGCGCAGTGTGTGCCCAGTCTATTGTCGCGCTCATTTCACACGCACTCACTAAAATGCTCTCACGGCTTAGGGACTGTTTAATTCACCTCACTTATCACTACTGCTGTATTGCCAAATTTACACTAGCTAAATAAATCTATGCCTTTATGTTTCTAACTAAGTTTCCAAGAAATATATTTTAGTAAGTCGTGCGTGTTGGCTTCTGAAAAGCTGTTGAGTAAGTAAGCCTCACTTAAAGCTTTTTGAAACAGTTTTTGAAAGCATATACCTACCTACCTCTTTACCTTTAATTGAAACTCGTTTCCGCCCGCGACTTCGTCAGCGTGGACATTTGGAAAATCCCTAGGGATTGACCGGGATAAAAAGTCCTATATTCACTTCTCAAGCTTACGCGCTCACTAGACATGAAATAAAACACTTTTAACGGATACTAGCGCGGTTTTATTGAGAGTACCTTGGTAATTAGTTGGTATTTGGTTTGATTTTTGATTTTCCCGACGTTTCGGCACCTTTGCAGCTGCCGTGGTCACGGGGGACTGAAGCTACTTGTGAGCCTACCCTCAAGCGATGAATTTTTTAGAACGTTCAGAAATTAAAATTTATCAAATTTAATTAGTTTAATTTTGGTTTGGTTTTAATTTAATTTTATATGTTAAAAAGAGAGAATCTACTGAAACTACTACCATTTCAAAAAATTGGGAGGCCCCTCCAAGAAAGAAATGGCGAAAGAAAACTTGGAGAGGAAGGCCGACCTCCGTCTTTTATATTAATTAATTTATTTGCAAAAGGAACTAACCGTATCATTAGATCTTACAGTGTGTGTTTGGGGCTTTAGCTTGTGAATGATGGGGTCCGTCAATAAAACCGCGCTAGTATCCGTTAAAAGTGTTTTATTTCAAAAAGTCCTATGTTTTAATCCAGGCTATAAACTATATGTGTGTTAAATTTCATCCAAATCTGTTCAGCCGTTTTTGCGTGATTGAGGAAAAAACATCCAAACGCACATTTATATTAGTAGGAAGTAGGATAGATGAATTTATTCATACACTATCATACCATTTGTAACATGATACAGTCAAAATTCAAAAAATTAGATAGTAGTTAATTGGATTGGTTCATGAGTACAGTTATGCTACTTTAAAGCTCTTCACAGTTGGCATTTTCTATCATATTAACATTTATAAAGTATTGATTGCAAAGTCCTAAATTGATATAAGTACTTAAAACAATTACTTTTAAGAGCTTATCATTAAAAGCTAACAAAAGATAAATAGCATAGATAATTTCCGCGCTCCAAAAATTCCAGGCGCGTGAAAGTAATTAAAACGCATTGTGTTTTAAAAAAGATCATAATATATTACATACTTATTATACGAAAAATGGTTACAAAATAAATGTTTAGAAAGCGTGACGGATGATATCATTGAACTCTCTTTAAATCTTTTACAAGAGCTATAAGTTTAAAACAACTGTTACTTTGCTTTTCCAACTTTTGTTCCAAATAGTAACTTAGAACATTGATCGAGCGACAGCGAAGCACGAGCAAAGCTTCTCTGTTTTAGCTTGGGCAATAACCCTTTCTTTGCAGTCGGGTAAAAATGCTTTGGTATGTCCGGCTGTCCGTCTGTTCTCCTATACAGCTCGCATTTCTCAGCCGATTCTCGTAAAATTTTGTGAACAGGTTCAATAATTACATATAGTTTTTGTCGATTCAGTTTTTCAAACTTTTAGAAAAAATATCATAATTTATTTCAGCCATTTCAAAAAATGTTAAATAATGTCACAAACACGAGGCCTACATGCAGTTAAAAGAAGAACTGAAAAAACTATTATTTACATATTTTTTATTAACTTCTAACACGCGAACTACTCGATTAAAAGAAACTGACGCGATTTTACGTATTAAAGCTTTTTTGCTTACTTTCTTTAATTTAAGTCCCAATTAAGATTAAAAATACCTTAATTAAATAAATTGCGTTAGTATCGTTAAAATTGTGTTATTTTCATTTATAAAGCTTGAGTGTATTGCGATGATGTTTGTCTCATTGGATGCGCACGCGCACGCGTCGATCCGGTTGGGCAGGATGGCGCAGGTGTATGAGAGATGCGATGCGCACACGCTGAATTTTATGTCTACGGAATGTCCAACTGCAACTGTACGTCACCATAAAACATGGAATCCGCTATTAATGATTCAAGTGCCTTTTAAAAGACTCGATAAAAGCATCTGTTATAATAAGATAAGTACCTGTTTTTTGTGTTTGTCATGTTACTAACACACTAGTTCGATATTTTTGTCAGACTGTCCCATTTTAGTGGCTGAACTTTTTATTGAAGATTATTTTTTAGTTTTGTGTAATACTGTCCTGTTATTTCTAGTCAACTATATGCAAAGAAAGTTGATTTGACTCACAAGTTATAACTCATAAGCATAATTATGAAACTTATCGGATCATATTAGAACAGACAACGGTATCTATTGTTCGATTGTGAGTAAAATAGCAACAGCTTTCAGTAAGAGTGCCAGTAATAGAAATTAGCAACTCATACTTAGTAAAGTGCTTTCTCTAAACATTCCCACGCGTTCTCTACTATAAAACACTTTTCCATAACGTAAGACATTGGTTTGACAATAATGTGCGATGGATGAAAGTTTTTTTTATGCACAACGGGATAGTGCTTGGTCTTCACCTTACCTGATGTTAAGTGATGATAAGGCCGGGTGGTAGCGCACTACATCTTTTTTTTTTCACAGATATACATTAATTTCCTTATTCTAAAACCTTGCCAACCTGTAGGCATCAGGTTGTTGGCAAGACAAGCGCTTGTTTACAGATTCTTATTAGTATACCTGAAATCCTCATCACTGAGGAACTGGCTATCTTATCTCTAACTGCCGGAATACAACAATTTTTAATTTTCAATAAAATTCAATTTAATTGTTGTTATGGCGTCAGACTTAGGTATGATGGTGGAGCTAGCCAGGCGGACTTGAAATAAGTCCTACCACCAACTGAAAGTTACGGAGCTAAGCCGTAAAAAGTTTGTGTTGTAGGTTGTTTGTTATATTGCTTTATAGAATTTAATGTTACCTTATATTGTGGAGGAAGAACAAAGTTTCAAGAAATTAGCAACAATTATTTTTATTTATTTATTTATTATTCGGTGAATGATGAGTTTACTCAACAATATCTTTAAATTACAAAGTATAAACTTAAAAAGCTAATAATAGATTCACACGGTTAGCGTAAGTATAGCTAAATCTAATGTGAGCTTAAATCTAAATTAGCATAAATGAATCAAAAAAAATAGTTTAAGAATTGACAAAAAATAAAAAAATTACAAAAAATAACGGAATTATTCGCTATTGAAGAAATATTATTTGAAAAATATTATATTGTTGCATTGAACGGTAGATAAAATTATTCTTTCTATATTTAGTGCTACAAAATGGCAAGTTAAATGGTGCAGCTCGCCGCGAACTACGGGGTACGTTAGAAGAGAGTTGATAAAGAAGTTCAGGACAATCAATCATACCAGATAAGATAGGTGACCATTATATATCAGCAATATGACGCCGCATGTGTAACGGAAGCAGGTGGATTTTTTACATAAGTCTTGATATTTAAAGACAAAAAAGATCTGTTGGAATCCAGTAAAAATGTATTTTAAATATGTATTTTTTTAAATGACGCGATCCACATACTTATGTAGACACGAAAGCAAAACAGTAAGAGTTTTTTTGGGAACAAGATATACAATTTGAGTCAAATAAATTTATTGGTTGGTTTTGTAATCTTTCTTCTGGATGGAGGCCCTGTAGAAACGTGTTGCTACTGTGAACAAGCCCTTTTAAACCTTTTTGCTAACTGTTTGTTGATAAACATACAACAAAGCAATCAAGTTGTTTCTAAGTAATTCTATAAAAAGAATAAACATTTCATTAGCTTCCATTAAAGTACTAATTAATATGCTCAATGTAATTAAATTAGTTCTTGAAAAAGGAACATTGCTTAGCCCGTATACTACAGGCAATCGAGTTAAACACCTTATCCACAATATTTATGTGACTGCCGTGACCGCAGTATCAACGGGCCGCTAAAGAATTGCCTAAAACTAACTTTATTAGCCGTTTACAGTCTTGCCGTTTCCCTTAGAGATCTCGTGTAAACAAAGGCTATTAATGTTGGTCTATCCTAAAATAGACTGAAGATTACTTTTAATTGGAGTGAGGGTTAAAATATAGGCGTTTTACCATTGAAAATGGTTATCAGATATGCAAATCGCCAGAGACGTATTTTTGGCCGTATAGCTCCGAGGATTTTGGAAGGATCAAGATGGGAATAGTACCAAAAGCTGAGGAATTAATCGAGACACGTGTGAACATTTAGAATTTTATAAATTGGCTGGTAAAATTTTTGAATTTTAAAAAAATTCAAAAAATTCTTGTGTTTTGGGGTTTGTTTACTAAATTTTAAATATTTCGAAAAAAACAACTTAAGAAAAAATTAAAAGAGGGTCATAGTTTAGCTACAAAATAGCGAATTTTTTTGACAATCGGTCAATAATTGTGACCTATAGGTGGTCCCCTTAGATTTGGAATTGTAGAAAAACAGGTTTTTCCGTATATAAAAGTGATGTAGCTTCTATGATTATTGACCGATCGTCATGGTGAAAGATGTGGAAGCAGACGAGAAGTGCATTCGTTGGATTTTTGTAAATCGGTTAATAATATTTCGGCCGCGTCGAGGCAGTCTGCGGGTGCTTTTCACAATCGTAAAAATAAGAGGATTTTGCATTTGATTTGATTTTGTTGTGGTTTTCATTTCCAATGCTACAATTCTTGCGGGGACTGCAAAATCTGTGTTTTTTTTTACTTGAGTCCTAACTAGTAAATTCTGGCGACAAAATATGCAAATACCTTTAGGTATCATCATTGACGGAAGGAAATGTTCTTATATTATATATTACAAACACTATAAATATATTTACATATCGATTCATCGGTCATCATCGGTGGATTCACGTATTTAAACAAATCAAAGAAAGACTTTTTACTTAATTTAAAGAAACGAATAATGAGCTGGGGTTGATACTAATAAACTTGAAATTAATAAGTGTGCTAAGGCCTGGCTGACCTTAGCCTGAATTAGGCGTTTTAATAACTTTATGCGGTATTACTGCATGAAATGTGATCACGCGAACGAAACATAATATTATAACAGTTACGTGCTACGCACTCACCTTGTTTTTTAAGTACCTACCTAACTTTTTGATCACAAGACTTGTATTAGTCTAGCGGGCTTTAGCTGACTGAACTTACATACATACCAAAGATTGTACCTTCTTGTTTCTTAGGTTGCAATCCTACTAAAATTATGAACCCAACTCAACCATTTTAGTGTAACACAACAGTCAACAATGTTGACTGTAGTAGTATACCAAAGGGTTTACTAATGTTTTCCATAATTTTAAATGCAATAATTTCATTTGCCATAACTGCATATGCCATAAATTCATTAAACATAATGTTATATTTGCCATAACTAACAAATGACATAAATTTATTTTCACTAATTTCATTGGTCATAAACAATCAAATGACATATTGTTCTTATTACATAATTTTATTTGCCATACTCTTCATTTAAAATAATGTTATTATCCATAACAATGATTTTCCATAATACTTACTTATTACAATATTTGGCAAAACAAAACTTGTTTTCTATTATTTCAGCAAAGAAATAATGAAAGAAGTCAGCATAATTCATATTTATCAAAGAATTAATAAGAATTTGACCAATTAAGATAAAGTATTTATTATACTAATAGGGCATTTTTGAGAGCTTTGGCATTGAATCTCAATTTAAAACGACAAAATTGTGGAACTAAAATAAAATTGTTTACTCATATTTGATTTGTCCATCAGCCATATTTAATGTCCCCACTGCTGGGGCACAAGCCTTCATTAACCCATTTATAACGACCGATCGTTATAAAGATTAAAAATAAGTATAAGAAATATCCTCAATTTAATATATAAAAGAGCGGAAAACTTTTTCTTATTGTTTACCAATCGCCGCAGTGATCGTTTGACATTGTTTTTGCTTTCCTGAAAAAATAGTTTTTTTTTTGGTATTTTTCCATGTTTAGTTTATGCATCAAGGTATACTAAAATACTGCTGTGATATAAAAAAAAAAATGTTTCAGTAACAACTGGGTTAAGAGTGGATATATTTATTTATAAAATATATTTATTTTTATATTTGATTTATAAACTTATAATTAGCTTTTTAATAATAAATTTTTAAATATAATGAGTAGGTAAGCAACCTACTGGTAAGTGCGTTAAAAGTTTTTCTTTATAGCGGGGGGCCTCAGGCCCCCCGACCCCCCCGAGCAGGGGGCCCACCCCCCTGCACCCCCCGGCAAGCATTCTACATGCAAGCAGGCATGGAGCATACAAGCAGGCAAGCAGCATGCAGCATGCTAGCAAGCATGCAGCAAGCAAGCAACATGCAGCATGCAAGCAAGCAAGCAGCTTGCAGGCAGGCATGCAGCATGCAAGCAGGCATTCAGCATGCAACATGCATGCAAGCATTATGGAGCTCCGCTGCGAGTGGTTACTAACCTAACCTAACCTACCAGTAGTGGTGGTCGCATTAAAAGTTTTTATTTATAATCCCTAGGTACGTAGGTACCTAGGTATTTTCTATCATATTAACATTTATAAAGTATTGATTGCAAAGTCCTAAATTGATATAAGTACTTAAAACAATTACTTTTAAGAGCTTATCATTAAAAGCTAACAAAAGATAAATAGCATAGATAATTTCCGCGCTCCAAAAATTCCAGGCGCGTGAAAGTAATTAAAACGCATTGTGTTTTAAAAAAGATCATAATATATTACATACTTATTATACGAAAAATGGTTACAAAATAAATGTTTAGAAAGCGTGACGGATGATATCATTGAACTCTCTTTAAATCTTTTACAAGAGCTATAAGTTTAAAACAACTGTTACTTTGCTTTTCCAACTTTTGTTCCAAATAGTAACTTAGAACATTGATCGAGCGACAGCGAAGCACGAGCAAAGCTTCTCTGTTTTAGCTTGGGCAATAACCCTTTCTTTGCAGTCGGGTAAAAATGCTTTGGTATGTCCGGCTGTCCGTCTGTTCTCCTATACAGCTCGCATTTCTCAGCCGATTCTCGTAAAATTTTGTGAACAGGTTCAATAATTACATATAGTTTTTGTCGATTCAGTTTTTCAAACTTTTAGAAAAAATATCATAATTTATTTCAGCCATTTCAAAAAATGTTAAATAATGTCACAAACACGAGGCCTACATGCAGTTAAAAGAAGAACTGAAAAAACTATTATTTACATATTTTTTATTAACTTCTAACACGCGAACTACTCGATTAAAAGAAACTGACGCGATTTTACGTATTAAAGCTTTTTTGCTTACTTTCTTTAATTTAAGTCCCAATTAAGATTAAAAATACCTTAATTAAATAAATTGCGTTAGTATCGTTAAAATTGTGTTATTTTCATTTATAAAGCTTGAGTGTATTGCGATGATGTTTGTCTCATTGGATGCGCACGCGCACGCGTCGATCCGGTTGGGCAGGATGGCGCAGGTGTATGAGAGATGCGATGCGCACACGCTGAATTTTATGTCTACGGAATGTCCAACTGCAACTGTACGTCACCATAAAACATGGAATCCGCTATTAATGATTCAAGTGCCTTTTAAAAGACTCGATAAAAGCATCTGTTATAATAAGATAAGTACCTGTTTTTTGTGTTTGTCATGTTACTAACACACTAGTTCGATATTTTTGTCAGACTGTCCCATTTTAGTGGCTGAACTTTTTATTGAAGATTATTTTTTAGTTTTGTGTAATACTGTCCTGTTATTTCTAGTCAACTATATGCAAAGAAAGTTGATTTGACTCACAAGTTATAACTCATAAGCATAATTATGAAACTTATCGGATCATATTAGAACAGACAACGGTATCTATTGTTCGATTGTGAGTAAAATAGCAACAGCTTTCAGTAAGAGTGCCAGTAATAGAAATTAGCAACTCATACTTAGTAAAGTGCTTTCTCTAAACATTCCCACGCGTTCTCTACTATAAAACACTTTTCCATAACGTAAGACATTGGTTTGACAATAATGTGCGATGGATGAAAGTTTTTTTTATGCACAACGGGATAGTGCTTGGTCTTCACCTTACCTGATGTTAAGTGATGATAAGGCCGGGTGGTAGCGCACTACATCTTTTTTTTTTCACAGATATACATTAATTTCCTTATTCTAAAACCTTGCCAACCTGTAGGCATCAGGTTGTTGGCAAGACAAGCGCTTGTTTACAGATTCTTATTAGTATACCTGAAATCCTCATCACTGAGGAACTGGCTATCTTATCTCTAACTGCCGGAATACAACAATTTTTAATTTTCAATAAAATTCAATTTAATTGTTGTTATGGCGTCAGACTTAGGTATGATGGTGGAGCTAGCCAGGCGGACTTGAAATAAGTCCTACCACCAACTGAAAGTTACGGAGCTAAGCCGTAAAAAGTTTGTGTTGTAGGTTGTTTGTTATATTGCTTTATAGAATTTAATGTTACCTTATATTGTGGAGGAAGAACAAAGTTTCAAGAAATTAGCAACAATTATTTTTATTTATTTATTTATTATTCGGTGAATGATGAGTTTACTCAACAATATCTTTAAATTACAAAGTATAAACTTAAAAAGCTAATAATAGATTCACACGGTTAGCGTAAGTATAGCTAAATCTAATGTGAGCTTAAATCTAAATTAGCATAAATGAATCAAAAAAAATAGTTTAAGAATTGACAAAAAATAAAAAAATTACAAAAAATAACGGAATTATTCGCTATTGAAGAAATATTATTTGAAAAAATATTATATTGTTGCATTGAACGGTAGATAAAATTATTCTTTCTATATTTAGTGCTACAAAATGGCAAGTTAAATGGTGCAGCTCGCCGCGAACTACGGGGTACGTTAGAAGAGAGTTGATAAAGAAGTTCAGGACAATCAATCATACCAGATAAGATAGGTGACCATTATATATCAGCAATATGACGCCGCATGTGTAACGGAAGCAGGTGGATTTTTTACATAAGTCTTGATATTTAAAGACAAAAAAGATCTGTTGGAATCCAGTAAAAATGTATTTTAAATATGTATTTTTTTAAATGACGCGATCCACATACTTATGTAGACACGAAAGCAAAACAGTAAGAGTTTTTTTGGGAACAAGATATACAATTTGAGTCAAATAAATTTATTGGTTGGTTTTGTAATCTTTCTTCTGGATGGAGGCCCTGTAGAAACGTGTTGCTACTGTGAACAAGCCCTTTTAAACCTTTTTGCTAACTGTTTGTTGATAAACATACAACAAAGCAATCAAGTTGTTTCTAAGTAATTCTATAAAAAGAATAAACATTTCATTAGCTTCCATTAAAGTACTAATTAATATGCTCAATGTAATTAAATTAGTTCTTGAAAAAGGAACATTGCTTAGCCCGTATACTACAGGCAATCGAGTTAAACACCTTATCCACAATATTTATGTGACTGCCGTGACCGCAGTATCAACGGGCCGCTAAAGAATTGCCTAAAACTAACTTTATTAGCCGTTTACAGTCTTGCCGTTTCCCTTAGAGATCTCGTGTAAACAAAGGCTATTAATGTTGGTCTATCCTAAAATAGACTGAAGATTACTTTTAATTGGAGTGAGGGTTAAAATATAGGCGTTTTACCATTGAAAATGGTTATCAGATATGCAAATCGCCAGAGACGTATTTTTGGCCGTATAGCTCCGAGGATTTTGGAAGGATCAAGATGGGAATAGTACCAAAAGCTGAGGAATTAATCGAGACACGTGTGAACATTTAGAATTTTATAAATTGGCTGGTAAAATTTTTGAATTTTAAAAAAATTCAAAAAATTCTTGTGTTTTGGGGTTTGTTTACTAAATTTTAAATATTTCGAAAAAAACAACTTAAGAAAAAATTAAAAGAGGGTCATAGTTTAGCTACAAAATAGCGAATTTTTTTGACAATCGGTCAATAATTGTGACCTATAGGTGGTCCCCTTAGATTTGGAATTGTAGAAAAACAGGTTTTTCCGTATATAAAAGTGATGTAGCTTCTATGATTATTGACCGATCGTCATGGTGAAAGATGTGGAAGCAGACGAGAAGTGCATTCGTTGGATTTTTGTAAATCGGTTAATAATATTTCGGCCGCGTCGAGGCAGTCTGCGGGTGCTTTTCACAATCGTAAAAATAAGAGGATTTTGCATTTGATTTGATTTTGTTGTGGTTTTCATTTCCAATGCTACAATTCTTGCGGGGACTGCAAAATCTGTGTTTTTTTTTACTTGAGTCCTAACTAGTAAATTCTGGCGACAAAATATGCAAATACCTTTAGGTATCATCATTGACGGAAGGAAATGTTCTTATATTATATATTACAAACACTATAAATATATTTACATATCGATTCATCGGTCATCATCGGTGGATTCACGTATTTAAACAAATCAAAGAAAGACTTTTTACTTAATTTAAAGAAACGAATAATGAGCTGGGGTTGATACTAATAAACTTGAAATTAATAAGTGTGCTAAGGCCTGGCTGACCTTAGCCTGAATTAGGCGTTTTAATAACTTTATGCGGTATTACTGCATGAAATGTGATCACGCGAACGAAACATAATATTATAACAGTTACGTGCTACGCACTCACCTTGTTTTTTAAGTACCTACCTAACTTTTTGATCACAAGACTTGTATTAGTCTAGCGGGCTTTAGCTGACTGAACTTACATACATACCAAAGATTGTACCTTCTTGTTTCTTAGGTTGCAATCCTACTAAAATTATGAACCCAACTCAACCATTTTAGTGTAACACAACAGTCAACAATGTTGACTGTAGTAGTATACCAAAGGGTTTACTAATGTTTTCCATAATTTTAAATGCAATAATTTCATTTGCCATAACTGCATATGCCATAAATTCATTAAACATAATGTTATATTTGCCATAACTAACAAATGACATAAATTTATTTTCACTAATTTCATTGGTCATAAACAATCAAATGACATATTGTTCTTATTACATAATTTTATTTGCCATACTCTTCATTTAAAATAATGTTATTATCCATAACAATGATTTTCCATAATACTTACTTATTACAATATTTGGCAAAACAAAACTTGTTTTCTATTATTTCAGCAAAGAAATAATGAAAGAAGTCAGCATAATTCATATTTATCAAAGAATTAATAAGAATTTGACCAATTAAGATAAAGTATTTATTATACTAATAGGGCATTTTTGAGAGCTTTGGCATTGAATCTCAATTTAAAACGACAAAATTGTGGAACTAAAATAAAATTGTTTACTCATATTTGATTTGTCCATCAGCCATATTTAATGTCCCCACTGCTGGGGCACAAGCCTTCATTAACCCATTTATAACGACCGATCGTTATAAAGATTAAAAATAAGTATAAGAAATATCCTCAATTTAATATATAAAAGAGCGGAAAACTTTTTCTTATTGTTTACCAATCGCCGCAGTGATCGTTTGACATTGTTTTTGCTTTCCTGAAAAAATAGTTTTTTTTTTGGTATTTTTCCATGTTTAGTTTATGCATCAAGGTATACTAAAATACTGCTGTGATATAAAAAAAAAAATGTTTCAGTAACAACTGGGTTAAGAGTGGATATATTTATTTATAAAATATATTTATTTTTATATTTGATTTATAAACTTATAATTAGCTTTTTAATAATAAATTTTTAAATATAATGAGTAGGTAAGCAACCTACTGGTAAGTGCGTTAAAAGTTTTTCTTTATAGCGGGGGGCCTCAGGCCCCCCGACCCCCCCGAGCAGGGGGCCCACCCCCCTGCACCCCCCGGCAAGCATTCTACATGCAAGCAGGCATGGAGCATACAAGCAGGCAAGCAGCATGCAGCATGCTAGCAAGCATGCAGCAAGCAAGCAACATGCAGCATGCAAGCAAGCAAGCAGCTTGCAGGCAGGCATGCAGCATGCAAGCAGGCATTCAGCATGCAACATGCATGCAAGCATTATGGAGCTCCGCTGCGAGTGGTTACTAACCTAACCTAACCTACCAGTAGTGGTGGTCGCATTAAAAGTTTTTATTTATAATCCCTAGGTACGTTTAGGTGAAGAGATACGTTATAAGTTATGTATATTATGTCAATTATTGATTATGTCAAATAATGTTTATAGGAACTAATCATTATGACACTTGTTATTATGGCACCTAATTTTATGGCAAATGAAAAGTATGGCTAATGGATTGTTATGTCATACGTTGTTAGTATAAAAGCCATTATTACAAATGAATATTATGACCGAAGATCATTATGGCAAATGAAATTATTACAAATAAAATTATGATAAACGAAAGAATACCATACCAAAGAGATCTGCCCCCTAGCATGACCACCGAAACACGATACTTATGATATAGCGATTTATCACGTTTAACTGTCAAAAGATAATGGATTTTGACATTAATCGCTATATCACGCGACATATGTCGTGTTTCGTCGGTCATGCTAGGGGGCAGCCTTTTTATATATATATTTTTTTTTTAAACTTTGCCGACTGTATGGAAAGTCAAGGTGAACCTGGGGCCTGGGGATTATATCTACCTAACATCTTTGGTTTTCTAGGATTGGCATCCTAGGTTCCCTGAAACAAAGCTGTCAACAATTTCAAAAAAACTAAACCGAGTATTTTTCTGTAAACGATTCTGAAAAGGTAACGATTTAGCTTTGGTTTTATCGTTCAAAATTATCGCGATTGAGCCCCCTGGGCCCAGACTTTAACTACGAAGGCACAACGGAACTCTGCTTGCATGTGGAAATTGAGTTATGGGCATTGTTGCAGTTATGGATTGCATTATTGAAAGTATAATGTTAAAAAATATTTACACTCTTACATACCACATAAAAGTTGAAAATAATAAAGTTTAATAAAAAAATAAACCTCCTTCAAAACCTGAAAATAAAAACAAAAAAGCTTCAAAATTAAAAAGTTGATGGCAAATGGAACGTTTATCGTGTGCTGCTAATATACGCGTCTCCCCCGCACGTCCCGCTGCATGCCTGTATCGGATTGCAATAAATTCGGGGGGTGCTTGCTTATAACTACTACTAGGGCTGGTACTAGCTGCAAACTACTTGAAGTTAAATAACTCTAAATAAGATATTAGAAAAAAAACGATTCGTCACCAGATCATATTCTCACATGGGAATCAAAACTGCAATCTTTGGAAGTACGGTCCAAATCCAGCTGAGCTACCGAGTCTGAATTTGAGTTCTAGTATATTTTAGTAGGTATTGTATAAAAATAGCACTATGAATGCTAAAATCTAAAAAAAACTTGAAGTTAAAAGTTATAATTTATTATGGTTCTGAACCTGGACAGTAAGCGACTTTTAATTATAAATTATGATAAGAAATCATTATGCGCATGTTATTTACTAGGTGTAACAAGACCCTCAACGAAGCCGAGGTCTACGTATTCTGCCCATCCCATCATCAGGACCATTTCTGTTCAAAATTATTGCTGTCTGTTATAGTCTAAAAGACTGATGATGAGCGGAATGCGTGGACTTCGGCGTCGTTGAGGGTCTTTTTACACCCGTTATAATAGAATGCTTGCTAAATTGATCAAGTTAATATTTCATGGCGGATGTTCTTGTAGACAGCCCTGTACGCCAGTCACAGGAAAAACGTCGCGCCGCCAGTCGTCTTCCGCTTTTGACGGGTTTCACGCACGGAACATCGGCTCACCCTTTCTATCTTGCCTTTCAATTGAAAAACCATAAACTTACTCCATTTCTAAATCAATAATTTGCTTGTAACTTATGCTTAAACTTAGTTCTTACTAACTTATCTTGCAAAATACATAATTAATGCAATTACATAAAATGTAAACATAGCAATTATGTTATTTATAAAAGAAAAGTTGCAAAAATGATTGAAAAGCTTTGTTACCTATTTTGGTGAATATTGTCTACCACTTAATTTTGAAATACTATCGAGGAATACGTAATACAGTGTAGAGATGTCATAACACCAGCCGCATTTACTTGCCAACATAGTAAACTATGATTTACATAGTAAGCTTTATTACATTGTCGAGGAAATTTTGCTTGAAGTCGGCGGGCGCCAGCCAGTCTGCGTATTCGAATTTCGGTGGAGCCATTGGGCCACGACCACGATTGAGTTAGAGCGATGTAGTTCTTGGTGTATTCATGAATCATACATAAATATCGGAGATTCATTGAAAATATTATAACTTCACGACAAAACGTAGGTATAGGTAGGTAACTAGGTACTTATCTAGTTTTTGTAGGGGTAATCAAACTTTTATATCGGGTCATTTTGAACTTACCATCCAAATTTCAATGAAACTAATTAACTTTCTCTAACATGTGTCGAATTTCGCCACACAATTTTGATCATCCCATCCCATACTAAATTGATCACGTAATCTCTTCGATTTGTATGGATAGTCGATTTTTTTTTAATATTTGGCCATGTGTTCCTTACAGAAAGCGGTTCAGTTTCATGGACTGAACACATCCTCAAAATTTGGATGGTGAATACAAAATGACCCGGTATATTCTGTGCTTTTACTGCGTATTTGGAAAATTCGACATACAAAATAGTTGCAATTTTCTTCCATGGATGTCAACTGTAAATTTGGTTAGCAAATTGATAAAAAGATTAACGTTTTAAGTAATTTCTCAATCAGATTAATATATTAAATATCATTAATGGTAGGACAAGTTAAAATAAATAGGTACAGCAAATGTTCACATCACATTTATTAATAAAACATTTTGTGTAAGAATAATAAATTGTTTAAGTCAGAACCGGAGCATTTTTCATGAGAATCCATTAATAATATTTCGTTCTCCCTTGCTGTACAGCTGTACTTGATAGAATCTGACAGAGTAAATGGTTTTTCCGTTCCACAAACACTATATGGGGCGAGATGAAATAGTAGATTGTTATACAAGACGCTAAAAGGACCCATTGCATACGAGGTAGTTTTATTCCCGAGCTTTAGCGAGGGAATAAATAGAAACCGAGTTACAATGGGTTTTAGCGTCGTGTGTTACACCATACTTTTCACTACGATTGCGAGAAAATAAAATACAATATTAAACAGTTTATACCTACTTCCGTAAACGAATCCACACTTTTTTCTATCCTCCACTTCATAAAAACTTTTTGTACAATATTTAAATAAATGATTTGTGCTTGATGGCAAAAGATTAAAATTATTTCTTTCCTATTACAGTCACACAATTCAATCTGTTTGTAATTATAGAAAAATTCTAAAGATTTCGCCACACAAACACGCATTCTACGATTCACTCTGTGCACAGAGTATAAATAAGTCTATGATTTCACCGAAGAGATGCTTTTAGTTCCATTTTCAAAAATAAGAATAAGAAACAGGGGGCCAATTACGAAAATAACGTACGCAATTGCGTAACGCAGTCACTTGGTCACGATAATCGTCTGCAGTTCGTCGGTTGTGGCTATTAAACACATTTTCAATTTGAATGAACTAGGGAAAAACTGTCAAACTAACGCAATCACTTTGCGATATCGCATATGCAAGTGCTTTGTAATAGGAAACAATCATAACGAAGCACGGACGCAGCTGCGTGTATCGCATGAAACTTTTCGTAATAGACCCCCAGTATTAAGTCGAGCGGATTTTTTATTCGTGATTATGAATAAATACTTTTTCGTTTTAGTAGGCTCAATAGGTAATAGACAAACATTAAAAAAGAAAAAACTTTAACCCCTAGGGGTTATTATGCTATTTTATCTCGGCTCTTGTACGTTACAATGACGGACTTTTTGAGCAAGAGGAGTGAAAAGGATATTCTAGTCTCTTGGTGTCAGGCTTCGTGGCGCCTCACCCACCAGTCTGTCAACTAAAGCTAGACTTTATCCACTTCGGCCGCCCTAGATAAACGACGAGCTTCAATATTTCGCACGACATTTTCTTTTTTATCCTAATGTAATGTGTATTGTCAATAAATTGAATGTGTGAAGATTTTATTTATAAATTTGTTCATCGTTATTGAGATAAACGACACAACATTTTCATGTTCTTATTTATCGTAGTCTTGTGTATATTGACAATAAATTGAATCTCTGAATAAAGCTTAAGTTTATATATCTGATCTTCATTAATTTTGATTTAGTGATCTGTTGATAATGGAACCACGGTACACTAAGAGCATTGTAAATGAATGACGGTTAAAGTAATTTCTAGAAAATATTTTGATGTAATAATTTAATAAAAAAACACTGATGTCAGCAGATTTACAGTCTATAGCTTTTACGAATACATGAAAAACTAGAACTCTTTCATTTCGAATAAAAGCAATTAAACAATACAATAGCCACACTACTTCTGCGAACAATTAAGTAGTTGGAGCCTAACCACAAAACATAATGAACGACAATTGTTTGAATCACATTAGTTATTAGATTTCTAAAGGGTTTGTTAATCACTCTTAGTTATACACGCTAGTACTATTATTATTTATTCACGCCAAAGAAAACGCTTTCAAAAATAAATTGAGTCTTAAAAAAATATCACTAAACCCCTAAAAAGTTAACTATCTGCCGTACTCAGAGACGTCAATTAAGTTTAATGCTTCATTAAGTATCGTGTCGTCTATACTATCACTATGGAAAAGAAAGAGATAGCAACAATTTTAATGAAGCATTAAACTTAATTGACGTCTCTGAGTACGGCCGTAAGACTTTTAGGATTAAGAGGTCTACTACTAAGTTATAATAAGAACCGTAAATAAAAGTGATCTCAACGTAGAATTTGTCAAACATCGTTTGATTATAAATATTTTAAGTAGTAATTTGACTCGTCAACGCCCGGAACAAATAGATTTTTTATTGTGTCTCGGTCGCCGGTGACCGCTCGGGCGTTGATGAATTTAACAAACCAGGACAAAATTATAAACCCTTTATAGTTATACCAACCATGACACGCACAAATAAGGTACCTACTAAAGCTCATCCATCACACACCTTCCACTAGCAAACCGAAAAAAAAATATGTTGCGAGCGTTGCGAGCTAGAATTGAAATTTGGAAGTTGGCATGTTTCGAGTTCCTGATGTTTCCCATTGCTCATGTTTCCCATAGCACGAATAGGGGCAAGTGCATTGTTATTTACGACCGCCGCGTCATGGGGTTTCCCGGAAAAGTTATGGCCGTCGCTTACTATATTTTTCGCGGAGGGGAGAGGGGAACGATTGGGGCCACTTATTGCGAATTGATGTTTTATGGGGCGCATTAATTTGTTGTTGTTGGCTTCGACAGAAAGCAGATTTGTACACGAGGTTTAGATGTTAGCAATAATAATGACTATACTAACTTTATATGTAGCGCAGAAATAATAAGATATTTATAAGAGTATATATTATAAGATTGTAAGAGTGTATTATTATTAGAGTATAGTGCTCGGAGTTTCTCTGAGAGATCGGGTCCGGAACGAGGTGATCCGACAGAGAACTAAAGTCATCGACATAGCCCACCGAATTAGCAAGCTGAAGTGGCAGTGGGCCGGCCATATATTAACCGTAGAACCGATGGCCGCTGGGGCAGACGAGTTCTTGAGTGGAGACCGCGTTTCGGCAAACGTAGTGTGTGACGCCCTCAGACAAGGTGGAGCGATGATCTTCGCAAGGTGGCTGGCAAAAACTGGATGAGTATTAGCCGCGGATCGTGCTCAGTGGCGTGTTCTCGGAGAGGCCTATGTTCAGCAGTGGACGATGATAGGCTGATGATGATGATGATTTGTAAGAAGTTAAAAAGTTTCATTTGAAATTTCTCAAAGTTTTTGGACTTCTTTCATTACAGCCACTAAAATTCAATTCAGTATATCAAACATAAACATTCTTTGATACTTATAATATTAAAAATCTGTGTTGTTATCTTTGGAATTTGCGCAAAGTTTGGCTTGGTATATGTTGTTTATTTCGCATGTAACTACATTATTAGAATAATTAAATATAAGTGTAATTTAATACTGTTTCAATACTTATAAATAGTCATAACGCACGCGTATCAAAAATGGCAAATCACTGCGCTGGCGCCGCTTGAGGGTGCACCTTTCCGTCAAATTGGCACTAAGGCAGTAGCACATGTCATAGAAAAAATGCGTTAACACCCGGCTAATGCATGGGCTAGCTCGCTTAATGGTTGTGTTGTGATGTGGGGATGTGTCGCCTTCATAATTTAATGAATCAATATACTTAATGGAAGTTAAAATTGTTACATTTTCATTGTAAAGTAAGTAGTAATGAATATCAATTGTATTTGTAAATAATATTAAATGGTTTCATAGTATATTAATTAGTATAATGTTTTTAATTTGAAAGAATTAATGAAAACTAGTAAAAATTTTATGATGCATCTTAAAATCAATCAAATAATTACATTACTTTACCAATTCATTTGAAAGAATTTGTAATAGGTAAGTGAACTGTTGTTTACTTATGATTAGGTACGGTGATCCGTATGCGGGCTGATCAAATTAACCGAAGCAACTAATATCTTAATTATTTTTATTAATGTAAATTGTATCCATTAAGTTTCACATTTTGCGTGTCAAACATCTGCATGCATTTTGTTTACTACAAAACGTTGTATCCTAATCCATCTCGCATATTTGGCACACGTGGGGAACAAGTAATGAATGGTTACTGTTACACCTTGCCCTCCAGATGTTATCGGAACAAGCTGACGGATTTCACCATCCCCACTCTGCGACGTTAGCTAATAGATCGCAACATTTGTTTTTTTTATTGAGGAGCTCACTCTACTCAGAGTACATTGGTTTAAATAAAGTGGATAGATATTTATGGGAGGGCGCAATTTTAACGCACTTTGAACCCTAAACCTTCGACCTTATGTTAGTTAACCTTTTTTTGTTTATCCTTTTGTTGCGAATGGTATAGATATACCTAATCTTTTTAATCAAAATTTTATCGTGATCAGTATCTCGATAAAAACTTTTATCAGTAAAAAAAAGAAAGAAAAGAAAAAAAGCGGGATGACAAAAGTCCAAAGAAATTTAAGTAAACCTATCCGATTACCTTATCTCTGTCCACCGTAGATTGCGAGCAAGATACCTTGTCAGAAGCGCGTTAAATTGTGAGAGGACAATAGGATTACATCTATAATACAATGGATAGCAGTGTTAAGAACTTAATCTCGTTTTACAGTACGCAACGATCTTTGTTAATAGTTGTAATAAGATTACGAGGCGCCTATAATAGCTACCGTTGTCACCGTACCCATGTAATTTGAGATGCTTACCTGCAACAAAAAAAAATAGTTTTAAACACGATTGATAACAGGATAATCGAGATGAAATCTTTATCCGCGGTAGTAAGTTTAAACTATAAACAAAATAATACACAGACGAAAAGTGACTGTCGTAATTCTACGAATCGGAGAAAAGGAATCGTGAACGAAGTCGAATAGCGTTAAACTAAAAATTTTACGTGATTTGAACCATTTCAATATTTTCCGAGAAATCAGCAGTAGCAAATTATTTGAAATGCGACGTCAGAACCAAGAAGCAATGAGCTAAGTTAGGTACTTGTAACATGTAACACGATGGATAGATTTAGTTTTTTACTACGATTATTTAAATTAAGCAAAATCACTGTTTTCAGGAGGTGGGCACAGTATTCAACTACCTACCTGCACTACTGTTTACGTTAAAATTATGTTTTAATTACATACAAAAAAAACCTTTAAACGTTTCAATTAATTGGATATAGATTTTATTGATTAATTCATTGATTTGATGAACTATCAGATATTTATAAAAAAAATACTTCCCGAAAAGCTTCGTTGTTATGTTATCAAATGCCTATCTGTGAACCTCTCAATTACAAATCAATGGAGCTTTCAAGTGGTCTGTTTGCATACAATCTTATCGTCTTGTCATCGTTAGCTACCAGATGTTTTAGCATGCACCAGGAAATGGTATATCCAAACTTCTACCGAAAAACGTTAAGTGTGACATAATATTTCGTGTGATTATTTCATAGCGGAAACTAAACCATGTGAAAAGTAGGAAAAGTGGACAGGATTCGTCATTTTATAGGTAACGGGCAAGCCGTAAAGCAGATCTTGAGAAAACTATTTTTGGCTAATGATCAAGAGGGTTGATGTTGCCGTCTTAAAAACGTTTCATAATCAATATCATGAAACAGATATATGATTCATTTAGAAAAGGTGATTCATGATTGTGTTCAATTCGAACGCATCACCTGTTAATCAGCTACTATACCAGACATCGCATAGAAACGTAAATACGTGAGTAAGGTGAGGGTTTTCTCATTGATTCCGTGAAAAGCAATACAACGTTTTTCAAATATAAAACTAATCGACTTAGTCAGACTTGCGTAAATTAATTTTGGCTTAGTACACCTACTGATTTATACCTAGGTAATCTAGGTATATTCATGTTGCTGCTTCAACCTAAATAAAGTTTCAAAAAAGTTTTACCATTTGAACTTGGCAACCTTTTTACTCCAAGAGGCATGCTTTATTCAAGTGCTATTTTACAATAGGGATGACGACTAATGAATAAAATAACGAAATACTAATAAAAATCGTTAACATATTATTAAACTTTAAGAGTAGCTTGTATACCTCTTGGTTTTATATATTGCGTATTATTTGTTTTATGACCCTTCAATGGTGGGTGGACAAGTCCATTTAAAAAGTGTTATTAAAATAAATAATACATTTAATTAGTCCGTAAAATGTATAGCAAATTTGTCTAAGAAACTATTTTGATAAACACAATATTTAATATAGCTGCCAAACAAATTTCCTACGCGTTGCATACAAACTACTTATTCGTGACGTCATAACTAGGAAGCCATTAGTATGGAGCGTTTTTGGGCGAGTCCATTTGTGTGCATTTCACACTGTGATATCTCGGGCAGTTTTCATGCTAGCGAATTAATTCTTTTACCAATGTTTCTTTTTTTGAGAGACAATTTAAGTAACATCAAATAAAAAAGTTGTCATCATGCCTATTACAAAAGGTTTGTAATTCTGTCATAATCAGCAAATAAACTCGCGGAAGCAGGTTGGCGGAAGGAGTCCTGACGCGTGGCTTTTTTGGGAGAGGGGTGCTGACTGCTGACAGATGCATCGGTAGGACTTGAGAGGCATCGGTGGTTGAATTACCGCAGGCGGTGCCTTCGAGTGCCTCGACCGGCAAAAAGTGACGACAACAGCGCAACCAGTTGGTGATTGACCAGTGCGCTACTCGAAGTAATTGAGCGTGTTCGCTGCACTGAAGACTTTTAAATACATTGGAGATTAAGTTGGTATGTTAAGTGAATAATACCTATGCTTAAAAGTAACACCGACTTTGGAAAAAGTTGTGTCACAAATAGTTTTGTGAAATTGAAATTTTTTCCCGTGAAAATGATTGAAAATCCTATAGTTTTTGCGAGAGAAAAGTGCAAAAATGTTAGAACCAGAATAAATACTCCTGCAAAATGACTTTTATTAAGTTTGTATTAAATGCAAATTTACATAAAAAATAACTTGTAGAGTCGTAAATATAAACAAACACTTTTTTTATTATTTCATTACATAAAAAACACGCTGAAATGTTCAGTTATTTTCTACATATATTTTTACGAAAGAAATAAACAGCAGTCGCTACTGTAAAACGGTATACTCGTAAAACCATGCTACGACGAAAAAGCTTCCTACAAACGACATCTATAAATCGCTCCAACTTATTAAATTTCCTTTGCTTCTTCTTGCCATACCCAGATTGCAATTAAGTCTACCGCTCCTATTAGTATTATTTCAAGATTTAGATTTTATTTTTAGCCGACAGCACGAGTCATTTGTCAACAACAAATACAAGCATTAAAGCTATGTTATTCTCGATATCTATTTCAAAAGTAATAAAAAACTTTACATCTGCTCGATTGACTTCCGCTACTGAAAACAAGCGAGAAATGAAAGAGACAACCGTGAACTTTTTTGTTTGAGTTACAATTTTATTTTCGTAATAACTGAGAGGGTATGAAAGTTTGTGCTCTGTATATAAATAGCTGTGGTCTACTTTTTATGCAGTATTTACACTTAACTAATATTTCTCTAGTGTCTGTCCTTCTTCCTCTTATACATGCGTCTCTTTTATGATGTTTTCTAAAAATGACATACCTACATGAAACATACGAAAATAATTATACCCCATGCAATCATCTGTCTCGAGAGAGTTTTTTTCTAATCCAGGTGATAAATTAATGAATGCTAATGGCAGCCCCATTTTCTATAAATACCTTATGATTTTTTTGTGACTCGGTTATTTTAATCTTGGCACAGTATGCTAATACAATAAATATTTTCTATAATACACATTGTAATAAGTACTAAAGGGGGTTCAAAATAATGCAAAATAAACAAAACATGGGGCAGTGGTTAATATTAAAAATATTGACATATCAATCATAACATAATAATATGGGCATTTCAGTTTTTTTACACAATTTGAATATTTTTGTGCAATATCCAAATAATAGAGGAGCTCGGTGGCGCAGTGGTTTAGCGCCTGGCCCAGCGATTGCGGAAGTTAAGCAACGTTCGCATGGGTCGGTCATGGGATGGGTGACCAAAAATTTATTATCTCGAGCTCCTCCGTGCTTCGGAAGGCACGTTAAGCCGTTGGTCCCGGCTGCATTTGCAGTTGTTAACACCCACCAATCCGCATTGGGCCCGCGTGGTGGGTTATGGCCCATCCTCCTTACCACCCATAAGGAAGGCCTGTGCCCCAGCAGTGGGGACATCAAAAATGGCTGATGGACATCCAAATAGTGCGAATAAAACTCTTTGGGCTATTAAAGGACTTGTCTAAATATGTTACTTTCGTAAAGAGGTAAATGCTTAAAATATGCCCTGTAAAATTAAATGTAGGAAGCTATGTTAAATTGCAAAACAGTTCTTTGAGAGCGATCGCGTTAATTTTCTTTGATTTGAAACCCGTTGTTTGAGAATGTTTAACAAGCGCCGCGTTTGAATTGGATGAAGCGCGAAACGGAAATGACCTATTAGACGTCTGAGCCTGAAGGCAGCTGCGCGCGAGTGGCGGCGCGCGCAGCTGCCGGCCGAATTTCGCCGCGAGATCGCGAAACGCGCCTTCCGTTTCCGGCCGATTGTACTGCCTTGTTCCTGCGCTTGAGGGTGGACATGAATTGACAATTGCCAAATGCCGCGGTTGGGTACCTACGTTAATCCATTTTTTTCTTCTTTTATTTGGAGCAGCGGCTATTTTATTCGCCGGCCGTTATTGAGTGAGTTTGTGTGTATCGGTACAAACTTACAGTACACATTTTATGTAAAAGTAGTGGCCAAACTGGCAGAATATTCTATTCAACCAATACTTATTTGCCGTTATCGTGATCCGTTGAACTTTGAATGTGTGAAATACACATTATAAGGTCGACGTCAGTGAAGAAAGGTACTTGCTTCCTAATGAGTTATTATTTAATTCAAACTAAACAGCAATTGTCGCATTCCGGCTGCCGCAATGTCATCTAAACATTTTCTCCTCGCATTGTGAAGTCTGCCTACGTAAACGGTCACAATGCAAACAAAGTGAATTGTGTTTACAGTTAGCGCGTCGCATGTAATGTAATATAATTAAGGAGAGAACAGGTTCCCGCGGGAGTGTCAGGTGACATTGTGACGACTGGCTACTTGCGCATGCGACTAGTCGCGACCGCTATTGTCTAGCGACAACGCCACTGTTACACTTTAGGGCACCTTGGTAATTCTAGCGACGAGTTCGTTTCAAACATTGTTTGTTGTTCCTAATAACAATAAAAACTGGATAAATTCCGGATAACTAATTTGACTGATAATTTTAAAGGAAAACTGTTTTACTTTTAAATTAAACCAGTAGATAGTTATGTCTGAAAAGTCTGAAACAGGCCCTAATATGAGTATAGGTAAGTACCTACTGTCTGAAATAAAGATATTTATATTGTTATATACCGACCGACTAATAAAATACGCAGTATTTTTTTTCTCGTTTTTGGCACTACCGACTTTACCAAGCCTTTATTGTGGTTTTAAGAAGAATATCATTATTGCATAAAAAAATAAAAATATTCCTAAACAATTAATACATACAGCTAAATTTTCTTATAAAAAGTATTACATGTTCCTGGATTACCTAGTTAATTTTTGGAGATAAACATTTGTTTCTCGTTGAAACATTTAAAAAAAATCTGGAAAATGTACAAGTCAGTATGGTTGATATGTTATTTGAATACAAAATGCAATTACAAGCACCTACTTTATAAAACAGGATGTATAATTATGTTTTACCGTACAATAATAGAACCCGTAAGCGGTGCACGATTCACACTTGACTGACTTTTCAACAATGTAATAGCTTTAGAATCGGAGTAATTTGAATCGGGTATGCAGCATCATGGCGGTAATCGTCCACAAAAGAGACCATTATTTATGTATTTAAAGTTGTTATTAAATGTAATAGTGGTAACAGGTGGGAAGAAAGCCTTTGAAGGCTGACCGTGAACCACTGAACCGTTGGAATATGCGTTAGTAACTCTTTATATTTTTATGCAAAAAATATATAAAAATCCGCAATGTAAATTATTATTAGTAAGTTAAGTTGCTGTTTATACTATCGAAACTTACCATACAAAAATTAAAAAAAATTAAAAACCCCCCTACACACGGTACCAAATTTCGAATCGATAGGACATATGGAAGGTAGTCAGATTCCCTTATCAACTATTAAAGAGCTGATGATCTTCAAATGGCTGATCAGGTCATGGTTACCTTACCATATACTTCCAATATCATTGCAGTAACACGTTACCAAATTTCGAATAGATCGGACATAAGGAAGTTAGTTAGATCCCCTCATCAACTAGAAAATAGCTGATGATCTTCAAACGGCTGAACAGATTTACACGGTGCCAAATTTTGAATCGATCTGACATAAGGTAGTTAGTCAGATCCCATCATCAACTAGAAAAGAGCTGATGATCTTCAAAGGGCCGAACAGATTTTCATGAAACATGGCTAAGAACACTCGGGATAAAATTACCTATGACACAAAAAAAACTAAACGAAAATCGGTTCATCCGTTTAGGAGCTACGATACCACAGACAGATACACAGATACGTTAAACTTCTAACACCCCTCTCTTTTAACGTCGGGGGTTAATAAAAAACAATACTTATAATTTTGATCGAGCGGGATGTTTAAAAAATTCTGAAACAATAAATATCATCGGAACAAGATACCTAACTAGTTATTTTTTATCTATGGATTGCGTAGGTATGCCCGGAGTTCAAGGACCTCTAAAAGAAGCGAACACCATTTTGGAATTTTCCAATCACATTAGCGTGCCCTTTTACAGATTCAACTGTATTTCTTTTAAGCACGAGCTTTTGTAGCAACCTATTAGTTTCCTTTTAAAAGTCTATGAACTTTTACCTAAGTTAGATCTTACTCTATTCGGTTAACTCGTCTCCATCTCCATCTCCGTATCTCATAATTCTAAGTAAGTAGTCGTTTTTGTAAAGAAATCTAATTATCACTCACAGAATACTCACTAAATCAAGGGTCTTCAACCTTTTTGAAGTCAAGGGCCTATAGTATACTCTGATATTGGTTCGGTGGGCCGCAACACAACGAAAACATTATATTCTAACTAAATAGGTAGGTAAATACCTAGGTATAATTTGTAGACAATATGTGAATTTAATTTTGTCAATCAATACAATGACGGGCCGCCAAGAACGCAACCGCGGGCCGCATGCGGCCCGCGGGCCGCGGGTTGAAGACCCTTGCACTAAATACTGCAAAGTGCATGTAATATTGTACCTACTTAGTCTAGGTGCTTTCTGTTTACTGACGAATATAAAACTAATTACAAAACCATATCATTTACATAAAGGGTCTATTTATTCCGTCCAGAAGTCAAGAAAAGTGAAGCTCTCTATTGAAAATCCTCATATCTCAAAATGTTTTTTTCACCATGCTTCATAGGCAGCCGTCAAGGTGGCTTACCAAGCAAATTAATTTTTTATCTTGCCGTGTTTACTTGATCCACATTCGACGAAGCTGTGGCGCACGTGCGTCCGCGCACCTGCCGGCTCCACCCCCGGGCTTTGGGGTGGTTGGCATACAGCTCATAGGGGGTTCTACACCATTAATACGTATCGTGATATTGCTATGTCAATGTCATGGTATGGAAAATACGTGTTTATATTTTGATCAATGTCATTCCTTATTACCTCTCTACATTCTTCAATATCTCCCATTTAATTTGCGGTACGGTCAGTACCATTATTAATATAACGCTACTACTATGAGGCAATATTCGTAAGTTGACTTGAAAAACTCGAAGCAACTCGGTAAAGACAGACCATTAGCCCAACAGCGTAAAATGTACAAAATTACGCGGAAGACAAAACACGTTTAATTGTTTTCTTCCTGTAAAGCGTAAACACTCTGCTATAATCGTTGTCATGAATTTGAAACTCGATCATTTCGCTCAATTGTTTTATTTAACTTTGTTTACAGTTTACACATGTGCATTAATCGACCGATTAGCATTTATGGAACTTCCCTTTTCATGTACTTGCATCGTTAATTGTTTAGCTTTGAGTCAGCGTAAATCTCGGAGGAGCGCGAAGATTAATCGGTCCTCTTCAGATGCTTTTGTTTGGTTTGTAATGTCAGTGCATTAAAGTACACTAAGATTAAACGTACTCTTCTCGACAAATAAACGATGTTTAAGTTCATTTACGTGTCAACACAATTCCGTTTCAATTTATTTTGGTTCGAGTTTTGATTCGAGATATTGGTAATAATGAACATACTTGCTCGTAGAATCGTAGATCATTATCAGAACTATATACCGGAACTGAACTACTTACAAAATTTTAATATTCTTAAAAAGTCATTATGATAATGTCATCATGCTCATTTGACGTAAGTACTAAAAAGTTACCGCAACGCAATCAGATTTGGAAAAACTGTCTCTATCACCACCTATCACTTAATAAAATATATGAGTAAGTATTTCAGGTAATTTTGTCTTGTTGTATTTTGACGGCGCCAGTTAAGTAGCGCTTTATCCAACCGCATAGTGCACGGTACGCCAAGGGCTCATTGGCGATGTTAATACGGTAATGATTATACGTAGGGGCTAGGACAATGATGGCGGACGGAAGCCGTGTCCGCCGGATGTCGCCGCATCAATCGAACCACTCCACCTACCGCGCGCCACCGATACACTATTTAATATCAAATCGGAAAGGGCTTGGACAGAAAAATATAAAAGTCCATCAAAATATCATCGATGAAGATTTTATCCACCTTCTATTTATGGTACGGTAGGTTCTTTAAAACACTGCTCTACAATTTCCTTACGGTAGAGTTAAGTATAGTAGAGAGACGTGCTATCAGTGACGAAATATGTCTCTACCTAATCTCGTAATTATTGCAGAATCTGGCACTTTTTACAATGAGGATTAATCGATTATATCAATTTTGTATATCACATCAAATACTATATCAATATCTGAGTAAATCTCTGTTTAAATTTCTCAAATCCATCAAGAAATGACAAAATTATTAAAGATTTAAAAAGTGAGTTTAAAAAACATGGTCGGCCCTTGCGGATCATGCGATGACGTCACGTGCCACGATCGTCCAAACAAACACCTGCCGCACCGCTGAGCAATGCACGTGGCTGATGACGTCATCAGCCAATCGTGAATTGGGGAGCGTTTTTGAGAATGCGACACGAAAATCGCTCTATCTTCGTAATTTTTGGTCCAATTTCAATAATTCTTTCACTGAAATAATTTATAAATTTGAGATTTTTGCATTCACAATGCTATTTTTACACAATACTAAATAATATACTAGAAAAAATACGACTCGCACCAGATCAATACTCAGACGGGAATCGAACCCGCGACCTTTGGATATCCGGTCCAATGCTCTGACCGCTGAGCTACCGAGTCACTAGTGACATTTCCGAATTTCTTCTAGTATATCCTACGCTGCAAGCCAGCGTTATTTCACCAATGTGAGGAATTACCTCGACATTCAATTGAAATATCTTTCCAGATATTTGGCAATCGATTAAGATGAAATAGCTATATAATTTTTAAATTTGAGATTTTTGCATTCACAATGCTATTTTTACACAATACTAAATAATATACTACAAAAAATACGATCAATACTCAGACGGGAATCGAACCCGCGACCTTTGGATATCCGGTCCAATGCTCTGACCGCTGAGCTACCGAGTCACTAGTGACATCGCCGAATTTACTAGTGACTCGGTAGCTCAGCGGTCAGAGCATTGGACCGGATATCCAAAGATCGCGGGTTCGATTCCCGTCTGAGTATTGATCTGGTGCGAGTCGTATTTTTTCTAGTATATTATTTAGTATTGAAATAATTTATATTGATGTTACTGAAACTCTACATATTTAACTAAAAACCTCGTTGATCCTCATTGCGTATGGCATCGCAAATCTTATATTTTTCTGGCCTCTTTTAAATTGTTCTAGCATAGTAATATTTCATGCTCTACGTGACGATAAAATACTTTTGAGTAAATTATAATGTTATAAAGGATGTCTAATCATCCAATTATATTTCACAACCCATTGTACTTATTTCTTTCATAAAAGTTGAAAGTAAAGTAAAGTAAAGTACGCTTCTATAAAGTTACGCTGAAAAGAACAATGGGGTTGGTAAACTTTTTCGAAGAGAATTGTTTTATATTTATTGACAGACAGTGACAAAGAGTAATCATACCTTTGTTTTTTTTTTGTTTTGAGCAACAACATAGAAAGTCTTTGGAGCAAAGGCATAACCTACGCATACAGCCGTAATAGTGATTTATTGTACTATGCTGTAAATAAAAAATTTAAATTTTTATTTAAATTAAAATGAAGCATTATATAATTCCGCAATTTGTTATTCCTGACTCCAAAGCCAAAAGCTACCAGAAAATATATAATTCACAACAGTTTTGGAAAAGTTTACCAACCCCAATCCTTTTTTTCACGATACAATATGATAAATTGATAATGAAGAAACATATTCAATACATTCAATTACACTAATTTGGTATGATTACGCTTTATTAAATCCTTTTCCTCAAGACTGATTACTACATAGTATATTATTTTATTATTTGCTATCATGTAATTGGGTAGTACTCGTATTACCTTGACTACTTAACGTAGGTACAGAAAACAAAGTGTTTTTGTTTTTATTAGGTACTTTTACAATATATATATAGGTACAATAATAGTTCTATTCATTGTATTACAAGTGAAAACAATTCCAATTTTACAATCCATCACATTTTATTGCACAAACGGTTTTACTATTACAGGCTTCATTATCCGGAAATAGCGTAAAAAAGCGTACTATTGTTGACACTTTCCCACGGGCAACACAAAATAATAATTGCATCTCCTCGCCCAAAAGTCATTACGTGATTGTATGCAGGTCTAACAGCTTATTTTTTTTATTGGTAGGCTCGGTAACAGGCAATGGACATTGTTTATGGCACCTTTGCATTAGCCGCCTACACAATAAAACGTAGATTTGTCTCTCCGTTGCCTTATTGTGCCGGGCACGTAGGGAACCATCAGGACTTTGGGTAAATTCGTCTAAACCAACATTCTCACGTTCTGCATCTATTGTAAACAAAACGCCGGGGACGTTACGTTTCGTTTACCACCTCCATTGTTCTATGCGCGCTTGTGAAATGTAAACAACAGCGTGAAAAATATAATGAGTTTTTTTTTTAATTTCTATCACAAAGAGGTTTGAAATAGTTTTGCTCGACGGTGTCATTGTACTAAAGCATGAATGAATGCCGTATCCGCATATAGTGCAGTGCCGTCACGTATCGGCGGCCGGTTGCCTTTTTCAATTCAGTGATTTTCATAGAATATTTATACGTACGTAGATACGTAGGTAGGTAGACTTTGTACATTTGAAAATAATCTGAAATTTTATATATAGGAAACTACCCGCGACTTCGTCCGTGTGGATTTCATAAAAATCCTATGTTATTCTATGTTTTAATTTCATCAAAATCAGATCAGCCGTTTTTAGGTGATTAGGCGGGTCCCCGCCGTGCTGCCCCCTTTTCCTCTACCCCTCCCGCTCCCTCCAACTCACCCCCTCCCATCATATTAACAGTTCGTAATTCTTCTTGTTTTTTAGAAGAAAAAAAGTCTTATAATTAGTACTTTTACTTACTACTTTATGACACTTTTATGCCATAGATAAATTAAGATAGCAAGCCGAAAACGAAAGAAAATTTTAATTGTATTTCATTTATCTAAATCTTATTTACATTAGAGTTTTGAAAAGCTGGTCCATAAAAAAATAACTTTTAAGTTCTTTCTGTAAGTTTTAAATCCATTTTAGCTCAAAGTGGCCACTTTATTTTAAAACTTACAGAATAAAATGATAACTGTTGATGAGTTATTCAAAAAATATTAGAGATAATTTAAGAGATTATTACATGAGCTTTTTTTTAAATATTGACTTGGTTTACGTGTAATAAAAACAAATGTAGTGGCGTAGCTAGTTTCACTACCTACAGCGCTATAAATAGCCGTGTGCTCGAGGCGTCGTCGGTCGTCCCCTCTGAACTTGTTACTCTATGATACAGGTGCAATGCGGCGCACGGGGCATTTAAGCTGCAGCGCGCAGCGTACTAAGTACCAAACTCGTGCCAACAAGTACACAAAAACAGAACATCGCATGAAATATGAATGGAGATATACCGGGTATGTACAGCTTGAATCTTGGGAAAGGTAATTAATACTTTGAGGAACTTATAATTATTATAAATTTTTACTTTGTAAGTTTTTGGATGTAGAGATATGCTCCGAAAATACTCACCCACTTTAAAAAAATATTTCACCAATAGAAAGTTACACTATCCCTGGTTGACATACTCGTAGTAGGTAACAAACAAATGTTTGATTTAGGGCTGATTTTTCAGTGCCTAGATTTATCTAGGTGATCTAGGTTAAGGCTTAAGTTTAATTCGTTAGATTGAAAATGTTTGTCATACCTATATATTTTGTCTGTCATGTGACTGAAATGAATTTATTTTATTTGGTTAATAATTAAACTGACTGATATCTGTTAACTGGAGGATTGAAAAATCGACCACTAACTAACTTAGATAAGTAGTGCCTGCATATAACTTGACTAATATTTTTGCTTGAAACTTTTTTGGATATACGTTGTTTTAAAGTTTAATCACATAACTGATGAATATTAGTAGGTACTAATTTAATATTAATTTCTAAGCCGATAGTATAGTCATTTGTATCGCTGCTTTTCTGTGACGAAATAAATGAATAACGGAGTGCTTATGAGTCACGTCAACGTCACTAACATCAATGACATTCGGCCTTCCGCTACTTCCGGACCTACGGCGTTGAGCATATCGATCCGCTGGTGACTCATCTATTATCCGGGACGGACACAGAATTGCATCCGGCCCTATTTTTATAAAAAAAAACTGTATGTGTCACTTGCAAGTTGCTACAGGTGTATCTTTTGTCGGAACTTAAGGCATTCTCGTGCCGAAAGGATGATGATTTGTTTATTACTGTGTGGCCTGTCTTCACTGAGTCGCTTCAACTTTCAAGTAAACTTGCGTCAAACGCATGCAATTTGATTGCCTCTCTAAGCCGTCCGTATTCACGTTCAACTGTCTGCTAATATTTTGACACTTTTTTGAAAAGATAGGGCATGCGCTATTGAATGCATCAGAAAGGGAAAGGGAAAGCGAACATATAAAAACACACCTTTAGGCTATTAGGCGTTTTTAAAGCTTAATGCAAGTATGCTTAATTAATTTCTTAGCTTAAAATGCTAATTATTAGCTTTAAGTCTAAGTATTTTGCACTACGTAGCTTTTATCTGTGGAAGCTTGAAATTAGCTTTTCATTACCTTTTATTTTTATACTTACTTAATTTGTAAATGATGCTGTAAGTTATCCCCAGAGATAATAAAATAAAATAAGATAGTAAATAAATATGTATCTTTGAATCGGCAGATAAGTACTAATTAAATTGTCAAATGGATTAATGGAATTTTTTTGCATAAGTAATAAGCTAAGTAAATATAATGTTATTTCCATTATAAACTATTTTTAAACAACAATATATAATCATATTACATTTTTTGTAAACAATTATTTATTTCGTTTATTTTTGATTTTTCTTCTCCATCTCTCGACGGATAAAAATTCTGCATAATTTTAAATTAAACTGGGAGATAAAAGTTTACCCTAAAAAGTTTCCTTACGGAAATTTTAAGCAGTACTCGATGTTTTATCGGTGTAATTATTAACTGTGCTCGCGCACCTTACTTATACACATGCGCTTGCGCAGTCGACGCACGCGCCCGCACCATTGTTATTGTTTTGGCGCGCTTCGTCGCCCTTTGGCGGCCATTACAGGCGAGACCGTTCTCATTGATGAGTTGATGACTGCCATTGTATAATCTATGGATGCACATTTTTACGGAGGTGCCGCGGAAGTCATTGTAGTAAATTATCGTATATTAGCGATGCCTACTTAGCACCCCTTATTTCGTCTACATAACTATTTTTCGTATCTCGTACAGTGTCGTTAGGTAAATACAGTAGTAAAGTGTATCAAACAATGAAGTATTTCCACTTACCTACTTAAATTACTTATTTTTTCATAATCATTATCACTTTTCTTTAACTCAGAGACTTTCGAAGAGTTTATAAAAGTCAAAGTTTTCGGCGTGGACAATTTTTACCTGCCTGGTATTAACCAATTTCCTGAAATTTAAGTGCAATTGCAGGAAATCGGTTTAATTGCACTTAAAATTAACGTTTGAAATAAAATATTATAAACAATACCAAAAATATTAAATCTACAGAAATACGTTTGATATGAGCCTATTTTTTAATAAATACTTCCGCATTTTTAAGTGCACTTATAGAAACATTAAAAAATAAAGAATGATGTAAAGAAAAGACAATGTCTAATCGACGCTAAAACACTTCGTCAACGTAAGCAATCGACGTTCACTTCCTAATTGCTATAGTAATTTAGTTCGCAAGAAAGCCTTCAGTGTGTTTACGTTTCTCGCACTTGATGCGCGCTCCAGTTTCGCATACTAAGTTAGAAAACAAACAAACCTAGCCTTGCTTTAATTTATGTTCATGCTGCACTTACGTGGCTTTCATGACGCCTTTTAAAGCCTATATAAAGGCTATAAAGAAAAATAAATAATCCGGTTTATAGATTCTTTATATATCAAACCATATTAATAACTAAGGAAATATTTGTGAAACTTAGACAAAGTGAACCCAGAATCTCGTTCGTATCAAAGTACGTAAGTATAAAGTAATGAAAATATTTTATTAGTAAAAAACCCGACCGAAGTGATGTTTCGTTTTGATTATAGCGTTCAAAATCCGAAATCTTCTTTGAAATTAAACACTTTTACTTACCTTACTTTTCTTGTTACGACTGCACAGTATTTTGCAGTTCATTTCGGTTCAAACGAAATTTGATCCCACCCCTAAATATCAGTTTCCCTGCCGAAAATTGTTTGTTTGATATTATTTTAATATAAGTATAAAACATAACATCAAAGGTTTGTATTTTGAATACCAGAAAATATTTACTAACTATTTAAAATTTTCCTTGAATGAAAATGCTAAGAACTTAGCATAACGCAAATTAATGAAAACATCGCGTCTGTTGGCTAAAAAATCAAGTATCAAGTTCCAATCTAATGAAGACTATATGGAATAGATAGACATTGACCATACATTCAAGACCGACGTTTCAGCGGAATCCGTATAAGGGTGCGAAGTAAGGCGCCGCGGCCAGGCCAGGGTGTGAACCGCAAATAACTGCGCACACGTTCCCACACACAATTATGACCTGTGGCGGGTCGTTAAGCAAGTCTTGTCGTTACTAAATATTGACGGCTCCTTATTTTCTACATATCAGTAAATTTTTACTTCGAAAATCATGTCATTAGGAATTGAAAAGCATTTGAAATGCATTTGAATTGACGCATTATATTAAGATGAGAATAAACCCATGGACACAAAACTGAAACGTATTATAAATCATCAAAACCCAACTCATCACTACCCACGGACACCAAAAAAATACCACCTAGGCTAATACTTAATACACGATTACAGTGATTACCACCAGCCTTACCCACCAGCATACATTCACTGAGCCAACTGGTACAAAAAGGTGGTCAATAGACAAATCAACAATAAGACGCGAACAAAAGACAATCAAGCTGTGATGCAATAAGATGGCGCTTGCTAAACATTCTGAGAACAAAGAACATAGCAAAAACTGAAAATTAATTATGGGGACATGAATTTAGAAATTGACACTCATTGAATAAAACTTAATACAAAATATTTAACTTTAAACGGTCAGTAAGTGTTTGTTACCTTTCACTTTCACTGACGAAAATCTGTGCTTTTTACAATAATATTATGTTCCATCAACCACCCCTCCTCACAAGCTCTAGTAAGTGACACTATCCAAACAATGTGCTTTAACCCGTAAGCTCTCCATTACACGGCGTGGGAATCGCCACCACCGTCCAACCACACCAAATTATTAAAAGAAATATTTACATACTGCCTACTTAAAAGATTGACCAGCGCTGTTTGCGCTGACAAGTCGCGCTGTAGCACAAACACGTATGCGTGTAAGCGAGTATTTTTCAAAGTTTGTGGGAAAACTCAACCCGCCACAGCTGACTGGGGTGGGTCAATATTGATGTTTGGACTGTATGAGAACCATGGCTGTTTGGCGATTGGTGTCGACTCATGAATGAGGGTTGCTTTCTAAATTATAGGGAGATAGAACATTCAATATTGCTGTTATAAGTTCTAATTCCTGCTTTTAATTAAGTCTATCAGCTATTTTAATATGAATATAATGTATTTATATTCAAGTTGTTTAGTACTAAATTTAATACTGAAAATGTGTAGCTTTGAAGTTAATTCAACTGTTAAATGTTGACGATTATGACATGTAAACACTTCATTTTGAAAACCCTCTAAGTGCTAAGCAAATCGTCATTTTAGACCACAAATCCACTTTTATTTATACAATGAATTACGTAATTGAAATCCATTTCCAATCTCTAAGTATATTTATTTTTAAAGTAACGGTAATTGATTGCTGTTACGAATTTAACAAGAAAAAGACATTCAGCATTTAACTTGAAGTGTTAATGACCTGTTATATACAGTACTTGCAATCGATTTAAGTAATAGACACAGAAGTCGCCATAACTTAATCTTAGTTCACTCCCAACTTCCCAACAAAACATCATGTCATAAACAGTTTATTTTTCAGTTACAAGCAACAATAATATTTATTTTAATATATCAATTCCCTCTGTTGATTCCGTATGGTTGCAAATAACTAGTAGAAGTAAGCAAAAGCTTCACCAGATACTAACATATTCATCAGACAGGTTAAATAAAGTTAAAGTATTTATTTTGTTATTCAAAACAGTTCTCTAGGGAAACTCCCGCGTAAATACTACCTACTACCGACCGAAAGAAATGCTGAGTTATTAGCAGAAAACTACGGAAAATTGCTCAAGTTTGCCAATTACGTAACAATTTTCTTTTGTGACGACCATAGAAAAAAAAGCTTCATGGAGCGTTCCGAAGATGTTCGTTTCAGTGTCGGTACCCGTAGCACAAACAGCGGCCCAATCGCGCTAATTTTCAACGATAAAACCAAAACCGATAAATCGTTACTGTTTCAGTTTAGCTTAGAAAAATACTCTCTTTAATTTTCTTAAAATTGTTGAAAGCTATGCAGGATGCCAATCTTGGACAATTTAAATGAGAATTTTAAAGCTAAACCAAAGATTATGTACTTATTAGGTAAAAAAATACTTATAACCTAAATGACAACATAACGATTTTGGTTGTATGGTTCAGAATTAGCGCGATAAGTAACGCGCAAAACATTAATAAGTAATTTTTTATGGGAAATTTGTACAGCGCCATCTATCGCCGAAAAGCAAAATGAAATTTTCCATAGATAATTACTCTATCGAGTACTTTTACGCGCGTTTTTTTTTCTCGATAGATGTTCGTGCTATGGGTACAGTTTGCACCCCAGCGAGCGCCCGCCGCGACGCCGCGCGCCGGTGCATCCCCCCGCGTATATAAAATCTGTGCGTGTATAGTACCCGCGCTTTTTGTCTGTTCTAGGCTTTAATTCTGGTTGTTTATTACTCCTTCCTGTGGGGTTTTCTCATAGGTATCATGTCGGCATCTGCTAACAAGCTTGTCGCATGATCCACGCGCTAATTCATTACTCGCTGTGACGGCTAATTAGATTGGTTCACGTACAAACAGACCGTGACATTTGCCACGGTCATACCATATCTTCAGTTCAGGGTTCCATAGTTAAATCATTTTAAAGGCAACAGCGTTAGCGGATAACTTATATAATAGAGAAACAGTAAGTGCAACTGAAAATTATACTCAGCAATGTCTTCTTAACCGACAAAAAAAAGGAGAGGTTCTCAATTCGATTGTATTATATTTTTATCGATGTTCACTCATAACTTCCACATTCATGGACCTATTTTGATGATTCTTTTTTTATTTGAATGAGTTTTCTTTCGAAATGGTCCTTTAATTTTATTATCGGGTCGGTAGTTTTCAAGTAATCCTGAAAATTCTGACAATTTTAGGTTAACAATGCACGAGTTTTTACGGATTTTCAGACATAACTTATTTGTATATGAACCGATTTCAGTTATTCTTTTTTTTTTTTGTTGAAAGACTTGGCCTATGAAGGCATAACGAAGTTCCAGTGGTAAAGTGTGGTAAACATATTTTTGAACATAGACAAAACAATATTACATCAGAAACATGACCTGTACCCGTAGCACGAACAGCTATCGAAAAAAATAACGCGCGTAAAATCATTCGATAGATAAATTTTGTATTGGAAATTTGTACAGCGCCATCTATCGCCGATAAGCGAAATGAAATTTTCCATAGAGAATTGTCTATCTAGTAATTTTACGCACGTTTTTTTTTTCTCGACAGCTGTTCGTGCTAAGGGTACTGAATTGTAGTTGTAGTTTGTAGTTTTTAACCGACATAATTTTTGTACAAATATTTTATAAGCAGCAAATGTACGGAACTATGATTATCGCTCAGATTAAAACGTATCACAGGAAAGGTTTCTGCACTCTTTAGATGGAAATCAATTTTAAAGTTAAATGGAACTATTTTCGTTATTTTAAATAAAATAGCACGAGATAAACCCCAGAATAGATTTTTTACCATGTAGAGGAAAATATTTACACATTTTACTGGGAAATTTAGAATAGAACTTTAGATACGGGAGCAAAAAGATGGTATTATGAAGCCATAGTTATTTTTAATTTTAAACAAAATTTTCCTTGGCAATAGTAGCGTACGAGAAGATATTAATAATGACAATAGTATAACGACGAGTAATAATTTAATTAATAGCGCATAAAAAAGGTAGTATGAAACCTTTTATTCAACTTTATACACAGTTTTCCTTGGCAATAGTAGCGTACGAGAAGATATTAATAATGACAATAGTATAAAGACGAGTAATAATTTAATTAATAGCGCATAAAAAAGGTAGTATAAAACCTTCTTTATTCAACTTTATACACAATTTTCCTCGGCAATAGTAGCTTACGAGAAGATATTAATAATGACAATAGTATAGAGACGAGTAATAATTTAATTAATAGCACAGAAAAAAGGTAAGTAGTATAAAACCTTCTTTATTCAATTTTAGAAACTGTAGCGAACGAGAACAATCGTATAGAGACGAGTAATAATTTAATTGATAGCGCAGACAAAAAAAGGTTAGCATAAAGCCTTTTTTATTCAAACTTTAAACACAGTTTTCCTTGGCAATAGTAGCGTACGAGAAGATAATGTATAAGACGAGTAATAATTCAATTGATAGCAGAGGGTCGGCTGATTGGCCCATCATTCAATAACCGCCCGGCGCCTCCGGTGGAGACACGCTATGAATACATACAGCTACTACGTAATATAATATCTCATTACAATCACAAAGTTATTCACGAGGTAATTTGGCATAATTGCGATTGGACGACGCGGCAACAAAGCGACTAACCTTGTGTTGAGCATGTATGGAGTTTGATACCCATCTTTATTTGATCAGAAGTTGTAATAAATTATTTAAATACTAGCTGCCCGCCCCGGCTGCGCGCGGGTGGCGCCATCTATTAGTTACCTAAATTGCTATTTTAAATGACGGAAAAGGGAAACATTGATTTTTTACGTCTGAAATTTATCTTTTATACAAACCTTGTACTGATAATAACAAACACAACAAAAAAAGAATTAACTAATTCTACATTTCGACGATTTATTTATTTTCATTATAGATATTTAGGGAAAAGGAAAAGATCAAAGAAATAAAAGGTTGAGTACTTCATATATTAGACAACATCACCATGTCGCATTGAACCCAAATGAGTTAAGGAAATAGGAGACAACAACGGTAGGTATCACAAACACCCAGGCGCCCAGACACCTTCGCCCGGCTGGGGAAATTACCCCGACCGAACCCCAGAAATAGCGATACCTACTACCTACACCTTTAAAACTTATGTGCAACCCAATGACCACGGAGATCGTCAATTTCGATATGTGACTTCCGTAATCCACGCCACGACAGAGCGTATGATTAACAAAGTGCAGTTTTGTGACGTAAATATAAAACATTCAAGGTGAAAGGTGTGGTTTGCCTTGAGAGGCCTTGGCTCTACGCTCGTTATCAAGGATATCCTATAGTAAAATGTAAATGCAATCGGGTCGGCTGTATCTACTAGTGCCGGGAATTCCATAATAAGTAAGCGGATGTAAGGCATTCCCAATTAATTTTGTCCTTTATTGGTACTAAAATTAACTATTTCAAAAGTTAAAATTTCAATATACGTGCATACATGCAGCACTATAATTAAAATAAATCAGAGCATACAATAAAAAAAATAGATGATCTTGTTCTGGCTAGTGACGTATTGTCATGGATTTCATAAACGTATTCTACCGATAAGGTAGTTAACCTAATGATACTTACTTTAAGATTAATAAATTAACGATAAACATTGGATTAGTATAACCACCCGCTAGTACAAATTAACATAAAGCTCATGAGTTGATTATACTTTTCTTCGGACTCATAAGTAAGTATGAGGACGTATACGTAACACATACGAGTACGCAAGCAAGTACGGGGACGTACTACGTAACACACAAGTAGGCGCCGCCGCCGCCTCGGTCGCTGAGATGTCACCGGAAGTTTGTCCAATTTGCTCATTAGAGCCAGACCTTGCGCTGATTAGGTCTACGATCACAGATATTGGACGATGAAGTCACCGTCTCCGGCTGGTAAACTGGAAAACAATACTTTGTTCCAGTTCCGAAATCCGATTGCTTTTTCAAATTTTCACTTGCTAAAGTAAATATGCCAAACTGATATAAATATTGTTAGTTAATAAACGGGAAAGTCGTGTCAGTGAGTTTTTATAAACTAAACAAGTTATTAAAAAAAAAACAAAAAACCGACTTCAAAAAACCTACCTCTAAAAAGCAAGAAATAATATTCGTAATAATAAAAATACGTCTATTGAAGTCGGGTGGGGCTTTTAGAATAAAAAAAAGGAATTTGTACTCCAGCCCCACCCGACTTCAATAGACGTATTTTTATTATTACGAATATTATTTCTTGCTTTTTAGAGGTAGGTAGGTTTTTTGAAGTCGATTTTTTGTTTTTTTTTTCTAACAATTTTTTATTTTTTTATTTTTAGTGTAGGTACCTTGTTGGTAAGGTATATTATATTAGAAAAATCGGCTCAGCCAAACGTAAGATAATCGCGGAGAAACATACTTAAATACGGGTCAAACTGAAAACCTCCTTTTTTAAGTCGGTTAAAAACTACACTTAAGATATCCCTCTTCCAACAAAAAAATAATTATCTTATTCAGTTCATAAACAAAGAAGTAATACGACTAATCATCGAGGTAATTCACACAAAATCATACTATTTTCGTGCTTTTTTCAAAATTACTTGAAAAGTACTGAACCGATTTCCAAATTTTAAAAAATGGGACCAACTTGGGAGTGTACCTAATGTAATAACGTGAATCATTTCAATCGGTCCAGCCGTCTTCGAGTAATCGGTGGACATACACAAACAAAAAAACAAATATACAGACGAACATAGAACCTCCTCCTTTTTTGGAAGTCGGTTAAAAAGTAAGCACCTTAGTGCTTGCTTTTTTTTTTGACTTCGATTATTTTCTATCAGGTAGTATGTACCCTTAGCACGAACAGCTATCGAAAAAAATAACTCGCGTAAAATCATTCGATAGTTAAATTTTGTATTGGAAATTTGTACAACGCCATCTATCGCCGATAAGCGAAATGAAATTTTCCATAGAGAATTGTCTATCGAGTAATTTTACGTGCGTTTTTTTTCTCGATAGCTGTTCGTGCTAAGAGTACAGATCTTAATTAGACTACCTGATAGAAAATAATCGAAGTCAAATCAACAAATATGTTTATCATTGATCGTAATTTAGTTAATGAATGTAACTTTTAACTGCGTTTAAAAGGAATTGTAATAATTTCATGCATTCTCCACGATCAGTTAAAGTGACCTATCTATGTAATGAGGTAGTTCCTCATTGTGTTTTTATTGAAGATGAAACAAAACCGTGAAATTGCACGCGCCCCGAGAATGTGTTGCATTATTCAGCAGTTGAAACGAAGTGCATTCTTTTTATTATTAAACTTGTCTCTAACAAGAAAAAATCAGCTGCATAATGCAAAATTGGTGTTTAAAACTAACACCATCAACTGGCTATTTACATCTACAGCCCAGTTACATTCAGGTCCGATTCCCAAAACATGACAAAGTATTTGTGCATAGATAATGCATTCACATTCTGGCATTGCACATTGTAAAATTATGAATGTTACAGAAACAAAAACAGAAATAGATTTTAAGCCATTTAAAATAAACCAAATCAATCTCCTTACTTACTCTTTTTTCATAAAGCTAAGCACACTCGGACAAGTAGTGTGCGCACTCAAGTTTCGCGTGCCGTCGTCGGACATCCGCGGCATTTCCTGCGCACGCGCCGGCACGCGCTCGGCGACGACGTCCGGCGGCAGTTTTTGTCTTTGCTTAATTACTGATGCTTTACAAGCACCGGCTTAACGTGGTGTAGACAGGTATCATACAAATAGGAGTAATACAAAAAATCGGATTCCGTTTTGTAGCGGAAATAAAGGTTGTAGAAGTTTTTTGATATGAATGAATGTATGAATTTATTAATTTTACCAGAGTGATATTTTTTTACGAGTACCCTAGTATAGAAGTTGGTATAAATAAGGGCAAGGTGTGTGTTGCGTCGTCGAGTCTGCAGATTTGCTTGGTGCATTGCTTGCTGAGTATGCTAAACTGTAGAAAACTTAAAAAACACTTGTCTTGTGAATATTATACGGCTTAATATTACACACATTCACAAATAAATATACTTAACTACCACAAAATCTTATAAAAATGCGCCGTTGTAATTCTAAGCCGCAAAATATCGATTCATTTCTTTAACCGTGTTATGACGGCGCTAATGAAGTATGTTCATTTCTGTGATGATGTGCATCCTCTTTAATGATCTCAACTCAAGTCCTTTGTCTAGGAGGCGTGGGCCACGGAACAAGCTGTTAGCGCCCGTTCGCCGCGCATTGCGTCCATCCTGCCGCGCTAATTCTCAGGCGTCACTTGAGGATTCAACCCAAAAAAATATTTTTTCTGGAGATTTTCATCACGCTTTGTTTAAGAGGAAACACCATGGTGAAAAGAGTTGTTGTAAATTTTCCTTTCGTCATTCCTAAATATTCGATTAAAACGCTTTGCAATATTGCCTAGAATGGGCTAAGTATGCATTTTCCAATAGCTTTTGTGTAACCAGCTAACACTGACCCAAATTCTCGGAAGTGATCGCGATCTGTCGGCGGTTCCGACCACGTTATTGACAACGCACATGACGCACATCGTGGATTAACTAAAAACAAACTGCTAAATAGGGGTGTCACTTAAGAACAATAAAAACTTGAATCCGTCAACACGGCATCTCAAAATCTAATAAATCAAGTTAATTTTATACCAAATTTCAGCAGTTTAAGTCTGTATGTCTGTCTGTTCCGATTTCACTTCTAAACTGCTGAAATTTGGTATAAAATTAGCTTGATTTATTAGATTTTGAGATGGCGAGTTGACGCATTCACAAATTGAAATTCGTCAACTCGCCGCTGGGCCAGATTCGATATGGCGAGTTGACGAATAAGTCGATTTTTTATATCAAAATTCTGAATTTTTCAGTGTATTTGAGAAGAAGAATAAATAAAAAAAAATATTCAAAATTTATTACATGTAGGATTCTTAAACTAAAATTCCACACTAGGTTTAGCCTGTATCGTGGTAATCTTGTTGTAGGTATCTACAGCAACTTTGACTATAAAATTTGAATAAAAAGAGCAATAAACTTCTAAATTTATTTAAAAATATATAAATAAAGTTTTTTTTTAAATTTGCCATAAATTTTTAGAGTTTGTAAAGAACCAATAGGCACAATTTCAGTAAAAACAAAAGAATCGTAATTATAAACATCAACTAAAACAAAGGAATTGAAAATTTTGTATAACAGAGTCATTTAAAACTCATACTTACAGCTAGGGTTACCAACATGTCTTTGGCGAAATATAGTATTTTTCAAATTAATCTATAAAAAATATAGTACACTTAAAAAAAATATAGTATTTAATAGGCAAATTTATTTTTTTACTTATTCATTTTTATTAAAACTATATTTTTTCAGTTTTTGCATTTTTCAACAAGTTTTGGATATTTTTGGAGTCTTTTTTGTATCTATCGCTTTTTAATCGGCGTTAGCGGCGCACTTGAGTTGAACTTGACGCACTTTCGCTATCGCTACCACTTTCCAAAACTAATTTATCTAAGACTTGAGTTATATTTTCTCAAAGAAAGAACAATGTTATATTTTGCACATGATTACCAACAAAATTTCAAAACAAAAATAGAGCAGAACAACCAATGACCAAACTATCGTTTGAAGCTTTTGAATTTGACATCGATGCCATTCGATGCAATAAGACAGATACTTTCAGAATTCAGATACGATATACACTACACTTTATCGAATCAGTCAAAATGCACGATCACAAATTTAAAAAAATTAAAGATTTGTTTCTTAGCGTTCGATGTTAAAAATATAGTATTTTTGCGTACTATATATTTCTTCAACAGTATATAGTACGCAGGCCCGAAATATAGTACAATACTATATATTATAGTACGGTTGGCAACCCTACTTACAGCCTACTCAGAGACGTCAATTAAGTTTAATGATTCATTAAAATTGGTGCTATCTCTTTCTTTTCCATAGTGATAGTATAAAGCGACAATATATTTAGTGAAGCATTAAACTTAATTGACGTCTCTGAGTACGGCAGTTAGGTACTGATATGCCATTTTATTTCGCGAAAGTTTGTTTGTTTATATTTACTCTATTTCTACGTAATAAATCGTTATCAAATAAAATAGCAGCCCTACGTTTACAATACAAACTCTCAAACCAATAATCCTCATTTTTTCCAAACGATATAACCTTATTTTGTCGATTGCGTTCGGCGGAGCTAAATACAGGGGACACAATACCAACCAACCTTTTTGAGTCGCCGATTCCATTTGAAGGTTTTTTTTTGCGGATTCGGAAGCCACAGGTAGTGGGCCTAGATCCGCATGCTTTTTGTGCACCTATTGTGATTTCCTAATGTTTACAAATTCGCAATTTGTAAAGCAATAAATGTCAGTATGCATCAGCTGTGTTACGTGGCCTATTGGGTATAACTAACAAACAAGAGTGGAGTGTTTTCGGTTATTTACCAAGTTATCCTCCATACAATATTTGTTTTAAATGCGGACTAACTTTTTTTTAACCCACTTTTTACATCTTCGCGCGTGTTCTATCTGATACTGATTGAAATAAATCACTTCGGATAAGTTCTTAGTGTTACAAAGTAATGATTACTTATACACATATTACTGATTTATTGATAAGTTTAGATAATTGAGTTTTATTGGCCCAGCGATTGCGGAGGTTAAGCAACGTTCGTAAGGGTCGGTCATGGGATGGGTGACCAAAAATTTTATTATCTCGAGCTCCACCGTGCTTCGGAAGGCACGTTAAGCCGTTGGTCCCGGGTGCATTTTGTAGTCGTTAATACCCACCAATCCGCATTGGGCCCGCGTGGTGGGTTATGTCCCGTCCTCTTTACCCACCCATAAGGAAGGCCTGTGCCCCAGCAGTGGGGACATTAAAAATGGCTGATGGACAATTGAGTTTTATAGGGCTTGAGTTGAGTATTATTCAATTAACGACGTTAGAATCATTATGCATTACATCTTAACAATACAAATACAAACAGCCATACATACCTACTGCGAATAAGGCTTCGAATAGGCATAGATTCATTTGATAGAGCCTAGCTACCTACTTAATACCTTTTTAAATCGAAGTTTTCGTAATCTTTTTCAGCGTTATTTAAGTTATAATATTTGAGGAGAAAAATTGTTTGGTTACACAAGCGATATTAATTATTCATTTTATTATTAGTATTTGGTAGACCAATTGATCTACTAAATAGTCATCTACAAAAGAAGTCTATTTAGATGTCTTTTGTAGATGACTACACTTTATTCGTAGCGTAATCATTGAAAGGGTTTGCTTCAAATCCATAGAGCGTGAATCGTTGCAATACAACTTACATACACGCGTGAATTCTCATCCATTCATAGAACCCATATTCCAATCGCTAATGGATTTACTCCAATTGCTGTTATCATGAATAGCGTCCCTTTACGTGTAACGGGACCATAAAATCAATCTTTATTTGATCGGATTTACATGCGCAAAAGACGAAAACTCAAGCATATGAATTCGTTTTCAGGGTTCCGTACCCAAAGGGTATTATTGGTATTGGTATTGGTGATGGGCTCTTTTCTCCGCATTTAGACTCCCATTTGGTCCGTTATGCGTGAACATAGCATTGGAATGGCTAGTCAAGCCATCCCAGCTCCTTCCAGAAGCGCAGAAGCCTCCTGGGGCGTTCACAGGCTTCTAGGAGCGACCTCACGTCTTTGAGGATTTCTGCCCGGTGTGCGGCCAAACCCACGCACTCCAGGATCACGTGGGCGGCTGTTTCCTCTGCGTCCAGGCATCCTCTACATAGGGGACTGTCTGTCGCATTCATGATGAATAGTTGTCGATTTAATGCTAGGTGACCTGTAAGTGTACCTACAACTATTCGGAGGTCTGGACGATTAAGGCTGAGCAGTTTACAGGTCAACCGCGGCGAGAAGGGTTCCGTTTTTCCGTTTTTCCCTTTGGAGAGATAAGACTCCGCTGTCCGTCTGGCTGTCTGTCTGTCTGCCTGTCACCAGGCTGTATCTCATGAACCGTGATAGCTAGACAGTTGAAATTTTCACAGATTATGTAATTCTGTTGCCGCTATAACAACAAATACTAAAAACAGATTTATATTAATATTTAAGTGGGGCTCCCATACAACAAACGTGGTTTTTTCCGTTTTTGGTACGGAACCCTTCGTGTGCGAATCCGACTCGCACTTGGCCGGTTATTAGCTGACCTCTTTTGTGAGTAACTGACGAATTCTTTTTATCTAATTAATTGTGCGATTATAAAAAGAATAAACATGGCTGTTCGCTTATTTTCCTTATTTTACTCAAAAAATACTCTTCTAATAATAATCCCAAGTACTGTTTTACACAATCTTAATATTTTAATCGTATCTATACCAAAAGCTATTAAATTGATTATGTTTCTTGTGACGATTCACCTTACTCTAAGTTTAATTGACAACATTTCAAAATTTTTGTCCACTGTTTTTATTTGTTATTTAGAAATTACTGATGAAAACAAAAGACACGTATTTTTTTCTTTTCCAATTAAGGTACCTTGTAAAAAATGAAAACATGTGAATTCCAAGAAAGCGTATTTTCCTTCTGTTTTGTACTAATTTAATTACATATTAGTTTGTTACAATTAAATCCTCTAAAGCAATTATTTTAAAATCTAACACACGAAGGTTCAGTACACGAAAGGTTTGTTCCTAAAACAACAAGAATTTATAAAATAAAAGAACACTAAACGTTTCTTCAAAAATCCAGTCACAAGGAAGTTATTTGATACAAAGTTTGACCTCTAGAGGTCAGGTTACCTGGACGACCAATTTAATGCCCAGAAAAACTAATGAGCAGGTACGTACACAATGACAGGTATGCAGAAAGGTCACGGTTTGTAGAAAAAATTATCAAAATAAATAATTATATGTTGCACCATTTTGATTACGATGGTTTCATTCCATCATACGTCAACTTTTTTGCAATTTGCATTTATTGCAATTTGAATATTATAAAAAAATATTGTATAATGTACGTAATATTGGTGATTTTCGTTTAAAGATTTATAGCTAAGTATACTCTAAAAGGAACATGATAATGATTATGTTTATCCGACGAAGTACTGATGACTTAAGTAATGAGTTGAAGTAATGACTTTCCATAACTGAACTAAAGAAATAAAGAGAGTTTTCCGTAAAAAAAACTTGTCCATGAGTTATTTTTGATGTCCCCACTGCTGGGGCACAGGCCTTCCTTATGGGTGGTAAGGAGGATGGGCCATAACCCACTAGAAAAACTTAGGTAATACGTTGATTTAGGCCAGTGACACACCGAGTAACCTAACCAGTGCTAAGGCACAGTCTAGTGGCTACGGTAAACAATTAAAAAAACAAACTGTTTGGATACAAAAAGCGTAAAACGGGTCATTACGGAGCAAAACGGGTCCAGTAAAAAAGGGAAACAAACAGGTAGGCAGGTGTCGTCAACCGTGGCCGCGAAACGGAGCGGCGACGGTGCGGCATGTGGCGGAACTAACAAGTGCGTGGTATTTACATTTACCGTACGTATGTACGCACTGTACCGCCCGCCCGCCCGCGAAAAACTATCAATGGATGTTCGATGTAAGAGGGAATGCGATAAACAGAATTTCATTCAGCTTTACTAGTTATCATACAATTATTGTGTCATTAGCCAACTAGTAAGTAAAAGGTAATGATTTTTCAGTAAATCATCCATTCAATTACTAATTGTAACTGCTGTATCCAAATAGTAGAGGAGCTATTTTCACATGTCACTTTTATGCGGTACATATCAATATCGATATTTTTCTTAAAACAAACTCTAGTAAAAGTTACTCGTACTTATAGACAAATAATTCTTTCCAAAGAATTATTTGCCTAAATAACTTTTACTAGCTTCCAAGCAAGAGCTAACAAATTTATCCGACACAACACCAAAATAAAAGAAAAATCTAATAATTATGTTGATAAAAAAATATGTCAATGTCACCCACACTAAAATCATACTTTTCACTTTATCCACTTATCATTTAAATTCTTTCTTCCTAGTTTGTATGATGACCACTGTTCTGTATATAATAAATAATTTCATGTAGGTACTTAGTTTAATTTTTTAGAAATGTGTTGTTTTTTATTACAATTATAAGTTAATTAATTACATTACATAATTAATTAAGAACATTTTATAATATCACTCCTTTTTTAAACAAAAACAAAGCACCATAAATAAACCAAATAGAGTCAGTAACCTGGCGCTATAACTGTAAACTCAATTTATTAAATTTTATTACAATTGTTCTCAACGGCTGTGTGAAAGTAATTAAAGTTGGTGCGAATTAGCGGTCTCTGAACGGAGTTTATGAACTCTCTTGGGAGCTCTTGGGTAACTTCGTGTTTTCATTAGATTCTGCTTAATGTGGGAATTTGTACTCGCAAATGCCCAATTTATATGGAAGCAGGTTGCGATAATACTTACGAGATGTTAATTTTTTTAGTTTTTGTTAAAAATAATAATAAAAATTGTTTACATAATGCCTCCAAAATAAAATTCTACTTACAATATTAGGTTACTTATAAAAAAAAATACCACAGAGACAAAAGGTCAGCTTATGAGCAGGATTAAGCACTGCTCCGCGCTGATTTTCAGCCACCCCTCTAATTGTTAATTACAAAAATACTTATCATTGCTTACACAAAACCTAAAACTATTTTTGTTGAGTTCACCATACTTGTAATGTTTAAACAAATGTATCGACGCAACCCTGAATTCGCGAAAAGACATAACAGACAGTTTAGACAGTAGCTTTTTTGTGGTTTATTTCGTACAGCAAGTTGTTTATAACAATAAACTCGGGTAAACAAAAAAATATGATAGGTATAAATATAAAAAACTAAAAAGCTTTCTACTATAAATAAAAAATTGTTGGACCATTACGTTTCTTATATTCTTGAACATCGTTCCTAGTTGAATTAAATTATAAAAAAATCACTTAGGTACATACTTCACAAAAAACCAAAGATTTGTTTTGAAAATTTTTACCTATTTAAAAACACTAAGTTAGCCCGGAAAATATGGCTGAAGTAAAATATTAAATTGCAAAGTTGCAATATAAAAGTCAAAATATGTAAAATGACTGTAATTTTAAATTTGTCATGATCATGATTTCGCGAGGCTTTTCGAGCTGCCAAAGATTGGACAACAATCAGCAGGCTCGTTCTGCAAAAAACCCTCCGGAGGCGATTTGGTCAATAGTGCCGGGTCGTTAGTGCCGCCCGCCGCTCGGCACTTCGGCTCGGCACAGTGGTAATATTTACTTTGTCCAGCGGCACGCTCCCTATAATCCCGAATAACGAATTATGAAATGAATGAAAAACCACGGTTAAGCTGTCGGCGATCCTAAACATAATGTTTGATTGTGTCCTAATGACAAGGCGCGGACTCGTAGCCACCTTTTATGTGAAGCCGACTGATATTAGCGCAACAATAATTGAATATAACGTTTATTTCTTGAGACATAAAGTTGGGAATGTAGTTGGGGGGTAATTGCTGGCAGTGCTTCTACTAAGGAGGTCCTCGTAATTGAACAATCATCTGCCTAGAGTAGAGCGGGCCCGTTGCGGTGAGCGACGCATCGAATATAAATGAAGTTTACTATTTGTTTTGTTTATTTGTTTAGACTTATTTTTGTAAGAGATTGTAAAAGGAATTAGATAGAGGATTGGCGTTGCTTGTTACCCTAATATTCCTTTTACTGGTTCATTATTAGTCAGCGAGTCTTACTATAATTAAGTAAGAGAAAAGAAAAAACATAAGTTTTCAGAGACGTTAACACGAAGATTGGGCAAACACCCTTGATGAATTGTTTTCTGGCAAACACCCTTGATGAATTGTTTTCTGCTTATTTCACTTCTTCAATACAATTACAAATTGCATACATGTTATAAATAAATACTATTAAATATCTATCCGTGCAATCAGCGCTGCGATTAAGCTCCACTTTAACCTAATTACCCAATGTTACAGCATTGGTCGGTACCGGTAACGGTAAGTTAGCCAATAATACAATTTAACTAGTTATTCGACCCACAACGACGAAGTCTAAGAGCTGGAGTGCTAAATTTTATTAATACTTACTCTTCCATAAATATATAATACTTATGCTTTAATTTTAATTCAATCTAAGTACTTAGTTTTCTTACAGAAAGTTTGTCATCTTGCTGTTCAGTGGATTGTTACCGACTTTGGGTACATTTTAAAATTTTCAGCATTTTCACTTATTTACTCACATCTTAGTTTATTATTTATGTGTAAAAGTTTATTACAAAATATGTCGCAGTTGGAGGCACACTAAAGCGGACCTAAGCAAAAGTGAAGAAAGTCTAGCATTTTACGAGTAATAAACAATATTTGAAGTTACACGATGTCCAACAAGAAAACCAGCAGAGAATTTTTGCTCACTACTACGGACAATACGATTAGAATAAAGTGGTTAAATTGAGCCAGCAGTTGTTGGTGAAAAATTTGGAATGTTTTCAAAGATTTGAAAATTTTCGAGAAAACTTCTGGACTATTGAAATTTTTTAAAATTAAAGTTTAAAGTGTATATACAGAATATGGTAGAAATGAATTTATTTGTTTTTGTAAGTTGTACTTTGATATTTTATCATGTTCCAAAGTTCCGGAAGTTTTCAGGAATATTTCCTTAGAAATGGAAACTTACCTGGAAGATTTCATCCCTATACAAGCCCTCTATTTTGCCCTATTTTTTAAATATGTGGTAAGTTTTGTACTTCTTCTGCTGGACACATCGTTTGTTGTGACTGGCCCTCTGTCTACGTATGATCAATTTAATGTGTATAGTAGAAGCACGTGGGATGCAGCGTGTGGGGTGTGGACTGGGCATTGACTAAGGCGGCGTGATTGCAGAGACCAGCGCCACCAATATTGTAGGCTGTATCTTAAACTTTATAGCAAAAATATCACAAAATTTGTAAGAGTATTTTAAAATGAATGAAAGACAATAATGACACCTCGATTTTCCAATTTTTATTAAAAAAAAAAACGAAATAGACTACCTATCTTTCGTGCCATCATCATCGTACGGCAGATTTTTTATAATTGATATTTTTAAGGGTAATAGACCTGGGTACTTTATTGTCTACTTTCAAAATCCATCGCAATCGCTTTCATTTGACAGATGGACGTGAACCACTAATACTTCTTTTGGCACAAATAAAAACTTACAAAAGAAATGCAGCAATATGTCACACTATCTGTCAAATGAAAGCGATCGCGATAGATTTCGAAAATTGAACAAAAAGTACTACGATTACAAAGAAACAAATCTCCTTGATATCTGTTCATGGTCCTTCGAGCCGGACATAAAGAGATAGAGTTAGGTATAAAAAAACCATCCCCCGTTTGTGTTGTCACGTAAAAATACGTATGAATTATTTAGGTACCTAGGGCCTCATTAGCGCATAGGATGTAGGTTAGGCAGGTCGTTAGCTCGACCTTGCGCTGTCCCGGCGAGTCACGCCCGCCGTGAATCATGTCTGCCGTCCTCCGGGACGCACGCTATACCCACTTTAGTGCCAATTAGTTCACTTGCATTACAATAATAAGTAAAATATTTTCGGCAAGTTATGTTGTTTTGGCACGAACGGAACGTTGATTTGTCTCTTACAATAAAATAATTAATTTGCTTGCACTATAACTGCAAGCGGACACTACTATAAAATGAGTAATTAACCCATGCACAAATCCAATAAGTATCGGATCGGGAGCTCCTATTCCTGTCGTTCCCAGAACGGCTCGGAAGCGCCCGGACGGCCGCCTCTTATTAATGGCCTGTTTAGGACTCCTTTGTCTGTCGTCCTGCTATTTCAATGACTACAACAGGAAACACATTTTATGTCTAACTTTAATGTGATATCGATGGCGACTACTATATACACACAAAGTTTTCACGACATTATGAAATTACTTCGGATTAATAAATTAAAAGTTTTAAATTTGAGATTTTTGCATTCACAATGCTATTTTTACACAATACTAAATATCTGGATAGATATTTCAATTGAATGTCGAGGTAATTCCTCACATTGGTGAAATAACGCTGGCTTGCAGCGTAAGAGTAGGATATACTAGAAGAAATTCGGCGATGTCACTAGTGACTCGGTAGCTCAGCGGTCAGAGCATTGGACCGGATATCCAAAGGTCGCGGGTTCGATTCCCGTCTGAGTATTGATCTGGTGCGAGTCGTATTTTTTCTAGTATATTATTTAGTATTTTGTAAATTAAAAGTTACTAAATCATTAGAAAAAATAGTCCAGTGTTTCAAATCCAGATTAGAGGTTTCCATAATGATCGAATCGAACCATAAATAAGAAGAGCGGACATAGGTACTCTGAAATTGAAATATACTTATTCTAGACAAAATTATAAGAAACAAATGCTTTCTAGTCCATAGATAAACCATAAATATAGGCTACCTACACTAACTCCGATTTTTCTTGACTTTTCCACGCTTTTCATGTTAAACAAGCAAGTCAAAAGATTATCCCAAAAATATTATAGGTAGGACGTAGGTACTTAATTTAATAGTAATTTATTTTATATTAAAATAACACCCCTTCTCTACTTTGTAATAACCAAATACCTACGTGAACTTTGTCAAAGCAACAATAAAAATTGACGATCGGCTTGCGCCGTTCCGACTATTTTAAATTGACGTATCCTGTTGTCAGATTTCCTGGCGTTAATCCTGGCTCCCTGTTTAAATTAGTCGCGAGCCGCTTCACTGCCGCTTTGATGTTATGATTAGATTCTAAGAAATCGATATTTTTACAACACCGATTCATTGTGTTAGTGAGAAACAGGTGAAATGGGACGCTGCTACGTTTGGTTCGGGAGATGAACATTTGACACAGAATGGGCAGTTCATTTTATTGAAGCTGTCATTATAAGAAGGGGTAAACAAAAATCTTAACTCCTGCCCCCCTACTCAAATGGCCATTTTTCTATTCGTTCGGGGCTGGAGTACAAATTCCTTTTTTTTTATTCTAAAAGCCCCACCCGACTTCAATAGACGTATTTTTATTATTACGAATATTATTTCTTGCTTTTTAGAGGTAGGTTTTTTGAAGTCGGTTTTTTGTTTTTTTTTACAATTTTTTTATTTTTTATTTTTAGGGGAAGGTACCTTGTAGGTAAGGTATATTATATAATGTAGAAAAATCGGCTCAGCCAAACGTAAGATAATCGCGGAGAAACATACTTAAATACGGGTCAAACTTCTCAGTTTCCGACCTCCTTTTTTAAGTCGGTTAAAAAACTACACTTAAGATATCCCTCTTCCAACAAAAAAAATATTATCTTATTCAGTTCATAAACAAAGAAGTAAGGCCGGCCACACACAGACGGAATCCCGTTACGGAATTCCGAACGGAATTTCGATAAAGTATGAAGATTCCGTACGGAAAAATCCCGTATGTGTGTGGTAGTCCATAAATTTGTATAGATTAGCTGCGTTCGGAATCACGTATGTACGGAATTCCGTAACGTGATTCCGTCTGTGTGTTGCCGGCCTAATACGATGATTATCATCGAGGTAGTTCACACAAAATCATACTATTTTCGTGCTTTTTTCAAAATTACTTGAAAAGTACTGAACCGATTTCCAAATTTTTAAAAATGGGACCAACTTGGGAGTGTAACTAATGTAATAACGTTTGAATCATTTCAATCGGTCCAGCCGTTTTCGAATAATCGGTGGACATACACAAAAAAAAAATATACAGACGAACATAGAACCTCCTCCTTTTTTGGAAGTCGGTTAAAAATAGCAATTAAACGATCAAGTCACACGTCGCAAGTTTATATAAATCACTGACATTGTTGTATTGTGTGGAATGTCAAGTCTACGACACGTAATTTTAGAGTTTATGGCTTATTTTTATTTTTTAAGTTAGCGAACGAATAGAAAAGTGGCCATTGAGTAGCGGCTGTGATACTATTTTACTTCGTACCCCAGTCATTTGTTAGAGATGTGTACAGTCACGAGCAATAAAATGTACAAACTTTAGAACTATGTCACATTAAATCAATATACAAGGTGTATTTGTAACCACTCTCCAAATTTTAAGGATGTGTTCAGTCCATGAAACTGAACAACTTTCAACATTTCCCAAATATTTAAAAAAAAAATGGCTTTTTATACAAATCAAAGAGATCACGTGATCAGTTTAGTATGGGATGACCAAAATTTTTTGGCGTATTTCGACACATGTTTCATGAAGAAAAATGTTTAGTTTCATGGACTGAACATATCCCTAAAATTTGGAGAGTGGTTACAAATACACCCTGTATCTCAGTGTGATAATGTTATACCTAGGATTCAAAACGTACTGTGACAAAGTTCTATGGTGTGTACATTTTATTGCTCGTGACTGTATATTTACCAATATTACTTTGAATAGCATTGATTAGAGATTTACAAGAATTGCATATCTAATTGCATAGCTTCATAATGCAAGAAGCTTTAAGCAAGTATGCAATTGTTGTAAATCTCCTCTCTAGGTTAACAATGCAACCCAGATAAACTCAGAATCAGAATCACAATGAGTAACAGTAAAAACTTTTCAGATTATGAAATTAATTATATTTAGCGAATTGGTTTTGTAAGTTGGTCAAAGAGCATTGCGTGAGAAAAATGATTTGGAGCAACTATTGAGTTCAGTGACATGGCAAAAAATTATGCCAGACTCGGAAGTGTCAATTATTGGGAGTTTTAAGTCTTTGTAGGTTTGCAAAGATGTATACAAATTGCTAAAACAAAAGCGCTACTTAAACAAAGTCTTCAAAAGCGCAAGCTCTATTCTGTCACAAAGGACTAACTAAAAAATTAAATATTATTCAGCATCATTAAATTGGTGCTGCTGATAGATAAAATACATAAAAGCTTGCTTTAATACAAACAAACCAGATAAAATACGTATCAGTTTAAAAAAGTGGCTTCGGAATTTCTAAGTGGACCAAAATATTTAAAGTGCATACCACGCTTTGTGATGGCGAGCGGTACCAATTCAATAAAAATCTTCTATTGATGTTACATATCAAAAACTTTAGAGGCTTATGAATAAGAATGGCCTTATAGAGACACCTTTATTATAGAAGCGGCAAAGGTGGCAATTTCACCGTCCTATGTGTTTATATTGTTGTATCGTCACATTTGTCTGAGAAGGACACAAACATCTTATCTACAACGAAAGAAAAGGATAGCGCTGCACAGACCACCTTGTTAGCGGTAATCGGTTTACGGTCTTGTCAAAAAATTAACTTATTATTATAAATTGAGCCTAAATAGAGATGTGCCCCAAAATATTTACGAGGCGATGATGTTTTAACTATATGGAGGGAGTATGATGGTAACTTGGTCATTTAAGTTGGCATTTGTAGAATTTGGCATTTGTAGAATCTGGCGTTTTAAACTAAGTTGGCATTTGTATGAAGAAAATTTTTGCCAATACATTAATCAAAGTAAAACGTATTGTCGTAATTAACCTACTTTTAATAAAATAATAACTATGGAAACATAAGTTATCTTTGTAGATAAGTTTTTGCGTTTAATTATTTGTTAAAAATTTATTTTTTATGAATAAATATTTCATCGACAAACGATAGAAAATCGCCTGTCTCTAGAGACGCTACCTGAGATTTGTGATTTATTAGTTGGCGAGAGCTTTCGCATGGCAGTCACAGTGGACGGCCACGCCACTGAATAAGTTGTCCAACAATGTTTTTTACGGCACTCGTCTTCGTTGCCAGCACAATACTCTTCAATTCAAAGTTTAAACATTCAATGTAACAGAGATTTCACCACGATCACCGCTGTTTGGATATGGATACAGAATCTAATCGATCACAATTTTCCGCACGATTTCGTAATCGATTTTTTGGTAATAGACGTGACTGGTAGGGTAGCTCGAGTAGCCGGTATCGAGCAATTATTTGTAATAATCGATGGCATTATCGGGCGGATCGGAAGCGTATCGATGGGCACCTGTCGCGTCACGCCGCGCCGGCAGAGACCGCGGCGAGCCGGTAGATCACAAATCAATGTTGTTCTTATCTGACTTTTTGGGTTGCCAACAGAAAAGTGAAAAAGTGGCGGATGAGAGAAAATTCTTGGCGTAACTTAATAAAAAATCAGGTTTTTTTTTTATATTATTTTACTGTTTTACTATTAAGTAAGTACCTTAGTTACATTCATATTGTTCAAACTGATATTGAAGATAAATAGGTACAACATGATTTTTGTTTGGTAACTGCTGTATAGTAACTAATTAAAATTTGATAGTACAAAATGATTATTGTTATTCAGTACTTACTGAAATTATAAGTATAAGTGCGGGCATGAATTGTGAGCGGTGAGAGAAATTGAAAGGGATTACTGCGCATGTTTGCAAAGAAATTAATGTCACTTTATGTCACCGCTCAAGATCCGTGAGCGAGGCATGTACCGAATTCTGCGTCAGTGATAGTTTTTTTTTCTATTTTTACAGCAATAGCCGTAACCCTGGTAACACTAGATCATAGTCGCTAGTAGCTTCACGGCAACGCAGCGTTGACCGGTGACGAATTGATTCCTAATGTTGACGACTTCATCCGAACAGTGGCGACATACCGATTTGGTTTAATCGAATTCCCCAGATTCGGGATCGATTGAAGTGACGTCATGGGAACCAAAAATAAACAAAAGGCACGTCCATGGTACAAAACTAAGCATCTCAGATATTCCTCGTCAAACGTTCTTTATTATATATGTCTTTGCAATCCGATATTCATAAGTCATAGAAAATGTTACAAGCTTAATTTATATCTGAAAGTACGTAAGTTATTTTTGTAAGACAAGTTAGTGTATCTAGGTCAAAATAAGTCGACATCATAATAAAGGATGGATGGAACTTCTTTAATCTCAACATCGACCAATCACCAACGACGCTTTAAAAAATATTCAATAAAACATGAAATGAATTTGTACCTACATATACATTATTTTTAACATATTTTTTTATGATAAATTGGGTTAGAATAAAGACTTCGTTGGCGATCCTAATGGCACAGAAGTGACAAGAGGACATTTTGATGAAGGCCGAGTATTATTTCAAAAAATTCTGGTTGCAATAGAGTTTTGATTCTATTCTTTTTGAAATAAGGTTAGGAATGTTAAGTCTGTGTGTTGGAGGTTGTATGTGTATTTTGGAATAATTTTTCAAGTAAGTGCTGCGCGTAGCAGCGGGGGGCGCCGCCAAAGCCCCCGGGGGTCAGCTCCCGCCTGCGTGTGCGCATACCTACCTCTAATTCGATTATGAAATGTCACTTCCAGTATCTCCTGTCAGTAGATAACGCTTACAACCTCAGATTCATTTCTTTTCAGTGATAATGAACTGAGTAAGATCTAATAACAAACATTATAAGGCACTTCAAGCCTCGGCAAGTAACTTTAGCGCTGCCATTTTGTGCGCAGAAATAATTTTTGGAGTCTCATCTTGGACGAAATTCGTCCAAGGGTCTCATTGACGGGAGACGTGGTGCGGGCGGGCAAACATGCGCAGTAATCCCCTCTCTCACCGCTTAACTTACGTGCCGCGGCCTATAAGCGTCAAAAGATAAAGATAAGTACAATGCCATTAAATTGACAATATACACTGCAACTTCACTCAAGAATGTATGGCAAAGAGAAAATTTTACAGATTAAAATACCGCAAGCATTCTGAAGTTGCCGCAGATCATTATCTATTGTCAAAGGTCTATCAGCTCACAGAGCGTCAGAGCCACTAGTATTTAGGGTAGCCACCTCAGACCATAGAAGTCACTAACAACCATAAATACAATACAAACCCCGAGTGTGACGGAAATCTATAAACATTAAACTTGCTAGTCCAACTGCCGGAGGTCGAGGTTATAAGTGAACGACCGAAAATAAGGCTCGCCATGAAAATCCGCGCGTCAATCTTGATCGAGGCCGTACCCGAAATATGTTAATTAATCAATAAAATATAATAAATTAACTAAATCACGGCACGCACGGGGTCAAGCAGGGTGGATTGTGGATATGACCGTTGCCTGCCTTTAATACTCAGTTCATAGTCTCTGGATAGAACTTTATTAGAACCTGGGGCACAGAATATATAATAGTACTAACGTACAGAAGTCCGACCCCGCGAGGACCATCAAATAATAAGCTACTCTCGCTGCACGGCAATAAAGTACAATTTCAAACTGCACAACGCTGCGTGGATAAAATTATATGCACCTACGAAGAAGAAAGAGAGGCGTCTCTTTCTGTCGCATAGCTCTGTCTCAACCGACACATTTCGGGGTTGCTACTCGCTAGTTACTGATATCATAGAAAACATTCGTTATGCCCATGAATAAACAATGAAATTACTATAATAGGTACCTACTTATAAAATAAAATAAATCTACCTAATAGGTGAGCTGAGCATATTTAAAGACAGAGATGTGAATTATTTGAAATACAAGTATTTAAAATACAAATACAAAATACAAAATACCTATTTGTATTTTGTATTTGAAATACTTTTTTTCAAAATGTATTTAGTATTTTATTTGAAATACTTTTTAAAACGTAATTAGTATTTGTAAAATACAAATTACTTTCTATATAAATGTCAAGTCAATGTCAAACAAAACAAAACAACCAATCATAGAGCTAGGTAATTTGTCATGTCAATGTCACTGCCAAACAAAAAACCAATCATGAAGCTCGGTAATTTGACATTTATTTATGTCAATGGATGCATTTCAGCAGACCAATCGCTAAGGAAACGATCACCAAAGCATACATTTTAACCATGGAAAGTAATTTGTTTTAATGTTTAGTTTTATTATTTTCCATGCTTAAAATGTACTCTATGGCGATCAATGATAGCTATAAGTCACCTAGAATGCACCCAATATCACTGTTAAACAAAAAACTATCTACCTACTTTCTATCTATATAGGCATTGTATGCAGCTAGCTACATACAATACATTGCATATTATATTGCAAGTATTGCGACTTATTGCTAAAAAGAGAACTACACTAGGCAGGCGTGAGCTACGTGAGCCACGTAAGCCTATCTGGGCGCAAATATAACAATAATAAAAAAATAATACGAAAAAAAGGTATTTTATTTGAAAAAAGTATTTTGAAAATACGTATTTTGTATTTTGTACTTAAATACTTTTTTTTTAAAAGTATTTTGTATTTGTATTTGAAATACAAAAAAATTACAAGTATTTGTATTTTGTATTTAAATACTTTTAATAAAGTATTTTGCACATCTCTGTTTAAAGAGCATAAATAATAAGTATTTCTAAGTAGTTAGAGAAGCTCGATGGCGCAGTGGTATAGCGCCTGGCCCAACGATTGCGGAGGTTAAGCAACTTTTGCAAGGGTCAGTTATGGGATGGGTGAAAAAAATAGTATTTTTTAGCTTTTTTCTTTACTGGTGCCATATTTCGAAATTCGATACAACTAAGTATGTAAATATGTATACAAAAAATACAATAAACTTTGGTAGGTAGGTAGGTACGTTAGTAATTAAGTATCAAAAACGAAGTGCATGCAGTTTCGCATTCGGCGCTTGACTGACTCGTTTCGTTGGTGACGTTCACGCGCTGCGCTCTCGTCGCTTGCACACGCCGCGCGTTTCGGTCGGCGCGGTGATATCCCTCGACAATGGCCCTCTTGGAGTGGGCCGCGAGCAGTAGGCTAATATAAAAGTTTAAGCGCGGAGTTATACCCCCCTGCCTGGGGCCTAATCGCTCTAATTTTTAACGATAAAAAAGCTTAATCGTTACCGTTTCAGTACCATTTACAAAAAAATATATGCTTTAGTTTTGTTAAAATTGTTGAATACTCTGCCTAAGGAGCAAAGATTTTTAGGTAAATATAACCTAAATGACAACGTAACGTTTTTGGTTTTATCGTTCAGAATTATCGCGATTGGGCTCCTGTATACTAAAGCAGCTTCTATGAATTTATGATGTATAAAATATAATTTAGAGACATCAGTTTTCGGCCGTTCTCATCGGAAAACTAAACCGTAGCGATTACTTGCTCAGTGCGGAAAACGCTGCTGCCAATTTTCTGCCTCGCACGAAAGTGTTAAATCTACTATAAGTAGAACACTATAGTACATTATGAGACAAGTTAGCTTAGGTTGCTCATTGCACACAAGGCTGTGGGTTGCAGCTCGAGCCGCAGGCGAGGGCGTAACTCAGCAGAGTGTGCAATAAGCAAGAGCTCACGAGTTTCATACGACGTTTTTCAACACATTTGCGAGGAAAAACAAAGTAATTTATCACACAGCCACAAATACGACAAAAACAAAATATGATAATTATGGGAAAAGGCGCGCATGTTTTTTTTTGTTTTTTTTTACACGCCCAACGCAAGAATATTTTGCGAACAAAGGGGTGAGGAGCATACAGCCTATACTTCAAAATTATAATTTTAAGTGACAAAATGCAAATATTTAAATATTTTATAACAAAATATTGTGAATTATGAATAATTTGATAATAATAAATATTTGTTTGACTTAATTAAGGACTTACACATTTATTTATTCCAAAAATGTATATGAATTTTCAGCAGCATAAAACCTCTTTGTTGTCAAAAAAAAAAATAACTGTATTACCCGGCTAAATTGGGAATGCTCTGTTTACTCGCATAGAACTTGCAGTAAGGTACTAATTTAACTTTGTAGGGTTAATTCTATTACGAACTAGTGTTTTATATTATTATATTATTGCACGCGTTTGTTATAGCTTGGTTTATGGCCCTCAAAGCGATGTATTAGGGCTCACTTTATGAGCAAGTGTGTTGAAAAAGTCATTATAGTCGTCTTTGGTGGTGGTTGGTGCTATACTCTTCTAGACTGGACGCCACAAGGCGGTGTATGGATTAATAAAGACAAGTAATTTAGCCAGTATTTCACATTGCACAGAGCATGCAAAACATTTGAAATGAAGGCATTGGAAGGCGGCGTGGGCTCGCGTTTCGGCCGGTCACGCCGCCCACCGCGCCATTGTCTGCCCACGGGACTGTACGCACGTGACCTCACGTCACGCTGATTATTATGGAAAAATCATATAAAAAAATGTAATAAACTCTGTAGGTACTAAACAAACATGGGTTATTAAATCATATCTTTTATGAAACAATCGCCTCAATAACAAATGTGTAACACAATAAGAAAATGGGCCGTTCAAAAGTAAACTACTGAATGATATTTTTGAAAAGATAGTCTCACTAACTTCACCAACATTAAGTAAAGCTTTGCACAAAAAAATCGGATATCCAGCGACACAACTGGTATTAACGGATTAGACCGTGAACGGACCACACTGCTACGTTTGAAGTTGAAAATGTAAGCCATTATATTATTTGCGAGCGTCAAAGACATCTATTTCTGCAGCACCGCTAATGTAGGGTAAACAACACATTATAGCGGTGGCAACAATTGGATGTGTCCGGTCGGCTTTACTTAGCTTATTTTATTTCTGAAGAATTCTCGGTAACTGGGGATTATGGGAGGGGCTACTTGTGTGGCGAAGGGCACAAGTGTGGATTCCGCTGGTTTCTAAATAAAGATACCAATAATGAATACTATAGTATAGCTTGGTCTAATGGGTTCAAGCCAGGCATTGATTTAAAAAAGTTAAATAGTTGATTTTTAGCGCAAGTCAATCAAGATTCGTTTTCAGTCATCACTGCAAACAACTAGAAATATTTCTAAATCAAACGACGGTACATCATGTGACTACACTTGCTATTGGTTACAATGAACAATGCAATCCTTCATGGTGAATCCTTCAGAGGGGGGGATAGTTGGGATTTATCCCCCCCCCCCGAAATCCGGAACACACAAAACAGGACTAATTCAAGATTAGCGGGCGAGTCACTCGCCAAGTTTGCGGGATGCGGTTGTCCCCCCCCCCGAATTAAAAGTCTGGATACGTGCCTGACCTAGTCCTCAGCAAACCAGTCGAGTAGTGGAAGAAAGCGGCGCGTGGGCGTGGGAACGGCGGGCGGGGGCGGCGCTGCTAATGCGCTGCTCAAACACGAACGTTCGCACTACTATGCTGCTATTTGTATTCTTTATATAGATATATACTGATCGAAACCTAATATGAATATGTCGATAATTAATCAAATGTATAGTGACGGCCATATAAATTACCTCGTTTCTATGAATATCGACTGGTGTCCTTAATTATGTGGCTACCATTATATTCGATTCTTATAGTGACCATTTAGATAAATGTACCTTTTGTGGCAATAAATTCTTCCAATTTCTTCTTTACATGATCTATCAAAGGCAAACACAGTGTCCGTGAGAATTGTCCAGAGCCTGGCATACCAAAATTCTTAGATTTTTATCACCCGTCTCACAAAGTTATAATGACTAATTGCTAAGTCACCCAACCGCGAAATTACAGCATTTTATAAATAACTTAATAAATACTTAGTAATTTCTTCGATTAAAGTGTATGATAAATTAATTTCAATAGGTAGTCGATTAATATTTCCCGCCAGATTTTTTTTATGATTACACGGTTTTCATTTACAATAGAAAGTCAAAATGCTATAGTTAATAAACAGATGAGCAAGTATGCGTGACAAATAACCGCCTTCCATAGTTCTGCTGCTTGTTATTTCCAAGTGCAGCAATCAACATCTCGCCGCGTTTACTACCGCTGGAGGTTCGGTCCCACTGCACTTTTTAATTGGCAGCACCCTGAGAACTCCAAGTTAATTGTCGGTTAAGCCGGGATATGTGTTATTAACTGGACATCAAAATACACACTAGCGCCAGCATTAGGGGCGTTTACCCTATATTTCCATATGCATAGTTATGAATGATAATTCGCGCTTGTGTGAGCTTTCCCATTAATAAATGCATTGGATTCTCATTCTCCGTAATGTAAGAATACTTTTGCTGTTCAGTACCCTTAGCACGAACAGCTATCGAAAAAAATAACGCGCGTAAAATCATTCGATAGTGCAATTTAGTATGGAAAATTTGTACAACGCCATCTACCGCCGAATAGCGAAACTAAAATTCCCATATATAATTCTCTATCGAGTAATTTTACACGCGTTTTTTTTCTCGATTGCTGTTCGTGCTAAGGGTACAGAATGAGATATTTATTTGCGAGTGCATATCGTACGTCGTCGTAATCAGCGGATTACTCTGCCGGGAGTATTTAGGATCGTACTCGTCCCGAGTGATCGCGGCCGCCGATCGCCCGCGGCTGCATGACGAATCCAATTAACAGCACTAACGAATACTGTCGGACGTACACTATTTATGTTTCCTCACAGTCGCACTGTAAATATTTAGTTCGGGAGGCGTCTGGCAGCGACGTTGTCTTATCTCTTCATCGAACGATTTCACGGGCAACCCTCGGAGCTGCCGACATTTAAATAGTGATTAGAAAGTGGTGTAGGTTGTGTCGGAAGTAACTGAAACTTTGTTTTGTTTATCAGGAGGCGATGACAGATAGCCACGTGCTGCCAACATGATGGCGGCGAGATGCGCGCGCCGTAAATCAAGCATCGGTGTTCGGCTTCGCGTGCGCGTGGGCACGAGCACCTACTGCAGGTGATGCCGGTCGATTATCTGCTAATTTATACGCGCCACTCGACTTCTGTTCTCATATTATATTATTCATTTCGACGCGGCACAAACAAGCTCGCTATATATATTGAGCGGCATTCCATCGATAGCGCCTTGTTCTCGGTCAACTGTCCAATTGTTTTATTATCCTTTTTCGATTGCAATTTCTTATTTTAAATGTCAGTTGTTTGAGGCGCGCTCCTATTTAGAGCAATATTTATATGTTACCGCGGTGATGTCACGGCCATGCCATCATCGAGGGGCCCATTTTTGGAATCTTTACGATCGACACCTCCACATATTCGCAACAGTTCATTCACCGGCCGAAATGTTAAGATCATTGTCAACTTAGATTCGTTTGCATCATAGCTCTGCCTACAGTTTCTTTATACTTACTGACAATTATTAAGTTAGTAACTACGTAATAAGTGGCTTTATGTAAAAATAGACTGCAGTTCTCAGCTTTTATAAGTTTTATACCTTTAGTTCCAAAACTTTATGAAAAAGTCCTAGGAAATAAAGAGACAGATTATGGATTATTTTGTTCAATGTAGCTCTACATTATCTACAATTCGTTCCCAAATTGCTTTTTTTCTAGGTCAAGTATCTGTAGCAAATTCTACTTCATCAGCAAATAAAGCACTTAAGAGAACAAATAAAGCCATAAATAACATAATAACGATGGGATCGTTGGGGTCGGATTTGATATCATTACTAAGCATAAGTTTCAGTATACGCAATGATATAGGAGTCAGCGAACGGAAAAGTCTATACCAAAATGAAGGAGGTTTTCTTTTATTTATTTCAACTTTTTTATTTATAACTTCTTTCTTTCTTAGGTCTTAAAAGAAAAAAAACAAAAGGTAATTTAAATCCCACACATTTACCACATTCAGGGATTTTGGTATTTTTGGTGTTTATTAAAATTTACTGGTGTTTAAGTTGAAACATAGTTTTCAAGTAAAAAAGTAGCTAGGTATAGCAGTGAATATGCTGTTTTAATCGAAAGTTGAAGCCCGATGAAACTTCTTTGGCCCTAAAAGTAGGTTTATCCTTTTAGTGCTCTGGCAACCCCCCACGTGTCTGAAAAAACAGAAATAAAATGTGGAGGCAAAAAAGACTGAAAACGAACTAAAATTGTTTTAACTCTAGCACATGGCGTTTGAATAGTACTTAGGTAGGTAGTAGGTACTAAGTTTAGTAGTAAGTAGTTGAATCCATTATTCACACTCACCCATTATTTTTTTTACCTTTTACCAGACTTTATTTGACTTCAGTACGAATCGATAGAAAAATCATCTGTGCTCTACCTACATCTCTTGAATTATTGTAACTACCTACCCACCTATAAAAAAATCTAAGAGAAAATCTCAGGGAAAACTGTTACTTACTTAATCCTTAACAAGTCAAAGAAACGAAGTTCAGGGTTGCATTTATAAACCACCATCACCACTAATAGTTACGTATTTGTTATTTAACCTTTAACGTAAACAAACCAAAGGGCACAGGTGCGTGTGAACTCGCCGCGCGTGAAATTACTGTAAATTCACTCCGGTGTGGTCTTAGAAAAAAATAGTGTTACGATTACTGCGCCATCAACCCTCGCCGATTGGCCACGGCGGGTCATCATCATTTGGCCCTCAGTGCATTACCCCTTGGAGGGATGCCGGCCTTTTTGTAAACCCAAATGATCAAAATAAACCTGTCGCAAAAGCACTCGTACGTACGAACTTTCAAATTATGCGTATATCAAATGTTATAAGTAAAACTTACGTCTTGTATAAAATTTTAGGCAAGACGGTAAATTCATTGTTTTCCAGTCACTTTGGTTTAGTAGCTACATACAAAATCAGTAGGCTGTGAAAATTTTAAGATTTTTGTTTACCTAAGTTAAAAACCTAGTAGGATAACTAATAGTTATGCCTGCTTATTAATCTATTTTCCCCCAAGAGATTTTGAAATGCTTCCTACAGAATAGGTGTTTGTTTACATTGATATACAGAGAAAGCAAATCAACTTACGTTTTTATTTTCCTAATAGCACACTTTTACTCTGCCAAATTGACAAAAGAAGAAATAAATGCAACTTTAGGAGAACTTTCTTTGTATGGTAATAAAATCCTTTCTTATACCTGTATAATTTAATCTGTTCAATATCGGGTCATTCAAAATGTCTCACATTGTACGCAGCGAAGACAATAGTCAATATAGAAATTAATGTCGGGATCGATATCAAAGCAACAGCCCTTGTTAAAATATTTTATTTTCTTCGACCGAATCTTAATAGGAATAAAATTTTATCGCCACCTTTTTTCCTTGTAAAAGAGTTAAATCTGTACATTGAAGTCTTCTTAATTGCTGCTAATATATTTATATTGGAACGGTGCGAAATTGTGTAAAAACTATTGGTATTCGTAATTTGTTTATTATCTTCCGAAGACAAAAATCGCGAACAATGGGATTGCTAATGCTGACCGATCAAAAAGTGATTTATTTATTAACTTACGTACAATAGATGATCAAAAGTCTATGGCCACTTAAACATATTATTGCTTGATTGTTCCTCGTCACATCAATGTTCTGTTTATACAACTAAAGTACCTACTTACTTATTTTTTTACCATGTTATCCATTGTAGTGAGTTTTCTCCTGCTCCATTAACTTTCAAGCAAACTTAAGTATTTGACCACTGACTGATGATGATGCATTTGTTATTCATTTCTGAGCTACATCTGATACACAGTAAGTAACTCCTTTAATATTTTTCAAAGAGCTTTTTCAGAATCTTCTCTAATTATGCGTGATTTGTTTGATTGTTACTTAATCGTTTGAAAATGAAAAGATTTCTTGATTTTGAATAAGCCCAATTTTTTTAAAACAAAGTCTACCTAAGTTAAAGTTTTAATTGTAATATGTTGGGCTAAAGATTTGTACTAAAATTTCGACAAAAAGCTCGAGACCCATTTCTTTACGGTTTCACAGGTGAAGAGGTTTTTTAAACAAATGAACGTTTCGCCCGGGGTGCGATCAAAGGCCGGCCAGGCGCCACTCGGCCGAGATCGCAACGATACCATAGAAGCAGTAATCGTCAATAAAATCTCAATTTAGATGGCACCGATACGCGTGAGTTAGGGCGGGCTGCGCCGGAACACGAAAACCTACTCGACGCCGGAATGCGGCGACAGGACCCCTAACGAATTACCCACCAAATTTTCCTTTGACGATTTATTTTTCTAATTTCTGTAATCATTCATTCTGGTAGGTGTTGTGGCCACCATTCTGTATCTACATAAAATTGAAATCGACATCCGAAAGGACTTTGTGTGCATGTCATATTATGCAAGTGTGGGCCTTTAGGGCACTCCATACTAAGCTTAACGCCAATAATTTAGCGCCAGTTTTCGTTATGTACTTTTAAAATTCATCAGTGTGGGAATTCGTAGCCATAATGGCCCCCGTTTAAGCCATTTTTTAATGTGACTTTTTTTTTCATTTATTGGGGTAAACAAACGGCTTCACAGTGTGTAATACATCAAAAAGTAGATATAAGTACTTAATTTTATTAAACTAAATAATTGTGAGACCAACACCATTAACCACAAATAAGTTTTAACAAGTTGAGAGATACATGTTATATAGTATGATTTTAATAGCTGTGATGAATTATTCGTTGATCATGTTTCGTTTTAAAAAAAATTGTTATCGATACTATGAAGCTTAGTCATAATAGATTTTTTAAACAAGCCAATTTTAGGTATAAGTGACTTACGTATCTATTTAGCTGAAGTGTTCTGATTTTGCCCCTTTGTGCCCGTTATTAGGTGTGCTAGGTTACGGAACCAACAAGTTCACGATATGTCTCTACAAAGGTGTTGTAATAGCAGCCATCTATTTATAAGTATTTTATAGAGCAGTGGGGAGGGGGGACAATTATACAACGTGTTACAAAACAACCCCTGCCAAAGATAGAGACCATCAAACTGAACTACTTTTACAGTTTTCATATAACACGACTCTCCAAACATTTTGTGAGCAAAAAAACATACGATTTTCAGTAATTGTTGCCTGACGCGAAAGAAAACAAAAACTTTTTCGTTTTTATAAAGACCAATAAGTAATTGCATTTTTTTTAATATACTTAGTCATAATTTGAATTGTACGTCATAATAAGTGTCACACGCACCGTCGTCGCTGCGTACGCGCCACTTCCAATTAATGACGGCTTGACGCCTCGCCGACAGCGGCACGCCTACGCCTATTTATTACCGAGCTTTTTGTCTTTTTGCCCCCACCCCGCTGACCGGTCACAGATAAGAAGAGGGCATTTAAAAATAAATTTGTCGAAAGTGATAAATGATGGATATAACTTTTATTATTTCAAATTAAATTAACGATCCGAACGGAACGTCTACCTTTTCTCACATTAGAGGGATCTTATCTGGAATGATTGCTTCCATTACCTCAAAGAACGGACACGTTGTTTTGTAAGGGCAAGATAAAGAGATTATTGCGTAAAGCAATTAATTTTGATTGAGGTGTGTTTTATTAAGTAATTGTTTTTGTTCCCAATGTGCATTAGTGACGCTCTGTGCACTTGGATGCGGTGTGTTCTCATTGGTTAGTTTTTTCAGGAAACAGCGTAGGAAAGATACTATTCTAAAAAACTGTTTGATTTTACAAAATGAATTGCGCGAAAAAAAGAAGATGCAAGTAAACTTGTGGGTTTACACTATTAAGTTCGCATCGATCAATTTTAGGCGACTTTTCGATACGTAAATCAATAAAATGTCAATGACTACTGAAATAGCAGAAAATGGAACATTTTGTTGTCTAAAAACCTTTTATCGCTCCACATTAGAACCTAAAATGTTTTAACCCGTTCGCTGTCCAAGATTTCTATGGCAGGTCGAGGTATTTACGAGTGGCGGGAGGTTTTGGCGTGTGTCATTCCCACAGCAGGCTTTAATACATTTTCCATGTTCCAGTTAGCGCCTCGTAAATTGATTAAGGGATCGTGCGCGGGAGTTTTTGTGGACACACAGGTAAAGCGCGCCCGCGCCCGCGCCCGCCGACCGACGGTCGTTCTGATAAATAGTTTAGTTTTAAGTATACGTCAAGATAAACGAAATCAGTGTATCGATGATTCTTCACGTTAGATAAACTGTTTTGATTGTAAAATAAATAAAGACGATCTTCATATTTTTTGCATAATCAAAGAAAAAATACCAAAAACAACGTAAAACGTGGTAAACCATTTGTGATTGCTGCAGTCAGACTTTCAGGTATCGCTTTCGCTTCAGATAATGACATAAGAATTTTTTCACTGATCTTATTCACAATTCACAACCGATGAAATTAGACATTTATGAATTCAACAATCTCATGGGCTCCATTCAACGTGTATCAGGCGTAAAATCGTTTGGATTAGATCGTTTAGTAGTTACTTCAGATCAGGTTCCTGATTCTTTTCTTCAACAGCAGCGAGAAGACTTATCTAATTTAATTTAGTAGCTATTGCTTAAAAAAATACTGCACTACCTACATTTTTTCCTTTCCTCAATATTTTACCTACTTTCTGGAGGGAAAGTATTAACTTTCCCTCCATGCCCATCCCACTCAGTTTAGTTATGCTGCACATTGCTTTCAATTCCATTCGTATGTAAACGATGTCATCTATTGTTACAGAAAATATTCCAACATTGTCTGGGAGTCGTGATTGATGGCTAGCCAATGACGAGGAAAAGGCTTTTAAGGAATCGCACTCGGTTGGTAGAGCAATTTCCTAACAGGAAATTAGCTCACTCCATTACGCTTATTTCGGCGTGAAACGCTTTAGGTAAAACATTGGTTATCAGATTTATGAGAACTCAGAGGAAATGAGATGGCAAAGTTATTTTGTTAACTTAATCACCCATTAGAGCCTGGCGTTGCCATATGGCAGCGTGAGTAGGCGGGCTTTTTTTTAAAGGTAGGTACTTACTTAATATTTTTAGAGCGTTAAGTCAAATTTGACTGACTTAATCGATATATACTTAGTCGCCAAGAAACTGATTGAACTAGCCGAATACTACTATAACCCCGGATTTAATACCAATGAAGGAACGAAAACGAATAAGCTAATATTAATCAAATACTAAGATTATGAGACAGCAAAGTCATCCAAGCAATTTAGCAAAAAATTGTAAGAACAAATAAAAAAGGTGACAAAATAAATAACAATTTGGCCCACCCCGTTCGTGGTTCGTGGATTAGCATAAGAACGCAGCATCACCGGCGCCCACGCCACCGGCCCTCGTTGTCTCTTTATACTTCGAATTTAATTTTGATTTACGACCAACCACACAATTGTACGCAAAACAACCTTCGGGTAGGTATATGCACCCTTCTCGCAGACCTAAACTCTGAATGCCGATTTACCTACCAAAAGCTAAATGATTCACAAAGTATCTCATCAAGCAGTTCAAGCACCATGACTAAAGAAACTACTTTGTATTTATATTCACGATCTTTGACATTATACTTGTACCTTCTGTTCTACTCATAATAAGTGTATCCGAATTTCCTAAACAGTGCTTCAAAATATCCATTAACACGTAGGTAAGGTAGGTAACTTAAATACATTTAAGTGATAAATTATTCATAAAGAAGAAAATAATAATCTTAAATACTTAACACTAATGTCATTGAATTCGATAAAAGCAAGGTTTTAAATTAAACTCGGTGCATACCGATACTTTAATGGGGTCTTTAATAACACCCAATAACTTAATTAATAAAAGCAAAGGACGATAGCCATAACTCACGGCCGACGTTAGGGTCGCCTCGAAGAGCTTCTTAAGATTCTTTTATGCAAATATTGGCAAAAATAACCTTTGGGAATTATTAATCGAGGGTTTGCCTGCTTTTGACACATGCGAGCTTTAAGGTGACGCATTAAAGGCAATCAGATCATCTAATTATATTAAAGAGATCATACATTTTAAAAGCTCTTTTTAGTCATGCTATTTCGCGAAATGTTTGAGTCAAAGAATATGTTGACCTTGGATTTAATTTTTATGTATCCTAGTTGGAAGACATTTATAGGGTTTTAACATGTTTGATTTCTATGGCAGTTTAAAGATGCCGATTATGGTAAATCAATTCAAAAATGTGTATCTCAAGCTTTCGAATGCATGAATAGAAACAAATATCTAATGTTTAGTTCAAGAATCACGTCATTTGAATTAGATCCAAATGAATGGCCTAACTAAATCAGCCTTTATTCAATAAACGTTCGTATACGTTATCAAAATAAAATAAGTAATAAACGACCGTGCTCAGTGTTAATACGCATTTAAGATAATATATTTTACCACACAAAAATAAATGTCCACCTAATAAATCGTGGCGGACCTTATCGTCTTTAGAAACGGGACAGTAAGAACCAGATAAGGATATGGATCCCTTCGGAGCTCGAGCCTCCGAGGGGTTAACTTGGTCGTTTGCGTTCACATCGCCATATCACGCCGTACGATTGGTTTACGTAAACGTTTGTTGGGTGTTTTTCGGTTTTGTGGACTCGCTGGTGCGTCGAACTCGCGCGAGTCGTTCGTAATCGGCGTTGCATCTTAATTTAGTTGTCTTGTATTGTGGGAGGCGAGCTCTGTGGGACACATCCTAACCCGGCGAGTAAAGGGCGCCGAGCCCGCCTGACGCATATATCGTCGTATTTATTAGACGTGACCGTAAAAAAGAATTTATGTCCCTAATTGGGCAGGTTCCCGGGATGGAAAATCCAATGTCGTCTTGAGTTTGAGCACTTACCACGTTGACGAACTCCTGAAAGGTGATGGCGTTGCTCGTCGCACTCTGCGCTTTGTCCAAGAGAATCTGAAAATTGTGTAAAATGGTTAAAAAATTACAACTTTATTTAGTACTTACCTACTATTATTTCAATTTTCAAAAAACGACATATAATTTCTTATTCTTACTTATTTTTTCCTTAAAAATATAACTTTCGTAATTATTTTCATAAATTCAGATTGCAAATTAAAAACTACGATGATTGAATAAACATATTTTAAAAATATCTTTTGTTACTTTGGACGATTTATTTCCACTAAGGGAACTATGTTTATTATTAAAACAATAAATAACTGACCTCTCGTTTATGGTGTGGCACTTGTGCCATGAAGTCAGGGTGTTGTAGAGTTTTAAGGAAATCGGGCCACGGGATCTCACCAAACCCCTCCGGGTCAAACTGTTTGCAAAATAAAAAACATTTTTATTACTATTTTAAGGTCTGCATCTTTCTTTGTTCTAATAGACATAGGTAGGTACCTACTGCATTTTATCATGCAAACTACTTATACGAATTGGTTGTTCCTTAGTAGGTACGTATAGAAAAATCTTTAAAGTAAGATAGTTTCCGAAAGAAGAAAATTTCGAGACTCGACCAAAATTTTAAGTAGAAACAATGTTTTTACCTATTGAAAAGTGGTACTAAGTAGATACCACTTTACATTATTAAAATCAAAACGTCACCCTAAATAATAAATTAACTCTAAAGTCAACCGACCGCATCTAACAGGATCGCGTTCACATTCGTTTAATTAATATTTCACAACGCATCCGCAACGGCATGATCACGCACCTTTAAGACTTCACACATGACGTGTTGCGAGCTATAACTTCCATTTCTTTTCCAAAAAGTCTTGGTAAAAAACCGTAGCGCCCCTATCTTCCACCACGCATTATCTCAATGTCTCGTACGTGACGACACAGCGTTTGATCGTCTCGCTACCGCCTCTTTTTATCTGCACAACACTTTTATTTTTTTTTACTACACTTTTATACAAGATATAGAAGCAGGAGCTTCTGTACATTTTAATCAGCCCAAAACAAAAGACTGTTCTTTGAAATTTGTCTCCCTATCGTTAACGGTTGGTTTATGAAATATGCGTGTTCAACACGAATGTTTAAGTAAGCTGAAGCTTGCGTTGCGACTTGCGAATGTTGCTATAACTATATAATCTAAGAATCAAACAGTAAAGTACATGGGATTTGAAAAGTTTAGAAGTTCATTTGTTCAAATCGATAGATAGATAAATTGTTTATTTGTTGCAATACACATAGAAACATCTGGTAGTACAAGAATAACATATACGAAAAAAAACAATGAAAACTTAACTAATGGTAATGCGGATGTACCTATGTGCAGCAGCAGCAAATAGGGTCTAGACTCGGTGTAATATTTTCGCCCGTGGAATAGGCGAAACACCGATTTTCAGTCATCACCCTAACTAACCTAAAGGATGGACGAAAATAATAATATAGAGAATCACAAGGATACGTATGAGAAGTTTGAATAAATAAAGTCAAAATATGAATGGAAGGGAAAAGGAATACATTATGATATATAAGTAAGTACCTTAATGAAATCAGAGAAAAAAAAATATATATATCCCCCCCTTAATCGTCGTAATAGCGAACTTATAAAAGCTTTCACTACTAAAGGTAATAAATAAAATATTTTTTATAAATAATAAAATATAAAATATTGTTTATAATTTAATTTTAGTCGTAGCTTCCCAGCTCCTCACGCTTTTCTGACTTTCTGTAACGAATTCGAAATATGAGGAATTCATAAAAAAAATGTTAGATTGAAATGGTAAGCTCTAATTAATTTTAACTTTAGAAACTGCTTGAAATATCTATTGTCGTGTTAGTATTTATTGTGAAATTCACTTAGATGAAATGAAATAGCAGCTCAGAAATCTTTGCAACTTTTTGTGAATATTAAACGTGTTTAATGCAATCGCATTAAGCCACCACGATTTTTGTCGTAAATCGTTTTCATGCTACCAAGAATAAATATTGAATTCTGAAACATCGCATCGGTTGTAGTTCGATTTGTGCGTGACTGATTCCGATTTGTATGGTACCATACAGTTACCTACATAAATCATAAATACATTAAAATTACATTGATTTTAGTTTACAAAATCGCATTCTAAATTTGGGTATATACCGGATTATTATACAGTAAGGCACGTGCATAGCAACTATTAAAGAAACCATTTCACCGAGATTATTATTTTTATGATATTATTATTGGTGCTTTGGAAAAGATACCACTAGAAAATTAGAAAACCGAGCACAAGATTATTATCGTTTTTTGTCTCTTATTAGAACTGTATACTATATATAGTCAGGTGGGATAAGTGAAACATACTTTATTTTTATTTTTATTTAACAAGGTTTAGTAAAGCTTTAAAACTCGCAATTAAAGTAGCTGTGTAGGCAATGTACTCCTCATTAAATCAGCCTTTAACGGTATGAATATAAATATCTAAAGACTTGCATTAAGCAACAAAATCACGAAAAGAACATAGAGGCTAAGAAGTGTTTCACTTACCCCTGACAAGGGGGAAGTGAAACAGTGGCCAAAATAGCTTTAAATATTGAGTCAATTTAATTAAAAACAGGACAAAAGGATCATTTTAAACCCTTAACATCCAAAATGTATCAAATTCTAATAAAATAGGGTCCAGTTTCAAAGATTTTCAAAAAAACTTTATTTTCATTTTATAACATAATTTAATTTTCTTTTTGGTTTACTAGCTAGTTTAATGATCGCAGCGATATCTGTGTTGTATTGAGGGCAGTAATTCGTCATTCCTGATTTATCGACACATCGCTATGAGAATAAACTACGATAGTTTCTTAGATATGGTTGGGTGTTTCACTTACCCCGGTGTTTCACTTACCCCACCTGACTATACCTATATGATTATTATGTAAGACCATAAATTAATTAGTAAAACTGTACTGTAAATTGTTAGTGTTGTGCGCGCATCACGCAAAAACCGGAAATCGGATTTTGATGGGCTTTTCACATTTTGGAGCTTTGGGTCCAACTTAAAATCTGCTATGTTTCATCTAATCCGGGTGGGTGGAACCAGGGAAACAGCTTGAATTCTCCGTAATACTAGCTTTCAAGGAGGTCTTAATTAAACTGGTTGTCGTATTTTTTTACTGTCCACACGGACAAAGTTGCGGGCGGAGGCTAGTCAAAATATTTTTGTAGAGATTTTTCATCAACATTGTTGAATAAGAATTAGATGTTGTTGAAAAAACTTTTTTCTTTATTTCACAAGTTTGATGTCTTACAAGTCTAAAATATGTTTGGCTGATAAATAAACTTGCGTATAATTGCACGTCGTCAGGGAGCAACTAAAACAAATGTCTGGCGATAGTTATCGGCGACGACGTGTTTAAACCGATTTATATTTCACACCAACGTGTCACGTAGTTCTGCGACATCGTAACATTAAGTTTTTTGCCGGTTCCCTAAAATATGAACACGAAAATATTAAAAATTAACTCACCCTATCGAACAGGAGACGCCATTTCTGAAATAAATAAATTACACATTAGGCGGCTCTCAAAAGAGGTATCTATCCGTATTATATAAAGGACAATAAAATATAAAAATTAGGAAGCAAAATAATTGAGGAATTAAAACCTGTTGGGTTAATAAGTTCAACTAAGTATTTATTATATTATTATAATGATTTTTAGTGCAGTCGTTAACACCCACCAATCCGCATTGGGCCCGCGTGGTGGATTATGTATGGCCCATCCTCCTTACCACCCATAAGGAAGACCTGTGCCCCAGCAGTGGGGACATCAAAAATGGCTGATGGACAACAATGATTTTAAATAAGTACTTAATAAAAAGAGGAGAGTTTTTTTGTAAAAAACGTATCATAAACTGTATTTAAAACGCAATTAAAAAACGAATTCAAAAAGTTCTAGGTAGCTAATTAAGTATTACTATTTTCTAAAGGTTTTAGTAGCCAGTTTTCTTTCGCGGGGGCTGCTCTACTAGCCAATGAAAATGCAGCGTCATCAACCACGACCACTCTATCAAGGAGGTAAGGAGGAGGAACAATTTAAACTTACATCATGCATCAACTCCCGTCTGATATCCGCCTCATCAAGCTCCGAGCCGAGATCAGTGTGGTCTGTGTCGTAGAGGGGCTCAGCGGCCCTCGAGAGCGAGCCCAGGGAGTCCCGCGCCGACGCCAGGGACCCCGTGACGGTAGGCAGCACCCCCGCCTCGATCCCGGACTCCATCGAGGTGTTGGTCGACATGAGGATGCCGGTGGTGGTGGGGGGGCGGACCTCACCGCCCCCGCACCCACTGCCCACCCAAACGGACATCTTCCCAGCAACACCATTCACTCTTCTAGTCTTACAACTGTACGCACATCTATCCCTCAGGAGATCGTGATATAAAAATAAATATAAAAAGTCAACCACAATTTTTAAAACTATGTATAAAACTTGCTATACTACCAGTATTAAATTTTCGACGGCATCCAAAGAGATTTGGGACAAATTTGATTTCGAACTATATGCTCATTAAAGATCGTTACTTTGGCAGGAGAGATTTCAGAGTTACATACAGCTAGTGGAAGATATAAACTACAGAAACGAGGAAGATCATAAGGCACGTGTTTTTGTTAACTTTGGCTTGGATCCGATACCTGAAAACAATGAAATATTTTATTAAATTACTTTTTGTTATATTATTTATTTAAGTAGGCAATAAGGCAATACAATGTTATCGTGATTTTTGAGATCTGGAGGTCTATTATACGAAAAGTTTAATGCGATACACGCAGCTCTAGCGGATCCGCCATCATTCGTTCAATAGTCTATGCTATGCTATATGGGCTACGACGACTATAGTGACAAAGTGACTGCGTTAACGCAATTGCGTACGTTTTTTTCGTAATAGGCCCCCAGATACTGCCCTTCATAGCATAGCACAGACTTTCATAATTCTAACGGGTATTAAATAAAAGACTACAAAACAGGCTTTCAAGGTTATCCCATAAAAAAGCCCCTGTTAGTCGAGCGAGAGGTATGTATGAAGAACATTTTATTCTAAGTGCGTACCTGCGCACGCAGATGTAGATATAAATAAAGTAGGTACCTAGGTTACTTACAGAAAAAACGGGTGTTTCGACAAGTACAAAATACCTTATTATTTAAAGTTTAATATGTAAAATAAATCCTCATTCTAACAAATCTTTTTTCCAAAAATATCTTCGGAAAGCATGGTATGTACTGTACTGTAGGTAGGTACAAATACAAACACACGTACAAATTATCACGAGCGGCAGCGCAGCGGCGCGCGGAGCGTGCGTAAGCGCGGGCGGGATCACGTACGGCGCAGCCACGACCAGGGGCTTTTCACTTAGTACTTGACTCACTACAAGGGAGCGCGGCCTAAGATTTTAGTTGCGGATTGATTTGATAGATGGCGCTCATTTTTCGTTTGTCAAACAGTCGAGAGATGTCGCTATCCCGTGCTGAATCGCGGTATCGTGTGTCTTTCACAGTTTTATATAGTCAAAGCTGATTAGCTATAAAGTAAATTATTTTAAATTTATTTCATGACATAGCGGTTACCTCCCAAAAAAATTACAAGTCAAGATCTATAGAAACCTACTAGTACCTATTATAATATCGTACACTTTTTGTCACATTTCGTTAGATGGCGTTGATCGTTAGGTCTGACTGATAACTCTATCTCTAGTATAATAATGTACTCTATGGCCACGACTGGCGCATCTTTATCATCTATAAATGTTGTCAGTGTGTGCGTGCGACGCTCATACGTACAGGCCGCGCTCACATACAAACCGGAGTCCGGGTCCGATATTTAGGATGATCTAATTAGCTCTTTAGGGTAGTTAACCAATAATTAACGAACTTTGGAAGGTCATGCATGGTCTTGGGTCAATAGTGGGCAAGGACATTATGCCCTCAGTCAAATGATGCTTATAGTAAAAATAATAGTTTGAAAAAATGTAGGTAGGTAGTATAACCCGCGCGATATGAGAATGGTAATAATACCTTTTGGAACTGAGACGCGCACGGTACCGCTAACGCGGCAGCGCGGCGCTGTACACAGTCTGAAAATGAATTGAAAATGAATTGAAAATGACTGTTACAGTCATTTTCAATTCATTTTGACGAGGTCCCTTACCATTCTCATCGCGCGCGGATTATACAACGTGTAACAGAAAGGGGGTATCAACCCGAAAGTAGTTCAATGTACTCGTGAAACTGAACACCTTCCAACAGAAAAAAAATTCAAATCGAAAAAAAAACAATAATTTTTCATAGAAAATTTGAATTTGCCGCCAACATTTTGTATGGAGAGTTCAACAAAAAATTATTTAAGTATTTGATTTTTTATTTGTTGGAAGGTGTTCAGTTTCACGAGTATATTGACCTCCTTTCGGGTTGATACCCCCTTTCTGTTACACCTTGTATAATAATGGATAATACTGTGACACGCAATGAGTAAATAAATTCACATAATATTATAATTGTTTTATTTATGAGTTACGCAAAACTTTCAGAGTGCCCTATCACTATTTTTTTTTCATGTGTTTCTAAAACTTGATCTTTTACCAACAGTTTAATAAACATTTTTTTGGCGGTTTTACAAATTAGGTAAGTAGATAGGTAGGTACTTATATCTACGCTTATCGTCGTCGCCGCCGCCTTGTTGAAAAAATACAACATATTAAAATAAAATTAAAATATAATACATAAAGGTATTAGATAAAAAATATTGAATTGGCTTTATTGAAAAGTGAATAAAAATGAATAATTTTTGCTACTTATTGGTGGCACCTTTAAAAATTATAAATAGGCTAGTTGACATAATTTCAATAACTGCTTAATATTTTAGCTTATTAGGCATTTTATCGAAAAAAAAGGTTTATTTATTTTTAATCGAGCGTTTACATTATAAATTTCGCGTTTTAAAAAACCAATTTTAATTTGGTTCCAAAACGCACAAGACTGTCATGGCGTCTTGAATGACGTCACGCCGTGCAAAACAAACAAAAGAGCGATCGTGTCTTCGTACGTTATAGCTAGTTTTTATCGTTTAAAAATGAATTTCTCATATTATAAGTACTGTATAGTGCCCCAGTGTGATAGCACGACTATAAAAACGCTAAACCAGTTATTTATATATGTTCCAAACAATGGAGAAATACGGAAAAAGTGGCTAAAACTTGCGTTCGGTTGTGGTTAGGTTGCACTCGGAGTGTAGGTTTGGAACGCGCCTCCGGTAGTGATACTCGAAACGTCAAAGACAAGATTGGAGTTTCGCACGGCGTGACGTAACGCTTTCTGATTGGTGTTCACTGTCACGTGACTAAAGGTTTCATTGTACGAAATTTATTTTTTAAAAATATTATTAATCTTAAACGCTTTTAATAATTAAAATTGTTTGTTATTTTCTCCATAATATAATTAATCATTATAAACCCCTATCCATTATATTTATTCTTAATGGAAACAAGCCTATTACGTAAACATCGGACAATCGCTCGGCTTGTCTTTAGTTCAGACTTTTTTTTCAATATTTTCATATTTTTCGTTACGCCCGTTACGAATACGACTCTACACTTTTCAGCCCATTAAGGGAAGGGGGGCTCAGTGTAACAAGGGGCACAGTATAACAGTGGCTATAACTCTTTGACCTTCTAATATTTTACTAGGGTTTCTGAACTGAATTGTCAAACACATCTGTCGCCATCTTAGGCCAGTTGTCATTTTTGACAGTTGTCTCTGTGTACGTAAATTTTAAACGGCTGTTATATTTTATGTATTTTGAAATTTAAAAATAGCAATAGTATATTTGTGTTTTAACCTACATTATTGCAGCTTTAGTGAATAAGTTTATTTTGTATTGTACCGCTATATTATGACACGTTTAAATACTAGATATTTTGGCTGAAATTATTACCTATAAATTTTGGGCAGGTTTGTTTTTAAACTTCGATACCATGGGGTACAGTGTAACGGGGTACAGTGTACCAAGTTATAGTGTGCCCCTTTTGTTTTACAGGTTATATATAAATTATTTATATTTTTTATCGTTTTGACATATATTATTTTGCCGCCTCCTACTTTGACAAATAAAATAAAACGTCAAAATTTCCTCATAAAACTTTAAGAAAATATAATTTAATAATAAAGCATTTTGTAAGAAATACAATAAAATTCTTTGTTCCTTTTTTATTTCTTGATTTTTAGAATTTCTATTAGAAGATTTTGAAATAATTATTGTTTATTTTGATAATTCCATATTTTAATCATCTTTGTTGATTTATTAGAATTTCTACGTTAATTTTGAAATAATTATTGTTTATTTTGATAATTCCTTATTTTGATATTTTTTGTTAATTTTTTAGAATTTCTATGTTAATTTTGAGATTTTAAATGTTTTACTACACAAGTTTTGCCGTACTGTTACATAGTACTCCTTCGTGTTATATAGTACCCCAGGGTATGTTACAATGAGCCCCTACCCTGGGGTTCAATGTAACAAAAGACTGCTTTTTAAAAATGATAATTCTGATAGTTTGTAAGGTTAATTAGCGTGATATTTAGATTTCAAATGAGAGACTAAGGACTGAAGTTATATTGAAAGACTTTAAAAGTGCCATTTCATTAATTATTTGATTTCCACGAGGGATTATATCTTTTTAGTTACACTGTGCCCCACCTTCCCCTACTTATTATTTACGTAAGTATGCAATATTCGTTAGGTATTAACTACTTACAACTTTAGCCGTGTTTTACAGATTCTTAGATCGATCGATAGATAAAGTGTAAATAAATTTCCGCAGTTTTTTTATGATGGAAGAGATGAGTGGCTTGTAAGATTGAAACGCCCTGAATGTGATAGGCTATTGGCTGAGTTAGCAAAACGTGAGCAAGCGTTCATATATTGTATGGAGGAGGGACGGCTCCTCTCCGACCCTCTCGCCGTTGCCGTGGCAACTGGAACCAATCGCAGTTTCATACCCCACTAAATATCGCGAAAACAGTGTAGGTACTTAAGTTTAAGGTAGGAAATTATAAAATTCATATTCATTTTCTACTAGCTAGGTACCTAGCTTTTATAATCTCATTTCGTTTGGTTGGTTGAACAAAAATTTTTTTCTTATTTATTACCAGAGGTAGGTACCTAGGATGCACGGAGGTACCTCTTTAGTTGTACCTTGTGATTATTTCCTCTGTGGTTGTAGGTACCTAAAGCACCCTAATGGTAAAGTTCTAATAATAAGTAATATCATTAAAGTATAGTTTCATAAGTAATATTAATTAATTCTTTTGTTATACATGTATTTAGTGTGAATTTTATTGGTTATCTGCAATCTATTTGAATTTCAAAATCTACTTATAAAAAACACACACACACAGCGTTTGTTTTAGCAACCCTTGTTTTGACAACAACTTCGATTTGACACGACACTATGGTCGAATCACTTACCTCTTACCTCCAAATAATTGCCTAACCAAACACTTCACTATCATAAGGGGTGCACGACACCGGACTTCATTTCCGAAATATTAACTATAGTTCGTGTCAAGAACACATTAGGCCGCCGAACAGGCTAGACATTTTACTTTACGTCAAAACACGACATGTAGCGAAAGTGAGCAAGGCTGGCGTCAAACGTTTGGCGCATGCGTTATCAGAATCTGCAGAGGGTGACTGCTGCAAAAATTATTCTTAGGGGTTATTTGGGAATACTATGATTCAATATCCATAGTAGAGTCTCCGATGTCTGTGTGTGGGCCAGTTGCACTTGTACAGATGATTACCTGGTAGGTACAGTCAGTAATAAGAGCCGATTAACACTTTACTTTGTCATTGAAACTTTTTTTATTAATGTTTCAAACTGTGAGACATTCTGTTAAAAAAGGTGCTATGACAAAGTACTAGTGTTTAAGCTACTTTTGTTGCTGACCGTACCGCTTACCCACGTAACTCATTGCGAAATCAATTCTGTGCTTATAATGTATTTAGGGTGCGCTTGCATGTTTTTTTTAAAAGGTCAATGTCCTTGAATTCATTGACCTCGAGGTCATGGACTAAAGGTCAATGACCCAGAAGTCAGGAACTTTTTTCTTTATTTTTCCTTTAAAAAAATCGGTTCTGGCCAGTATTTGAAAAGGAATATATCGTGGGGTGACAAGTAAAACTCACTAAGTACAAAAATTTAAAACTGTTATTTATACACTAAGTGCATTAAAATATCAACACCTATCCCAGGAAAAAGTCATCATAAGCATAGGTGCATTACTTTAGGGAATTCCAAGAAGCAAATATCACTAAATCCAAAACTATTTGTTGAACTCTGCAGGTAAGGTAAAAGTTCACTTACCTTACTCCATTGTATAGTTAGTGATTTTTCCCTGTCACTCAAAAGGTAAAAATAACTTTTGTGACTAGTGTACTCGCTCACTAAGTATTTTTTAATTAATAATTCCTAAATAAAACTATATTTCTATAAAACTGGTTTATCGTTTTAGAATGTACAATATTAAGCATCATATTCATAAAAATTAAACAATTTTTTTTAAAATGAAATTTTGACGTCAAAAACACTATTAAAATGTTAATTACTCCATTGTTTATTTTCGTAATTTAGTGAGTTTTACTTGTCACCCCACGATATTCTATGGGCAGCTTAGAAAAGTAAAATCATGCGCATGGGCGTACCCAACCCAGGTTCTGGGCCAGATTTTTCATAAGCACTTAGTCAAATAAATAAACATAAATGAAAATAGGTACATATTTTTTTTAATCAGTTTTATTTCCTATTTCCCATACATTCTCGTCTCGAGTAGTGTTGCCAGATCTGAAGTTCAAAATATCTGGAGAAAATTGAAAATGTCGGGCTTTTGGGGTTGCTGTCGGGAGAAATAAATAAATAAAATAAAAATGTAATTCAAATGCTTGTATATAGAAGAACACGGCCGCGCAGTGGGTTTTTTATTCAGTTTTATCCACTAATGTTATAATTTTGCCTAAATAAAACGGCCGCGCAGCGAGATTTATAGTCAGTTTTATCCACTAATATTGTAATCCTGCCTGCCTGCCTATTGTAAAATAATTTTTTTTTTTTTTTTAAAAGCACATAGGTAAATTTCATGTAAAATTTTACTTCAGTAACTTTTTAAGACGTATGTAAGTTGAAAGTTTACACATTTTTTTTTAAATTGGTAGGTGGTATTATTAGCTTTCGAACAGTATTTTTGTTATAACTGTAGGACTTCTAAACCCGGAGAAAGTAATATTTTTCCGCAAGGTCATCTTAAATAAAAAGTCAAAAAATGGCGGCCATTCCAACAGGAGGGGCGTTTTTGTCGATAAAATTAGGTGTATTTCACGCCTTTAATACCTTGAGCTCCACGGGTGCCCCCAGGCACCCGCGAGACGGGTTATACGTCATTGAAAAGAATATCCGTCAAGGCCCAATGTCACAGAGCATTAAATTTAAATCCAATATTTATTTAATTTACAATAAGCCAAAATATTGCCTGGCAAAATATTTGATCTCTGGGTGCCTGGAGGCACCCGCGATGCTTGACGGTATAAATTTAAATTATCGCTAGTTCAAGACCAGAAAATATTTATATGAAGCTGTAATAATTTCCTACATGATTTACAGAGCAAAGCTGTATTGGTACGACTTATCCGATAAGCATTGGCCTGTTATTAGAGGCTTAAATAATTGTCAATGAGATTATTAATTTTGCAATAAACTACAATAACAATATAAATTAGCGATAAAAAAGAATAATTTAATGTCCCTATGATTTGTTTTTTTTATTTTTAGAGCTGTTAAACTAGTTTATCATTTCACTGCTGGCAGCACCAAACAGTATGTAAATTGTAAAATCACTGGGCAACACCATTAAAAAAAATAATGTCATTGTCATTGTCAGTCATGTCATCTTATCATCGAATCAGTCGTAAATAAATAAATATCTATTCAACATTTTTTGTGTTGTGCAATCAGCCAAATTATCGTTAATGGTTTGTTGAAAAATTAAAGTGAATTCAATGTTGTAAAAGCCAGTACTATTCTTAAATTATATTATTATGCCTAGTGGCCGTGCCGTATTGTTATTGAGGCGGTTGTCGACTGGTGACAGTAAGCTGAAAAGCTTGAGTTTGGGCCAAAACACCACGAAGGAGGCTCTTGTGAGCCCGGTTTGCAATCACCGTGACTTCGTTCTTCCTAAAAGGTATTTGTATAATATACAATTTATATAAAAGTATGCTTATTTTGAGTAATCCTTGAAAACTATATAAAGAAGTCTGGCCTCCGGCAGGTTTGCTTATTAGTTAGCAACATCGTCATCGATCAGATGACCTTGTTTTGTTTACAACCAGACATGTTTACGCCGTGAGAGAAAGGAGCTACATAATCGGTGTAAATTTATGCAAATAGGTCTATGTACCCATAAAAATTGACTTCATGCCAATTTCTTGTACCAACTGGGCATATTGATTGTATAATAATGATTTTGTTTTTTCTAGCAATACATGATCGATCATGAGGTGTAATCTGTTTCAAAGAAAACCTCTACCTACATACATCAAAGACTTCTATGTTGTATTACATTCTTTGATTATACCAAGATGTTTCGTAACAAAACTAACAGTTGATGGCACTCCTTCAAACTCTACTAATCTTGCTGTGCTCATAATATCAAAATAAATATAAACCTAAATGCATGTAAATTTCACAAAAAATGAGAGCTACCTAAACAATAGACTATAATTGTTGTTGTTTCCTCAATGTTGGCCAATTTGTTACCTATAAATCTTCCAATGTACTGATAAGAAATCACCATACAGATGATAAGTGATCATTCAAAACATGCATTAATCAGGGCAACTGATAGTACTATTTTCCTTATTTATATAGTTAAATAAATAAACAATAGCAAGGTAAGGAATTTGTATTATTGTTAATGTTCTTTTTAATTTTTGCCTCAGATTGTCTTCTTTGGGACACAACAGTCTTTCCCATCCTCAGCTAACAAGGAGTTTGAGTGATAACATTATAAAAATGGCAACTCCTAGTACTGAAACAAATCCTTCTGAGCCACCGAAACACACAAATCAATTGATAAATGAGAAGTCTCCCTACTTACTTCAACATGCTCACAATCCAGTGCAATGGTATCCCTGGTGCCAAGAAGCTATAGATAAAGCTAAGTCAGAGAATAAATTGATCTTTCTCTCTGTCGGTTATTCCACCTGTCACTGGTGTCATGTCATGGAAAAAGAATCGTTTGAAAATGAGGATGTTGCTAAAATCATGAATGAACATTTCATCAACATTAAGGTTGATCGTGAAGAACGGCCTGATATTGACAGAATTTATATGCTGTTTGTCATGGCCACCTCTGGTAGTGGAGGATGGCCGATGTCAGTTTTCCTGACTCCAGATCTACGCCCAGTAACAGGAGGTACTTACTTTCCTCCAGAAGACCGTTGGGGAAGGCCTGGCTTCAAAACCATTTTGCTAACTTTAGCAAAGAAATGGAAACAGGACAAGGAACAGCTCGTTGAAGCTGGTACTAACATTATTGAGGCGCTTCGCAAAATCTCTCTTGTGGAATCTGAACAAACAACAACTCTTCCTGGGGATGAAACTTGGGGTAAATGCGTCCGCCGATTCATGTCTAACTATGAACCAGACTTTGGTGGATTTGGTATGGCTCCTAAATTCCCTCAAGCATCCATATTCAACTTTTTATTTCACTACTATGCCAGAGACAAATCCAATCCTGATGGGAAGAAATGCTTAGATATGTGTCTTCATACATTGACTAAGATTGCTATGGGCGGTATACATGATCATGTGTCAAGTGGTTTTGCTCGTTATTCAGTTGATAATGACTGGCATGTACCTCATTTTGAAAAGATGTTGTATGACCAAGCCCAGTTGCTTGTAGCATACACAGATGCTTATCTTGCAACAAAAGATGAATTTTATGGAGATGTCGTTCGGGATATAATAAAATATGTAAATAGAGACCTGAGACATGAGTCCGGAGGTTATTACAGTGCTGAGGATGCAGACTCTTATCCAACTTTTGGTGCTCCTCACAAAAAAGAGGGAGCATTTTGTGTTTGGGAATATGAGGAATTAAAGTCTCTACTTGATGACAAAAAAATTAATGATATACCTTATTTGGATATATTCTGTGATTACTTTAGTGTGGAAGAAGACGGAAACATTTCCCCGGCTAGTGACCCTCATGAGGAACTTACCCACAAGAATGTGCTTATAATTTATGGCAGCAAGAAAGAAACCGCAGAGAAATACGGCATAACTGGAGAACAATTTAACCAAGTAATATCTGAGTGTATTGAGATCTTGTATGAAGCTCGTCAAAAGAGACCTCGGCCTCACCTTGATACTAAAATGTTGTGCTCCTGGAATGGTTTGATGATAGCTGGACTTGCCGAAGCAGGACAAGGGTTAGGTGAAAAACAGTTTGTAGAAGATGCTATTAAAACAGCAGAGTTTATAAAAAAGAATTTGTATGATTCATCTAAGAAAATACTACTACACTCATGTTACAGAGCTGAAGATGGATCAATTGCTCAAACGTAAGTTCATAATAATATAATAGCAAAATAAAAATCTAAAATATTGCCCAGTTAACTCAACAAATATATCATTGAGCTCTTAAACTTTTTTCTAAATCAGGCTATTTAGACTTTTAAATGAAACATATTATTTTCAGAGAACAACCTATCAAAGGCTTCTTGGACGACTATGCATTTTTAATCATGGGTTTATTGGACCTGTATGAAGCGTCTCTAGAGTTAGGGTGGTTGAATTGGGCTCGCGAGTTGCAGCTCAAACAAAATGAGTTGTTTTGGGACTCGGAGAATGGTGGTTACTACACATGCTCTACAGAAGACAGTACAGTGGTGTTACGCTTAAAAGAAGGTAAGAATTAACTTTTCAATGGATATATATTATCTATCTTTTTCCTGAAATAAAACACTTTTAACGGATACTAGCGCTAGTATCCGTTAAAAGTGTTTTATTTCATGTCTAGTGAGCGCGTAAGCTTGAGAAGTGAATATCTTTTTCCTCCGAGAATGACTGAACTTTAAAAATATTAAGCTTTACAAACATGACTGTGACTTCTTCTTGAGTCAACGGTCAGCACAAACAGACTGACTCTAAACAAAATATGAGTTTTTAAAGTAACTAAACTAAAATATTTTTATCTACTTCCAGATCAAGATGGCGCTGAGCCATCAGGGAACAGCGTATCGTGCCACAATTTGCAGCGCTTGGCCGCGTACGCCGACAAAAGCACAGCGCCAGAAGGCGGTGACCAAGAGCGGGAAATGGCTAAGAAGATCTTATTGACGTTTGCTAAGCGTTTGAAAGACGCCCCGACCTCGCTGCCTGAAATGATGTCCGCCCTCATGTTCTATAACGACTCGCCTACCCAGGTAAACATTTATGACGATACTTATCATATAATTTGTATGATTCATCTTTCGCCCTCATGTTCTATAACGATTCGCCTACCCAGTAAACATTTAAGACGATAGGTACAGTCGAGTTCATTAATATGTTGGCATTTTTGACAGGCTGTTGACCTTTATTATAAAGCCATAAAGGTTGATGAGCTGTCAAAAGTGCCAACATATTAATGAACTCGACTGTACTAGCCTTCAGTATATAAATATTTTCGCGATTTTGTTGACACAGTAAACTTTGTTAACCAAGATAAGAGATGTCTAACAAGACGTATCGTTATAATGTTATGTCTACTGGATGTTTAATAAATAATTATGATATTATCAAAAATTATAAATACATTCTATTGGTTTCGTCTAATTACCGGATTTTATAAAAATGCCAATGTTTTTGTAGGTGACAAAATACCTCTTTATCAATAGCCACCTACTTATGCATGAAGCTTATCACAATTTTAGTGCGTAATTACATGATTTAACAACAATACGGTAATCGTGTTTATTTAAGATAAACTTTAGGGTGCATTAACGAATCTGGCGATAGCAGTGCATGCACGCACGGCACACGCGCGCTGTACGAGTATTATGTATGTACATACTTCTTCAAAAGACAGCCTAGCAGAGAGTTTTTTTTAAGACAAACTGCGCCTAACAAACAACAAGTATTATGTCATTTGTGTAGGTGTAGGTCGTAGGTCAACAGTGAATTTAAGTGAGGGCAATTGCTGGGTTATTAGTGGGTATGGCCCCCCTTCGAGGTCCCATCGAACCCTATAGGGTCTGGGTGGGATCACGAGAGGTGGTCATGGAACGTAGCCGCCGGCGCTGACAGCAATAGGTGGACGGTGCTGCTGCCTCCTCTTGCTCACCTGCGGGCGGTAGATGCGTAAAGAAGAGCATTTTTTCTCCGGATAAAAAATGTATTGATAATTGCTGCCGTCGCCAGCCGCCCTATAAAGGTCTATCTATCGACACATATCATGGCCGTGACGTGTCAGGGGCACAAGCTATGTTGGGCGTCTCTATGTTCTACATAAAGTTCCAACGTGTTTTGAACTCCGGATTCTCAACGTAGCCGCCGATGACGGAGCTCAACGTATATTTGTTTCACATACAGAATCTTAGCACGACCAACGTAACATGGGCCCCTGACACGTCCCGGATATGTAGGGACAGACTTAGTGTGGTGTCGTGTGTAGGTGTTGATAGCGGGCGGGTGCTCGGACCCGCGCACGCTGGAGCTGGTGCGCGTGGTGCGCTCGCGGCTGCTGCCGGGCCGCGTGCTGGCCGTCGCCGACCCAGACCCCAGCGCCGCGGAGACGCCCGCCGGTATGTCAGACATATGTGAGTCGACATGTTTTCATGCGTGACTTCACAAATACCATTTGAACAGAGACAAAGTTTCATGTCATTGGATAAAGCGATGATAGTACAAATTTCACTTATTGCACTAAAGGTATGGGTGTGGGAACTGTGGGATAAGTAACTTTAATGTATTACAATTAAATATATGAAGTATTATAGAAAGTTTGACTCTGTTTTATAAGGTATGTATAATATGATATGACTACAAACGCAACGCAGAAAAGTTGATAGCGACTGCGAAAACGACTTGAAATGGCGACGACAAAAACGAACGAAAGAAAATAATTATTGTGTCGAACCACTATGTCCCTAGGTGTATCGATCACTAGTCTAACACTAGCACTTGCACTTGCGATGTTTAGCTGTTGTATTTCGGTAACGGCAGTACCTCCGTGTTTGAGGAGACGTTCATTTGCGGCTTAGCCAGTTCTCACAATGAATAATATCCGTTTGCGGATACCTGCCCTTAACAGCTTACTCAAAATATTTCCTGACTCCTGATTTCTATCAGTTTAGTGAAACTGCTTCACTGCACTTCAAAGTTCTTCAACTTCCCTTTTGAATTCTTCAACGAAATTTTACTAAACATAGAATATTTAATTACCATGGCTAAAAGAAATTCGACACTATCCTATGCTGGGTATTACAGTTCTCGAAGCAGAGCCGCACGCCAGTAACACTGATATACGTGAGTTATAATACCAAATTTAATGCAAACTTGCTACAATAGGTATTTAGAGTAACTAACACGCGCATATCCATTATACAATAAACTGCAGTGGCCGTCGCGTGAGAATGAGTTTCGTATATCAACTGAATAAAGTATATTTTCCTTTATCCGGAAAAGAAACTTAATAAAATATCTGCCGAATATGCATTCTCTCAACGGCCAAACTGTAACAACGAATTCAATATGCAGAAAGTCTGTCTTACGGAAGCTGGCACGTGGTTGGAAACGGAACTAATTAGTCAGTTTCCAATAACATTGATTTAACAGGTAAAGTGGCGCCACCTCTTCTACGCCAGACTTTAATGCATTGGCTGTTGCTCTTATAAATTGGAATTTTGTATGGGGCAGATGGCGAAAAGTCATATTTTTTCCAGCCAAATGAAATAGCTTCTATTACTGAGTGCATATTATTATATACCATAAAGGTACATATTATGTTTTGCATTCCGCAACACACAGTAAATATACTTCTATTGAATTCGTTGAGCCAAACTTAACCTTTTGTAGCAACTTAATCGTAATAATTATAATACGCACATTCATCTTATTAATACACTTTCGCGGCAATCTGTATGCCGCACAAACCAACCAAAACCTTAAATCAACTGATCTCATCGTTTGGTGTTACTGCTGTTTATTAGAGTGTGCTGAGTTTTGCACTAGTTTGAAGATTTTTGAAAAGTTTTATACTGGTGTCGATTCGGTTGGCAACGACTTAACTAAATTGACAGGACCAAACTAAATTTAGTTTTCCATCCTTTTCTTTCTGTATCGAAAAGACAAGAACAGAATGCTAAAATTAAGTTTAGTCCTGTCAATTTAGTTAAGTCGTGCTAACCAAATCGACACCATTGTTAACGTAAATTAAATCATTGCCTGCATAGTATCATTGTATGACTGACAGAGTTGTGATCTTATATTTGAATAAATAGTTTCGAAAATAGACATACATTTAATGTCATTTCGTTGATGTTATGTATGTACTCAAGAATCATTTAACCAGGTTCATCATAGCTTCACTGAAATAGTTTTATTTGTTTTAGACCGAATATCATTAATGCAGCCTGGTAAAAATAATTATCGGTTTCAATCTACTGCCAGTTATTTTAGTATATTTTAATCAAGTTTTGAAAATGTATGTCACATTTAATGTCATATCGTTGATGTTATGTATGTACTCAAGAATCATTAAACGCTAGGCGATTGCGTAAAGTCAAACGTATTCATTTGAAAGTTCATATTGTATCATAATATATGTCATCCCATACAAATTGCAGCTGATGGAATACGATATGAACTGTCAAATGAATACGATTACCTTACGCAATTCCACCCCTGGTTCATCATAGCTTCACTGAAATAGTTTTATCTGTTTTAGACCGAACATCATTTAGTCTGGTAAAAATAATTATCGGTTTCAATCTACTGCCAGTTATTTTAGAATGTTATAATCAATCGTCTAGCCACGTTCTTTCAGACGTGTTTGCGTTTTTTTGACTGAGAATAGCTTTTACTTCATTGTAGCCTTTTCATTATCAGTGTTGAACCGCATCAGGAGTGTGGGGGGCGTGCCCACAGCCTACGTGTGCCGACGGTATGCCTGCTCGCTGCCCGTCACGGATGTCAAACAGCTCGAGACTCTACTTGACGAGACGCCAACAGTGCAACCGCCCAAATCGACTTAAATCGCCAAAATTAACACTTTTTTTATTTAAGATAAAATATTATTATTTTAAGTCATGTCCAGATTAAGAGGATTGTCAACCACGTGGTCTCCATACAAACGGCGCTAACGTTTCCCACCCTCTAAACCTTAACCTACAGTAATTAATTTTTGGTATTTTTTTGAAATACCTAAATACTGGGGCTGTACGTTTTGATTTTTTAAATATCTATAATAGATTTCGAAATATTTGCATGATTTCGTGATTGATTTCATACAAAACACAGAAGTGCCAATATTTTCAAATCTACAATGAATATTTTAAAAATTAAAACGTACAGCCCTGGTTTTAGGCAATTCAAAAACATACCAAAAATTCATTGCTGTAGGTTAAGGTTTAGAGGGTGGGAAACGTTATCGCCGTTTGTATGGAGACCGCGTGGTTGACAATCCTCTTAAGCGAGCAGCTGCCCTTTGAGGCAAAACGCTCGGTTAGATTTTGTTCTGCGGCAAATTCCCGAGGTGGCCTCGCAAGGCTGTCACTCAGTGTGGACCCGGCTAATTATAGTAACTAAATTAGTGTTAGTCAGAAGCCTATTTCGAAATGACAAGGCCAATTTCATAGTGTCTCTTTTTACTTACAATACCCGTTCCCAAAATTGTTACCAGAATTTGTATTTCTTTACGATTCAATTCATAAATGTAGAATGTATGTAATGTAGCATTATAAAAGTAAATCATAGCTATCAAATAAATTTATACCTAATCTCGTCAATTACAATTTAATAAGGGGTTCTGCAAGTTAGTGCAAAGCTCTTTAGTTAGACTAACATACTAATCAACAGTGCGTAAGTGTACAGCAGCATAGTGTAAATAAATATAACAGTGGCGAATCACTGAAGAGCGCGCAGCTTATTCCGTTTATCCACCCTGAACCAGCCAGTACCCTAAGGTGGATACTCGCAAAACGCGTGTTCATCTATCCACCCCGTCATAGTTGATAGTTTGATGAGGTGGATAGATGAACACGCGATTTCCTAGTATCCACCTTAGGGTGACTGTTTCTGGGTGGATGCCGACGCGTCAACAACTGTGCACTGTCTCAATGTAGGCCTCTCAGCTCGTCGTCGCGACCACGCAATGCAGCGCATATCCCTGCCCATAACGTAGAGGGAAGGCCCGCAGGCAGCGCGGACTGATATTACTTTACAGTTTACACTATGCTATTATAACCAATAATTGGTGCGTTCCCTTTTGCGCCAACAGCGATAATATCACTGATATCGCGCTCACACTTCGTTCCGATTTGATGTGAGCGCGCCAACGATAGCAGTATTTACGTCACGGATGACGTCACTATCGCCGCCATTTTGCGATTACAGTGATATCGTTCTCGAGCGTTAGCACTGTGAGCAGTCTGTCATATTTGACGTTTTGAGTTGACGTTCATGTCCTTACACACTTCTGATTCGTTATTTACTTTGTTTTGACGTTACAAAACGTCAAAACAAAGTAAATAACGAATCAGAAGTTCGGCGCGCGATGCGTGCGATAATAGCCGTTCCGAATTGAAATCGCGTCAACAGTGCTGTCAGCGCGATAATCAAAACGGAACAGCTTTTAGCGCTCACATCGCCAACAGTACTATTGGCTCAAAAGGGAACGCGGCCAATGTTTCTAATGCTGCGGCTCCACCTGCGTTAACGTTAGTGGTAATTAATGTCTAACCACTATTATGTATTCTGTGATCTAACTACGCTTTAGCTTAGGCGTTAAGTAAATTTAGTACTGTCGTTTGTAAATTAACACCGTTAAGTCTTGGCCACATCTGCGTAACGCCTAGATTAACGCTTTAAGCTATGCGTTAAGACGCAGGCGGAGCTGTTTAGGTTTATAAATTATACTTAATAACATTTAATCCCTGGACATCGAAAACAACTGCATCGGTCAGTTAGTACTTTGTAAAATTGGTGTTTAAATCTGATAAAAAAGTAGTTATTCATCTATGTTAGTCTGATTTATTAGTCGCATAGTGTTTTATAAATAACCCAGTATTTATAGTTATTTAAATTGAATCTACTTCAAATACCAACCAAACCATTAGTGATTTCATAGATAGAAGCTTCCAAGCCAGAAAAATATAAATTGTATAATGATACTTTTGTGAATTGACCTGAATGATTGATTTCAAATTAAGGCTGATTTGAAATTAAACCAATAATAACAATTATTTCGACCAATATACCTACAGGGCGCCTATTTTTTTATTTATTGCATAAATTAAATCTGTTGGCAAGATATTATAACTATCTTATTTTAGGGTGAAGCTGTTGCGTCTACATTCGTCATTGGTCAGTTCCTACAACGTTCTCATTGGTCAAAACTGTTTTATATCTGATTTATTAGTCGGATATTTTGGCAAAAATCCATCGCTCTTCTATTATGATGTGGCTAATTTTTTTTTTTAATTTTCAGTAAGTATGATTCATTTATTGTCTGGTTGGGCTATATGTATGCTATATAATATAACTAATTTTAGTATGGCAACTCTAAGAAGTCTTTGTTTCTTGATTTATGTTTAAAATCTTAAGTTTGTTCTAATTAAAGTTAACGTATTTTAAGTTCTACGAATGGCGTGAAACAAAATTACAAAATACTCGAATAATGTAAACTTTTAATAAAAAGTGTGAGTAGCTTAGCATAATACAAAATGGTAATTAGTATAAGTTAAATCGTAAAATGTATGGTGCATGTTTAAAAGTTGACATAATTAATAGTGGAAGAAAAATATAGTCTGAATAGGAAGTGATATAGATCGCTCGTGTATATTTAGATGGAGTTCATATTTTGTTATCAAATTATTATGTACTCATTAACACATATTTGAAAATTGAAAGTATTGTCATTAAATGGCAAAAAAGTATGAAAAGTCAATTCATATTTATTTATTTTTTCGAATGTTAAGACATCTCATTGCTTAAAGCAAATTAGTTGTGATATTTTTTTAATAAATGTTGATATAAATTAATTAAATCGTTTTATTTCTACTACCTATTAATATCTACCTTGACGATAATGCGAAAAATGCGAAATCAAAAGTGACAATAAAACGCACTGTGTCTCAAGTCCGATTCACACATATCAGTGAAGTCACAGTTCCGGCACCGCGTGGTAATTATTCTTTCATACTCATACATTCTCGTTCACTAACACTGAGAGCAACCCCTTTTAATATACTATATCTATGGAGAGCAATGTCTCGTCACTGACACTGACCGACATGTGTGGACGCGTTCATAGAGAATGTATGAAAGAATAATTATCACGGTGGGGCGGTACCATGCCGGATCTGGGACTTCACTGATATGTGTAAATCGGACTTGACACGCAAATCTGTCAAATCAAAGCTTACATTAACTTCATTGTTTATTTATAGCCGATATGACTGGATCATAAATGTTTGTAGTCACACATCCCATGACCAACCCTTGCGAAAGCTGCTTAAGGCGACTATATCCCTCAAGTAAGTTTTATTGCTAGCTATGTATACATAATGTAACGAAAATTCACATGCACAGATTGATGCTAAATATATTCTGTGGCTAAGGTTAGTTTATTTACAAACAATAACCTGAGTAAAATATAGTTCGTTGTAGATGTGCGTGTGGTGTGAGTGTTCCTATCCTAGAAATTGATTTGACCATACGAAGATTTTAAGAAATAATTGTGAAAACTTGATGGTGAAATCGAAAAATTTGTGAAACCTATGTAGACTAAGTTATGGTCCATTATATAGAACACTCACACCGCCAGTCTCGCGAAAACGCCATACTTGATATCATAAAATATACTAGACGTATGTTAATAAAAGATATATGGAAAATTTGTGCTGAATTTGTGACAACTATTCACAAAATAATCAATTCATTATCATGATTAATTTGGATTTTATAAGGGTTTTTTAGGAACACTCACACCACACGGTGTGTGGTGTGAGTGTTCCTGAAATTACTAACTTTAACTGAATAATATTGAAATTTTATTATTGTATATGATAATTAGTATTCAGAGTAAATTTGTGACACATAAATCTTGTCACAAAACGTGATAGATCAAGAGCAATTAAACATTTTGTTTCTTTTTCAATGCTCGTGTGAGTGTTCCATATTTTGGCATTTATTTGATTATCCAGACCTCGTATACGAGTGGAGGCTGCAGCCAAAATTGTGAAAAGTTTGTTCTTAAAATTTGAAACATCTTCTATTTCCGTAAGTGTTATACTTTAATAGTTATATATTTTTTTTACATTTTCAAAGGAATATTTTATGTAGGGTGGGTATGCTTTTTTATTTTGTCGGACACAATTTTCGTCTACCCTCGTATTGGCTAACCTTTACTCGTAGTTTGGCGTTGTAATAATTCTATTTTTATTGCAGTCTGTTGTTAAATTCTCCAGTGTTTCTGTTTACTAATAACAAGTAATCATGTAAGTTATTATATTTTTCTATAGGTACTTTTTATTTATTTTATCTAATACTAGCTTTTGCCCGCGACTTCGTCCGCGTGGATATTCGGAAAATTCCTAGGGAACTTTTGACCGGGGGGTAATTATGTAACTCTGTTGCAATCAAATCTGGCAGAATCTGTGTGCCATTCCAAATCCGTTCAGCCATTTTTTGCCCCCCCGACGCAAAAAGAGAGGGGTGTTATAAGTTTAACGTGTCTGTGTATATGTCTGTGGTATCGTAGCTCCTAAACGGATGAACCGATTGGTAGGGTAACCATGACCTGATCAGCCGTTTGAAGAACATCAGCTCTTTAATAGTTGATGAGGGAATCTTACTAACTTCCATATATCCTATCGATTTGAAATTTGGTACAGTATTACTTTAATGAGCTTTTGATGAGAGGATCTGACTACCTTTCATGTGTCCTATCGATTCAAAATTTAGTATCATGTTATTTCAATGAGATTGGAAGTATTTAAGGTAAGGTAACCATGACCTGATCAGCCGTGTGTCGGGGGTTGATTGAGTAACAAACATCTAAACATCCAAAACATTAAACTTTCACATTTTTAATATAAGTAATTCCCGTTCTTGTTCCTATTCCCGTTCCCGTATTTTACTTAGGGGAAAATTTTTACAATAGTAAAGATGATCCTGTTATTTTACATTCTCTGTCATACGGACTTTTAGACTTAAATAAAAAAGTGACTGTGACATACAGACGGACAGACAGACAGACATGACGAATCTATAAGGATTCCGTTTTTTGTCTTTAGGCTAAGGAACCCTAAAAAGATGTTATCGAGCCCAATAAAATGTAATACCTAGGTACTATAGCGTAAGTAACAAAATAACCGTTACATAAAGATGCTGGTAACAATAAACGCAACCCTTAATTGCATGTTATCAACCATAAATATATTTTTTTTACATTTCGAGTTGTATCTATTTTTTGTAATAAAATGCTTAAACAAAGGTTTTTTCCCGCTTTTTGTTCATAGGCATGGTCACCCTACATAAGACTTTCCTTTGAAGATGTAAAAAAAATGATAACTATTAAAGTATAACACTTACGGAAATAGACGATGTTTTAAATTTTAAGAACAAACTTTTCACAATTTTGGATGCAGCCTCCACTTGTATACGAGGTCTGGTTAATCAAATAAATGCCAAAATATGGAACACTCACACGAGCATTGAAAAAGAAACAAAATGTTTAATTGCTCTTGATCTATCACGTTTTATGTCAAGATTTATGTGTCACAAATTTACTCTGAATACTAATTATCATATACAATAATAAAATTTCAATATTATTCAGTTAAAGTTAGTAATTTCAGGAACACTCACACCACACACCGTGTGGTGTGAGTGTTCCTAAAAAACCCTTATAAAATCCAAATTAATCATGATAATGAATTGATTATTTTGTGAATAGTTGTCACAAATTCAGCACAAATTTTCCATATATCTTTTATTAACATACGTCTAGTATATTTTATGATATCAAGTATGGCGTTTTCGCGAGACTGGCGGTGTGAGTGTTCTATATAATCGACCATAACTTAGTCTACATAGGTTTCACAAATTTTTCGATTTCACCATCAAGTTTTCACAATTATTTCTTAAAATCTTCGTATGGTCAAATCAATTTCTAGGATAGGAACACTCACACCACACGCACATCGTTGTAGTGGTAATAGGCAAAAGTGCTTAAAGTGCCAACTTTTGCTCTTGCCTACTAACTTCGTACGTAAGAAAGTAACTTACTTGTACGATTTTAAAATGGAACTTATTAAATTATAAAACAAATTATTCCGCAATGTGTTTTATTCCATAGATCAGACATGAATATTAACATTTATGTATCTCGTTTAAACTGAATGTATTAGATTATTGGAACAATCGGCTCGTATAGTCTGTTTATCCTTACTTGCCCTATTTAATAACAGCTTTTGACAGTTGTCATACGTCTTAAGGGTGCATCGCGCGTCCACTAGCGCCGCCAATCAAGAAAAAATCATTACAACGAAATAACTATGTTAAATAAAATTCTGAAAAATATAAAAACTAGGTAGTATTAGCTATCAACTATTTTTGTATGCGTTAAATTTTTAGTTTAAATGTGTTCGCGTAGTTAAAATCTGGATTAACGCGCAGTGGCTACTTAATGCGGTTACTTAGGTTTTAACTACACAAACACATTTAAACCAAGAAAATAGCATACAAAATAGTTTATAAGTAACTAAAACTAGTTTTTATATTTTTCAAAATTTTATTTATCATACTTATTTCGTTGTAATGATTTTTTCTAGTGGCGTCGCTAGTGCAGGCTCAGTGGGCCCTTAAGGCGCTGTAGGTAGTGAAACTAGCGCCGCCACTACATTTATTTTTATTACTCGTAAACCAAGTCAATATTTAAAAAAAGCTCATGTAATAATCTCTTAAATTGTCTTTAATATTTTTTTAATAACTCTTCAACAGTTTTCATTCTTTCTGTAAGTTTTAAAATCCATTTTAGCTCAAAGTGGCCACTTTTGGCAATTATGGATTTTAAAACTTACAGAATGAATGATAACTGCTAGTTTCACTACCACCGCGCTTTAAGCAAAAAAAATATTTAAAAATATGTTGTTTAATTTAATCAAATTGTCACTAATAATTAGTAATTTATTTCGTAATCTATGCGTGGAAACCATTTGTTGTATTTTATAATTGATTTTTTAATAAAGAGTTGGGTGAAGATTGTTTACCAAATAAGACAAGTAAGGATAAACAGACTTTACGATAACACACATGGTTTCATAGAAGACAACAACAACATTACATCTATGTGATGAAATCATACACAAATAGATCGGACTTTGCCGAGAGTTAAAAAACGACAATCCATGATATTTTTTTAGATAACGTCGAGTAATATAATTTTTGTATAATGATTGTTAATTCGAATTTTGCCCGTTCTGTAATTTATTTTAAATCTGGTAATTTAAATGTGATACAATTTAATGTAAGCTTATTATTTCATACATCGATAAATGATAATCACATATTTTTTTCATTTTTATCACATTAAGGACTAATAGAATTGATTAGGCTCGGATCCACGTCACTAAATTATTAAATGCAAATTAAATCATTCCATAGTGTGCGCTAGCAAATACTGAAGACGCAATTTTAGTTGGTAATTAAATAATCAAACTGACTTGAACCGACAAAACGGTTCATTAACTTTTTACAAAATTTTATAATGATACATTTGTGTTCGAGTATTTCATTACCGAAATTATATTTACAAATATCTTCATACCTATCATATTTAAAGCTATAAAAATTACTTCACAATTTGCTAGCACACAATTAAGCTAAAATCAATAAAACAAAGTTTCTATAGCAGTAAGTAATGTCCATAATTACTAACTACATTTTAATACAAGTCATAAATATTAAATATCACATTAAGCTAATGTCAGTTCAGTCAAAAGTTACCTACTACTTTAAAGCTTCGATCAAGAACATCCTAGATAACGCTTCACGAACTAAAACAGTACGCAAAAATGGCACCTCAAATAGCGTCCCACTTACAAACTTGGCGCCTATTTTGTACATAATCAATCACCTCTTGTTTGTACAAACTCACATTTTATATCACTTATTTTTTGTACAAAATAAGCTTATTTTGTACAAAAACATATCTTTTATCACTTACTTTGTGCAAAATAAGCGCCCAGTTTGTAAATGGGACGCTATTTGAGGTGCCATTTTTGAGACTCTGACCGGACATCTAGGGTATTCTTGATTGATGATCCTGAGCTAAATACACAAGAGTATACAAAAGAGATATTTTCAATACAGTGGGTTACTTCCGACGAGATCGAGTTACATCGAGTTAGATCGAGACACTAGGATCGAAGTCTGTTATTTTGGTACTCTGAAAACGGTTTTCATGGTGCTCTTATGGTATTGACGTTTATTTGATTCGAACTCGATCTCGATCGCGTCGGGAGTAACCCCACGGAACTAATTATAATTATACTTTGAAATCAGTTTGACTTCTGCACATAAACGCTTATTCGTTTAATAAACTACGTACCAACCCAAGCAAACGCCAGAGACGCCAGAGAGTGCAAATAAAATAGGCACAAAATAAACATAAATTAACACAAACATATCTATTGTCAAAATCACATCGCGATCATGTGTATTTAGCCTTACCATACAAATAACGCACGCGCAAAAACTTAGTCAAATTGAAATGCAAATCAAATAAAAACAGCGAGGTAGATTAATTTTTGTTACGTAGTGGATTGAAATCTTGTAAAACAATTTTTTTTAACAGGAATGAGACGTTATTCAATAATTCATTTAATTAATAAGACAATTCTTTTAATATAAACGATAAATTGATTTGAATTTATATTCAATTAATTGTAAATCATAAAAACCATCGACTCGTGCACAAAAAAGGAATTTAATTTTTCTTACAGCTCAATAAAGCGTTTTTAACTACATTAGGTATGTATACAATGTGGTATAATTAGCAATTCATATTACAATTTACTGATTCAACAATTTCGTTAAGAAATAGGGGATTCTATAATAACATTAAATTAAAGCTTACGACTAACAAATTCGTGAATGATTCCACATTTAAACATCGGATCGAGATGTTTACAATCCGAGCAGATAAAGAATAGGATTAAATCGTTCATATTCACTTAACGCCACATCTATCGCTCTCTCAGTCACACTCGTTGTAGTAAGCGCGGTGAACCGGCATTTTCAATCCCATTCTTTATTTGTACCAACCTTGCTTGAGGCATCTAACCACTAATATCACGAGGGAACATGACTTAATTTTCAATACATCCAAAATTATGTCTTAACCAATTTATAATCATATCAGACATCGAATAGATGAGACATTAGATATTTTAAGATACTGAATAATTTTTTCAGGAATATTTGTTTAAAAAGATCTACTCTACTTGCGGTGGGAGCTTCATTCATTCATACTCTAAAACAGTCTTGTGGTAGAAGAGCAGATACCTGAAAAGAATAAACGATACATTTTTACTTGTCACCGATATTACCGATAGTACCTTTAGATTAAGGCGAGGCCAGTTCACGAAATTTACTCTTTCACTATGTCTTTAGAATAAGGTTGAATATTGCATAACATTAATTGACGCTTCGCCAGAAATTTGACGAATTTTAGTACATTTTTATTGATTTCTGAAATACTGGATCATTTATTAAAAATGTACTCGGTTATTGTGTTAGATCGATAAAAAAGCTATCCTTTTTGCATAAAAAAATCATATCACTGTCGTTGAAAATTACGAAATCTGACGATTTGAAATTTATTTTTATAATATCGGCAAATATCACGCGGTTTTTTTTCTGCAGAAACAGTATCGCGAAAACACGCGCGCCTCCCTGAGCGAGGCGCTCGTGATCATGTGGTCGTCGCACTTGAGCCCGCTAAGTATAGGCCCCCTTACCCTTCGCTATCGAGCACCTCCCTGAGCGAGGCGCGCGTGATCATGTGGTCGTCGCACTTGAACCAGCTGCCCTTCATCTGGCGCACGTACGCCGTGTTGTGGCCGTAAGTATAGGCCCCCTTACCCTTCGCTATCGAGCACCTCCCTGAGCGAGGCGCGTGATCATGTGGTCGTCGCACTTGAACCAGCTGCCCTTCATCACTGGCGCACGTACGCCGTGTTGTGGCCGTAAGTATAGGCCCCCTTACCCTTCGCTATCGAGCACCTCCCTGAGCGAGGCGCGCGTGATCATATGGTCGTCGCACTTGAACCACTGCCCTTCATCACTGGCGCACGTACGCCGTGTTGTGGCCGTAAGTATAGGCCCCCTTACCCTTCGCTATCGAGCACCTCCCTGAGCGAGGCGCGCGTGATCATGTGGTCGTCGCACTTGAACCAGCTGCCCTTCATCTGGCGCACGTACGCCGTGTTGTGGCCGTAAGTATAGGCCCCCTTACCCTTCGCTATCGAGCACCTCCCTGAGCGAGGCGCGCGTGATCATATGGTCGTCGCACTTGAACCACTGCCCTTCATCACTGGCGCACGTACGCCGTGTTGTAGCCGTAAGTATAGGCCCCCTTACCCTTCGCTATCGAGCACCTCCCTGAGCGAGGCGCGCGTGATCATTATGGTCGTCGCACTTGAACCACTGCCCTTCATCACTGGCGCACGTACGCCGTGTTGTGGCCGTAAGCATAGGCCCCCTTACCCTTCGCTATCGAGCACCTCCCTGAGCGAGGCGCGCGTGATCATATGGTCGTCGCACTTGAACCACTGCCCTTCATCACTGGCGCACGTACGCCGTGTTGTGGCCGTAAGTATAGGCCCCCTTACCCTTCGCTATCGAGCACCTCCCTGAGCGAGGCGCGCGTGATCATGTGGTCATCGCACTTGAACCAGCTGCCCTTCATCTGGCGCACGTACGCCGTGTAATGGCCCGCATCCAGCGATCCCAGGTGGTTCACCACGGCGAACAGAGAGTACCGGTTGTCCTCGAATATACCTGTATTATTTATTTATTATGAGCGGTATGTTTATTATTTTATGAAAATGACAAAAGACATTTTCGACATTACATGAGAAGCTCGGTGACGCAATGAGGATCAGTAACAGGTTTGAATCCTATAGTTTTATTGGTATAATATAAAAACATATTTATAGCTATGAAACTTAGTGAAAGATTTTTTGAAATCCATTTCGAAATGGTTGAGTTATAAGGGTTTTGAAGGAAATGCCAAGCTCAATGCAATATGTGCTTTATCACGTACGACATAAGGTTCGCGTTCGTCTCGATGACGTCATAATGACCCCCCAAAATAACAGTGTTTTTGGTCGTTTTATCTCGTATAGCTTCTCAGGTTTAAGAGATATCGTAAAAATTTCTTTACAGTTAATCATGTGGTGGCATAAGCTTTCTGATAAGCCACTAAACAAAAATCGTTACTGATCCTCATTGTTTAGACATTTTCGTCATTACACATGTGTAGGTAGCGCAAATTGTTGTGCGCCTGGCCCTGCTATTGCGGAGGTTAAACAACTTTCGCAAGGATCGGTCATGGGATGGGTAACCAAAAATTTCCGTGCTTCGGAAGGTACGTTAAGCCATTATTGGTCCCGGCTGCATTTGCAGTCGTTAACACCCCCAAATCCTCATTGAGCCTGCGTGGTGGGTTGTGTTGTGGCCCATCTTCCTTACCCACCTATAAGGAAGGCCCGTGCCCCAGCAGTAGGGACATTAAAGATTACTGGTGTCGAATACCATTTTTTAAACTGACAAAAATATGTACTATCGACAACACTTCCGCTTTACCACTTCTAACGCACAGGAATTTTCCTGCAAAATGGTAAAGCACGTGAGTTGCCGATCGTACACTGATAAGAATTACTGGTGTCGAATACCATTTTTTAAACTAACAAAAATATGTACTATCGACAACACTTCCGCTTTACCACTTCTAACGCACAGGAATTTTCCTGCAAAATGGTAAAGCACTTGAGTTGCCGATCGTACAATGATAAGAAACATCAATTGGTAGCATATTGCTACAAACAAATATTTTATTATTATCATTACCCTCAGGAGCATTATTGTTATCCACGCCCAAATCGACCGCCCTACGGTGCGACGACATAAACGGCGTCATATCCAATTCAGCCGGGAAGGAAACGAACGTCGATATCTTCCTGTCGATCTGAGACGAATGCTCGAACCGTTTCAAGTGGAACGACGCGACGATAGGCAGCGTTTCGAGCGTCAACTGCTTAGTGGATTCGCGGTACGCTCGGCATTTGGAGCACTTTATCTTGGCGGCGGAACCGAGATGTTCCGCGCGGGTGAATCTTTCTAGACAAGCTTGTAAAGACCCTGGACCGGCAACGTCTAGACTGATGTCCCAAAACGGGTCGATGGTCGTGGACACTCCGGAACAGGCGGTGCACACTACGTCACTTTGCAGGCCGCCCGTGAAGATTTGGTCGATTATGCAGTTGCAACGGCCGTTTTCTCTTTTCTCCGTGTCTTCGACGCCGTTCATACAGTGCCTGTTGGAAATAATAATTAGATAGACACACACACACACACAACACAATAGGTAATTTTGTTGAAAAGATTAATTTTTTTTTGAGATAATAACAAAACAACAAAAGATAGGTAGGTTTGTCTGATCGAGTAATTTTGTATGATATACAGTGCTACTTACAATGATTTTAATCGAGCAAAAATATTCGACTGATACATTAAATTACCAAAAATTTTAGTTATTTAAAATACCTACTTTTTGAATAACTCTTCAACAGTTATCATTCATTCTGTAAGTTTTAAAATCCATAATTGCCAAAAGTGGCCACTTTGAGCTTAGATGGATTTAAAAACTTACAGAAAGAATGAAAACTGCTGAAGAGTTATTAAAAAAAAATTAGAGACAATTTAAGAGATTATTACATGAGCTTTTTTTAAATATTGACTTGGTTTACGAGTAATAAAAATAAATGTAGTAGCGGCGCTAGTTTCACTACCTACAGGCCTTAAGGTAATTTTAGATATTTTGTTACATTTTCAATTCTATTACAAGCTATGCCATATCAAAAAAGGTTTACTCATTTTTAATAATATAATTATACCTGTGCAACACATCGAGGGTAGCGATGAAGAACTCGTGCGCATCCTGCTGCTCGTAGCCCGCCAGGTGGCGCGCGTGCGTCCAGATCAAGTGAAGCAGACGATGCAACGTCAGCGGAGTTTTGGCGCCCGAGTAGAACTCCTGAAACCAAAACGGTGAATTTGGAAATCAAATTAAATGACAAATATAGTGATAGATTTTTGAACAGATTTGCTGAAAATAATGTTAAAATAATTTAATTAGAAAAAAAGACTTACAAAGTAATGGTTAACAGATTTTGAATGTTTGGCTTTAGAATAATAATAATAGTAAAAAATAAAATTTTGCTTTGCTTACATTCTTTAAAATAAATAAATCAATGAATAGTTTATAAAAAGGGCTAGTCGTAGAATCGTAGAAATTGCCACTTTTTCACGCAAAGGTGTTTTATAATGTCCAATGATTTCAGTGAGATAGAACATACATAAAAATGATCTTGCATTAATATATTTTTATGCCTGACACATAAACATTTCGCACGACCTATAATGTAAATTTTGGCATCAGTCCACTCGCGACTTGACCTAAGCTACAACGAAAAAAAATCAATAACAAACTTACAAGTTGAGGTTTTGTATGGCTTGCAAAAGCTACTAAAATTAACTCAATTCGGAGTTCACCGATTTCAAAGCATTAATTAATGAATACTTTTTTTTATTTCTGAGTACATATTTTATCATAGATATTAATTAAACGATATTTTAATCATTCAGCAAAACAAAAAATAAAATCAGATAATCCAATACAAAATCGAATGACTGTAACAAATACTACACTCGCATTCTCTTCATTTACAAACGAGGTAACTTTGAAGCTTTGGTTCTCCGCCCAGGATTAAACGGGGTGTGATCTGATGATGGCAAAAGAGTGAATGGAGGAGGCTTAGATCGCTGAAGAAACCTAACGGATTAGATGAGTCGCTCAGGGTTGAATAAAAAAATAACAAAAACAAGCTAAATTTACAATCAAAAGTATGGAAAATGTAACACTTATAAAACTCCATACGGTCTCTAGTGTAAACGAAACTCTTCTGATCCGTTGGGTTTCTTCAGCGATCTGAGCCTCTGATGATCTACAATAACCTATAATAGCTTTCAGTGGCGAGGGGTGAAATTGTGGCGAAAGGTAAGCCGTTCTACAAAATAGTGGAACGGTAGGGTGGGATTATACGTAGTTGGTATTTTACGTATTTTTTCTACAAATCCACAAAACACTACAAAATCTCGAGTTGATATTTTGCGTATGTGGTATTATGCGTCTAAAGGTTTCTAAAAGGTAAGCTGATAGGAATCGGCTTGTATGGACCCTTCACGACTGCTTGCTATAATAATCACCTGGAATAACTTAGACACTTCGCACACCAGGCACTTTCCGGTCCCTTGAGACTTGCACTTGTGTTTTTCGCCCAGGAAATAGTCTCTCAACAACGGAGTGTGAATTAGCGTCTGGAAATAAACAAAATAGAAACATGAGTAAATCGGTACCATAAAATGTAAATACCAAAATTAATGATTAATAAAGTCTACTTTTTTTGTACGAGGGTGGTTTGATAAGTCCATTACCTTGGAAAGAAGAAACTCTTTTTTATTATTTAAAGTAAATAAAATGGAGGCACCACCTGTTGCTGTTGGCTTGATGAAAATCTTGAAAATCTTTGCTCGCCAAGACATTTAATAATGTTTGGTAGGAGATAATCTTAGCGGGCTAAATCTAGAGAATATGAAGGGCAAGTCAATAAATTCGTATTATATTGTAATTCTGTGAGTTTTGTCATAAATGCAGCCGAGAGGGTCGACAGGGTCATTAAAAAAAGTTAAAGGTCGTTTGAGCTTTTTGTTTCCAAAAGTAATAAAATCTTTTGCCTGAAAATATTGTAGCGTAAAGCTTCGTTAGAAGTTTCTTTTTAAGAAACAAAAATAAAAAGAAATTATGGACTAATCAAACCGGCTCGTAGCTCGTAGGTTGTTTATGTAAAAGGAGCTCGATGGCGCAGTGGATTTGCGCATTTGCCCCCTGCGCTTACAGCAGTTTTGCAACTTGCTCAAGGGTAGGTCATGCATGGGATGGTGACGAAAAATGTATTATATCGAGCTCCTCGGAATTGAAAGGCACGTTAAGCAGTTGATTTCGATTGCATTTGCAATCGTTAACAGCTAAACCGAATTGCGCCCGCTCTCATGGCGGGTTGAGATTTTTTTTGCCACTCGCTATGGAATGAATATCTCGACATATTATTCAGGTGCTTGTTGTATAGAAGCAATAATAATATCTACAATAAAATAAGAATCTTCCAGCCATAAATCTGCGTCTGCGACTTAGAAACCACAATGATTATGTTGTTATCTGTTGTTGATACAAAATTTTATGTATTATAAACAAAACTTTCAAGGGTCAGAGTTGGTAATGATAAATAAAAAAAACCGGTCAAGAGCGAGTCGGACTCGCGCACCAAGGGTTTCCGTACCATCATAATAAATACACTGCATCAGAGCTGTAGAATAATAAAATTATTATTGCAGTATTAGGTCAGCACCATCTCTTGGCCATAGTAGAACTATTTTTTTTTCTTAGGCCAGCGCCATCTCTTGACCGATAGTGGAACTAATTTAATTTTTCTTAGGTCAGGCCATCTGTTGACTGGTAGAGGAACTAATGAATTTTTTGTTTGTTTTTAAATTTCTAAAAAAGTGTGTTATATTGAGACATCGTTTTATTTTTACGGTAATCTTTACATAAACTACTATCACATAGAATTATTTCAGATTTTTCTCTTTGCAAACTTACGGGGGGGGAACGGTATTTTTTTTACATTTTTCATCATAAGCCGAAAACTATACGGCCTAAAAAAAAAATGTATAAAAATGTGCAAACAGCGCTCTTTCATATGATACCCCACATGCTCTAGTCGCCCCACTTAAAATTTTTAAGACCCCTTTTCAGTCAATGTTGTAAAAAAAATGGTTTTTATATCTTTCTTATTTGCAAAATAGTTGGGCAAACGTCATCTTAAATTATTCCAAATTTCAAGTTGATACCATTAGTAGTTCTCGAGATATCCAGCTGTGACAGACAGACAGACAGACTGAGTCACACCAATAACTATAATTTTTACCATTTTCATACGGAACCCTAATTAATGTTTCTTAGTTGAATTATTTTTGATATCCCCACTGCTGGGGCACAGGCCTTCCTTATGGGTTGGTAAGGAGGATGGGCCATAACCCACCACGCGGACCCAATGCGGATTGGTGGGTGTTAACGACTGCAAATGCAGCCGGGACCAACGGCTTAACGTGCCTTCCGAAGCACGGAGGAGCTCGAGATAATAAATTGTTGGTCACCCATCCCATGACCGACCCATGCGAACGTTGCTTAACTTCCGCAATCGCTGGGCCAGGCGCTAAACCACTGCGCCACCGAGCTCCTCGCTCCTGATGGACAGTTGAATTATTGATTTATATTCGTCAAAGCAAACAGCTCGGCAAAAACGCAGTTACAACACAAAGCAATTTCCAGAATACACTGGAATATTACCTATACAGTATTTCTGCTAGTTCTAGGTACATTTCGCGATTCAGCCTTTCACAAACAAACAACATTCGGCAGTGACGACCTTGTTTGTTAGGCTTCCCATTCAGATTGAATCTGCGTCATATAAACTGTATATCGCAATGCTTTATTTGACCGTAATTAAATGGGCTAAAATGGACAAGCAAAATATTTGTTAAACTTGGGATTTTAAAGCAGATACTTAGCACTTCAACCAGGGATGTTACGGAGCTCCGTATAACCGAAACAATCGGATATCCGAAATAAAAAATTATCCGTAACCGTTATGAAAGTTTCGGATAGGGGCAGAGTCTAAATGAGACACTTTATGAAAGGCTTCTCTGCCCGGACGAGCCAGCAGACTTAGTTTCAGTTTTTACAATTAAAAAAAAACTAATATTCGTAAGTAACCGACGAAACTAAGCGATAATCCAAACTAATTTCATATCTGTAACCGTATCCGAAACCGGTATAATATTACATATTTCTTTGTCCGTATCCAGATCTAAAATTTCATATCTATAACGTCCCTGACTTCAACCAACCGAGAACCCGAAATAATGATAACAAATAAATAACGTTATTCATTAAACATTATCTGAGACATGTTTGAGAATCAACAAAGTGAACGACCCCTCTAATTGCACTCTCTGATTCATCATGTTAGCACCTCCCCTACACAGACTCTGTCTATCTAGAACTAGAACATTAAACGATGAATAATATTAGAACCTTAGGATTTTGTGTAGGATTTTGTGACGATTTTGTGACTATACGGTATGGAATAAGTTTTTTCTATCGACAAATACATCATCTATCATCATACAATTTTCGTAAACGATTTTCGTTATAATTAGTTAGAGAGTTGATTGGCTTTCGCTTCGCTTAGCCCCCACAACTTGTTGCGTCGTTGCTGGCTGAAACTTCCGAAGCGACACACTGGCTACGTTTTATTGCTTGCAAGTAAAAAATAAAAATTCCCTATATAGCGTAACTGAAGACAAACATATGTTTGTAGTTTATAGGGAATTTTTAAAAATTTTGGGTACGTGCTTGGTTTAGACAGCATTCAAACAAAAACATCACTTCTAAATAATCACTCCGATATCCGCGGTCGCTTCAGTTGAGAAAAAACTTAAATACAGTTTGGTTGTTGCACAACAAATATCTATGTACCTAGTGTTGAACTTAGTATGTTTGTTAACGACATGATTTGTCATGTGATGAATTTGCGATGACAACTTCCATAATCCAATACAAAACGAGTGTCTGTCTAACTAGAAGTACCTACTTAACGTAACAATTTGAAGTTTTTTTTATTATGTTGTTTTATTAACCGACTTTTTCAAAAGGAGGAGGTTCTCAATTCGATTGTATACTTTTTTTTATAAAAATTCGCGCGTATCTTCGACATTTATGGACCGATTTTGATGATTTTTTTTTGTTCGATTGAGTTTTCTTGCGACATGGTCCCATTGATTTTTTTTGTCAAATCGGTTTAGTAGTTTTCAAGTAATCCTGTAGTAGTATGATTTTACATCAACTACCTTGACGACTTTGTTATTTATGAACCGAATTAGATGATTTTTTTGGAAAAGGGATACCTTTGTGTAGTCTTTTTTCAATAATATTCGTTAGCCGCAGAACTCAACCATTCGCCTACTAACAATGGTCCATGTGGGGACGTTTTTTTAAATACGGGTGAATATTAACTAATCTGTTAATTTTGTACAATTTATTTGTTTTTAGAATGAACTTATGCGATTTATTTTTATAAAAAAAACCGGTCCTAAATGCTATGATATGAGGCGCATGTTCGAGTCCTGTCTGCATCTAACGAATATTTCTATACTACCTTCCTGGTAATGAACAGCAAAACAAAGTTACACATAAGCAAAAGTTACACAAGCAACACTGTAATTCAAATGTTTAATTAACTTCAATACAAACTTCCAAGGCAAAGCAGTGTTTCATCATTCGCCCAGGAAAATCAATAATGTCGACTGCAAATAGATTGTGCTACAGGGAAAACTGGAGTTACCTGGGAAGTCTGAGAACTGTACTCGATAAATAGCTTGGGAGCCCTTTCTAGGAAACAAGAACGTTTTACGTAAGGAAGCCGGGCAACAGTTAGCAATCGAGAGTAACATAATTAGGTACCAATTTCTAGGAAAACCATTTATGTTTAAACACGTGCATTAAAATGTCTTTAGCAGCATTACAAATAAATGGACTATAGCGACTGAAAACTGCAGAAATAATAATTAAAAAACAAATATTCAAAGTAATTAAAAAAAGTAAACAAAATAAGGGCGTCGTCACATCTTATAGTATTCTTCTTATTATTTTTGTTATGGCAATCTACTCCTCTTCAGGGAGTAATTTTTGCCAGTGGTATTGTTTCAGTTTACATTAGAATGCGGGTGCATCGCATTCCAATGCTGCTTGGAGCATTTGACATCAAATCAAATATATCTATACAGTTTACTCGGTTAAGTTCTGCCGAGGTAGCCACCACAATAATAAAAGTCTCAGCTTCACACAACCAAGATCGCACCTATTTCAATTATCCCGCATATTTTGTCAGATGCGTAGACACTTGTACCACAAAACTGCACCAATTTTAAGACACAATATCCACTGTAAAACAATTTGCAAATTAATAATTAAAATAGCCACCAAACTGAACCCGACAAAATGGCGCCAAAAACTTCATCTTATAGTCGTCGAACGCAGATGTAAACTTGATGGCGGCTGTGATGTTAGGCCACGTCGCTGCACGGCACGGCTAGTCGGCTACGCGTTTAAGCTAAGGTTTCCTAGGATGACGGTGCCGTCATATTACGGCCGTAATATAGCGGCGTTGAATGTTGTCTATGTAAACAATATGGCGACACCGTAAAGAACACCGAAAAAGAAACCACGCCGCGCAACGTAACGTAACGTAAACTATTCCAAATTTCAAGTTTCTCAAGATGTGACAGACAGACACGACTGAGTCACACCATAAGGGTTCATACCAGAGATACTGTTCCTATAAGAAGAGCATCTGAAATATGATCTCAAGATTGCTTTCAACGTTGAGAGCGGTTTATAAATACGGGCCTTACACACACAAACAATACATAACGACAAAAATGGAAGTGACAATAATATGACGACAGTTACTCGTACTTACCTGGACAATGCAATTCATGAAACAAGTGGAACCCAAGTTCTGCAGTCCTCGGAGGCCGATGGTGGTGTGGGGGCTGATGAGGCGCCGCTTGCGCAGGCGGCGCAGTGCTACGGCCTCGTTGGCGTTGGGCAACCAAGGCATGAAGGGCACACTGATCCCGAGAGACCTAAATCATAAATTAACTTTTTCTCAAAAACTTTTAATTTAAATTTGAACAGCCTTAGAGATTGGTCAACGAAAGATGAGACTCGGTTGGAAATGGAACTAATTTAGCGCCTTATTTTAAGGTTCAGTTTCCAATAACTTAACCTCTAAACGTTAATTTCAAAGAGAAAGTGGCGCCGCCGCCATTTCAATTTCATCTTTCGTTGACCAGACTCTAGCATAAAAAAATTAAAACACTGTTTAAATTAGACACTTATTAAGTGTTTTAAAATCTTTAGTGGTAAGGCTGTTAAACTCCAAATTTGGCACTATGCTATCAATTTAAGGCTTGTATTATTGAATCAAACTCAAATCCCTGCTTGAGTACAGTTAGAAAGAGATGGTGCTGTTCATCGCATATAGCGCCATCCCTTTCTTACTGTACTTAAGCAGAGATTTGAGTTTGATACTATAAGACAAACCTAAATATCGTTTTCGCCACTCATACGGCCAAATACTCATTAGAATCTCGTTGCATTCAGCGAGTAGTGAAATATTAAGTGGGCAGCTATTTAAAAGTGTATCCTATTTTTTACATTACTAATCTTAACGTTAAGGCCACCTTAAATTAAAAAAAGTTGTCAGATTGCTTCCTTAAAGTTAAGCCGACCTTACCTTAAGATTTTAACTTAGATGCCATTGAGTATTTGGCCGTTAAGTAATACTAAGCTATAGAGATAGTCTGCTGCTGCATAGGAATCGTAATTAAAGTCATGGATCAAAATTTTTCACTTAGTTCCTTACACATAGTTAACTTATTATGCAGCACAGTTTTTTTTAATGATAATCAAAGATTTTATCATAAGTTTCACAATCGAGTTTGTCAGTTGACTAAAAGCAAATAAAGATGCACTTACTTTGCTTCCTTCAACCGATGACTCATTGCAATTTCAGTCAATTCTCTGTCATAGATATAGTCCTGGCACTGGGTACAGAAAATGTTTCCATAGCTCAAGTCAACATACAAGAAATGTTTCTTAGATTTTGAATGCTCCTGAATATGGCCAGCGTAGCACGCAAAGTAGATACAATGAAGACATGAGTGCATACGGGGGCCAGGCTTCCCACAGGCGAAACACAGGCATGATGTCGCCTGTGAAGAAAAGAGGATCTAACTTTACCAAAGCTGATAAGCTCCTGTACGAAAAATCCTTTCCTTACTAAAAATGTGAAAGTCCATTTGTTTGTTTGTTTGTCATGCTTTCATGTCTTAACTACTTAACTGATCATCATGAAATTTTATATACTTACACATTGTCAGGGGTACAGAGACGGACGGACGGACGCTAATATAATATAATAATAATAAAAAAGCTTTTTATTTTCAAACCCTTATTTTCACAATTCAATTTATAATTAGGTACTATAACTAATTTGGGTCTGAATCCCCTTGGGTAAAAGCCTCCCCCAACTCCTTCCACACGTCTCTGTCCTGGGCCCTAGTTATCCCATAGTTGCCCATAGTTGTTGCCTGCTACACTGACTATGTCCTCCTTCCAGCGCACGCGTGGTCTAGTTTTCCGGGGGGCCCTTTCCAATCGGTGGCTTTTAGGGTCCATCTACAGTCAGACGCCGCTAGTGCTTTATATACAGCCACGGACGGCCGCTAGTGCTTTATAAAAAATCATAATCACATCTAACATAGCATGTCAAAATGACACAAGTTGATAAAAATAAACAATATTTTTATTTAATATTAAATTAGGTATTACATTTTGCATCAAAGATTTAAATAGTTATCTGCATGTAATGTAGGCAACAATCATTGCTCAGGTCAGGAGCATTTTATTGTGCAGCTTTTAAACAATATAATTTTATAAAGAAGTTTGGTGGGCAATGCAACTAAGCATTGTTATTATGAATAAAACACACTTTATATTGATTTTTATTGATAAATCTGAAATTAGTTATATTAGATAAGTACACAATTTGCCAGTAAAAGTAGATCTAAAAGGCAGGACATGATGTCTTTCTTTAGGTCACTCACATCCATCACGGTCCGGTCGTCAGTGTGCGTAATACAGCACAAACAGCTGTTTTTAAGGTCGAAAATCATTAAACAGCTGATATACACACAAACATCACGACAATGATGTAGATAAGTATTATAATTAATGCTAGTTCACAAATGTACTACTAATAATAATAATCACTAATAAAATTAGGGAGTAAGCTCAGACATCTCACCTCTCACGCTAAAATAGGTTTTCCGTAAAAAGGTCAATGAAGAACCGACATACCTACTTATTCTGTTGCTTTGATTATTTATTGTTGTTTGCACTAATGAATTTACTTACCTTATATCTTCTAGCTTCAAATGATGTGCATGATACAAAAAATGCATGCACGATTTTGTAAGGATTCGTCCCCTTCGCAGCCTTAAAATTATTCAAGTGTATGCAACCATTGTCATTCATTATTGCGTTGGGAACTAAACCGGGTTGGCAAATTCACGTATTTTATGCAAGATACGCAGGTTCAATAAGCATTATATTGACACACTACCCGTCACAAAACCAGTTATTATTTTTGTGGAATTATTTAAAATGTCAAAATAAGATAGACTTCCTTCACGAAGAAGGACAACATCGCTCGCTATCGCGGATGAAAAATGAAATGAATGATGTTATGTATGATTTGAATGAATAAAACAGTGTTCAGTGTTGCCATTTCCAACCAGTGTTTCCGTAATTTTCATTGCCAAATTCCGTATGTAATCCGTATGGGATGTTTCTAATCAAATCCGTATGAAATCCGTATAAACTTACCTTTGATTGATAAAATTTAGAGCACTTTAATGAACAATTTTGAGGGAAAGGAGATGTTCCATTTTTGTATGGAGGCTCGGCCCATTTGGGTAACCCGTGGCCTACGGTCATAAAATTATATTTTATGGAAAGAGAACAAAATAAGGAACCTGTCCATGTATCAATATATTTTTTTTAAACTTGCAAACCTTCTTTCTTTATTTTTAAAGTTGGATAGTTAAAGTTAATAAAACAGCAACCCAAAACGATACCTTGGCAACATCGATTTTTTACTGTCATTATGTCACATTGATGCTGTCAGATGTCAAATAAAATGACAAATGACATATCAACAGCCAATGTAGTCATTTTAATAGAAATAAAAATGCAAAGGAATATCCCTTAACAGCCGGCTGCCGCACAAAATGGATTTTCAGGATTAAATCAACAGTAAAAACTTGTAACAAGCATTAGAATTTTGTACTCGGGAGAGTAAAATTAAAAGTAAGACACTTTCATTTTAAAGCGAAAACATTAAGAAATACACGATGAAGAGCACCATTATTCGAGTTTTTAAATATTTTTTATTTTTGGAAACCTTGTCCCACGAGAGAAATCTACGAGAAAAAAAATTATTTTGTAATATTATGAACATTTAAAAAAGTGAACCCAGGTAAGAACGACTCCTTTGTCACGAAAAGAAGAAAAAATCTTGAAAAAAAAAAGACTGGCGAATTTCACTATAATAGTAAATATCACTATCGTAGCTCGGTGGCGCAGTGGTTTAGCGCCTGGCCCAGCGATTGCTTAAGTTAAGCAACGTTCGCAAGGGTCGGTCATGGGATGGGTGACCAAAAATTTATTATCTCGAGCTCCTCCGTGCTTCGGAAGGCACGTTAAGCCGTTGGTCCCGGCTGCATTTGCAGTCGTTACACCCACCAATCCGCATTGGGCCCGCGTGGTGGGTTATGGCCCATCCTCCTTACCACCCATAAGGAAGGCCTGTGCCCCAGCAGTGGGGACATCAAAAATGGCTGATGGACTAGTAAATATCACTATATTAACTTTCTCTTTCTCTCGTTGTCAAATTTAACGACCAACCAAAATATCTTAAGGGGATTCACTGCCTCAGTTTTGCTAAAGCTGAAAAAATACAAATCGCTAGTATTTCCAGGATCAAATAATATGTAACGTTCCGTTTAATTAAAATCATTTTCTTAGTCACTAAGAGACTACTCTGCATTTTTCTGACAATTCCACATAAAAATCCGTATGCTGTTAATATACGGTTTGAGTAAGATTGTAAAAAAAAAAGTTTTTATTAGTAAGTACCTATGAATTGAAAACTATTCGTAGTTTTTTGAGTAAATATTGTTATATTGTGATCTTGTTTGGGGTGGAGTGTTGGTAACCGGAGACACAGGAATCTTCCTAGTTTAGGTATCAACCCGCCACAGTATTACAGTACAGTAGTAATAAGCAACACCCTAACAGGGTATGTTTTTCAGGCCATCACACTTTGTCTAATATCTCAGTTATTGATGTGAAAGTGATACTTTAAATGTGCTTTAAATAAATAAATATAAATAGTATTTAGATTGTACCACTATATCTTGTACAAACTGTATGTGTCTCTATGATTGTGGTGTGAAATAAACAATAAACAAAACAATAAACTCTGCATTTTCCTGACAATTCCACATCAAAATCCGTATGCTGTTAATATACGGTTTGAATATTATAATTCCGTATGGATACGGACAAATCCTTATATATGGCAGCACTGGAATGAAAAAAAAAGGGAATGAATATGAATGAATGAATACCTGAAACGAACGAACGAAAGGGGGCGTGACCGCGTGACAGACAGGTCACAGGGGCGCGTTCAGAACCTACGCTGGGCTGCGTTCCGTCATTTTTGACGTGCGCTCCGTGGCTTCGCTCGAGTGCACGCTCTAATAACCCATAGATATAGTATCTCTAAATAATCTCTAACCGTTCCGGTGGTGGCGCAATGAAATTTTACTGACAGCTACTGCAGCTGAAAAATTTTCAGCGTAGTTTCATCCGTTCCGTGGCTCGGAGTGCAGCAACCAAACAATCATCATCAAAATAGATGGTTGAAAAACACTCTGACGTTTATCTTAACAAAATAATGTCATTGTTATTTTGACATTATATTGTATTTTGATGTTATGTGTCTATGTTTCAAAAAGTTCAAGGCTTTTCCTTAAAAACAGGGGCCTTACTGTGAGCTCTTAAAGCAGGACATTCTTTATTGTTTACCATAATAGAAAACATTACAAGGGAAAAAAATACATATTATGAACAATTTGGCGGCCTTACTTACAACTTATATTGAACTGCCTTACTTTTTCGTACTATGAACGTTAATTCAAAAGCAGGCCTTAAGCAATCCTGTTTAAGGCCTGCTTTTGAACTGAATTGTTTCTTATTTGCTGATGGTAAGCCCCCCTGATTTTTACTTGATTTAGTTTAAAGGAAAGTTTAAATTATCCGTATTCAAAGTGGAAAACGAAAACTTTGTGCCGAAAGAAGTTATAAAATAAGAAGTTGTATGTAGTTTTAGTTTGTATGCTAGACACAAACACTACACTTTCGATTTATAATAAATCTTGGGTGTCAATTAGGTACTAATCCCCAAAACCTTTAATTTCTTTGGCACTCTTAATGATAACCCCACTTGTTTGTTTTGCCTAGTTGAACTGTGCCTATAACCCGACCATGGAAAAAAGTGCAAGGGTCTGACATGCTTTGATAGAGCAAGATCGTCTTATTGAGATTCCTATAGGAGGAAATAGAGAAGAGTGTCATGTTTTTCTTTATCACCGACCGGACTTTATTTCATGGTCGGGTTATTGGTACAGTTCAACTAGGCCAAACAAACAAGTGGGGTAATATCAAGAGTGCCAAAGAAATTACAGGTTTTGTACTTAATTGATACCCAAGATTTATTATAAATCGTATGTGTTGTGTTTGTGTCTAGCATACAAAATGGTGGGGTGTTCGATATTTGGCTGCAAAAGCAACAATCAAAGAAAAGAAGCGGGTGTTACATTTCATGCGTAAGTACACTGTTTTCTATATTTTGATCACGTATTTCTTTCTCAAATCTCACAGGAACCAAGTTTCTGAGCTAAATCATTAGTTATATCATGAAATACCTGATAAATAGGAAAAATCTAAAAATTATTTCTAAAAATACCCTCGTAAACATTTGACATGCAAACCGGTAAAATTGCGTACATCTACGTAATAGTAGAAGTCAGCTTAGCTTTGACGTCCACTAAAATCAGTAGTTATAATTCGATTTCCGGATGCCTACTATATAGAAAATTTTCCCCAAAAATTACCCCATATTTCAGGGAATTTCAAGCGATTTGATTTTTCCAGATTTCCGACGGAAGATAAAACTCGTGAAAAATGGATAGAAGCAAATGGAAAAGAGAATTGGGTGCCACACACGAATTTGTTCAAAACATTTTGAAAAAAATTGTTTCCGAAAAACAGAAAAAATAACGTTAGTAAAAAAAGTTCTGTATTCCAACGTTTAATAAAGACTTTACTTGTTTTAATTTAAAGTTTATCTTTTTATTCCATTAACCACAAAATCTCATATCAACTACCTGGGGCCTTACTATGAGCTCTTATAGCAGGGCTTATATTGAACTGCCTTACCTTTTCATACTATGACCTCAACGGTTAGTATGAAAGCAGGCATAAGCAGTCCTGTTTAGGGCCTGCTTTTGAACTGAACGGTTTCTTATTTGCTGATGGTAAGCCCCCTGAGCGAACCCCAGCTAGTTTACTCTATCTCTCTTTTTTTTAGCAAGGCAGTTGTGTGTACTCCCGTCCCGACTGCAATGACGAATGTTATTTAACTTTAGTTCGATTTTAGCAAGGAAGTCGAGTTTTTATTTTTCTTAATACCATTTATAATTATACCTACTGAGTTTTTGCATGCTGGAAACGGCGAATTGTGTGAGGTCTAAACATTTTATTAATATCTCTGCTGTACCACAATTACTGCGAATAAAGTTTATTTCCATTTCTATTTCTATTCTATGTATACGTATGTTACCGTTAAAGTACGGAATCCGTTAATCTGCAGATTAACTGGTCGAGTCAGTTAAAGTGCGAATTTTAACTGACTCGACAGCACTGACACAACAGCAAATACATGACACAGTGTAGCAAAAATAATGGTAATACGTCACAGTATAAAAAAGGAACAGAATTATTTAAAAATATAAAGAAATAAGTAAAAAAACCATAAAGTTTATATCAAAAGGAGGCCGGCTCGGCAACATTACAAATACACCCAAAGCGACGGAACGCAGCCTAACTACACCCAACGACGACGGAACGCAGCTCAGCGATGTCCAGCCAGTAAAAATGGCTGCCGTTCTGACGATGTAAACTTTTGTTTATTATTTGTTACATACAACTAAATAAATATTTTGGAAATGATTGGTGAATTTGAAAACTTATCCCTCAGTGGAAACAATGCTGCAAGTAACCATGGCGATCCTTTCTCTCATACGGGTAAGATGATTTCTTTAGGCCTTCTGTAGACGTAGAACAAAGTTGTTTTTCCAATTATATTGACCTCAATGAGTTGGATTGAATACAAGATATTTAGATTGGTTCTGTTATTTCTTTCAGAGTTAACACCTGAACAGCAGAAGACATTGATAGACATACGACGTCGGAAAACAGAGTTGTTGTTGGAAATTCAGGTATGTTTCATGTCGAGAGTGATTGTTTTGCTCTGATTTACATTGACTAGTCAATCTAGGTAGTTCCAAAACAATAAGTTATTTATATGTCATCAGTTTGATTCGATTATATAGCGTATAAACAAAACATTTCTTTTAAGCCAGTAATCTGGCTATTTGCTTTTGCCGCACTGAGTTTCCCCTTTGCTTTAGATCTTAACATTTCTAAATTGGTGATCATGATCACAGAATACCTAATAGTACAAGTTGAGTTTAAATACTAGTCCAGAAAACATGCCATTAGTGTTATCTACTAGTATTTAAATGCAAGCCCTTTTTGACCTGGATTGATTTAAGATCGGTATAGGTAGGTACCTAATTATGAAATTTCGTAATTATGTTTTTAAGATGATTTTAAAAAGGCTGATGCTGATTAAATAAACTAGGTGAAAAATTAAAATAATGTACAGTAGCCGGCAATCATGTTGAAATTGGGTGGAGAATCGCAATCTCCAGCGCAATCTCCACCCAGGAGATTGCGCAGAACACGTATTTTGGGTATGCGTAGCAGTGAGGTACGAGTCGGCAAAAGAGGAGCGCACCCGATTGGTCGCTTGCAAGTACACATGAGTGAACTTATCCTCACTCTGTCAAAAGAGTCGCAAAATGTTTGCCGCAATCTTTACTTAAGCACAGTCATAATTAAACATCGTCAATATTGTCATACACTTTGACTGAATCATCATTGATTCACAAACAGAAGTTTTATTCATTTGTGATAAAATGAATTAATACTGAATGAAAGTGTGCATTTGTCATAAAATTAAGGTACCTATATATATCAGTGGCGAGGGGTGAAATTATGGAGAAGGTAAGCCGTTCTACAAAATGATATGATCGGCATAGCGGATCGGTGGGGTGGAATTCCTCAAAGATAAGCCGATGGGAATCGTATTGTATAGACCCTTCGCCACTGATATTTATTGTTTTTCCCCATCCTTAGCCATTTATCAATTAGATTACTGAATGAAAGTATACATTTGTGATAAAATTAAAGGTATATTTATTGTTTTTCCTCGTCCTCAGCCATTTCAAATAAAAGTAAATAGGGTTTTATAAGCTAATTTACAAAACATGATTCTTGCTTGACCAACTTGTTCAAAGACAATATAGAAAAATTGGTCATATTATGTTTGTGAAAAGACAATATAGAAAAATTGGTCATATTATGTTAGATCTTATTGTTGAAATTCACTTGCATGCAAACAAATTGACTCACCTTGTTAGATAACAAGAAGTATGAAGAAATATAAGTATGAAGAATTGAAGATTCATTATGTACATACAATTTTTTTCCGTATTCCATAATAAAACTCGACACTAATTAATTACTCTGGCACTAAGCGCATGCCCTAAAGTTTACCTGGTTATTTAGAATACTCTAGATTGGCAGCTAGATGTACATGCATATTACATATTAAAATAGCATTGTGAATGTTAAAAATATCAAAATTAAAAATTATAAAACTGTTTCATCTTAATCAATTGTCAAATACCTATCTGGAAAGATAATAATTGGATGTCGAAGGTAATTCTTCACATTCATGAAATAATGATGGCTTGCAGCAAAAGAGTAGAATATACCAGAAAATTTGCGACAATCCCACTAGTGACTCGGTAGCTCAGTTAGAGGGACACTGGACCGGACTTCCAAAGGTTTGTATTCGATTACGAAAAATATTAAGCTTTCTAGATAAATCAATCTTTGATAGTCTTAAATGAAGGCCCAGTATTTTTGGCCCACCTAGAAAAGAAATATAAAATTTATCAGAAAACAAGATTTACTAAATCTATAATCATTGTTTCTTAGTTATTATAACTAATTATCAAATTAGTAAAAATATTAGTATTGAATCGTCAGTGTGTGAACTGTGAATGTATCTCGCTCTTGACCAGTTGTAGGTACGTATTTTCGTTTTCAGGTTTATTGAAAAAGAAAATACATATAATAATAAAAAATATTATTTTCATAATAGTGATAGTGAATGATCTTATTTATGTTTCGGTACTGTTATCAACAGAAATGCGAAAGAAATTTTAAAAAATAAAATAATAATAAAACATAAATTAACATGACTATAGTTGCTTTTGTTCAGGGACAAGGCTGTAATGTGCTGTAGTTCTATGGAAATCTTTTTCTGAATCTCTTTCTATTTCATGTATTTTGCAACTAACATTTATTTGATTGATGATTATTCTATTATTTGTCATGCGTTGTTTGCATGTATATTCGATTATTATGGTTTACATCTTTGGATAGCAATGGGTAGTTGAGTTTAGATAAATATAGGCAGCATTTACCCAAACGAAATCATGTCACGATAAAATTCCCTCGAAGGGTGGTCCCTAACAATACAACGCCGAATCGAGGGTTCATTCAATACGTAGCTTGGATTGGACCAGCCTGACGTAAGCCGTCATTCTTACTACAAGCCGGTCGGTCCCGTAGTCCGCGTGCGTACGTACACACCAGTGTGGCTTTGGACGCGGGCGGAGCGGCCACGTTGCGCGTCGCGGCTCTGAAGAGTCTATAAAAATTGAAACCATCACTAAACCAACATTTCAGTGGTGTGAATAAAATTACAAAAGAACCCCATAAACAGTGCAGTGTACTTCAAAGAGGACCATTTTATACTACCAAGTGTTTCTTGTGGTTGAGCTATCAGTAAGTTCAAGTGATAACGCGGATGAGTGGAAATTGCTATGACCACGTCTTGGTTGCGAAGGGTTTTACTCGTGTTATTGTATTCACTATTCATTCATTTCAATCGATCGGTCTTCAACTTTTTACTTTTGGTATTTCATGGTTATTCTTCTTCCCATGTGGAATAAATACCTCGTGTGCGTTAAGATAGTGTGTGTGTTAAGTTGCGGTTAAGTTGGCATCATCATTAATCTGAAATGGAACCTTAATGCTAATTACTATACTATTAGCATTTCTTTCTTAACTACATTTGGATTGAATTAATGTAGTGTGAGGGTCATAGCAGCAGAACAGACATCAGTACGAATGGTTGAACTAGAAACACTAGTAAAAAAACTGCTAATATCATTCAGCAACTCCGCACTTCTGACGGATTTCAGATCATTTGCTGATTTTATATAAGGTGGAACTAAATGATGTGATGATACTGAAACAGGTCCAACTTTCTCCAAAGAACATAGGTGGGAAAACGAAAAAATATTAATAATACCATACAAAATCTATTGGTCAGCTGGCCGACTTACTTTAAGGAAAAGCGTAAAAAGCGCGAAAAGTAAAAAAAAAATCGTTCTCGACCTGTGTTCCTTATAGAATGTTGTTTTAGTTTTAGCAACACTATCTATTGCTTGTTTCAGTGTCATCACATCATTTGGTTCCACCTTATAAACTTTTTTTAAATTGTACTGAATCCAGAGAAAGTATTTTTTTTATTTGTATGGTTTTCTTACAAACAGTATACAGTAATAATTACTCATTGTTATACAATATGACTCATATAAATATACTATAATAACTCAATATCAATCATACATATGTTTACAGGAAAATTTTGACATTAATTAATTAGGCATTTAATTAAATGTACTCCTTGTCGTTGGCTAAAATATACAGTAGTGGAGTGGACGAATAATTAGAAAAACCAGTCGATTTTCATACAAACGAACTTTGTACTCTGTGCAAAGTGACATATTATGTATTCTGTGCTTTGGAGCCTTTCTTCTCCGCCAGGGATAGATCGAACTGTGATCTGATGATGGCTGTCCAGGGAGTGAAAGGTGGAGATCCAGATCGCTAACCACACCCGACTGATCTGATCAGCATTTGAAGAACAACAAGGATTGGAGTTCTCAGTTTCAGGATTTCCAAACATTTTAAAGCTTTTTTCGCGGTTTTTTAAAACATCAAAATAGTTCATAGAATGCTGATCAGCCCCCCTCAAACTATGAGGCCTCTCTCTGAGGCTTCTCCCCCTCAACTCAAATGGCCATTCTACTAAAATTAACACTAGTAGAATAGATTAACAATGTATGGGAATGACATAAGCTAACGCTTAGCTTTTGTCAATCCCATACATTGTCATTCTATTCTACTAGCGTTAATTTTAGTAGAACGACCATTTGAGTAGGCCAGATCAGTTGGGTGTGTATAGTGATCTGGATTTCCTCCATTTACTTCCTGGATAGCCATCATCAGATTACAGCTCGATCAACCCCTTGCGGAGAACCAAGGCTTCAAAATCACCTTGTTGGTATGAAAATCGACTGGTGTTTCTAATATCCGTCCACCACTGTAACTTTAGATGTTGGTCAAAGATGTAGTTGAACTTTATTAGACTTCGGTTTAGCTTGCCACTTGGTTAGGAATTTGGATTTACTGTCGACTGTCGAAGTTACAAATTCACTTCTGAATTCAGATTGTTGAGTTAGATGTGGAATTCTGACCGGAGTCCGGACAATGTTGACGATTCATCGCTTTTGTCGCGTTTCCTCGCCGCTTCCGCAGAATGTTCACAGAATGATAACAGGCAGATAACTTTGCTGTTGGAAAACATTGTCAATCGTCTGTCCACAATAGTGGAAGGCCAACAGTTTCCATGTTTAGAGCTTGATGAATTAATGCTTAAAGAACTTTCAGGTTAAATCAGCATCAAGCAGTATTCTGTAGTCCTGAAGGCATCTCTGCTTGTGGCCTATGTCGGTCTATCTATACTGTATGTATACAGGAGTTGCGTTATCCAGATAGCCAACCACAAAACCATTTAATTAAATTGGTTCTCGAATTCTTTAAAATCCCATCAGGGGAGACTATCCTATTTTATATCATCATCGTTAGAACACGTGTTTGTGCAACTGTACTTTCTGGATGATTATGCATTTTTATGGGGTACCTATCTTTATACATATACCGATAAATTGTTTTTAAGATAAGCCTTGTTTACCTTGGTTGAATTAATCCTTGTGTGTTAACATTAGCGATGATATTTTATAGGCGTGAAACGAGTTTTTGTCACAGACGACGTGTGTAAAGATAAGCGTCACCGTCGTAGCTACGTAAGTAATTGTCACAGTGCCAAACAGCGGTAGCGCCCGCTACTATCTTCAGTCGAGTGTGTTCCTTAGAGGGAAGTGTATGACGCGTGACGCGCCATGTGTTTTGTTCGGCTGCTCTGCGGCGCGCTGTGGTGGCCGATGCTGATGCGCTGCGCCCGCGCCGCGCGAACCTACGACGACGATTATGAACAGGTTCGTCATCGAAGCCGCTTACTGTGCACTTAGCCAAAGTCTTTGTTGTGTCATTCAATGTTCACCTGTAGCGGGTTTTGGCAACGACGACGATCACGACCAACCAAAGACGCGTGTCATGCATTCTTCCACTTGATTTGCTTTCGTATTGTTTTCTTTTCATTTAACTTAGCGTTCTCGGCTTATAGGTAACGTGTGGCTATTCGCTTTACTAAAAAGTGCTCGGATCGTAACCTGCGGAGTGTGATGTGCACAGTGCTTTGGCACCTGTGAAATGTTTATCAAAGCCGGGCCGGCAGCGGCCGAGCAGGAGCGTCGTGGATCAGTATCCAACTGGTTTTCTTCCTTACGTCGTGGCGCCGGTCGGCGTAAGCGCGAAGAGTCGACCGTACCCACGAATTACGGTTCATTAGGCAGACGCAAGGATGGCTCTCAACCGCGAGGCAAGACGAGATCTGCTTGGGACCTTACCAATGCCACGAGAATGGTTTGTATTGCATTGACATAGTTAATATAATAAGTGGCGGGTCACCGATGCCCCATTGCGCTGGAGACCGTAGTTGGCTGTTATCCAAATAAGCAGGATCGATCACGTTCTTTGCGACTGCGCTGCGTGCGAGATTATGACTGCCCAAAGTACCCAATGTATATAATCGGATTTGGCTTATATCACTTTAAGTTTACGCTTTCACTTTGTGTATATTATTGCATGGATTTGATATTATATATCAATTTTGATAGGTACGTTAAGCAAGCAAGCTTCTTTCACCATTTTCAGTGTTGATTTATTTATTTTTAGCCGTATCTGTCTCTACATAACCATGCCCACACTAGGGAGAAAGGGAAAAAAATAAATAATGAGTAACTATAAATAACTAAACACTGTTGTGGAAAAACTTATCAACGCTGTAAAGATAAACGTAGATATTTGTTATTTGCGTTACTCTGATATGATATTATATTTTGTGTAAAAATGTATATAGGTAGATACTTTGTTTTCTTACAAAAGAATCAACTATTTACGTCTGATGTAATAGTGAAATCTAGATTTCTTTTATTCAATGCTGCTAGGTAATTTATAATATCGCCATTATAGGACTACTACATACATTAATATCATCTTTTTATTGTTCAAATATAGTAATGAATGTATGAACATAATATGTATGAATGTGTAGGACATTAACCTTTTCCAACCTTGTTATATTTCAATACAAGAACTTCATTCGGTTTGACTAATATCATTTTACTTAGGGTATTTTTCACAAGTTCCGGTAATTTCTGAAAGAGTTTGTTGCATTTAAAAATTAAACCAGAAGATAACGAAACCTTCAGGTCCATAATCTTATATTCTGCTTAAATTAAAACCGGGATTGCGCTACATTACATGATACTGTTCCTGTCCATCCATTTAATTTAAGTGTGCACTCCGGTATACTACTGGCTCAGTATTATAAACTACTTGCCTGCTTATATTGTTTTTATCATTCTCGAAATATGCCCTTCATCTTATCACTTGATCTCGATAAACTGTAGTAGTTTTTTTGTGATTATACACTGAACTATTGATTACTTGGACCATAACAGAGTGGTTGAGTTGAGACAACAGTCAAAAACTAAGCTGAAAGTAGTTATACCTCCGTAGTAATGTCCTAAGTATTTCAATAAGTTAATCCTAGTTTCAAACTCTGATACGAACACGAGCAGTTTCCTTTTACGCAGTTCAGTAGCTATTATCATGGACGAAAAATATATGCTAGCTAGAGATCAGCCAGTAGTCAGTGTGACATCATAATGTAAACAGTAACCGTATGTGCAAGTAAAACAATGTTTGCACGACCTAATACTGTGCCTGTTTACATGTAAGACATACTATGCCGATACAAATTAAAAGAGAAGTAAAAGAGCAATAGTTGCTGTACTGTAAATACGTATAACTTTTATAAGTAAGCACCCTATTTCAATGTTTGTTCTGTATCAATAATTGATAACAGCAGATTTTTTTCAAGAGTTTTTCACTTGCACAGCTTGTACTGCACTCTTCTGGTAGTAAATTATGTTGTAATTTACAGTTCAAGTGTTTAATTTAGCAAATATAAATAAAAAATGTTCGTTTCACATTTTATAAGGTGCACTTCCCATACTGAAAGTGGCGCCCTCAGAGTTGTTAATAGAAAAGTTGTCCAGTATTTTAAGAAGGTATCATTACATTCACTCGTAGTCATTCGTATAGAAGTAGCTAAAACGGCCACTTTTAGCAGCTTTGCTATCTACTTCTAGAAATGACAACGAGGGAATGTAATGACTGACACATTCTAAAAATACTGTTATTAAAGTTTCGGCGAAAAGGTACTTTTTCGTCTAAAGTAAACATAAACTACCTACTACGCAAGAAGAAAAAAACCTTAGGGACTGTACTTTTTTAAATCTATCAGATAAGAAATGATATTTTATGTCATGGGATAATATTGTTTTTAAACGATGTCATGTTAGTACTGTATTCGTTTCAAGTGTTTGCAAGTTAATCTTTCTTCCGCATTTCAGCTTGCGATCGTGACTCACTTTTTAGCAAACCAATATTTTAACGCTACTTACAGTAGTACGGCCGGTAGTATATTCTGTGGTTACGGCCAGATATTATACTGTATATTTGTTTAATGTTGTTTACTTATCCGCTGCTTCGAAGCGACTAGATTTTTCAGATCAGCTTCTTTGTACTATTTATCCAATATTGTTTTATCTCTCTTTTTACTAGCGACCCGCTCTTTCTTAGCTTCGTACACCCTCTTATGCACATAAACCTTCCGAAGAAATTATCTTAAATAAATTATTACAGTGAAAGAAAACCGTATCAAAATCCGTTGCGTTGCGTAATTTAGAATAGCCAAGCGAACAAACAGACAGACGAATAGCTACTTTGTTTTATACTACTTAGTGATATACCTAATATTATGCGTTGTTTTAATTTTATAAGTTAAAAAAATATTCAGAATGCCAACTTCTAAAAGTTTCATATTTCTGATGAAATGAAAAATGACAAATATTTTGTGTCTTTATATTTCTGGAGGGTATGATCTATACTATACCACTCAAGTATCGTTGTACTGACCCAAGAGCACAGCACCCTTGCTCTGAAAGTTATATTTAGAATAGAGAAAAAAATACCAAGAGCGTGTTATCCCATCCAGAGGTTCTACAGAGGATTTTTTAAACGATAAAAACATTTTAGTATTGACATTATTTTGGACAGCTATTTTGGCATGCATTTTTATGTCGATCTAAGTTCTTATTTACTCGTGTAATCTTTGTTATCGATATTGACCAAACAACTTGAAAGATTTGATTTGAATACTCGAGCACAAAACTGTGTACCTATCTGCGTTAGGAACAAACAGGCTAAAGTACTTCACAATAGAACTCTAAAAACCCAAGCACTTTTTCATCAACTAGAATCTAGATGAAGAGTCTCGCCTTTATGCCTGGAAATCTTATGAAGTTTAATTAATGTAGCCGGTAATATCCTTTTAAGGAATCACGTGCTCTTTGTGCGAACAAATTAGTCTGATGCCTCAACAAAACTTTCGCTTTTGTTCCGTTAGTGTTTGAATAGCAGACGTAATTAGTTATAGAGGTCGTTAGTTTTTAAGAGAAGATATTTCTCTCCTTAAGTTATTGCCTTCTTCACCATTGAATGAAAATAAATTTTGCAACTTGTTGTGCACCATTATGCCAAAACTGTAATGGATGGAGGATGGAGTATGTTTTGTATGCCCTTGCAAGCTTTGAAATGTAACAAAATCTATGTTCTAATAATGTATCAATATGTTCCTGCTTCCATGCCATGAATAACCGCCTCTCCAAATAAAAAGGACCATCTATGCGTGACGCTTAATCTTTACTTTTTTATGTTTACCCGTGTATAATGTTAGTACTATTATTTGTTCCGTGGTATAATCACAATCATTTTGTGAAAGTTATAAATAATTTTCATCAGTTAGTACTTTTCATAATGTTTATTTATTTATTTATTAAATTACAACAATAAAAACATTATTACATTTCTTAAAACAGTGTCACAAAAACCTATTTAGGTTTGACCGTACACTGTCTGCATTCATCATCTTGTACAATAATAATCATATTTTCATGCACAACAATCAATAAAATAACTGTAGGGTATGCATTACAATTTGCTTACGAAGAGTAAATTTTTCTACCTGCCCAGTCCGACCAACGCACCAATTTATTGGCCTTATGGATTGATGTAACAATAACAAGATTGTTGTAGAATTTCGTTATCTGGAAATCGATGTAACGTTGTTTACGTAGAGTGATTAAGGATTACTACATTGCAGATTACGATGCCAAAATAAATAAATCTTATGTTAAGCCAAAGCCAATTTAATGTAAATTAGTTAGCTGTTAATTAAACAAATACTGAAACAAGCATTTTGGATAATATTTTGCATGTTAACAAAACCATATTATTATGCGTGATAACTTAATCAAACTTTGGTATTCGGTAGATTGTGAACTTGTTATTGTTTCAGTTTTAAGATAGAAAATAGTAGTATCTTATCGTTGTTTGAAAATGTAGCTCTTGTCATAGGTTTTCAAGTAACTTAATAATTATCAGACAGACGATGACGACGACGTCCACTGACGACAACGCCACACCAACAAGGGTCTCCCATCATGACTATCGGTCATGCACTGTGTAACTTATACCGCAAGTTAACTCGGCGTAAGAACTTTAATAGGAAAACCGTTTTTCCAATTCTAATTGTCTCATACTTGCGGCCATGATTAGACTATGCTCAGAATCGAATGGAGTTGACCTTATCATGCCTTCAGTTTGCGTCACTCGCACCGCTAATGAGGCCTATTAGCTATTCCACGACACGCGTGCTCCACACATTGGCACGCCTTTGCAAATTTTTCGTGATCCACTTCTTTGACACGCAATTTTAATTGGGACAACCGTATTGTGTGTGAATAAATTACATCGCTTGCATATAAATTGATGTATCAGGCGTGGGATTATACGGTTTTCGTAATACTATCTCTCAGAATTTGATAGTGGAGTATTCACGTAATCATTATTTGTAAAGCGTCTTGATGATTGGAGCAGAAAGTTAGATTCTTAGTCGGAAATTGTAAAAGTAATGTCCTTTGGAAACATGTTTCTTACGTCAATAGTGACATGGGACTCGTCAATTACTGTTTTATTGAAGCTGTTTCATTGTAAGCGTTGAATGGGAGCGATCCAGGAATAGAATACTGGAGAAAAGGAGAGATGCCTTGACCTTGTAGGGGTGGAGGGGCGAGCGAGGAACGATCGAGTACGGTCACTGACTCGATCGACTAGTTTTGTTTCTCTTATTGTGACTTGCAACGAGATAACTTTGCAAAAGGAAAGCTATTTATTTTGTTCTCAGTAAACTTTGCTCTAGTTCCCACTAATTTAGTAAATGACTCGTATTCATTTGATCATATTCTTGAGATTCGGGTAGGGTAACATGTTGGTTATTTTTTAGATTAGTGCAATTTGTAAATTAGTCCAAGGAGCAGCATGTTAACAAAAATGCTTACATCGTACCTTAATAGCAATGTTGTGTCTTCTAATTGTCATGGAACCTAGTTTACTGTTGTAACAAGTACACCCTTGTAAGTTGTAACTGTAGAAGCAATTTACTTATCTAGTTCAGTGAAGTAACTAGACACGCAAAGTTAGTAATGGTGCCTTGTTATTTTGGGATGTGTGAGTGAAGTAATTGCTCATTTATTTGGTCTCTTTTGAATTACAATTTGTCGTTCTTTGCCACATTAGTAGATAATCACCCATTAAGAGTTAACGTTTTAATTGCAGTTGTTTTTGTAATTGTTAGAGCATCTTTTTAGATTTGACGACTTAATTTGTGAGTATTGTGACTACAAGGTGTACATATCTACAACGTTTTAATGATCAGAGGTTGAAGTTGAAATTAAAAATCTCTTTATTCAAATAAGCTTAGAAATTTAGTGCTTTTGAATTGTCTAATTTTCCTACCGCCAGTGTATTAAATTCCTTGTATAATTTCATCATCAGAATCCTGAATTTTTTTGAGATATTAAAAATATCTTCATTGTCGTGTGTCGTTATAATATTGTAGATTTCAGACACGCGTGGGTAGACGCTTACTTAGTATGCAGTCGTCAACGTGACGAGCATAGCTAAAAGCTTGCTTATGCCAAGATCGGAGGAATACTGTGTTTTACAGCATTCATGCTGGTTCCTTTCCAAGTTAAATAGAAAGCATCGGCCGTCGAGTTTTTTCAACCGGTAGCTTTCTTTATGTCTTGCCAGTTTTTGTGACTGCTTTTCCTGTTGGCTTTGCGTGTTGTTTATAGACCTATATTTTCTTTCGCATGATTTCAACGTCGCATTTCTTGGAGCAGACTCGAATTTCCTTGGTTTACATTTGCTGACAATATCTTATTTTTTGTAGCACACAACCATGTAGTCAATTCTCTCTAAAACGTTACAAATTCTGACACAGATGTCAAAATAATATCTGTATTTTAAAATTTATTTAGAGTAGTCAAAGGAAAGTATCCGAATTTTGCTACATATTCAGAATGCGCATTTTGTGAACTCTAGCTCAAATATTTTTTGAAAGTTATTAGTAAAATCTTTTATTATTTATTGTATAAAGACGTGTCCGACACTTATTTGTCCCTAGACTTCACATGGAGCAACGAACACAAAAAAACTTTTGTGATTAAATAAATAAAAAACTTGGGGTCTGCTCTGCAGGATCTATGGATGGGGAACGAATTACGCAGGTACTCGAACAACCGAACTTAAAAAAATTAAAAGTAGCATGCTCAATTTACGTTAATAATAAAACAATACGATAAAACTTTATTCAAATCGTTATTTCCTCGTCCGATAGGTAATGTCCGTGAATCATCACAATCGGTTATCATTATTTTGTGAATCATACCGCAGGAAGTTATTTTTGATAACACCAGCAGTTGTTCAGTTGTGTTCCATTTAAATGGAATTGATACATCAATATCAAAATACTTTATAAATGTCTTTTTCAAAGCAGGACTGAACAAACTCTAGTCTCGAGGGGCGCACTTAATGTCCCATTGTGGGTCCCAACTGAACACTTAATTGCCCTATTCTGTCAAGGCAGACTTTGATGTTTGTCAGAGATACAATACTTATAGGTACGTAATTCATTATATTAGCGACTTTTTGCGTTTCCATTTTCGGATTTTCTTTTTTTAGTTTCGATTTCAATTTATTTTTAAGTCACATGTATTGTGCAAAAATTTTACTGCAAATTAATACCACGTCCCCAATCGCAATATTCTTCTATCTTTAGCCAATAGTTATTTAAATACAATCCAAAGTAGTTTGAAAGCATCACATGTTTATTTTTGGAGTAACCGAATGTATCGTTGATGTTTTGGTCCGTACCGTAGCAGCCACTTTGGATTGCAGTGCCATGTGTTCTTTTATGTTAGCATTCTATTTTTTACAACGACCTTGTCTTGGCGTTCTTGTCGTCTGATCATTTACTGGAGAGTGGAGAGCGTTCTAAAGCCATTCTACATTATGTAGTATCGATTTACTTCCATACTTAGTTTATTTTATTAATACTTTAACAATAACTTATTGCATCAAATACTTCTGAAGGTTGTAACGAGGTTAAAGGTTTTGTTAATTGCTAGTCTCATTCCCAGCTTACAGAAAAATTCAAACAAATTGAAAAAATAAATGTTATGGATACCAATGATGGAGTTAATAAGTAGAATTATGCCAGATTTAGTATAGTAGTATCTCAGTTAGATGTGCATACAATTACGTTTAGTCTAACTAAGATAATGAAGCTGTTATGTCTAGTCTGTCTGTCCAATAAATTGTCCGAAGAACATTCACGGCCATGGTCGCTGGCTGAGGTTACACATGCCACGCCACATGGCTACCTTATCATATCGTTCAAGCAACTTGAAAGTAAACAAAAAACTAAAATAACCAACCGACAATCTCACTTTCATCCATTTCACTTTTGCAGACTTGAGGTTCGATTTATAATGCTTTAACGTAGTATAAATCGATACGAATATTTTTATTAGTACCCAGATTTAGCAAAGTCAAAGTTCCGTGACGTTATTCACAAATTAAACCGGATTTTGGTTGTATAAATAACCGTTTTCTGCACGCGAACCAGAACTTAGGTTTGTACTGACTCGAGTACCTACTCGGTGCCCTAGTCTATAATAAATAATTTATTTATAAATTTCAATGTCGTACAGCAAAGGAATGTTATCGAGTCGTTCTTGAAAATGTTTTTAAAAGAAAACAATGACTATTAATTTCACACCACCAACCATTGTGTAATCAGTAACTGTAAGGCAATTTAGTCTTCTCGTTACAGACTGAAAAGAAAAAAAATAAAGTTAATTAAATATGTAAGTATGTAATCATCACGCATTTCATCACACAAAAGTTCATCTTTAAATTTTTCGTGTTTTGACCAAAACAGTATGTAAACAAAAGGTATGATAGAGCTGAAAAAATCTCGTTAAAATAAAAAGTCGAGTCATCCATCACTCAATTTTCTAAATAATAGATTTGGATGTAACGTGTCTCGTATTAGAATTCGTTCGGGTGTTATTTTATAAGCATCACAAATTATCCATGCATCTCGGAGTCAATGCCTGAATTTGGTAGGGCGTTGGCCGCAGTCTGCATGTGTTTGACACCGCTCCCATACAAACTCTCTCATTATTTCCCTCGCCGAATGTTTTTTTTGTCGCATCCCGTTTCTCTTTGACCCTCCCTCGTTCATAATATCGCAGTACATTAATGTCGGCGGACATAGGTACACTTTGTTTTATTTGTAGCAAGTTTGCTTGATAATTTATTTTTGCAATTTTATTTTGTTGCGTGAGAAAAAGATCTCAACGAAATTTTCATGTGGTTTTTAGGACTACGTAATGAAATTATCAATATTGTTTGGTTTGTCGTATACAATAAAACTAGGGCAATCGCCGACAAAATCTTTTCCAGTCTATTTAAGATTCAATCGAGTTGTCTTAAAATGTTTGTTTCCGAAGGCGCCGGTTTCCTTAATGTCTCGATGTTCATCTTCAGTGTTTGGGCATTCTGCCAGATTTACAATCGGTCTTAATTTACACTAGATTGTTAGAACTTCTGTGCCGGGAAGAATTCTTTGTAAGTTGTGCATATTTTAGGGATAACTCTGCTGCAAAGAACTAGTAATATTAGACGTTATTTAAAGAAATAAGTTTATTAATCTAAATTTTTAATATAACATACTATAGGTAATTTATGAATATTGACATGAAAAACAAAAACTATACATTATTTTAGTGCAAAAGACGGGACAGCCCTTGTGGTATTATGACCGCAGACAGGAAATATGAACCCATTGTTGTATGTTGCTTGCTTTTTGCTGCCTCAAGAGAGCTTATTCATGATGTTATTTAAATGCCAGCTTAATCAAAATGTTTATTAGTATTGAAAATGAAAAATACTAACCTATCCTCGAAAAGTTACTTCAAGAAATAATGTTGTTACTTACATAATATTGCGATAGTGATTTTATACAGTGTCACGTCACGTAGTAACTGACATTGATATTTATGATAAAACTCTTCCTGAAAATAATACATATAAAGCAATATTATAAGGAATAAAACTAAAATAAACTGATTAATTTATAATATTCTGTCACCCGTTTTAAACTTCCGTCCGTAATTCATATACAGTTATTTTTTTTTAATGTAAAACCCCCAACTCTTAAACAATTGATAGCATTGCATTTCAATGTAATTTTAACTGGTTGTTTTTTTGTTTTCAGGTACGTGTTTTGTCTAAGTGCCTCCTTATAACATCGCAGAAATACGGTAAAGTGTAACTGCGCCAAATTACTTTTAATTGGAAACGAGTAAAATTTTGCCAAGTTAACGGTTTTTTCACATGGGTCGTGTTTCCCGAGTGAGTACGCGGTCAGGAATGCGGCGACGATGGCGACCAGCCGAGGTCGCGCGGGTCACTCTGACCCTCAGTGCTTTGACCGACCAACGTCTGAACGGCGACAAACCGCATAATGTACTCGCAATGTTTGTATTGGCGCCTTTCAAACTGCACCGACTACTTGGCTTGCTTTGCTCCACTCTACTAAAGGAAATATGATTCATAACGGAAAGTACGAATTCCATTATCCATAGCTACGTTCGAAATGTCATGTAGCTGTTTGAGTTAATCACTTGTAATACCTACCCATCTATTAGTCTTCTTAATTTTTAAGTACTTATATCTTAAAATTAAAAGTGGATTTCAGACCACTTTACTAAATATGTAAGTTAAGTATGTGCAGTTAAATGTATAAATAAATAATCTGAAAATATCGGAAAAAAATCTTGATTATTCTGCAATCTCATAAAGATAGCAACACACATGCGTATAGACGCATCATTCTTTCCATGGTTGCGTAAACAAGACACTATCTTTTGATTACGCGCTACATGTTACGCGCGTCTATGAATGAGCTCTAAATCCACAAATCAGTAAAATTTTGGACACAAACAATCCTCAATATCTTGACTAATTATGAAATATTGAAATTTTTTACTGCAGATATTTGATTAGTAAAGGGAAAAGATAAACCAATTACTTTTTCAGATATATTTAAAAATTAACCGTGTACCTACTATATAAAGTATGTGTTGTCTAATCCTAATGGCATCTACATGTAAATCGAACTTCAGCTTTTACTTTCGCATTCAGAATGTCAATGCCAGCAAGCAATGCAATTTATTCGAGTAAGCGATTCGTTTCGTTTCGACTAACTCTCCCCGATACAGTTTAAAGAGAAGGCAGCTAGTTGTTTTCTTTGAATTTATGACGTATTGACGTTCTCAGAATCGGCGAATGCTAGACGTGCACTACCCAAGTGAATTTGTATTTCTCACTGAGTCATCGATGTTGTGCTGACTGCTTTGCATGTTAACCCGAAGTTTGAATTTTTCTTGCGAAAACCTAGGTAGGTAGGTAGGTACGTCAAGGTGAAAATATTCTAATGAAGGTGGCGCACCTTTGTTATTTTTTGTGTAAAAGTTTTGTTTGCTATGAGAATTAATGGCTACTGCCAGCTTAATTCTCCTACCTTTTTTAAAAGTTATAGGTATTATAGTGTTCTTGAGATCGTAACTATTCCGGTATTAAAAAAACCGGCCACCGTTATTAATATTTGTAAAAATACAAATCAGGTTTGAATTTTAACATTTTAAACGCGTAGTGTTGTTCGTTAATAATATGGGTGACCTGTTATTCTCACATAATTTTAATTCCGTAGGCCCTATATGCCCTACCATTTAAAAAAATTATAGAAAAAATGTCAAGTTTAAACATTTTCTACCATACCCTGTATCAAAACAAACAAACAATCAATTACAACATCTTTATGTATAGTTAACGATAAGTAATATTCTTGCCGACTGTCTGCGACACATCAGATTTATAAAATTTCTTTCGCTCTACGGATGGGTTCAAAATTACAAGTAAAGTAACTAATTCATCTCACTTGCAGCTCCAACAACTTTTTATGTCTGGTTATTTTTTGCTAAGAATCGATTAAGTAGAGAATGATCGCGCAAAAAGTTAATTTATAATACTCGACTAGCTTGGTTCATTTTATAATTTGTAGAACAACATCACGAGACACTAAATCTCATATCCTTAGAACCCTGAACCAGAAATAAACAAGAAATAAGATTGATTTTGATTAAGGCCACCGACATAATAATACTATTGTAGTCAGTTTTAAGTTTACGCAGTTGGTTTTCATAATAAAATACATAAATGAAACGGAACATCTTGCTTAAAAAGGAAATTTCAATATGGAATAAGCGATGCCCTTGAGACTACTCTTCTGTTCATTGCTTTTCTGTTAAAAAATGTTCGATTTATGGATGTTCGCAGTCTGTATGTTTGCTTATAATTATAACGTTATTTTATATTTTCTTAATAATTAATCCATGGAGGTCATCAAGTTGCAGGTGACACGTGACTTACTAAGTAAAATTCTTAACAGATGACTGCATCATCTCTGCGAACTTTGTTGTAATGCAAATTATTGTATCTTCATTCCCACGCTATGTTATCATATCCCCAACAATTTCAACATTCTTCTTCTTATGGTGCCTCTCCAACTAGCGAAGGTTGGCAGTCAGTTCTTCATAATTATTTGGTTTTGTTCCTGGCAAGGCAAAAGTGTTTGGCGGCACTTGCTATGATCCCGTCCACTCCCGAATGATTCGCTACCAATACTTCTTTTTCCTGCAACTTTTCCCATCATAATTGTTTGCAAGCGCTTCTATCTATCGTTCCTAAGCACGTGCCCCAGATATGCAACTTTTCTCTGTTTGACAGTATGCAATAGCTTGCGTTTTGTCTGACTTGTCGCAGAACTTTCTCATTAATGACTTTCTTTAGTCCAGGATATACATCATGCGTCTATATACCTTTTATACGTTTCCTGAGATCTTCTTGTCTTGAGGCAATATTTCAGTTAAGTAATTCTCCAAAATTACGTAATGTCAATCTTATGTTCGTTTCAGTTGTGAAAACTGATTTTTAGAAATATAAAATAACTGATTATAAAATAATCTGTGATATTAGTCACTCATCGTCACTTCAGTTCGTGAAATATATAAGTCGGTTTCACAATATCCATCGCTTGACAGTATCAAATTGATTGACGTCTGTGTTAAATAGAGCAATCGGTCTTTATGTACCGTTTTCATGAATAGTTAGTTATATTGCCGATGTAGAGTAGGTGGGTAGTTAGTTATTTGTTTACTAAAACTTGTTTAGTGCGTATTAACAGCGAATATTGAATTCATAGTTCACTGGGGAAAACTAAAAAAGGAAACTGGTTTTATAATTATATTAAAATGCTATTTCACAAGCTAGTATCCTCTACGTGAACGGGTTACCATAAACATGTATGAAACCCGTATTGTAGGCGTTGCGGTTGAGAGAAATTGCAAAATACTTTTGTTCTCCTTGTAAAGATCACAGTTCACCCTAAAACGGTGCGCTCTAACCGCAAAAATAGCAGACTTGGCAGACATAACGCCGCCTTTGCAAATATCACTGGGCCAGATGAAGTGGCGAAAATATGTGCTCGTAATTTTACTAAGCTTCTTTTTTTTTGCTTTGTAATTTGTAATTTATGAAGGTGAAACCTTACGTTAAAGCCAAATTGAAGCATCTAGTAATGTCCGTTTACATAGAAACCAAATTATAATTTTTCAATGAATAACATTTCATCTTCAGATATATAGTGCGGCCACATAATTAAGAACACTAATCGATTTTCATACAAACTTGGTAAGTTTGAAGCCTTGGTTCTCCGCCAGGGATTGACCGAGATGTGATGTGATGATGGCCATCGAGACAGTGAATGGAGGAGGGTCAGATCGCTAAACACAACCAACTGATTTGATCAAGATGTAAGGATATATTAAAAATAACCGCGAAAATTAGCATACAATGTATGAAAATCCTGAAACTGAAAACTCTGATCCTTATATCTCTTAGAATGCTGATCAGATCATTTGGATATGTAAGTATAGCGATCTGGATCCCCTCCATTCAATTCTTGGATGGCCATCATCAGATCACACCTCGGTCAATCCCTAGCAGAGAACCAATGATATGAAAATCTACTGGTTTCCCTAATTATGTGGCCACCACTAATAAGTGTTCAGCTACTAATAGCTAATGTTGAGTACTTATGATGTAATAGCCAAAACATTTTGATCAACTCAATTCAATTCAATTCATTTATTTGCATTAAATAGGGTACAATTTTTATGACTTTGTAGGTCACATCTTTGACATCTTTGACATTTAGCCCAACAAGATGATTGTCTTTATTAACAAAGTTTATCGGTTTCTCTCCAGACATGCCTTTAATTAGTCCCTCCCTGTTGAACTTGTAGCTTTATTTACTATGGTGAAGGTCGACCATATACATGTTACGACAATGCTGTAATTTGTTGGTCGGTTGGGAAGTTTGCCAGATATTGTTGGGCTTGGTTTGGTTGGTTTGCTCAATTTCAGTTCACCTCGAGACAAATTAGAACATTTAGAAGTAGTCTAGTTGGGTTTAATAAATACATAGCTTGTTTAATACTTGAGCTGTAAACTGGTGTTCGCAATTATTGTAAGTTAAATTAAATCTTTTTTTGCAGGATATACTTAGACAATTAACATGTTATTGTGAAAGAAAAGTTTATCGCTTCGCACTATCTGGTGAAGTGTATCAAAATTGGAACGATCTTGTATTTATAGATATGGTTAAACCATCCATTTGTTATTTCTGTTACCGTCTAGTGTAGCTCTGTATAAATAAAGATAATATTTTGATAAGTATGTACACAAGTCCATTTTCACCTAAATATTATCTTATCTCCATCGCAATTATCGGAAAATATCTAGGCCCTTTTAAAAGTAGGTTATGTTATTTATAGCCTCTACACCTTCTACACATTAGCTAACCCATTAGCCGATGGGTCGCCGTTAAAAGCAGTGCAATGACCTGAAACCTATTGTTAGACAACTAATGAAAACATAATTTAATAAAATGGTAGATAATTGTGGGGCGCGATGCTCTTTTAGTCCTGTATTGTATTTGCAGTCCTCTTTAGCAATTCGATCATTTGTTAAAGTTTAATTATCGATATGAGTTTTACTCGTGTTTGCAAAGGAAACAATTTTCGTAGCCGTTAGGATGTTGGCAAAGTTAGTAAACACGCGTCTCTGCTCCCTCTGTTTGTTCACGTGGATAGTCACGCACGCGGCACCCAGTACGTGAAACATGATAGTGCATCACTTATTACAACCCTCTATGAACTTTAGCTTCGGTCACTGAACGATTGTCTGATAGCGAAAATCCAATTACTATGTCTGGTTGTAGCCGTTGTTGTAGTCTCTTTCGTATATTGAGCACTTTCTTTAATTGGTCAAACTGTAGTAGTAGCATCTTATGTTGCCTTATTTTCGTCCCGCCTTATTTGCGAGAATTTGCTTTTTATTATGACAGCTGTGTATTGTTTTTTTTTCTACTTACTTTTGTCATAGAATGATAACCTCACATTACAGCTAACCTTTTTGTAAAATTTACTTTTAGATAAATTACGGAATCACGTTTTTTAAGTGGGAGATTAATCGATATTATTATAAGGAAAGAAATACAAACAATAATGTGCACTGTACACGGAAACAGATAATCTCGTACCTATAAAGTTTAAAAGTAATGATGAAAAATATCATGTAATTTAACCTAATGATCATGTTATGTAAGAATGTTTCAATATCCGCCTCAACTTCGACATTTTATTTTTTTATGTACTGCACCTAGCGGATCTTATAGAAACATACTATTCAACAATGGAAAGTGAATTAATAAGGGAAAGCCTCCAAGGATTCGCGTGCACTATTACGTGCCGGTGCCGCAAACGTTATACGAGTTAACTTTTTCACTTTTCCTTTTTTCTTGGGTTGCTTTACCGTACCAAAGTTCCATAAACTTCAATTTAACGAACAGTTGAGGGTTGCCTGTTCCAAATTAAATAACAGTCTCAAATCGTTTTCGCTCTTAAACGCTATATAACCAATTGGCGATGAAATTGCAAATAGTGCTACGGTTTGAATTACATGATTGCTCGCTGCATCGTCGCTCTGATGCAGATTTATGGCTCCCTCTCACTCAATAGATCTTGAGAATCTTGAGATGATTGTGTTCAGATTGCCGGTGACGTTAGTCCAATCAGCATGTGTAGTAGACATTGATCACTTTCGAGAGAACTTTATGCGTGAAAAATACTTGGCTTACTAGGTGCTGCGGGCTGCTTAAAAAGTGGCCGTTTTTCTTTATACTTATGTTATTATTTATTAATATTGGCTGAAAAAACGTGATGTCAGTGGTTCAATAAGGCAAAGCAAGTGCAACAATTAACGTAAATGGCCCTATTACTTGGTAGCAATTTAACTGCGCTTTAAGTATGTGGGTCATGCGCCATTCTATTCTCGGCCACCCCATGTCACCCTATGCACTTAATCTAGCTCTACGTCATGTTGAAATGCGTGATGTCCCGTTCCGTTACAAACATTCTTTAAAAATGTCTCTCAGCTACACTTATTTGAAGGCAACCTGAATAAATAAATGAGCAAAACAAATAACCTACACTACACCATAACGTAAATCGGTGCGTATTCAGGATAAAATATTATGGAAAAGATAATAAATAGTTATGGAATTTGTTTAAAATTATACAAGTGAGGATAATGAAATCATAACAAGTTATTTAAAACACTAAGTTCATTAGCATGGACGATTATAATCGCTGGTTTATGTAACTTTTTCGTGGCTACTTTAAAAATAGTCTCGTTTTTAGTTACGTGCACCACATGTTCTCTATTGACGGTATTGGGTGTTTAAAAATTATCTTAATTGCTTACATGTGTGAGCATGATAATAATAGCGTAAGTCAAGCTTTTCTTGTAACAGCCATTGGTCGCGGTCTTTGATGTCAATACATCGATACAGTTTCCCAAACTTGAGTTCAATTAATACCCTTTGACTCTTCAATTAGGATCATTGAAGATTCAATCCCGTTTAACTGTCACATGATGGTTGTATCGATATTTTGTTGCTCTTGACGTTTCGTCAATCGAAATCGATTTTTCGGCGTTTTAACTAACAAACACTTCTATATTATGTTTCGTTTAAATAATAAAACTCATGCAGTGGGCATGGACGGAAGAGATGTCAATCTTATTCGGCTTAATTTGGTAAATCAAATTATTCGAGCTTATTATTCAGCGCCGTGACTGTTTATCCATTGGCTAAAATTGACGAAATTATAGAAAGTTTGGTAACTTAGATAATGTTATGTAATCCACAATTTGTTGGGTCACACTTTTACCACACAGTTTATTGTTTATGATAATAACGGATATGGCGCAGCCGACCATTGCAGAATGCGTTACGTCTATAAGTACTAGGAACTATAACGGCCAAATTCTCAAACGAATTTTAAAGTTAAGGCCACCTTAAATACATAAAAGTTGTCAGATTTGACAGAAACTCTATGAAACTGACAGCTTCCTTAAAGTTAAGGAGACCTTAACTTAAGATTTTAGCTAAGAAGCCTTTGAGTATTCGGACGTAGATCTTCTAATCGTTTGCGTGATGATGGTTAAGATGAAGATTTTTTGAAAAGTCTAAATTACGCATCAATTTTTAGTTGATGAGCTTTACCAAGTCGTCTTTGATTAATTTAATGTTGCATGAGCCCTGTTATTTCTGTGACAAGTGATACTAATACCAGCAGCTAAAATTGAATGAGCTGTCTAGACAAGATAAAGCCCTAGACCGGAGCATGTGGTCTGTGATTAATCACATACACATAAAACAATATATCTTCCTACCTCTTGCCCACATTCAAGCCACTGAACTTTATAGTGACCTTTCACGTTGGTTATCAGATCACAGTAGATAGTAACCATCGCCACAGTTGTTCATGTGCATCCAACCCTGAAAATAAGAACATTAACAATTATGAACCTTATTTCAAGGAGATAAAATTTGTAAAATTGTAATGTTCTAGTCGAAACACTTACTTCAGATAATTGCAATATTGTATTCGCGACGGGCTGATGCGATAGTAGATAGGTGTTATTGGTGAAAGGTTTATTAACAAAAGTGTAAGATAAGCGAAAGCACTCATAACGGCGTCGATGAACTAAAGTTATATAATTCTCGAGCTTCCGAATCTATATTAGAAATGTTGCGATTAAAATTGAATAAAAGACTACAGTGGTAAGGGAAAGTTGATTAATAATAATTGGGTGTTGATTAATGAAAGAGGAGATGATGTGGAGATTCAATTGATAAAAAACTTATAGATAATGGCTTATAGATAGCGTATGAAATTTGAAAAAAAAAATTCGCTGATCAGATTCAACCGACTTATTGCATAGTTCGGGAAAAAAACAAGCAGCATATAAGTGCCAGGTTTGGCATGCTATACTATACTACACTATTTGATTTTCCCCTCTCAAGTATACAACATTTCATTACAAATATTTTCACTGAGTGTCTAATATATATATGTAATAAAATCTGTCGCAATGAAAATGTGACGAAGACAGCAGATTGCTACAGATTAAGATCTTAATTGCTCTACTGAATAATATGTTCTTTTGTTTTAAAACATGTCCACGGCAAAGTTTAATTAAAATTGCCGTTGTTCATTTTAATTGTCTACGTATGTACAGCAGTTATACTAACCCTACTCAAACACCTGCACTTTTTGCAGCATATAAAAACCCGTCTAGACAGGGTAGGGTTCCCTAAACGGTAGAATTCCGCACCTATACCTACGCTTGAGAAAAACGTACCTAATATAATTTAATCCAAGTTTCAAGTTATTGTCAACCTTATTGTTATGTGTGAATTGGTTCCGTTGCGCATGTGTGATCAGGGGTGGCTGGGTGACTCTCTGGCTGGGGAACAGCATACGTGTGCTGGAGGCGATGTTCGTAATAAGCCTTCTCTGCTATAACTGTTTGTATATACCAGCCTTCACAATGATTGATTTGTTAGACGGTTTCATTCAAATATAATTATTTTCTGGATCGATATCCTATGAATTAGCTATCGCAACATTTCTTTCAGAAAGATCCTCACTACTTACGACATTTTCGTTGACATTTAAAAAATAAATACTTCATTAAGAGACTATTCTTAATATGATCATTTAATATTAATATTATTACAACTATGTTCACTATTTACCAACACTAAGATTATCGTGGACGTATTTTATAAAATTGTTTAGTTTAATCTTCATTAAAATAAATAGGTTTCATTTTAGCTTTCTGTGAATTTCATTCTAGGTATTTATCAGAGTTTACGTGCGTCATAAGGTCATTGCCATAATTTTCCTTTCTCGTTTTCTAGTTTGGATTGAACGGCGAGAAGTTGTAAATCTCGTTTGTTACCTTTTAGATTCTATTAAGATCTCAAAGGAGCAGAATATAAAAAGCGTCATGTAATAAGGGTTACTGGATATAAAGGATTTGGGAAAAGGTCGAACGAGATCTATTATTAACTTACGAAGATGGCAAAAGAATCAGGCCACATTTTCTTAAAGCCTCTGGTTTGCCCTATGTCAAACATGGCGATTGATTTCCTATCGAAAACGTGTTTACACAGAATATGTGTCTTCCATTCCATGGCAAGAATTTAATGACCCATAAATTACCTTTTGCACCCTGAGCGACTTTTTTCCTTACCACTTGGTTTACGTTCTGGTATCGGGTTTACCCGTAGAATATTGTTAATTATTTGTAAATATATGTTTTTAATTAGTATTATTACACCTTTGCTCACAATTATTATTATAAATTATGTAACAATAATTATTAGTGCAATAAAGAATATATATATATATTAAATATTTAACGCAATTACTTTGACGAACAGTTTAATCATCAATGTTAACAAACTCCGGGAAGGGAGCACAAATTGTATTATCGTGCTTGAACTTGAATTACCAATGGCGTTCCTTTCCTTTGTTTTCGTTATCAAATTACATTTTGGTCGATAAGGTTCGCCTTTCTTTTCTTTCAAAGTTTATTTGGTAAATATTATGAACAAACTGGATGACTAACCAATGATTTGTGTCATCATCACGACAGTGATGATGTCTACGGAGGTTAATTTAACGCTAAATCGAAGCTGTGGCCGGTTACGCATTTACTCGTAAATTTTAAAATGTGGCGGTTGAAGTCTATTCAATTTAATATTTACATTTGAAATTCAAGTAGAAACTTTAATAATATGCAAATAGTGCTTTCACTGCATTAGTTTTATCGTGTTCAATAAATTATTTCTTAGTCTATTAATCTATATTACAGTCAATGTAAATTTTAGTTCGTATATTTAAGGATTCTCATGCAATAATATTCACGGTCGATTTTTGATGACCTAGCTAGCTACTAAACTATACATATAGTTGCACAACAAAGATTACGTTAAACTACCTTGTGCTTAATATTCTACTTATTCATATTATGTTTGTTATTATGAATACGATTGTTAACATAATTTGTTTTTAAAATTATTTATCTTTTTTCACGAGCTGAGTTTTTAACAAATACTAGTTTTTAACTATTAACAAATACTGATATTACTGATCACTAAGGCAAATTAATATCTCCTACAATTATTATTTAATAAACTGGAACAAAAGTTTGACTAATGCATACAATGTCTTGCATAAAACTCGTAGTTATGCTGCATATTATGTACCTTCGCAACATTGTACATACGTTTATTCATTGCGAGATTGCCAGCAAAAAATGAGCAAAATAATAATGTTTCCCAGAGCACGATCGACATGGGTGGCATAAGATTAAACATTCCACGATATTAAGAGCCATATCTCACTAGGACACCACTTTGCTATCGTAATCTCTCTCTGATTGCTATTGCAATAAATTGCTACTTTTTTAGTATGTTTTTATTTGTGCCAAAACGAAGTAGCACAAGTACAACGAAGTAACGTATCACATACATCTGTCAAATCAAATCACAGTTTACATTAACTTCATTGTTTTTAGCCGAAAGATCCGCTGGTGTCCGCTTGCGCAAACAATTTGAGAGCGGCAAGCGAATTAGTGTCCCAGACTGCGAGTGAAATAGGGCTGCACCAGTTAGACTGGTGCAGTAGTCCAACGCGGTTAGCCTTGCGGTCACTAGTTGGTACAGACCGTATCTAATTCATGATGAATACTTTTGCTTACTTACATAAACCCAGATAAACCATATGAATTGGTAGTCCTGCAAAAACGTCCTCATGCAAGGATACTTGTATTTTGTATTGTAGGCAATAGACTTTGAGCTCGATCGAACACGGACCTAATGACTCACTTGCCTAAGTCATACTAATGCCCTTCAGATTAGAAGACAATTTCTAATCCTGTTTAAAAGAATAGGACATGGAAGAATGACAAAACAATATCTCAGTAATCCTATCTTTTCTTCCAGCAACTCAAAGATGAGCTCGGTGAAGTGGTGGCAGAGCTGGAGGCGCTGGATGGACAGGAGGAGTGCAAACAGAACAGCAAAGCCAAACAGATGAGCATAGGCAGGAAGAAGTTCAACATGGACCCAAAGAAAGGTAAGCTATCTATACTTTTTTTCGCTGGAATTTTGACTATCAATACTCAAAGACCCGGCACTGTGCATACTTTAGTCTTAACAACAACCATTTCTCAATTTGTTTACGTAGTAATAAATATAATCACTTACGTATTCCCACAACTGAAAGCGGATCAAGTACTAGAACAAATACCCTTGCTCGCTTGTAAAGCTGAGTTTTATAGCGCTCTCAGCATAGATGGCACTACCTCCGACAATTAGTTGTATTTGGTGCATACTACAAACATAATGCATTTATTGAGATAATTTTGCTTTAATAAAAATATTTCATAGTGAAGAATTGGTGTTAGTTGTCAGACATGCTAAAAAATATATTGTGTAAAAACAAAAATCCTGGGAAAGTACGCTATGATAAAATCGGCGCCATCTATTTGGCCTTTAGATTCGAGTCCAGTGCTGAATTACTGAGAATCATCGTTACATTGGACGTTAAATTAGTCCACTTTAATATGATGGCGAGAAATTGATTGCGATGTTACTTGCATGGTATGTCGGGCAGGTGCTGCGTTCTCACGACTCGAATAGGTCGCTTGTCAACTTCCACAGAAAATTGTTCTATTCCTGCACTCAAGTGATTCCACCTGCCCAACGTTCCTTTTGTGGAATCTTATAAATTATTGTCGTCCGCAACACAAATAAGAACTCGCCCTCATTAGTAGGAAGTATATAACGTCTACAATGATTTGTCCAGTTAAATTAAAGGGTAGGGTAAACGCACTGCTAAATTTTGGAGTAAAAGCTTAATTGGCTTTATCGTCAACGTTAAGTAAATTTCTAAGGCTGGAAAACAACCTTTTAATTTGTAACAATAAACCAAAGTTTATTAACGTAATTTAAGCTCATATTAAGTTAAGCTTGAGCTTTGTCATTATGTTCTAGCAAATAATTACAGTAAATACTGACGCACAACCAATCGATGACTTCATACTACTACGACATCGTTGACATTCGTTCAATCTGTTCATTATTGTTCTGCTTTATTCTATTAGGAATTCTACGAACGCGCATACCAAGGCGTGTCCCTATATCTATTCAATGTGATCACCATCAGCGTTTATTTTTATTTCAATGTTATCTTTTAGCTTGTTGAAGTTGAATGTTAGTCTTTTGTATGTCAGGTAATTAGGTCATGTCGCTATGAGCTGCATCCTCGAGGACGAGTAAGGCGTGTGTCGGAGTGAATACACACTTGAAACTCTGCTCACTCGCCATCGCCACTCAACTCAACCCACTAGCTGAGAGAAGTCTCATATCTGGCTAGCTTTGTCGCGCGTTCTTGCCAATCCTAACAAGGTGCCATTGAAACTGTCTAAAATTCTAAATAATATAAAGCGTCGATGATTCCTGATCCTGAAAGAACCTATTCAAAAGCGATAATATTTTTCAAAAGCAAAATTATGTGTCTCTCTAAAAAAGTGACAAGCACTTCTACGTAGACTTAACAACATTTTTGTGCAAGAATTTCGGCACATCTCTAGATAGTATAACAAACCTGCGTTTATGTGGTCTGTTAGCAAATAGTTTGAGGCAGGAGAAAAACACATTGTTTAGCAAATATTTATTTTGGGTGTTGTCTTTCTTTCTCCCAACACAAAGAAAACATGTTCGGTGAATAGTGAAAAAATAACGATCAAATCGACGACATGCGTGATAGTATTCCATGTCGTTACGGGCAGACGAGTGAGGCGTGCGTGAAATAATAAATCTTCTTCTTTTACAAGTCTAATTATGTCCTATTTATGTTTTTTTGAGGCATGCGACGATGTCCTAAAATCAATACAGGATCGATATTTGTTTTTTTTTAAAATACTTAGCTCAAATAATGCTGTTTGAAAAGTACAATCATCATTACCCCGTTGCATTATTCCAGTTTGATCCTTTACATATGCAATGGTCATGCATAATTCAAAAATATTACATACTGGCATGCGAGTTCGAGGGCTTCTTGCTCTATGGGATATGCATATAAATTACAGGGATCGGCTTTCTTTATCCTTTGACATGATTTAGAAAAAGGCTTCGGCATTCTTCTATCGATCTACACTGCTTTATATAAATTTAAATATAAACAGATTTTATATTTATTCACCTTGAAGTTATTGATAATGTTACTGTTTATACCCGATAAATTTACGTAAAATACCTATCTTCACTTGCGTCATAAAGTTATACCACATTGTACAGCGTAATAAGATGTTCCTTTCTCAAATCATAACAAACGACGATTCTTCATGCAAATGGTTCGCTTTCTTTCGCATTCTGCAATTTGGTTCGCTCTAACAATCGCTCGTACGTGGAGACAGGACACCAGCGTGTATAATATAAACCACTCAACGAGGTGTTATTCTTGACGTGTTTCTTCTGCCTTGGGGAAAGATAAATTGCTCCTTCACAGACGATATCAAGGATAATGACTTTGCAGTTTCTCTCGACAAAGAGTACAGGATGTAGGGTTCAAGCATTGATTATGAAGAAAATGATTTCTGTGGTGATGGCGGCTTAATTTTGTACATATTGTGTAGTGTAGTTTAGTCTGTTGTAGTTTAGTTTCAATTATTTTAGTTGTTTTGTCAACTATTAAATACATTGTCATTTTAATAACATTATTATACAGTGTAGCGGAGGTATGTTTATAGAGCAATAAAATGGCAATGCGTGCAAAATTTACCTGCCACAAGGAAAATGCTATCCTTATTTTATTTGGTTACATACATAGTAATTGATTTAGCTCATTTGCGTGACGAATAACAAATTACAACTTGAGTCTCGGCTCGGCAGACATGTTTCGAGAAGTTTCATAAATACGTTTATTTATGATTGATTTAATTCCGCAGTTATGAAGGATCTTTGTGCTTATAACCGTTACGAAAGTTTACCAAAGTATTACTTAATCCCCAAAAAAATGTACTACATATAGGCAAATAAACAACGTCATTAACGCGAGTTTTTGCATAATCCATAAAAATAAATTTATTACAACGCAAGGACTTCTGAAAGATCAGGGGATGGCGCGTGGGCGGGTGACGTCACAGATACCCACGTAAAACTTACTGCAGAGTTTTGATATCGAATACGATGACGTCAATAAAGTAATTTGTTCAACTCAATTCAATGATGAAATCTTTTTTGTATTTTAGGACATTTTTTTTTTGGCAAATTGGCATGCAAACTTTAGCAGGTTGACTATATCATGATTTATCTTTCGCATTGCACTTAGGCCACGAAACGATAGCATTTAGCATAGTTCTTATGAAGGTTGCATAATGTCGTAGGATATTCGTACAAATCGGATCTTTACAATAATCCTAGTATGATTGAAAAAAACCGGATAATTAGAATCTGAGTCAGATTTTTGCAATTGTCCGAGTAATGTTTAGGATTTTTACAAAAATCCAGCGTATCTTAGATAAATCGCAAATGACCATCATTTTACGCACGCTGATTGGCTGACGTCAACGTTATGGATTGACGGATGCTCTGATTGGCTAACGGCTATAGTCCTACCTATAGTCCTATAAGAAGAGTCATATTCTGACTAATCGGACTAAACTACTCTTAGATTATCCAGCAATCAGCATTCAAGTTCCCAATTGTCCGAAACATCTGAGATTTTTACAAAGATCATAAAAATTGCTTGGACGATTGCGAAAATCTATCTTAGGTTCCTATTATCCGGTCCTTTACAATCGATCTAGGACTTTTGCAAAGATCTTTTACAAAGATCATAAAACTTGCTTGGACGATTGCGAAAATCTATCTTAGGTTCCAATTATCCGGTCCTTTACAATCGATCTAGGACTTTTGCAAAGATCCGGGTTATAGGATTATCCTACGACACATACATTTGCTCTGACTGAAACGGCAACACATGGTCATCACTTGCTTTCATAGCAGCTACCAAAGTCCTCCAGACTTTTCAGCCCACTCGAAAATACTTGCACTTAGCGAGATGCCTCTCTTAGTTGCAATTCTGAACAATGGAAACTGGCTGCAGCGAGCATTTTAGGAACGGTTTTACAGTATCGACATTTTTTTGCGTTTATAATTTAAGAAAACTTGACTTTTATGATGGAAAAGAGAAACAGTTAAATATGTTACAACCAGAGATTTTAATATTGTGAACAATGCAATAGTTTCTATGTCCTTATACAAAGCATCATGCTTCATAGATCTGCGGGATGTCACAAAATTTACTGCTGAAGACCTTTGTACGAGCATTTACCTATTTTTCCAATTTAATAAACTAGCTGATGCCCGCGACTTCGTCCGCGTAGACGAAAATGAACATGACAAACAATTATTATTTCAAAACTACAGTGATATATACTAAATAGTTACGCGACTTCGTCTGCGTGGAAATGGAATGGACAACTTGACTGAACATTACAAACGACTCTTTAATTTAGCGGTAGTGCGCCGACTGGTGAACGATTTGTGAATTATACTGCCATTGAAGAATCAACTTCTCTTCTTTCAAGGAATCGAGTATCTCTACGAGAATGGCCTACTACAGAGGACGCCAGAAGACGTCGCCCAGTTCCTACACAAAGGCGAGGGGCTCAGCAAGACTGCGATAGGCGACTACCTCGGCGAGCGGTCGGAGTTCAACGAGGCGGTGCTCAGGGCCTTCGTCGAGTTGCACGATTTCACAGACTTAATACTGGTCCAGGCGTTGAGGTGAGTGTTGCAGGAAATCTAGTTGCGTTTTAACCGCTCTGTGGTCTAGTGGTTCGCCCACCCGTGTAAGACGCAGGGGTCCCGGGTTCGATTCCCAGGGGGTACAGTACAATTTATTCTCGGTTGGTGGTAGGGCTTAAGTCAAGTCCGCCTGGCTCGCTATCACCATCTTACCTAAGTCTGACGCCATAAGAACAGTTTAAAAATTGTTGTGTTCCGGCAGTTAGAGGTAAGAAAGATAGATAGAATCTCAGCTCTGAATATAGTCCGGATTAGTCTGAGATAGCCTGAATGAATTGTCTATGTGTGCGTGCACGTTAACCTTGACTAACAATTGCGTTATAGTTATATATCACGTCATAAGTGGTAAAAGGGGGTTAGAGGAAATAAATTACGGAAAACTGATGATTGAATGAGACGTCAGCCAATGAGTTGTGCGCAAAAACATAGACTTTCCTTAGTCAGTATTAGGTAAAACTACGTAGTACTTATTGTATGGTTTGTGGGTAAAACATAGTATTATATTATCTGTGGTAAAACTATTTCAGAATTCATACCTAATCGTTTATTTGTTAGTATTTGTATACTAGTTATTGTATTATTGTATTCTGTTTTATAACCAAATACAACAAAAGTATCCCATCGATTGAAGGACGAGGGTTTCGAAATATTTATATTAAATACTAAGAAAATTTGTAGCTGGCAAAGTGGAAGCGTCAGTGATATCGATATCTTTCATACCACGAGAAAAAGATAATGGCTTCTGCTTTACCGAAATTATATTTTTTATTTTTCTTTCTACAAAAGAGAAAAGAAGAGTACTTATTTATACGTAAAATGGTTTCTTTGTAAGTGTAATATGGCAGATGTGCCATTTATAATTACGTATGGGACTGCACCTCGGCGTTATATATAGCGCAGCCAGATAGAGGTGTGTAAATTGTTTGCTCCCAGGGCAATCAATCTTAACTACGTGTTTATAACGGTACACAACCAAGACAGGCGTGTTTGTAAAAAAGATCCATTAAAACGATTAACGTCACTAATGTCTATAGGGAATTTTTTCTGCAATGTTTAACTTAATGTTGTTATTTCTTCACTTCTTTAATGTTGTTCTTTCTTGTTGTTATTATTATTGTAATTCTTGGAGTTCTTAACTTATGTTGTTACTATTTTGATTTTCAATAAAGAGTCAAAAAAGTATCGTTGACGTTAATTAAAATACAGAACAGGGATTTGTCCAAATCTTAGTAAACATTGACAAAATTATTTAAAAACTAAACTAAAAATATATTTAAAAGTTTGTTGTTCAAATATCGGTGCTGTAAAAACAAAGCTAAACAACATTTTGTTTTCCAACGACTATTATTTCAACAAACAAAAGTATTACATACTCTTAGTTCTCAGAAAGTCAATGTGTAATTATGATATCAGTTTACTCTACAAATGAAGAGTCGAGCCAAATATTTTATCATATTGACCGCAATCTGATAATAATTTCCGTTGCCTTGAATGTACTTTTTATCTCTTTTTGACTCGTAACTCGTATTTTGAAATCTGTAACGTGTTTTTACCTCGAAATATCCAGCTTTGCGCAAAAAAAGGTTAAAAGTGTTATTAATTTATTATCATTTTTTGTTTGATTTATTTTATCACGTTTCTTAGAAATATTTTTAACTAAGTACTTACCTATCATAATCGTTATATTATCAATCAAGTAATCAGATAGTTCCTGTGAACGGTTTTATATTACATACTACTGTTTACAATTCAAATAGTTTTTAGTCGGTTGTATTGGTTTAGATTCATGATAAGGCCATTACAAATATTGTATCATGCATGACATTGATATCTAACAAGTAGGCGACTGAATCCCTCATTCTAAAACGTGGACTGGTTTAAAACTAAGTACTTAATCCTATCAGCAAATAAAGTCAGTATCAGTTTTAAACCAGGTATGACTTCAGTTTAACTGTTATAATAAGGGCGATTATGTTCCATACGTGTCCAATGACGTGTTCAAGTGATAATGGGTGTCATCAATTTTCAATTAGCCCAATACTTTCTGGAAAGTATCTAATTAGTTTCTTAACTGGCTCCTTAATGTTACCAAATTAAAGTTTTTATCTAATAACAATTAACACATTATAATTCTTTGTAAAGAGAATCATGAACTTAATAATGAGTTCGATTACGTAGTTTTGATTTGAAAGGATTTATAACAAATTAGAGTAACAGGTGAAGGCGTGTTATTATGGTATTTATCTACACCCCACCCATGCTTTGAATTAAAATCCTTTGTAAATGGTTCTGAAACGGTATCATTACAATATCTATCATGGGTGTTTTAATCCATATGTATTAAAATATTGTTTGTTTCTCAAATAATAAAAATAAAAAATAAGTGTAGATAAAGTCTTGTATGCTGTACATAATTAGGTATTATAGTCCATTTGCATAAATAACTATTAAATGGTAGGTACATTTAAGTAATTTGTTTAAAATGTACACACGGCAAGTTAAACAGTTGAACTACCAAAACAGCTTTTAATACTTACAGGCATAAAGACGGTCTCAAGGTCAACATGTATAGTCTGACGTGCCGTTGACTGTACCTCATGACTGTTTTGTTTAAAATTTACCTATTGAATGCAGGAAAATATTTAAAATTCAATGTATTGATTTTACCAAAACAGTTTACGCTTACGCTAATTTGAAGGTCGACAGCCTCTCATATTATACGATAATATTATAAAAAAGTGGGTTTTATTCAATGACTTCAGCCTTTAACTTATTGATGATAGGTACTAAGGTTAAGATTCGTTTATAGTTCTGATGCAATACTGCAATTATTCAACAGGCAATATTAGAACTGCTTATACTATTAAATTGCAGCTATCGAAAATCGTAACATTAGATAATACTAAGATGCTATATAAAATAAAAACTGCAAGTTAACGACACTTATTGTTACATTGGAAAACTTTGTCTTTTCAGTTTGATTAATTAGTGGATGGTTATGTTAACATGAATATGAATTAATTTTTCCTTAAAATTTGCTTCTGTAGCATTTTGGAAAATAGACTACACTGAATGGTCCTTCACGTATTTGAATAATATAAAAAGTGAAAACGAAAGCAATGGCATACTTTTGAGGAGTGTTCTAGAAAGAAAGAAAAATATTGTATTGTGTTGTAGACAATATTTAGATTTTATGTACTCGTAAGTAGGTAAACCTATCCCTTCGTTTTCGATTTCACCTTGTGTAATTCAAAATACATAATTATAGTCTAGGCTACTGTTTATGCCGCTTATATTTTCTTATAAAATCATGCGCATACTTCTGCTAAGCATCTCTAGCAGGGCACAGAATAGATAATAGTTGTAATATGTCAAGGCTGCTATTAAGGCTTTTTCCCAACGGGGTACATATTCTGATGATATTAATTAAATTTCAGACAATTCCTATGGAGTTTTCGGTTGCCCGGTGAAGCGCAGAAGATCGACCGAATGATGGAGTGCTTCGCGCAGCGCTACTGCCAGTTGAACCCGGATATCTTCACGAATGCGGACACGTGCTACGTGCTCAGCTTCGCCATCATCATGCTCAATACCTCGTTGCACAACCCTAGCGTTAAGGACAAACCCTCGCCCGAACAGTTCGTGGCTATGAACCGGGGCATCAATAATGGAGGCGATCTACCTCAGGAACTGCTCTTGGTAAGCTTGCAATTTCTTTTTATACCATAAATACTTTCTTATACTATAAACAAACCAATAAAACTTTTTTCACTCCTCTTGCTCAAAAAGTGCGTCATTGTAACGTACAAGAGTCGAGATAAAATAGCATAATAAGCCCTAGGGGATAAAGTTTTTTCTTTTTTAATGTTTGTCTATTACCAATGAGCCTACTAAAACGAAAAAGTATTTATTCATAATCACGAATAAAAACTCGCTCGACTTAATACTGGGGGTCTATTACGAAAAGTTTAATGCGATACACGCAGCTGCGTCCGTGCTTCGTTCTGATTGATTCCTATTACAAAGCACTTGCGTACGCGATATTGCAAAGTGATTGCGTAAATTTGACAGTTTCTCTCTAGTGGATCCGTCATTATTCGTTCAATAGACTATGGACTACGATAGCTACATTGAAAATATTTGTAATAACTACAACCGACGAACTGCGGACGACTATCGTGACCAAGTTTCGTAATAGGCCCCCAGTTTCTTATTCTTATTTTTGAAAATGGAACTAAAAGCATCTCTTTGGTGAAATCATAGACTTATTTATACTCTGTGTACAGAGTGAATCGTAGAATGCGTGTTTGTGTTGCTTAGCTGCTACAGCAGAAATTTAAAAAAGGTACCATGGCGCGAAATCTTTAGAATTTTTCTATACAAACTGATTGAATTGTGTGACTGTAATAGGAAAGAAATAATTTTAATCTTTTGCCGTCAAGCACAAATCATTTATTTAAATATTGTGCAAAAAGTTTATGAAGTGATGGAGGATAGAAAAACGAGTGGATTCGTTTACGGAAGTAGGTATAAACTATTTAATATTGTATTTTATTTTCTCGCAATCGTAGTGAAAAGTATAGTGTAACACACGACGCTAAAACCCATTGTAACTCGGTTTCTATTTATTCCCTCGCTAAAGCTCGGGAATAAAAATACCTCGTATGCAATGGGTCATTTTAGCGTCTTGTATAACAATCTACTATTACAGTAGGTTTACAGTATCGAGAGCACGGAGTTTTACCACGTCTTTGGTTCAATCGCTTGCTCGCCGCGTCGTCACTTACATAAGTTTAGTTCAGGCGCCGCCGCTCGGGGCGATGCGCGATGACTCGATTTTTTTAACGAATACTAAAATACTCTTATGCCGAAAATACCTGACTCAGCCCATCACTAATCTAAGGTCATTAGACTGAGGAGCAAACATGTTTTTTTCTTGTCTAAGCGACTTGCATCTTTCTGTGCCTACGCCTAATTATTAGTAGGTAACTTAAGCAACAAAACAAAGAAGAATAGTTTCGGTCCGGGTGTTTTTTCCAATAACAACATATAATATGGCATTGCTTTACACATACGCCTGTAAAGAGTACTAATATTATAAATGTTAGTGTGTGTCTTCAGCCTAAACGGCTAAGCGTATTTTGATGAAGTTTAGTTAGTAGACAGTTTAGAATCTGGATTAACATATAGGATACTTTTTATCCTAGCCAAAAGTTCCCTAAGGTGGACGAAGTCACAGGCGACCACTGGTTATATAAGTAAATCCATAATCAATCAAAGCAATATGATTACAACGTTATGCATCTATAGCCCCGTACAAAATGAAGTAAGTCTATTGAATAACCGGTCATTTTCTATTTGAGCGCAGTTTTTGTAAACAGAAAAGAAATAATAGCTTGTAGCAATAACGCAATTATCTGTAAGTGCAATCTAATGATGGACACAACACTACTAATGTAATTTGTAGTGTAGAAATAACTCTAAATGTCATCAGAAAATAACTGCTGTTTCTTATCGCGGTGCTGCTTAATGTTTGTGATAATAATAGACACACACAAGTCATTCAGTTCAACTTCAGTCAGAGGACATTGTTATTCCCGACCACACTACTTCAGAGTAATTTGATTTCGTGGCCATATTAATTTAACGCTGAGTGTTATAATAAGGTGTGTTCAAACAGTGAAATCGGTTTTAGGGATGTTATTGTATTGCAATAATAACGTATGGATGTACGAATCGATATTTCCGCTATTTATAATAACACCCATCAGATTGGCAAATTATGTGTTACTTGGTTAATTTTATCCTGAATTACTACGCTTTTTCCTTTGTGTATTATAATTTATTATGTACGTAATTATTGTGTGAATTACTGGTAAAGCTCTTTACATGTAATTAAAAACCACATCAATATAGAATTTTTAGATTTTAGGCATTCACAATGCTATTTTTATATTAATCTAGTATTTTTTCTAATAAAATAACTTCCAATAGCTTTCTTCTTAATTTACACAACGCGAAGTCCCAATAAGACAATAATTGTCATTTTCTAATGATCTTATATGATAAGGAAATAATGATTATTTAGCTGTTTCTACAATGTATGTCATTTCACTAATGATTAATGATTATTAGTCTAATATTATAATTAGTTTATTAACGATTGTATTTTGTTCCAGTCATTATACGAGTCGATAAAGACGGAGCCGTTCAAAATACCGGAGGACGACGGCAACGACCTAATGCACACATTCTTCAACCCCGACAAGGAGGGCTGGCTGTGGAAGCAAGGAGGAAGGTAATCATCGCATTATAATAATAATCATAATACATAAACGTTTTTGAAACTTACCATTATCATTGATCATATAGATAGAGAATTAACGTTACTCATCGTAATAAAATAATAATCATACTAAATAATAATTTTTAGAACTTATCATTGATCATGATCATATAGAGAATTAACTATTTAACTCCTCATACCGAGGAGACTGTGTAAAGAAGTTTTTTTACGAAATTCAGATCAGTAGCAAGCAGGAATGACTTTGTATATAAGTAAGTTTATAACGACGCTGTTATTGGGAATTGAATCTTATCCTCCGTTCTCCAAATCTAACTCCTAGGGAACAAAATGCTCGCAGCTCATTGGTCAATGCGCGCGGCTAGACGAAGTTTACGCGTATTAACCAATAGGACACGGACGATTTTCTTTGGGAGTTCGTTTCGTGGAATGGACTTTAGTAAAGGAGGAAATGTATAAGATTTAATTCCTCAACATTTGATTGTTCATTTCAGATATAAGTCATGGAAGAGACGGTGGTTTATACTGAACGACAACTGCCTGTACTACTTCGAATACACGACAGACAAGGAGCCCAGAGGAATCATTCCATTAGAAAACATATCTGTAAGTTATATCACCTAACAAAGAGAAATATGTTAATTGGATTCGGTTATCAGTAAATAATTATGTATAAGCGTTTATCGATACTACATGTTGTTGTTTTCTATTTGAGTATATGAAGATATGCTTAAGCGACTTATTTATGGAGGCCTTACATGAGATGGAGTTTGCCATCGGATTTTTACCGACTTAACGCATTTGGCACAAAGTCGCGGCATCTGCAATTTATTAATTCACTTAAAGACGTTGCTGCTCTGTCCTGCTAAATAAATGGACGAATTGTTAAGGTTAATCTTGTTATAATATGCGGAGATATATATTTGACTAATATTCTAACCTAAGGTATAATATAGGTAGATAGTCATGCAGACATTTTTATATCTTGCGGGCCACGTCTCACGTCGTCTCTTCTCTTAAATACTAAAAAAATATTTTCGTGTACTTTTCAAACTATTACTTAGCTTTGGAACCCAAATCTGAGGACAGAAGTCAAGCGTACGTACGTGCGCTCGATTAACGCACATGTAGACACCTCTCATTGACACTGAATAACCGGAATTTCATGGACCCCTAAACGATCAAAATTACTTGTCAATCATTTACATTGCATCGGCTTGTCAATCATATTTTGATCGTCTAGGAGCGATGCTTGACAAGCACCACAGAATAGATAGATTACCGTGGCCAATCAAAAGTAGGCCACGCCCCCAAATGGTAAATGCAATGTAAATGATTGGCAAGCAGTTTTGATCGTTTAGGGGGTCCATCAGACGAATTTTAAACGAGTTTGAGTGCGTGTGTGCGTTGCGCGCGTAATAGGTACTAAGCTTGATTTATGTCCTTTATATTTTGTGGTTAATGTTTGTTTGTGATTTTTTATTATTTATTTAAAAAAAGGAAGTGCAGCTAAAGTGACACAATGTCCATCAGCCATTTTTGATGTCCCCACTGCTGGGGCACAGGCCTTCCTTATGGGTGGTAAGGAGGACGGGCCATAACCCACCACGCGGGCCCAATGCGGATTGGTGGGTGTTAACGACTGCAAATGCAGCCGGGACCATCGGCTTAACGTGCCTTCCGAAGCACGGAGGAGCTCGAGATAATACATTTTTGGTCACCCAAGTGACAGAATACTTAAAAATAATAGCGAAAGCAAGCCAAACACATTTCCTAATATATGTCAATATAATTTCATCATTTGTCAATATCTATAAGGCAATGCTTTAGTTTTATTTAATTAAACGGCTCATGATTTGCGTGCAGGTTCGGTGCGCGCACGATAGACAGCGGCTGCACTGCTTGGAGCTATACGCCAGCGGCGGCGCCGACCTCATCAAGGCGTGCAAGACCGACTCCGAGGGGAAGGTGGTCGAGGGCAAGCACACCGTCTACAGGTACACGCACGAGTATTACTGCACTGCCTGCAGCTGTGGCGCCGACCTCATTAAGGCGTGCAACACCGACTCCGAGGGGAAGGTGGTCGAGGGCAAGCACACCGTCTACAGGTACACGCACGAGTATTACTGCACTGCCTGCAGCTGTGGCGCCGACCTCATCAAGGCGTGCGAGACCGACTCCGAGGGGAAGGTGGTCGAGGGCAAGCACACCGTCTACAGGTACACGCACGAGTATTACTGCACTGCCTGCAGCTGTGGCGCCGACCTCATCAAGGCGTGCAAGACCGACTCCGAGGGGAAGGTGGTCGAGGGCAAGCACACCGTCTACAGGTACACGCACGAGTATTACTGCACTGCCTGCAGCTGTGGCGCCGACCTCATCAAGGCGTGCGAGACCGACTCCGAGGGGAAGGTGGTCGAGGGCAAGCACACCGTCTACAGGTACACGCACGAGTATTACTGCACTGCCTGCAGCTGTGGCGCCGACCTCATCAAGGCGTGCAAGACCGACTCCGAGGGGAAGGTGGTCGAGGGCAAGCACACCGTCTACAGGTACACGCACGAGTATTACTGCACTGCCTGCAGCTGTGGCGCCGACCTCATCAAGGCGTGCGAGACCGACTCCGAGGGGAAGGTGGTCGAGGGCAAGCACACCGTCTACAGGTACACGCACGAGTATTACTGCACTGCCTGCAGCTGTGGCGCCGACCTCATCAAGGCGTGCGAGACCGACTCCGAGGGGAAGGTGGTCGAGGGCAAGCACACCGTCTACAGGTACACGCACGAGTATTACTGCACTGCCTGCAGCTGTGGCGCCGACCTCATCAAGGCGTGCAAGACCGACTCCGAGGGGAAGGTGGTCGAGGGCAAGCACACCGTCTACAGGTACACGCACGAGTATTACTGCACTGCCTGCAGCTGTGGCGCCGACCTCATTAAGGCGTGCAACACCGACTCCGAGGGGAAGGTGGTCGAGGGCAAGCACACCGTCTACAGGTACACGCACGAGTATTACTGCACTGCCTGCAGCTGTGGCGCCGACCTCATCAAGGCGTGCGAGACCGACTCCGAGGGGAAGGTGGTCGAGGGCAAGCACACATGTCATTTTTAGTTGCGGATGACGTCAACGTGTATACTAATGTGACAAGGTTCCATCGTATTACCAATTTGCGGGGATAGTAACTATGTAAAGTCATATTGTCATACTCATTCTACTCTCGAGATGCCAGTTCATGTGATTTAATTGAATAGAAGTTTTATAAATAAGTTTTAACGTAAAAAATTACTCGATTTCAGAATGTCAGCGGCGACAGCTGAAGAAAGAGACGAATGGATCGAATGCCTGCGACGGTCGATTAGCCACAACCCGTTCTACGACATGCTCGCGCAGAGGAAACGCAAGGCGCAACACAACGCGCATGTACCGCACTAGCAACGCTAATGCGTCGCAAACGCTACGCAGAACCCGTGCAATGAGGCCTAATCTTGACGGGCACAGTGGCGCTGCCCAATCGGATACTTTTGGAACTGCCCGAAGCCTTATGTTAGATAGAACAAATCTTCATTAACAATGGCGCTGCCTAATCGGATACTTTTGGAACTGCCCGAAGCTAATGAAGTTATGATATAATTCGCTGCCCAATCGGACACTTCCGGAACTGTTCGAAGTCTATGTTTGACAGTTCTCCAGGCACAGTGTCACAATCCGAAACATTCGGAACTACTGAGATTAGTCCCCATTGCTGCGTGATAAAATGCAGGCACTAGTGCTGCAATCCAAAGACGTTTTAAGGAGTATGTTCGATGAGAAAAAGTCGAGGGAAATCCTACAGAATGGTTTCACTCATCCGTTCAGTGTAGTTGGTGACTAAAGTTTCAATGAACACTTAACGGCAACTTATATTCTGTTTCATCTCTTAGGTCCTTCGGAAAGTGATATAACTTTTTTGTAAGTATACCTTTTGGGATACAATTTTCTCTGATACGTGAAAGAAGGCCTACCAAGTTAAATTTTGGGTAATTGTAGTGTTATTTTAAGTCACTGCTAACAATACCTAGTGCTGTTAAAATGTCATCTCTACCTTTTAAGCAGTGCAATTGAAGCGTGTTTTCAATTTAATTTAATGCATAAAGATCTGTTACTTCAGTAATGACATCATTTATATTAATGAATTGATAAATTTTTAAGTATTCGTTACAGAATACAATATATCATATCATCGGATGTTATTGTAAATATCACATAGATAGAACAGATTGAAGAAGGATTATTGTCAATATCGGAGATGTCTGTTGAGAGACAAAATCGTAAAGTGTATTCGTACGTCATAATGTGGTAGAATAATGGAATGAGACAAGATAGCTTGCAAGTCGCATTAATTCAACCAACATCTCTTATGGCATAATCTCAGTATCCCTAGTAGGAGTATGTGCAAACTATAACCGTCATCGAAAACTATCGCTCCTGCCTCTTTTACTCGCATCAAATGTTTATCGCTTGGACGATTTTACCGAAATGAGCAATATACGCGATAGTTTGCGATATCGTTAATATTGAGACCACATTATCTATCTCTCTCTTTAATTGATTTCCTTTAAGTGAAATTAAACTCTTAATTTCTTGACTCAAAGTTTCTAATTGTACAACACGATAACGAAAAGCTTCGCGACAGCGCGATAAAGTAGCCTCGGCGTAACAATTTATATCGGGTCATTCTGAACTTCCCATCCAAATTTCAGAAACATGTGTCGAATTACGCCATAAAATTTTGGTCATCCCATCTAAATTGATCACGTGATCTCTTTGATTTGTATGGGTAGTCGCTTTTTTATACATATTTGGCCGTGTTCCTTAGAGAAAGTTGTTCAGTTTAATGGACTGACCACATCCTCAAAATTTGGATGGTGAATACAAAATGACCCTGTATAAACTTAAACTAGGGGTACTGATCGAGTGACGAATGTAGCCATATAACATAATTATTACAAAAACAGCCAGTCAGAGTTAAATAAATCTTCTCAGATCCTATCCACTGGCAGCTACTATGGCAACCAACATAATTATATTTAGTCATTTAAAAATTATAAAACTGAATAAATATTATAAAATGATTGCTTCCGCTTTTCCGCAGCTAAACATTTGAATCACTAAAAATAGAGATACCTACTTTTTTTTATTACATTTGACCCTGACTGGTTGTGTTTTGGCATCACTGTGATATGATAATGAATCGTTAGGGTTGGACCACTTCTATCAGCACCGAATCGCCTTTTTCCGTCGCTCTACCTATCCTTTTCTGTCGCTCAGAACCTCCATTTGCTAGAGCTAGAAAGATAGCGGGCATGCGATCGCCTCGAGGATTCCGCCGCGTGCTGTCGCATTCAAGCTATCTTCCTTGCTCTAGCAAATGGTGGTTCTGATTGACAAAAAAGGATAGGACGACGGAGAAAGGCAATACTGTGCTGACAGATGTGGTCCAACCTTTAGGATTCTGTACTCGACACTTCTAGACAGTTACTTAAGTTGGTCTAACCTTATGTGAGAACAACTTATATTAGTCAAGATTATTTAGGAGAATCGATTACTTTAGTCCTGGATTTGTAATTTTTCAGAGTATTGCATTCATGTGAATGAGTCAAATTGTTGTAAAAGTTGCCGTTGTACTGTGGATAGGAATTGGTTCGTTATTGTTAAAAAGTTACTCCATTGAGTAATAAATGATCGAAGACAAAAAAAAACTCGGGACCCATAACACCGTACGCACGTTCGCGGGTTGTACCACTGTTATTCCTTTAAATTAATTATTCAAACTCATTCTAAATCGTAGTTACAGTACAACAGCAAATTATTCTAATATTTATTGGCCTATAAACATCTTTCAATGGCCTAACAAGGTAAATAAACAAGATCAGTTGCTACGGGCATTGTAACCGAGCGTTTTCACTAATCAATTAACAATATTATAAACATTTCGCAACTTGTCAATTGCTTTGTAGAGACGAAGGATTTATTGCTGATCCACCTACGGAATAAAGTTTAATTTGCTCTAACAGCACAGTCCGCCAACATCGTCGGTGTCTATTGTTGAGTGTAGTGGAAACGCTCGGTAATATTATCTTCCTGTATTTAGCCCTGAACAAACAATCGTCCATCTTAAAAGTTGTAAAATTCTAAACATATTTGACACTAGTGAATAGTAGTCTGATAATAATGTGATAATTCATGGTCACGTTGGAGCGTAGTATAATTGCGTTAAGCATATCACAATACGTTGTATATCACGCGTGAGTCCCATGGCTGTAAGAGTAGATGTAAATAACGAATGTAAGACTGAAAAAGGTTATATGCGTCTTGATTATATACAAATTCTTCGGTGGCCATGTATGCTATTAACAATATACGCATGTAGGTACTGAGTACTGACTGCCAAATGTTATAATTTGATTGTCTGTAATTTCATTTTGATTTTAACTACATTAGCCATGCTTCTCGATGCCTCGACAATAATTTACTTGGCGTTATTTGCCAGTTTCGACCGACAATGAGTGGAGTTCGTATTCAATAAAAGTATTACTTTATAGATAGATGTGATGTAATTATGGCAGAATAATGTATAAAGATTATTTGTATAGTAGGTCATATTTTAGTGTAAAGTATCCATTGCCATGGCTTTAACCTTTATGAGGATGTAATGTGGGTTGATTACTTTATTTTATAATTACTTATATGGCAAATTGGTTTGGTTTTTGTTCGTATACAAAATCAAAACATTCCTGACTTTCTTTAGATGATTTCGCTAATTTTAATCAGTCTAGTTTTTATATTTTCCGTTTCTTAGTGTATTAGTAATGTTTTGTAAATATCGTCTCTCTTACTCTGTTCATAAAGCTGTGTAACTAACTGTATGTATGTTTTCTAAGTATACATAATAATAATCATGAAATATTGCTTTGATGATTGATTCAGTTTTGTGTGTTCAACTTGTTGTTCTCTAACGTCAAAAAATACGGAACTGTCGCCATATTTAATTGATTGCTGTATGTTTATGCACTATTGTGATGAATTAAAAATTGTATGAGCCAGGTTTTGTTGGGAGAATGGTGCCTAAAATCAATCGATCTGTAATTAAGATAATATTTAGTTTTAGTGAAGTTATGCAAAATGCGCTGTATATTTGCCTCAAGAAATGTTAATTTATCTGAATTGTAATGTTTTATATGACAACATACATTGCATAATAATAATAGTGTTGTAAATAATTTTGTAAGAAAAGGAATATACATAAATATCTTTATTTAATTATGTGTTTTCTATTTGTTCCCTTCTTGTCGGTTCATGCTAGCGCAGAAGTACATCAAAGCGTTTATCTAAAATATAGCAAATTCAGCCGTAACTCAACAAACGTAATGCTCACATTTCTTCGGGGATAAAAAAAGACGGCGCTACCATGAATGGGGTTGGTAAACTTTTCCAAAACTGTTGTGAATTATATATTTTCTGGTAGCTTTTGGCTTTGGAGTCAGGAATAACAAATTGCGGAATTATATAATGCTTCATTTTAATTTAAATAAAAATTTAAATTTTTAATTTACAGCATAGTACAATAAATCACTATTACGGCTGTATGCGTAGGCCATGCCTTTGCTCCAAAGACTTTCTATGTTGTTGCTCAAAACAAAAAAACAAAGGTATGATTACTCTTTGTCACTGTCTGTCAAATCTGTCAATCAGTTTTTTAAATCAGTAAATGCAAAGGAACTTCGTGTTCAGCCGTATGTTTGATATTTTATCGCGATAATAATATAAAAAAATATATTTAGTTAACAAGGTAAAATAAAAAAATCAAAATATTATTATCTTTATTCTTCAAACTTGTGCTATCAAAAAAAAATATAAGCTTCGTCCGCTCCGATGCCCATTGGTCCATGCCCATGCCAATGTGGTGGACGCGCACCACGTTTACAATGGTCTGCGTCATGCTGACGCCTGCCAGCGAACAGCAATAACGCTGGAAACGTAGATTGTAGCAGTACTACAATGCGATGCAATCTTATATGGCAGCTGTGTTAGGCGCACCGCGCACGTCACAACGCAATACTATTTAGGTGTCAGCGGGTGGGAGAGGTGAGATTGCGGGGTACGGCGGCTACCCCATAGCGGCTAACTTCACAGCCGCCATCTAGTTTGCATCGCACTGTACATACCTATTACACGTTTTCTCTATCTTAACCGCGGACACAGAATATATACTCTAACGCGACCGCGGATGAGCAAAACTTATTTCAGAAAATGTAAAGCTTTGTCCACACTTGTATCATTTTGGCGTATCAGATCACCGTATCTTTAGCATACATCGCTAGTTTGGTTGGTGTTACGTTGGAGTACCTAATACTGTATCAAAGAGACGATGTATGACAAAGATACGGTGATCTTGATACGCCAAAATGATACAAGTGTGGACAAAGCTTAACATTTGGTGTCCAGATACACTATGTCGAAGTTAAGTGACCGAAGTTAGGTTAGGTTTCGGCATAAGTAATGTGTCGTCAGTAATTCAAATAGCATTGCAGGCGTAATCATGCCGAACTTCGGTCGCGTAATTTCGGCATAGTGTGATTAGTGTGTCTAGTCACTAAGTTGTTTGTAAATAACTACTCATTCATTCAGCGTATAATATTACTAGTGAAGCAGTTACTCCATAACTTAGCCCCCTAAGTAGTCCATATGTTTTGCTAACACTTTTTTAGTCCGCCAGAGCGTGACGCAGCCGAATCGACTTCCTTTTCCGACGTAGGTGAAACGTTATGTTGCGTAAAATTACACCTACTGAAATTACAATAAACACGCGGTTATCTAAACATGAATAAAACTACATTTTCAAACTGGTATTTTTAAAGTTAACTTAAGTAAGTGTAGTTAATATCGACATCATTGTAATTACTTACACGAAACTTCTAGTTTTTCCCTGAAGACAACCGCGTACCAAGAGCGTTTTGGTCATGTTTTGGTTATCATTATAAAGAATGGTGCATGTAGTTTATGAAAGATTATACTAAGTAATCGTTCGTAAAGTGAATCCAATATTTTTTTAAACTTTGTTTAGTATAATTGTGTGAAACTATTTGAACATTCCCCCAACTCATTTCTAAGTATTTGTAAGTATAGATACTTACTTACAAAGGAGAATAAAGGAATATTTAAATAAAATAACTGTTTTAACCATACAAAGGGGAAAAAGGAACATTTAAATAAATAACTGTTTTACCCTTCAGACAAGAATACCTACAGTAAAACTATATAGCTAGAGTCTTTTAAACAATAAATTTTGTTTTCGGTCCAACAATGTAAGTAGTACTTAATGTAGTTCGAGATCAATCAAGTTTATACGCATCGCCAGTTTTAAAGAAAATAGAGAACCAGCCATTTACTTTCACACTTCATTGCAATAAAAATATGTTAACGGCGTTAGGCACCATTTGTGCCTTCATACTTTCTATTGAAATGGCCAATTTTACGGCTCACTTTTCATAGGAACGCAATAAGATAATCGTTATATCGTCATGGTTCCGTTGGGTTTGCTAAGGTCATACTTTTTTCCATCGAGATATTATTATTTATTTTTTTCCTTTAAAATTGCTAGGTAATGTATCTTTTCAACAGCTCGTAAAGTGAGCCCTGATACATCGCTTTTAGGGTCATAAACCGAGCTATTACAAACGCGTGCAATAATATATAAAACACTAGTATCTACGTTATAGAATTAACCCTACAAAGTTAAATTAGTACCTTACTGCAAGTTCTATGCGAGTAAACAGAGCATTCTCAATTTAGCCGGGTAATACAGTTATATTTTTTAGTAACAACAAAGAGATTTTATGCTGCTGAAAATTCATATACATTTTTGGAATAAATAAATGTGTAAGTCCTTAATTAAGTCAAACAAATATTTATTATTATCAAATTATTAATAATTCACAGTACCTATTTTGTTATAAAATATTAAAATATTTGCATTTTATCACTTAAAATTATAATTTTGAAGTAGGCTGTATGCTCACTCACCCCTTTGTTCCTGCGGCTCGGGCTGCAACCCACCCTGCCTTGTGTGCAATGAGCAACCTAAGCTAACTTGTCTCATAATGTACTATTAAAAGACGCAGCGCAGCTGTTGTTATGTTTAAGATTATTGCATCTATTTGTTTATTAATTGATTTTATACTAAATGATACGATTACTGAAATTAAAGGCCAATTAAGTAGGTACTGAAATTATCTTTTAGAACTTTATTTAAAAACCTGAAAAAAGGTTTCCAGGTCATTTCTTGAACACGTCGTCGGTCGGTTGCGTCCTCGACCCAACACAAACAATTTGAAATGAGACCGTCTCGTCATGTTCCGATAACTTACGGTATTTTAAAGTAAACACTTAATTTACCTACTATTCGTTATGTAAGCAACCATCATAACTTTTTAAAATACTTAAGTACGAATAATAATAGTATTATAAATGTTATGTCGAAGAGCATGCTAGACGCATTGCATCTTTAGCAGTTGCTTTTATGAGGACTTCGTTGGCTAAATATGAGGACCGGTGTGGATTCGACTTCCCGACGGGTCAAAGCATAGCCTTCTTCATTTACAAGCCATGAACATAAGTTTAGCAACGTGTATTACTGTCAGTTCGTGGTCATGTCGTCGTCGGTCAGTCGCCATACTAAATGTATGAGAATATTTCAATTTTAAAAGGTCGATATTTTCTGTCGTAGTGATTGTGTGGTGGTGAAAATATGAAAATAATTTAGTTCTTTTATTGAAGTTCTTTATATATTAAACAATAAGAAAAATATCAATTTTAAACAGAAAAAAATGGCTGTCAAAGATTTTTGATTTTTTTCAGCAGGGCGTTGATTAACACGCCCTCTAGCTATAAATGATATATCATTAGAAAGGTCTTTTAAAGACAAATATTTGCTGTTAATATACTTTATATCAATTGTTAATACTTTTGGAGTTAAAGGTTATTAAAGTATAAAACTGGTTTATTGTCTATGGGAGTTGATCTACCCCACCTCTAGCATTGAATGATATATCATTAGAAAGGTTTTTATATGCAAAATATTTGCTATTAACATACTTTTAATCAATAGTTAGTATTTTCGGAGTTTTAGGTCATTAATATTATAAAATTTGGTTGATTTCAGAGCGATTTAACTCTCAAAGTACTAATAGTTGACGTTTGCTGTCATACAATAAAATGTTTCAAATTTAAATACCTTTCCAATGATGTAAGATTCATTGCTAGAGAAGGCCTAAATCAAAATGCTCATCGTACTAAAGGACCCCTGAACAGGTCAAAGAATTTGACTCATACCCTATATCCTAATAAATAAATAATAATAATAAATATAAAATCTTTATTGAAATAACCTTACATCACAATTTACAACTCGTTTAAACATAGATAATAAAGGAAAAAGGAATAATAAATATTATATTATTTTACTAGTGCTTGACCACATGAGATGTTGCCGTTTTGCTCACTTCATGGCTTGGAAAACATAGAAGGCTATGGTCAAAGCCATGTGTTTAATACTTATAAGTACCTAAGTAACAACTTCTCTTATTACTTTTCCGTTCATGCAGTCCGTTTTTGGAACTCTCTACCAGAAGGTACTTACCTATCAGGAGGCTCAATCTCTTAGATCCTATAGAAATCAAAAGCAATTTCCTTTCTTCTATTACTTACTCACTAATTATATTTATTAGTTTCTTTGAATTTATTTTATGTAAGTACAACGTTAATTTTTAAGTATATCGAAAAATGAAAAGGGGATTTCAGACCACGTGAATGAACAACTTTTACTATGTGGCCAACCACGGAATCACGAAAAAAATCAGCTGTTCCATACATTATAGTCGAGTCGATGTTGTACTTTTCTATGGAACAGCTGATTTTTTTTTTTTCGAGATTCCGTGGTTGGCTCCATAGTAAAAGTTGTTCATTCACGTGGTCTGAAATCCCCATTTAATTTCGGTGTATAATATGTATATCTACTATCCTCTAAATAGTTGCACCCACTCACCTATTGTCCTGTGTCATAATACTCTTTCTTCCAAGGTTGCCTGGAAGATATTGATGTTTAACAATAAGGTCGCCTGTCATGTATTTTCTTCTTTGTTCTGTTACTTTGTTTTTAGTGTTTTCGTGTGCGTAAAAGAGTATTATTGTTATTATTAACATTTTGTTATCTAAACGGAATAGACAGGTACATTTTCTTATTATAATACACTCGACGTCAGAAAAATCGCATCTCTTCGAAAATAAGTTTAGACTGGCCACCTGCTATTCTTAGCTAACGTTTTATTGTGTTGTGTTGATATCTATTTAAAGTAAGTTAATTATAATGGTGTAAATGCCTGAAAAGGTAGAAATAAGTGATTCAGTTTTGTAATTAGCACTAAGACCTGTTTTTGTAACCTTGTTTCTTTACACAATAAATACTTACTTACTTACTTACTTACTAAATATAATGCTTTCAATTAATAATTGTTTGATAATAATAATTGTTGTTCGTTATTGCTTGCGCCGCCATAAAAGGGAAAAGAAAAGGGGTCAATTCAAAAAATGCGGGTAAATTCGCTATCGAGATGATGGTGAAAACACACTTCAACAGTTTATTAAAAAAAATACACAAGATGGATACTAAAGCTCATGAAATTGCTCAAATTTTGCAAAAAAACGATGAGGATATTATCTGCAACGTAGAGGATTGTCTAGTTAAAAACCAAATCAAAAAAGACGACAGTGAAGCTATACGTCAAGATATTTCATCTGTTTTACGACGTAGTAAACTGCCCAAGCATAACCTTCCATATGATGAACTCGTCGCGTTAAAAAACCTACGCACTAGACCAGAATTAACTATCCTCCGAGCTGATAAAGGTAACGCAACGGTAGTTATGGATACGTCGGATTATAACACAAAAATACAAGAACTTTTAAGCGATGAGAAAACATACAAACATGTCAAATGTGATCAAACCACCAAGATCCTTAATAAAACGAAAGAACTCATCAAAGAACATTCAGAACAGTTAGATCTTGACGTCGATTATCTTATTCCATCCTGCCCTACACCGCCAAAACTGTATGGGTTACCGAAAATACACAAAGACAACGCTCCGCTACGCCCCATAGTAAGCCAAATTGACTCACCAACCTATAAATTGGCTAAACACGTAGCGAAAACACTCACACCACTGAGATGTAACACATCAGCCTTTGTAAAAGATTCCTACCATTTTGTCAGTGAGATACAACATCTACATCTCGCTGATGATGAAACTATGGTTAGTTTTGATGTTCAGTCCTTTTTCACATGCTTACCAGTACAGGACTGCATTAATATCATCAGGAAAAAGCTAGTTGATAATAACATGCCAATTGAATATGCAGAACTACTAGAATTATGCCTAACATCTGGCTATCTGTTATGGAACGAGGAGTTCTACGTGCAAGTGGATGGCGTAGCAATGGGCTCTCCTGTATCCCCCATTGTTGCTGACATTTTCATGGAGGATTTTGAGGAGAAAGCACTAGCCACAGCACCAGTGACTCCCCGGTTCTACAAACGGTACGTAGATGACACTTTCACAATACTACCTAGAGACAGTGTCCCTGCATTTCTTAACCATCTTAACTCCATAAACCCCAACATACAATTTACTATGGAGTTAGAGGCAGATAATAAACTAGCTTTCCTAGACATTCTCATTATCAGGAATCCGAACCAAACCTTGAGCCATACAGTGTATCGTAAAGCAACCCATACAGACAGATACCTTAATGGTGACTCTCACCATCATCCTATACAGTTAGCTACCGTAGGGAAATCTTTGTTTCAGAGAGCCCGCGGCATCTGTGACAAACAACACCTGACTGCTGAGCTTCAGCACGTCAAGCAAGTACTACGTAACAACAAGTTGCAAGTACCACGCCTTCGTCACAGAAAACGCACCAAAACAGCCACAGTAGAGCGTCAACCTGCCATCCTACCATACTTGAAGGGTGTCACTGACAAGATTGGAAACATTCTGAAGCGAGCGTCAATCAAAACTTACTTCAAGCCGCCGAAGAAGATCAACCAATTCTTACGACCTGTCAAGTGTAATATCCCCCTTCAAGCCGCAGGCGTCTACAAACTAGATTGTGACTGTGGGCTCTCCTACATCGGGCAAACAAAGAGAAGCATAGGGACCCGGGTTAAAGAACATGTAGCTGACATGAAACATAGGCGCGATAACAAGTCTGCAGTGAGTGAACACGCCTTTGAGGGGCCCAACCATTATATTAGATTTGACAAACCCCAAATCCTTGCTAGGGAACGTAGATTCATTCCTAGAATGCTTCGCGAGGCTATCGAAATAAATAAATATCCTAATTTCAATAGAGATGATGGTTGGAAAATTCCACCAGCTTGGGACCCCATCATTCACAAGCTAAAGCCCCAAACACACACTGTAAGATCTAATGATACGGTTAGTTCCTTTTGCAAATAAATCAATTAATATAAAAGACGGAGGTCGGCCTTCCTCTCCAAGTTTTCTTTCGCCATTTCTTTCTTGGAGGGGCCTCCCAATTTTTTGAAATGGTAGTAGTTTCAGTAGATTCTCTCTTTTTAACATATAAAATTAAATTAAAACCAAACCAAAATTAAACTAATTAAATTTGATAAATTTTAATTTCTGAACGTTCTAAAAAATTCATCGCTTGAGGGTAGGCTCACAAGTAGCTTCAGTCCCCCGTGACCACGGCAGCTGCAAAGGTGCCGAAACGTCGGGAAAATAAAAAATCAAACCAAATACCAACTAATTACCAAAGTACTTTCAATAAAACCGCGCTAGTATCCGTTAAAAGTGTTTTATTTCATTTGAAGAAATTTTTGAAAAGGTGCAATTTTTGTGACACCTAGTGTATAATAACGATAACTTATATCTATATTTAGATACCTAATTAAATTAAAATAATAAGTCGTATCTACTGGCTTTATTGGTGGGCGGTTTCAAGCAATACGCTATCAAAAGTAAATATCCTCTTTATAGCACTTAGAACTGATACTAAAATTAATATCAAGGTAATTTATTAACGTTTTTATTTCTTAGGGGTAGCAAACAAACAAAGTAGGTAACTGTTCATCATATCGTACCTTCGTAGCATAAAATGAACTCTGTATTATTCGCTACACACACATACCTAATAAATAATCAATTTCTTTTTTGCCGTTTTGTCTATGTACCTACATACGAGTATAATAATGTACTGAAAAAATATTAGCAAGTCATTTACGAAACATAATCATTTTATGACTTTATTTTTGCAGCTTTAAAAACTACTAAACAAAGAAAACAGTAGACCTACTTGTACATACGCTACGAACTACGATCGATAATGCTACGAAATACCACAGACTATTTTATTTTATCTAAACACCAAAACAGGTGAGTAGGCTAGTTAGTATACGCATTCTTACAAGTTTTTGAACGAAAGCAACAATTAATTTAACTGCCACTGTGGTCTAGTGTTTCGCTCACCCGTGTAAGACGCAGGGGTTCCGGGTTCGATTGCCAGGAGGGGGGTACAATTTGTACTCGGTTTGGTTGGTGGTAGGGTAGGGCTTATTTCAAGTCCGCCTACGAAATCTCGGTCTCGGTGGCGCAGTGGTTAAGCGCCTGGCCCAGCGATTAAGCAACGTTCGCAAGGGTCGGTCATGGGATGAGTGACCAAAAATTTATTATCTCGAGCTCATCCGTGCTTCGAAAGGCACGTTAAGCCGTTGGTCCCGGCTGTATTTGCAGTCGTTAACACCCACCAATCCGCATTGGGCCCGCGTGGTGGGTTATGGCCCATCCTCCTTACCACCCATAAGGTAGGCCTGTGCCCCAGCAGTGGGGACATCAAAAATGGCTGATGGACTACGAAATCTGCATTTGTACAAAAAAAACTGAAAGCTGATTTTTTCAAGATTTAATTACTACTTTCGAACAAAAAGTGGTAAGAGTATGATGATGAGCCTAGTGTGGTTTAGCGTTATTTTAATAAAACGTTGCATGATGTTCGTTATAGCAACTTACTTCTCCATATCATGTATTCGAATGATTAATTACAATTCACCAACGCATCGATGCAGTGGTGTTTGTAACAACTAAAATCGTGGTGCCAACACGCGATGCAACGGAACTGACAATTTTGTATTGACGTTTTTATAAGCATGCCCTTGATACAGCTGTTTCGCTTTCTTATGCGTCATGAAATCGTTTACTTGTGTTGCTAAACAATAGTAAACCGTTAATGATATTTCCCACAGATCAATGCACCGATGCTCGTGTTGTTGTCTGTTTTTATTAAACATCTTTATTTATAAATCAATAATTTAATTCTTCTTCTTCTTCTTCTTCTTCAGCGCATATCCGCCCACCGTTGAGCATACGCCTCTCCAATTGTCCTCCAAGCAGCCCTGTTTTCTGATTGTCTAGGCCAGAGTGGTCCTGCGACTGTTGATATGTCGTCAGACCATCTGGCTGGTGGTCTGCCTACGTTTCTTTTAGTGCGAGGTCTCCAGATGAAAACGCACTTGTTCCACCTATCATCGCTTCGGCGACACATATGGCCAGCCCAAGCCCATTTCAGCTTTGCTTAATAATTTAATTACAGGTCGTACCTAATTAGGTAATGCGTAGTAGCAAATAAGTAAGGTACCTACTCTATAAAGTTTTTCTTCCTCTTATAATACCAGTATCTTAAAAAACAACAAATAAAAACCTACAGTCGAGGAAATAGAGGTACCTACCTACATATATAAATCTTCAACATAAATCAGCTGCTAGGGCACAGGCCTTCCTTATGGGTGGATATGGACCTAACCTAACCCACCAGGCGGCCCCAACCCAATGCGGATTTGTGGATGTTATGCAGCCGATCCGAAGCACGGAGGAGCTCAAGATAATATATTTTTGGTCACCCATCTCATGACCGACCCTTGCGAAAGTTGCTTAACTGCCGCAATCACTGAGCCAGGCGCTAAACCACTGCGCCACGAAGCTATATTTAATTCGCATTCATACCAAACAGAATCGTAACAAAGGCTTCATACATCACAACAATTGATTAGTCATTTCTATGAGATCATGATTTTTTTAGATTCAAACTTCAAATTGAAATTCCTAACTATACCTAATACTTATATCTGCTTTACTTAGATAAACATGGATAAACGTAACATCAAGATAATGTTATAATACAATCTACATATTTTAAGTCCTAAGAGTGGGTAAAGTTACATTAAAACGCAGGACAATAATAAAAGACTACCTACGATATAAAGTCCCCGTGTTAGAAATTTTACAGAAATGAACTGAAGAAGAACAAATAGTTTGCTTCCATTAATGGATGTTTCCTTTAAAATGTATGGCATGCTGGTCAAGGTTTTGAAGTCAGCAAAGATGGAAGACCAGTGGCACGGTATGATGCCATTGCCAGGTAACCGGTCTGTCCACTCATTTGTAGAGTGACTACACTTTTGTGTACCTACCTAGGTAGCTAGAATAAACCATTTTTTTTTTGACAAAATGCAAACTTATTGTTTGGTTTTTAAATTTGAGATTTTTGCATTCACAATGCAATTTTTACACAATACTAAATAATATACTAGAAAAAATCTGGTGCGAGTCGTATTTTTTCTAGTATATTATTTAGTATTGTGTAAAAATAGCATAGTGAATGCAAAAATCTCAAATTTAAAAATTATATAGCTATTTCATCTTAATCGATTGCCAAATATCTGGAAAGATATTTCAATTGAATGTCGAGGTTAATTCCTCACATTGGTGAAATAACGCTGGCTTGCAGCGTAAGAGTAGGATATACTAGAAGAAATTCGGCGATGTCACTAGTGACTCGGTAGCTCAGCGGTCAGAGCATTGGACCGGATATCCAAAGGTCGCGGGTTCGATTCCCGTCTGAGTATTGATCTGGTGCGAGTCGTATTTTTTCTAGTATATTATTTAGTATTATTGATTGGTCCCTATAGAACTGCATATACAAACAATCAAGGAATTAGGATGGCATTGCTTCTAGATGTTTAGGCTAAAGCCAAAAAATCTGAATATTATCCTACCTATAATAGCTACCTAATCCCAAACAAAATTAAGATTGTTATGTTAAGTTATAAAAAAAAACCATAAAAATTTCAATGTCAAAATACAATACCTTTACTTGAAAGATGTTGAGGATTCCATTCTGTTGATTGGTCACCCTACAGTTTACAACGCAATAAGTGCAAATATAAACGCTTTACTTTATAATACCGTAATCAACATAATGTTATACTTATTGCTAATGCATCTATTGTTAGTATTTATTAGGTAGGTAGCCTTTTTTTGCAATGTTTTGCTATGATCATTCGCGTTTCAGGCCTGCGCTTGCGTAATACTATTTTTCAACACACTTGCTCGTAATGTGAGCCCTAATACATCGCTTTTACGTAGTTTATTATTATCAAATAATTCATAATTCACAATATTTTGTTATAAAATATTAAAATATTTGCATTTTATCACATAAAATTATAATTTTGAAGTAGGCTGTATGCTCACTCACCCCTTTATTCACAAAATATTCTTGCGTTATTAGGCGTGTGAAAAAAAAACCTGCGCGCCTTTTCCTATAATTATCATGTATTTGTTGCTGAGTGGTAAATTACTTTGTTTTTCCTCGCAAAGTGTTGAAAAACGTCGTATGAAACTCGTGAGCTCTTGCTTATTGCACACTCGGCTGAGTTACGCCATCGCCTGCGGCTCGAGCTGCAACCCACAGCCTTGTGTGCAATGAGCAACCTAAGCTAATTTTTATTTATTTTTTATTCAGGGCACTTCTCATTTCGCTTATTATTTTATATTATACTATATATAGCTCGATTTTATACTATATATAGCTCAATTACCACTGACTGACTGATTGACATGATTGTTCTCCCAGAAGGAGGTGGAAAAGGGTATAGTGATGTTTGGGGAAAATGTGCAAAACCTCAATCGAACTGGGGAAAAATTATGACATTTGGGAAAAACAAGATGGCGGCTGTGACAAAGTTTGTAACTTTTTTGTTTTCCAACCAATTTTGCTCAAACTTACAAGAGTGGTAGAGTTTGACATTTAAACTTTAGAAAAATATTAAAAAAATAAAAAAACAAAATGGCGGCCGCGCCGGAGAGTTTTGAAAAAATCGATTTTTGGACAGCAAACCGCGGGGCCACAGTTCTAAAGTGTTATTTAGTTTGAGAATAATATTTTTACCGTTTCACCACAATTACCCTCAATTTTTACCAATCGGGGAAACTTTTTAAAAATTCAAGATGGCGCCTGTTGTAGAGGCCATTTTGTTTGAGGTACGAAAACACGCCATTTTTCAAGTCAATTTTCATCCAGATGGCAACACTGGAGCGATTTGAAGTTCATAGAACGGCTGTAGGTATAGGTGCAATGTATTGATTGGTAGAATATTTTTACCCCATTTCGGGGTAACTTTTGAGATTTACCCCAAAATGCAAAAAAGTGAAATAACCACTTTTTGGAAATTTCGAGTATAAGGGTTCGTGTATAGTCTGTATACAAGTGACATTTTGGTATTTTGGTTGACAACGTCTGGCAACCCTGAATCCTGCAGAGGAAAAAGTCATTTTCGAGATGCCCTTTTTTCAAGTCCTATTGCGGCGGCTGGGTGCGAGTGAGATAGAAAATCAAAAAGTCATTGCACGCAGTATATGCTGCTTAATATAGGAAAAATATGAACAATCGAAAAATCAATATGGCGGACGCGGTGGCGGCCATTTTGAAAATTTTATACATTTTTCAAATATTTTAAGGCTATTTTGAGGCAGTTTACGACATTTGAGAAAGTTGCCATGTATTGACGAATTATGCAACACATCAAGTAGTAGTGCCCTGTAAAAAAAATTTACCCATTTTCAGGGTACTTTTTGAGATTTACCATAAAAATGTGAAAAATAGAAATAGCGGCATTTTTAATAATTTTTTATCAAAAACCATTATATTTTGCCAAAACCAAAGACATTTGACTATTTTTATATTTAAAAGATGGCAACACTGGAATTCAAAGTGAGGTAATTTCCAGGTAAAGCCACATTTTTATTACCAAAAAGGGGTAATTTTAGATGGGTATAATGTAGAGAAAAAGTATTGAGAATTTAGAAAACTATAAGAAAAAAAATTAAAAGTGGAAGTCCAGGTCAAGATCCTCATGACGGAGTACTGCCTGCCAAAATGGTACTACATAGGTAGATGGTGCTCCAACTAAAGTTGTAGAGGACTCTAAGCAGATCCTGAAGCGCGAAAAAAAATTCAAAATGGCGGAAAAACAAAATGGCCGCTATACAGAATTACAGAAAACCCAGCATATAGTCGATTTTCTTCCACTGGAGCGTTTTGAGGTTCATAGAACGGCTGTAGGTATAGTTACAATGTATTGATTAGTAGAATATTTTTACCCCATTTCAGGGTAACTTTTGAGATTTACCCAGAAATGCAAAAAAATTAAATAACCACTTGTTGTCATGTATTGACGAATTATGCAACATATTAAGTAATAGTGCCCTGTATATACCCATTTTCAGGGTACTTTTCGAGATTTACCCCAAAAATGTGAAAAATAAAAATAGCGGCATTTTTAAATCATTTTTATTTAAAACCATTAGATTTTGCCAATACTAATGACATTTGACTATTTTTATATCGAAAAAACGGCAACACTGGAATTTAAAGTAAGGTTAATTTCCAGGTAAAGCCACATTTTTATTACCTAAAAGGAGCAGTTGTAAAGGAGTAGGTATAATGTATAAAAAAAGTATTCAAAATTTAGAAACCTATCAGAAACAAAAAATAGTGGAAGTCCAGGTCAAGATCCTCATGACGGGGTACTGCCCGCTAAAATGGTACTACATAGGTAGATGGTGCTCAAACTAAAGTTGTAGAGGACTCTAATCAGATCCTGAAGCGCGAAAAAAAATATTCAAAATGGCGGAAAAACAAAATGGCCGCCATACTGAATTACTTACTGACTCACTGAATAAAATAATTGTTCTCCCAGAAGGAAGTGAAAAAAGATATAATGATATTTGAGGAAAATGTGCAAAACCCCAGCCAAACTTGGGAAAAAATAGGACATTTGGGAAAAACAAAATGGCGGCTGTGGTAACGTTTGTAACTTTTTTGTTTTCCAACCGATTTTGCTCAAACTTACAAGACAAGTAAATTTTGTCATTTAAAATTTGTGTGAAGTAGTGAAGTAAAAATTAAAAGTAGTGCCCTGTAAAAAAATACCCATTTTCAGGGTACTTTTCGAGATTTACCCCAAAAATGTGTAGAATAGAAATAGCGGCATTTTTTAATATTTTGTATCTAAAACCATTAGATTCTGCTAATACTAATGACATTTGACTATTTTTATATCGAAAAGATGGCAACACTGAAATTGAAAGTAGGATTATTTTCCAAGTACCGCCACATTTTTATTACCAAAAAGGAGAATTTGTAGAGGGGTACAATGTATGGAAAATGTATTTACAATTTAGAAACCTATCAGAATAAAAAAATTGAAGTCCAGGTCAAGATCCTCATGACGGGGTAGTGCCCGCCAAAATGGTTCTACATAGGTAGATGGTGCTCAAACTAAGCAAATCCTAATGGAAGGAAAAAACTTTCAAAATGGCGGAAAACCAAAATGGCCGCCATACAAAATTACTGAAAACCACGAAGCCACCCGCAGGAAAATAAACGCTAAATCGTAAGACCCTCTTGCTAAAAATAAAACGGATCCTTTCATCCCGCCTGCAATAACGAATCAATGAGCTCCGCTTGCGGACTCGGAAAGGCGGCATAGAACCACCACCACCGAAGTCCTCTAAATCAGTTACATACAAACGACAGATGCCCGATTAGGTAGTTTTGAGGAACAGCACGAAGGAACCCAAGCATAAAGCTAGGTGCGCTTTATGTGATAACACGGGCTATTAGATTACTGCCTGACTGCCTGTGGCAGGTTTACAAAATTACAGAAAACCCAGCATTAATTATAGCTCGGTTACCAGGTACCACTCACTCACTGACTGATTGACATAATTGGAAAGAGGTGGAAAAGAGGGGTATTATGTATGAAAAAAGTATTTGGATTTAGAAAACTCCAGAAAACAAATATTAAAAATATAAGTACAGATTAAGATCCGTGAAAAACGTGAAGGTTCTCGATCCTAAGTGGGTACCCTACCCACCCTTACGCCCCGCTTGCTAGAAATAAAACGGCGCCCAAATCGTTTCATCCCGCCTGTAATGACAAAGCAATGCACTCCGCTTGCGGGATCGGATAGGCGGCATAGAACCACAACCACCGAAGTCCTTCAAATCAGTTACATACAAACGACCGATCTCGTCCGAAAAGGTAGATTTGACGAACAACACCAAGAAAAAACCCAAGCAATAAGCTAAGTTCGTTTTTGTGATGACACGGTCCATCAGATTACCTATTGCCTGTGACAAGTTCAAAAGAGAAGACGTTAACCAATGCTGGGAGTGGTGATTATTGAAGGTGCTTCCCGTAACCGTCCAGGGGCCTAAAGGCAACTTTAACACGTCGTGTGCTCTGCTTGATGAAGGGTTCACCGTGTCACTTGTAGAGAGCAGTGTAGCCAACGTGGTAGGAGCCGGAGATTGGAGCGTCGAGTTGGCGTTTAAGGGTGCGGTGGGCGGCTGTAACAACCTGGCAAGATCGTCTCTCTGACGCTTATTATGACAGATACAGGATCCTTCAACCTTGAACGAGTTCGTACGGTGAAGAACTTCACGCTTCCAAGACACAAATATAGGGAATATGCATAAGTCAGCAAATTTGATAGAAAATTTGAGCTTGATCGCTGCGGACGGACACGTAAGCATGATGGAACAGAAAAAAAATATATTAATTTAGTTTTATCACACGATGAAATCAGGAGAACATAAAGATTTTTTTTTTTAATTTTCAAATAAAATGCACCTAACAGTCAGATAGAATAACGAAAAAGAAATAATATTTTGCATGACACATGTCATGTACTTAAATGCCTCCTTATGAGACCTATATAGTTAGCGACCACGTTTCACTGCCGTATCTATGTCATCACTGGCCACACACATTGGTCATAGACTTTCGTCTTGACACACTGAGGTAAATTGGATGCTTAGATTTTTCGAAGCTTCCCGAATGCTGCCCATCCGAATTGGGTTCGACGAGAGATCTCTTTCTCGAAGTTGGACTTACCGAACTGGACTGCCTGTCTTAGGTATAGGTACGTAATGTAATCCATGTTCATCCTGAGACCCACTCTTTGGGAAGCACTACGGAGATCTTCGAGCATTGCGTTCAGAGGCAAATATTACAAAAAAAGCAAGCGTACGATGTTCGTCCCACTCCGAGGCACTATTGACTTACGAATAAGGTTCAATATCAAGTAAATTAAACAACGAATTGCGTCCGACTATCGTGATTCTTTTTTGTAATAGGCCCTCAGGTCTTCCAAGTTCTGAGCCATAAGAACTTTATCATCGGTAAAACAAAGGTGTGTTTGGACTGGCCATTCATGTTGCCAAGTTCTTTCCAGTCTAAGGGTTTAAAGATGTCCTCCAACGCAGCTGTGAACAGTTTCGGAGTTAGAACATCTCCCTGTCTCACACCTCGCTGCAGTTGGATAGGATTTGTGCTCTGGTTCTGTGCTCGGATCGACATGTTGGCATTTTCGTATAAGTACCTCAAACACCGCGATATACCTGTAGTAGTCCACTTGGCAACTTTAGAGAGACTGCAGCACCGCCCAGGTTTCTATCGAATCAAATGCTTTCCCATAGTACACAAACGCCAAGCTAAGTGGCAGGTTATACTCCTCGGTCTTCTGTATAACCATTCGCAGCGTATGAATGTGAAGGTTGGATGTTTTTGAACCTGCGTAAGGACTCTCGAAAACAACTTATAGACATGGCTGTAGAGCACAACTGTCAATTTTGTAAAATTCGTAAAGCTCAACCTTTAGTACCGCCTACTGGGAATTTACCGTTTGCTAGACTCGCACATCATGCGCGCCCATTCACACATTGCGGGTTAGATTATTTTGGTCCGATGACAGTCACAATTGGTCGGCGCAATGAAAAACGCTACGGTGCTTTATTTACATGTATGGCTACTCGGGCAATTCACATTGAGTTGGCCGGCAGCTTGACAACATGACATTACAAAGAAAAAAAAGGAAAAGCTATCGAAGGAATGTAGATACATTATTATTTTATCTAGATTAATTACATGTCTGTAGTTCTTTAAGAGGAGGGACTTGGCACCCTTTTTAAAGAACAAAATCACCTCACTTTTGATCCAAGCCTTCGGCGTTCTGCCCTCGAGGATGTCTTTAGCCTTGCTTTCAACAGGTGTCTGCGTGGAATATACTGCCCATAGAAACTCTCGATCTCCCTCAGGATTTCAGGCTTCGATGAAATGATGCGACCGATGTCAGTTTTCAGTTTCATATCATAATTTGGCTTTGTCCAATAAACAGATCTCTCGCTAACAGCCGCTTTGGAGCCTTTATTCCGCTCAATAATCTCTTTAATAACCCAATGATGTCCCTTTGTAACTTACTAATAACTCTTCCAACTCGGTTAACTTCGTGTCGGTTCTCAGTGTGGGCGTGTTGTAGGTTGCCAGGTGCTGTTTTGGTAGCCTAACCGCACCCGGGGATTATTAGCACCCCCTTGATTTGATGTTTCACATAGTAGTTTCATTTATTTACAAGAGCATTCATTTTTTACTACGCATCACCACACCGCCCTGCAACTTGCAGACAAAAGGCAATGTGATTTGATCGGATGGCAATATGGCTATTCGAAAATTTGCAGTCCAACTCTTCAAAGTCCACCACTTACAGCCCAACAGGGCGATGCCCGCGGGCTGCTTCAGCAGCCCGCGCACCAGGGCGAAATACTAGTTACTATTATATTCTTGGAAACAAAAAAAAACTTAACACGTCTTTCTTTTTCTGAACTTAAATAGACGAGACACACTTCACACCTTAGGTCATCTTTTGTGTAAAATCATGTTTTAAAGCAATTACTACCACCACCGCACCAACTAATTGTTAATTAATTATTGGGTTGTTACAACCTACCTACTGAAAACATCATTCTAGTATTCGAAACACTTCTTAACTTTATTTAAAAATTAAGTAGGTATTAGTCCTTTGACAAACTTACATCGTGAGTATTTAAATATTTATTATTAATATAATAATATGCATAGATATTATGCAGTTTTGCTGTTGACTCTACCTACTAAAACTGTTTTATAATCAAGTAAGTCGAATAAGATAACAATGTATCTTTGAACCGTACAATTTTATGAATTAAGTACTTTGGATTTTTATTATTATTATTATTATTTATTTATTTATATATTTATATTTAAGTGTACTAACCCCAAATAACATAATACTCTTCATAAGTACCTAGTACCTACCTGGGAATTAAATTAGACAGTTACATCACTGGAAGCTACAATGCTATAATTAGGCCACGCTATAGTTGCGATGAGTCGTTGACATTATGGGTAATTCTTGGGAGAGCAATTTTTGAGTGTCACAGACTCATATCTCCTATAAAAACAAATAATTATGATTAAAACTATCATTACATCGTTTCTACATTTCATTAAGCATCGTGTCATATAGATTTCACTGGTTAAAAACTACGTAGATCGGAGTAACTCACCCTCAACACCTCAAAAACGGGGTTATTTTGCACGTTTTTACGTGTCACACGGGCGCCGGCTTATGAGAAATCGCGGATATTTTTGAAATCACCCACGTTTTTAATCAGTTTTGTACACACATTTAAAATAGACATATCACGTTATATACTGATCAAATTTTAAATCCTATCGGAGGGAAACTTTTGATTTTATGGACCTAAGTAAGTATGTCACACGCCTAGCTACTTTTTCACTGCGCCCTCTTGCGAAGGCCATTGCTCTGGACTGGCTAGGCACAGACAAATAGTGATTGATGTTTTCGAATCGACAGTTACACCGCTACTGACAGGTAAGATGGCTGTATTGCTGTTTCCCACGCTTTTGGTGCAAGACTAAGTTCTACGATTTTAAAAATTTTGGTTCTCATTTTTAATGTATTTCCATGTCACATTTTTGCAATATAATTGTGCTTTTTTTTGTAAACGGGTTCTGAGGTGCAATACCTTACTCCCAAATGTACTTAACCAGTAACAAAGTAGCAGGTTATATCTTTTCAATGCCGATAAATTTCAAAATTAATGCTTTTTGGTAATTTCCATGGCGTAATTTCCATGTATAAAACACCATGGAAATTACATAAAGCCCATGGAAATTACTTTGTTTTATTTTTGATTTATTATATCAGCCGCTCGACACTTACTGTTGGGTGTAGGCCTTCCCCAAGGTTCTCCACAACGATTGGCCCTGTCCTGCCCACATCCAGCAGCTTCCTCCGACCTTCACCAGATCGTCGGACTACTTTGTCAGGGGGTGGGGGCATCCGGTGCGCGATCACTATTCCAGAGCCACCGGTTTGTCTCGCTATGTCCGCCCACTGCCACTTCAGCTGTGCAATCCTTGAAGTGATGTCGGTTACTCTTCAGCTGTGCAATTCTTCAAGTGATGTCGGTTACTTAAGTTCTTCTACGGATCTCTTAATTTCTGTCGCCAAACAAGGCAATTTGGCAACAACACACACACTGTCGTTTTGAGACACTAAAGTAAGTTGGAAGCAAACAATTTTCGAAGCTTTGAGTTGGATCTGACGAGAGATCTCTTCCTCGAAATTGGACTCACTTTACTAGGACTGTCTGTCCTAGGTATAATTAATAGTCCGGATAATTTGAGTACACTGTTCCTAAAGCTTCTAGAAAACTCTGAGTATCGGCTTTCCGTCAGCTCTTAGAAGTTCTCTAGTGATTCCATCGTCACCCGCCACCTTGTTGTTTTTTAGCTGTTTGAGGGCCATACTATTCTCAGGCTGGCGTCCTGGATATCTTTGGTAAAGTGTCGGGTGAGCTTGGTTTTCGTCGATCCTGTATTAATTTCTTCGTTACTCAAAAAAGAAAATCAAAAGCAAAGCAAGTGGCTTTGCTTTTGATTGAAATACTCGTACATAGGTCAGTTACACTCCAGTCTCCCGATATGACGATATGTGCTGGTGGTTACTCTACTCTATGGGCGGTTTGGCTTCGTATGCAGAACTGCCACACCGGTGTAGGTCGCATTATCACCTGGCTGTGGGCTGCCGTGTTACCGTCGTCCGCCAGTTGCCGAGTTGCTGCTGCAGGGCTTAGTTGCATTTGATTGTAGACCTAGAAAGCTAACTCCAATCTTCACTCATGAGGGGTGGTATACCTTGCTGCTGTCCAGTGTCGGTGGTCAGGTCACCATTGTTGAGGACGGCAGGTCACGTCGTATATTCAGCGAAAAGGGAAGTATGTATTTCTGCAGGACTAGGAGTCTATGCCCGGGACTTGCAGTCCAACTGATCTGCATTAGAACTTGTATCGTTATACAGAGCAGGTTGGTAAACTTAGTCAGCGTTATTGTTTGAAGACCATACATAATTAGTGAAAACTAGTCTTTAGTAAACGAGTATTGACCTAGGTCGTACAGATTGTTGATACTTTTTACCAAATATTTGTTATTTTTATTATTATGATGCTCATCCATAATATGCAATCAATAATATACTCTTAAAGAAATTTATTAATTAATAACATTATTATTTATTACCTTCATGTCTACATTGAGTTCCTTTGTAAGTTTTTTTTTTATTAGTGTACTATTTTTGTTAAATATAATTATAATACAATGTAGTTCTTAATACTACCCCAACTAACTTTTATTTGAGCTTTAATTTCATATCTGACATGATGTTGAGCAAAATTTTATCTGCTGGGTAATTTCCGTGGTCTTTACTGTAATTTCCATGGATCGCAAATTTTCTATATTTTTTTTAGCAAAAGTATGCATTCGCTACGTGGCGAATTTTGATATAATGTTTGAATTTGCATAAGCTTTCAATTTTTTTGTGTAATTCACTTTAATTTAGTGATTTCAAAAATGCTGTGGAAATTACACGGAGAACACTTTTCCGAAGAACTACCCTTATGGTAGGTCACAATACTACCGTCAATTAGCCGACTGCAGTACACTTAACCAACTAGTTTACTATGTAATTTTTCAACACACTTGCTCGTAAAGTGAGCCCTAATACATCGCTTTTAGGGCCATAAACCGAGCTATAACAAACGCGTGCAATAATATATTATAAAACACTAATACGTTATAGAATTAACCCTACAAAGTTAAATTAGTACCTTACTACAAGTTCTATGCGAGTAAACAGAGCATTCCCAATTTAACCGGGTAATACAGTTATTTTTTTTAGTAACAACAAAGAGGTTTTATGCTGCTGAAAATTCATATACATTTTTGGAATAAATAAATGTGTAAGTCCTTAATTAAATCAAACAAATGTTTCTTATTATCAAATTATTCATAATTTACAATCTTTTGTTATAAAATATTAAAATATTTGCATTTTATCACTTAAAATTATAATTTTGAAGTATTAGTAGTAGGCTGTATGCTCATTCACCCCTTTGTTCGCCAAATATTCTTACGTTGGGCTTGTGAAAAAAACAAAAAAAAACCTGCGCGCCTTTTCCCATAATTACCATATTTTGTTTTTGTCGTACTTGTTGCTGTGTGGTGAATTATTTTGTTTTTTCCTCGCAAATGTGTTTAAAAACGTCGTATGAAACTCTTGCTTATTGCACACTCGGCTAAGTTACGCCCTCGCCTGCGGCTTGGGCTGCAACGGCTGCAACCCACAGCCTTGTGTGCAATGAGCAACCTAAGCTAACTTGTGTCCCATAACGAAATTATAATGAAATAATAAAAAAGATGTTATCTTTGTGTATCTTTTTTTTCCGCAAAATCTTGATAAAAGTAGCTCCTCGACTATTTACTTCGACATAAATCGTTATGCGTGGTCGATCACGTTTTGTTCCGTATTGAGGTGATTTCAAAATCAATAACAGCAGTACGTTTCAAACGTTGGTAAGTATTAAAAGATTAGATGTCGATCGGTTATTTTATTATAGAGATTTCAACGAATAGGATTGCATATTGAAGGCTATTATATAATAGTACATTATGAGACAAGTTAGCTTAGGTTGCTCATTGCACACAAGGCTGTGGGTTGCAGCCCGAGCCGCAGGCGAGGACGTAACTCAGCCGAGTGTGCAATAAGCAAGAGCTCACGAGTTTCATACGACGTTTTTCAACACATTTGCGAGGAAAAAACAAAGTAATTTATCACAGAGCAACAAATACGACAAAAACAAAATATGATAATTATGGGAAAAGGCGCGCATGTTTTTTTTTGTTTTTTTTTTTCACACGCCCAATGCAAGAATATTTTGCGAACAAAGGGGTGAGGAGCATACAGCCTACTACTAATACTTCAAAATTATAATTTTAAGTGACAAAATGCAAATATTTTAATATTTTATAACAAAATATTGTGAATTATGAATAATTTGAAAATTATCAATATTTGTTTGACTTAATTAAGGACTTACACATTTATTTATTCCAAAAATGTATATGAATTTTCAGCAGCATAAAACCTCTTTGTTGTTACAAAAAAAATAACTGTATTATCCGGCTAAATTGGGAATGCTCTGTTTACTCGCATAGAACTTGCAGTATGGTACTAATTTAACTTTGTATTGTTAATTCTATTACGTACTAGTGTTTTATATATTATTGCACGCGTTTGTTATAGCTCGGTTTATGGCCCTAAAAGCGATGTATTAGGGCTCACTTTACGAGCAAGTGTGTTAAAATAGTACATTATGAGACAAGTTAGCTTAGGTTGCTCATTGCGCACAAGGCTGTGGGTTGCAGCCCGAGCCGTAGGCGAGGGCGTAACTCAGCCGTGTGTGCAATAAGCAAAAGCTCACGAGTTTCATACGACGTTTTTCAACACATTTGCGAGGAAAAAACAAAGTAATTTACCACACAGCAACAAATATGACAAAAACAAAATATGTCAATTATGGGAAAAGGCGCGCAGGTTTTTTTTTGTTTTTTTCACACACCCAACGCAAGAATATTTTTCGAACAAAGGGGTGAGGAGCATACAGCCTCCTTCAAAATTATACTTTTAAGTGATAAAATGCAAATATTTTAATATTTTATAACAAAATATTGTGAATTATGAATGATTTAATAATAATAAACATTTGTTTGACTTAAAGGATTTACACATTTATTTATTCCAAAAATCTATATGAATTTTCAACAGCATAAAACCTCTTTGTTGTTACTAAAAAAATAACTGTATTACCCGGCTAAATTGGGAATGCTCTGTTTACTCGCCTAGAACTTGCAGTAAGGTACTAATTTAACTTTGTAGGGTTAATTCTATTACGTACTAGTGTTTTATATATTATTGCACGCGTTTGTTATCGCTCGGTTTATGGCCCTAAAAACGATGTTTTAGTGCTCACTTTACGAGCAAGTGTGTTGAAAACATATTTTCCTTTATTTTGAATAAGTAATCCTTTTAAGGGTTAATTGTGAAGCCAGAGTAATTTCAAGCTATTACTGAAATAACTAGTGAAACCTGTTGTAGCATAATAAATTGAATATTCAATGTTTTAAATCGCATTCAATAAAGTGTAGGTACCTAGAGCGTTTCTCATCGATTTTCCAATCCAAGTACCTTCCTAGCGTGTTAGATGACCGGTCGTGACATGGAACAATTTAACAACTGATTGCTACTAATGATTGTTATAAAGAAAGAACTGAGAATTCCTCTCTTTTGAAAAGCCATTCTTAACCATTGATATATCAAAACAAAGTTTAGATGCGTTATGCGCCAACATCATGCAATTTAAAACAGCGACAGGTACTGCAGATACACACATTGACATATTACATCAATAGTGGGACAAAAATGAACGCCACCATACGGAATCCCTGTCGTTAGAAAGAGATAAACAGACATCATAAGTTTCGTCTGACACGCTGCATGCTCATTGGCGCGTCTCGCTCTTTGTAAAAAAATGGCCGATTAGAGTAATACAAAATACGAAAATACATTTTACGGTAAAATACAGTACTTACGTGTGAAATAAAACATTTTTTCGATCTCTGACTGTTGCTGTATAATCTGCACATCGTTTATAGACGCAGGAAGGCATTTTTGATCAGAATGTCACGGTTTTTTAGTGTCTGTCTGACGAGAGTGATGTGTGTTTACGTGTCACGAGCCGATGCCTGACTAATTGAAAGTCGGGCAATTACCTTACTTTCGTCTTGCCATTGTGGAGTGCGGGTAACGCATCTAAACTTTGTTTTGATATATCAATGTTCTTAACACGAAGTACCTAGGTACCTATGTAACTATTTAAGTTAGTGGAACCGCTCTTCATCAATCTTAGTTATGAAGTTGTTCGAGCCATTGGACATTTTTTAGTTACGAATTATTGTTTTTTTATCAAGGTTTTGTTCTTTTTGCAGTTTGGAAAGACGCATTGAACTTGTTTTGAACATATTTTTTTCTTTATTTTTTGATATTTTATAAAAGTAGGAAGGGTATGTTACTTACCTACCAACTGAGAAAATTGTCGAAATCAATATTTCTATAATTCTATTTGCAGATTTTATTTTTGTTAAAAAGATGGAAACAAGATTAAATATTATAGGCAACATGTCATAATAACATGCAGTCGGAGGCATGCATAAAGAAAGTGACATTATGAATGATTTGAATTATATGCCTCCGACTGCATGTCAAATTATGACATGTTGCCTTTAATATTTAATCTTGTTTCCATCTTTTCAGTTGACTTGTCTTTTATGCAGGCGGGTTTTTTATTTTTATAATTTATTTTTTTAATTAGGTATCTCTTTTTAGTTATTATATATTACGGTCATGATAGACCTTTTTTAAATCCTTATAATAAGCCCTTTAATTTGACACCCATATTGCAGTATTCTAAAAAAAAATTTTTTTTTCACTACCTACGTATTATAATCCCTAGTAGCATTTTGTGATGGCATCCATTGGCCAACAGTTGGGAATCCGTTGGGATATAGTTAGTTGGATTGCCTACATGAAACTAACGTTGGCCCAATGCAGTAAAATATTATCTTTTCGTCCAACCATTTACCAACGTTGGGCCAATGCTACTACTACTACCGTTAGTAAAAAACTGTTGGCATTTCTGCAGTGTATTTATAGTAGGCCCTATTAGTTATCATCTAACTTTGGCCCAATGCAGTAAAATATTATCATTTCGTCCAACCATTTACCAACGTTGGGCCAATACTACTACTACTACCGTTAGTAAAAAACGGTTGGCATTTCTGCAGTGTATTTATAGTAGGCCCTATTAGTTATCAACTTACTTTGGCCCAATGCAGTAAAATATTATCATTTCGTCCAACCATTTACCAACGTTGGGCCAATACTACTACTACTACCGTTAGTAAAAAACGGTTGGCATTTCTGCAGTGTATTTATAGTAGGCCCTATTAGTTATCAACTAACTTTGGCCCAATGCAGTAAAATATTATCATTTCGTCCAACCATTTACCAACGTTGGGCCAATGCTACTACTACTACCGTTAGTAAAAAACTGTTGGCATTTCTGCAGTGTATTTATAGTAGGCCCTATTAGTTATCAACTAACTTTGGCCCAATGCAGTAAAATATTATCATTTCGTCCAACCATTTACCAACGTTGGGCCAATACTACTACTACTACCGTTAGTAAAAAACTGTTGGCATTTCTGCAGTGTATTTATAGTAGGCCCTATTAGTTATCAACTAACTTTGGCCCAATGCAGTAAAATATTATCATTTCGTCCAACCATTTACCAACGTTGGGCCAATGCTACTACTACTACCGTTAGTAAAAAACTGTTGGCATTTCTGCAGTGTATTTATAGTAGGCCCTATTAGTTATCAACTAACTTTGGCCCAATGCAGTAAAATATTATCATTACGTCCAACCATTTACCAACGTTGGGCCAATGCTACTACTACTACCGTTAGTAAAAAACTGTTGGCATTTCTGCAGTGTATTTATCGTTGGCCTTATTGGATATCAACTAATATTCACCCAATGCAGTAAAATATTATCATTACACCCAAGCTATTACCAACGTTGGGCCACTGCAACCGTTTAGACGATTAAGATCATGATTTACTTATTATGAAAACTGACAGCTTCTTTATAATTAGACAATACCACATTGTCACCAATGCAATACAAATCGCAGATACAAGGCCTCGGCACGGATCTTGAGCGTTGAAATTTTATGCGCAGACAAAAAGCATTTTTAGGTCTCGTTAGCGGGGTACGGTACGAGCCGTACGTAGCCGACAACGTTCCACGGGAAAATGTATCTTATGTCTAGGCCATAAGGTAACTTTTCCCGTGGAACATCGTCATCGTCCATGCAAACATGTGACGTTCCACGGGAAAAGATACATTATGGCCTGTTATTAATATAAATTATTTATAATTATTATTTTTATGTAAACACTATTATTTTAGGTGTTTGTGATTTTGTGGAGACAAAATAATGTGAAGTAGACATGTACAGTCGCTCATCACAATAGCACAGAATAACTAATAGTACAAGTACAGAAGCAGCACGCGGCAAAGTCATTTAAATAAATAGCTACTTTTGCTCCGAAACAATAAAGTGCAATTCAGGTCGAGCAGTTCACCTAGTAGTTGCCTCTCTTTCTATCGCGTGCTCTTACCTTTTCTGGCGACGCAACGTTAGGGTTATCTTCTTTGAAATGAACTGCGTAGCATATAATATCATATTGTGATAAACGACAAATTGTTTATTGGTTTTTTGATTTTTAAATTCGTACACGGCACAGTAATGTCGATTCGACATTGTTACTATTACAAAAAGGCAATATCTACTTGTGCAGTAAGATGCCGCGCTTGTAGGTACGGCGACGGGCGTGTGGCGCCCCTCTGCTCACTTGTCCCATAGTAGAATCAAATAAGTAAGTCGTCTTAGTCTAAGCGGTCACGGGATTTTTGGTAACGATCAAGGAAAAGGTTAGATTCATTTTCATGGGTTGTAGAGTGGTCCCCTAATGTGAATGATGTCGATCTGCCTGCTCTCAGTGGTTGCAACATCGAGTTATAGCGCTTACAAGAGGCATCATTGTTACGAAAAAAAAACGATCAGAGAAATGGTCAGTTCTTGTACCTATTCAAAGTATGGCGTCTCCGTAGCTGAAATGATGTGGTCTGTCAGCTCTCAGCGGTTGCATTTCAGAGCTATGACGCGCGCAAGTTGCAACTAAATGTTTTTTTCGTCAAATTGTATTTTTTTTAAATACTTATCAATAGAGCTCTTTATTCTTATAAAAAAATGTCTTTAGCCATTTTTGCCTAAAATGAATAGTTTGGTCGGAAAAAAATATTTTATGTTTTTTTGTATGGAGTGAGATATTCAATGTGCTCTTACGAGTCTTACGGCCAATAGGGATGTTGACTAATGAATAAAATAACGAAATACTAATAAAAATCGTAAACATATTAAACTTTTAGAGTAGCTTGTATACCTCTTGGTTTTATATATTGCATATTATTTATTTTATAACCCTTCAAAGTTCCATTTAAAAAGTATAAAATTTATTAAAATAAATGATACCTTTAATTAGTCCGTAAAATGTATAGCTGCCGAACGAATTTCCTACGTGTTGCATACAAACAAGCAAGGCGTGACGTCATCACTTAGTAGCCGTTAGTATGGAGCGTATTTGGGCATTTGTCCATTTGTGTGATTTCACACTGTGATATCTCGGGCAGTTTTTATGCTAGCGACTTAATTCTTTTACCAATGTTTCTTTTTTTGAGAGGTAATTTATGTCAACATGCCTATTCCTATTTTTTTCTGCCTCAAAACTACTTCCGCGTCAATATTTCAAACGTTTAATATAATCATACACTATCATCGCGCGCCCAAAATTGTACATTCACACAGCTTGGATTTCGAAACAGTATAAAATCGTAATTTTTTAGTAAGAACTGATTTTTTGTCATTCTTTATTACATTCTCATCAATTTTAACACTAGAAAAACCAACAAAACGTTCAGTTAAGGTTTATTATACAATTGTTTTTACCATAATTACAACGCAACTAAAATATAAAGCTAAAATGTTCCCAACAAAAACCATAAATATCTGAGTTGTAATTGTTTCATTAAATTGTTTTGACCTGACCAAATTCCTAACGAACTCTTAAGTAGGATACGAGTAGGATATACTAGAAGAAATTCGGCGATGTCACTAGTGACTCGGTAGCTCAGCGGTCAGAGCATTGGACCGGATATCCAAAGGTCGCGGGTTCGAATCCCGTCTGAGCATTGATCTGGTGCGAGTCGTATTTTTTCTAGTATATTATTTAGTATTGTGTAAGAACTCTTAAGAGGTATTGCGGAAGAGATGGGGCCAACCAATACTAGCTAAAGTCTTTAACGAAACACTACGCATGGTTATTATACCTAGATAATGGGCAGAGTCACACATAATACTCTTACATAAGAAAGGATCAAGAGAAGACATAGGAAACTATAAGCCCATTTCACTGATTTCAAACATATACAAAGTCTTTGCAAAGGTCATACTAGAAAGAATATCTGATAATCCTGATGAAAATCAACCAATCGAACAGGCTGGCTCAGGAAAAACTACAATACAATAGATCTCATCACCATCAAAAAACTCATCCATAAACACAACGAATATAATAAGTCAATTTATTTTTATTTAAAGAAAATTAACTTTTTATTACCACACGTAACATGACTTAACTAATATTAAAGAATAGACTATCTAACACAATTAATATTAAATAAAGATTACTAAAATTTACAGGGCTTATTTTACACATAGCTTCTAAACTAGAGACATGCAATAAGACCCAATGTATAATGTTAATTAATGGATAATTAGAAATACAATTCAATTTTCATACAAACAAGGCAACTTTGATGCGTTGATCGTTTTGCTCGCAAGTTCGGCGACTTCCAACAAGCTGAGTTCCGAAAAGGCTTTAGCACCATAGACCACATCTATAATCTGCCACTATGTTTGGCGTTCGTGAACTATGAGAAAGCCTTTGATTTGATTGAAACCAGCCTGCCTAGCATGACCGATTTATATCGCGTGATATAGCATTTTATCGACACTCAACTGTCAAACTCCTTTGTCTTTTTGACAGTTAAACGTGATAAAACGCTATATCACGCGATATAAATCGGTCATGCTAGGCAGGCTGGGCGGTGCAGTCTCACCAAATTTGCCAAGTGGACTACAGGTGATTGAAACCTGGGCGGTGCAGTCTCACCAAAGTTGCCAAGTGGACTACAGGTATATCGAGGTGATGTGGTACTTATACGAAAATGCCAACATGTCGATCCGACTTCGATCAGATACCGATCCGAGTACAGAACCAGAGCACAAATCGTATCCAACTGCAGCGAGGTGTGAGACAGGGAGATGCTATTTCCCCGAAACTGTTCACAGCTGCGTTGGAGGACATCTTTAAACTCTTAGACTGGAAAGGACTCAGAATCAAGATTAATGAAAGAAAACTCTCCCAAAGAGTGGGTCTCAGGCTGAACATGGATTAGACGAAAAACATATCGAATGCCCATGTTGTGCCCGCTCCAGTTCATGTTGGGAACACTAAGAGTTCGTCAGTCCATTACGTATAGGTACCTAGGACAGGCAGTCCAGTTAGGCAAGTCCAACTTCGAGAAAGAGATCTCTCTTCGAATCCAGTACGGGTGCCACCAGTATTTGGCATTCGGGCAGCTTCGAATACATCTTCCCGTCCGATTTACCTCAGTGTCTCAAGACGAAAGTCTATGACCAGTGTGTGTTGCCAGTGCCAGTGATCACCTACGGCAGTGAAACGTGGCCTCATAAGGAGGCTCAAGGTCACCCAGCGTGCAATGGAGAGTCATACTCGGCGTTTGTCTGCGTGATCAAATCAGAAATGATGAGATCCGTAGGAGAACTAAAGTGATCGACATCCCTCGAAGGATTGCTCAGTTGAAGTGGCAGTAGGCTGGACATACAGCGAGAAGAACCGATGGCCGTTGGGGCAGAAAGGTTCTGGAATGGCGACCGACCGCGGACCGGACGACGCTCCGTGGGTAGGCCCCCGACAAGGTGGACCGACGATCTGCTGAAGGTCGCGGGAAGTCGCTGGATGCGAGCAGTGCAGGACCGTTCGTCGTAGAGATCCTTGGGGGTGGCTTATACCCAGCAGCGGGTGTCGTGCGCCTGATATAATGATACATCCGAGTGATCTGATCGGCATTTTAAGAGCTGTATGTACCAAAGTTCTCAGTTTTAGTATTTCCATACTTTTGCATGCTATTTACGCGACTTTTTAAACTTATCGAAACAGCTCTTACAATCCTGATAGATCAGTTGTGTGTATATTGCGATCTGGATCTCCTCCATTTACTCTATTGATAGCCGTCTTCAAATCACAGCTTGATCAATCCCTTGCGGAGAACCAATGCTTCAAAGTTACCTCGTTTGTATGAAAATTAATTAACTGGAGCTTCTTATTATCCGTCGCATAATAAAATATTGATGATTTTAGTTTCTGCTTGTTTCTATCGATGTTCATAAATACAATTATAATATTAATATATCTTCAAAATCTTTACTTTTGTGAAAAATAAACGAGCCTTATTTTTTTTTTAGTAAAGCCCAAAATAAAGGTTTTTAAAAATAATAATAATATTTAGTTTCTATCGTTATAATTTTAAAAGCTTCATTTATTTGAATATAATATTAATCATTAATCTGATGAAAACTTTTTTCTTTATTGTAAAATAATAATACTATTTTAGTTTGTAATAACCCGCCTGGGCCTTACTTAACATCCCGCTGCATTTTTTGTTTCGGTTTTATTTTATTTATTATGGTAATAAAGTTACCCATAGTTATAATAGTAACATTAGTGACTGAAAGCTTTGTTGGCTTTTATTGTGTTAAAATTGATGAGAAAGTAATAAATAATGACAAAACAACCAGTTTTTACTAAAAAAAACGATTTTATACTGTTTCGAAATCCAAGCTGTGTAAATGTACAATTTTGGGCGCGCGTTGATAGTGTATGATTATTTTAAACGTTTGAAACATTGACGCAGAAGTAGTTTTGAGGCAGAAAAAATTAGGAATTGGCCGTAAGAGCACATTGAATATCTCACTCCATACAAAAAAAACAAAATATTTTTTTCCGACCAAACTATTCATTTTAGACAAAAATGACTAAAGACATTTTTTTATTAGAATAAAGAGCTCTATCGATTAGTATTTTTTTAAAATACAATTTGACGAAAAAAATATTTAGTTGCAACTTGCGCGCGTCATAGCTCTGAAATGCAACCACTGAGAGCTGGCAGACCATATCATTTCAGCTACGGAGACGCCATACTTTGAATTGGTACTAAAACTGACCATTTCTTTGATCGTTTTTTTTTCGTAACAATGATGCCTCTTGTAAGCGCTATAACTCGATGTTGCAACCACTGAGAGCAGGCAGACCGACATCATTCACATTAGGGGACCACTTTACAACCCATGAAAATGAATCTAACCTTTTCCTTGATCGTTACCAAAAATCCCGTGACCGCTCAGTCTATTAAAAGAAGTTGTGTTCGCGACTGTACAATCCCCTCCCCTTTGTACTATTATGTATTCTGTGCACCCGCTCAGAGGGCCTATTTAGTACGAGTTGTGTTTCTCACCTCACTTTGCGAATAGTATCGGGTGAAAGAGAGATAATCATACGAGTGAGTGAAAGAGTGATAGAGAGAAGACGATAGTTAACTATTCGCAAAGTGAAGTGAGTACAAAAAACCAACTCATACTAGGCCCTCTGGATCCGTGGCGGCCGACCGAGGGAGGCCCGGCGAGACGAGGTGAGCGATGGAACGACGGCAAGGTTGCGTTCAGAGCCTTAGAGCGCGGTTGTTTGGTTATTTTTTATCTCACTCAAGGTTCGGAACGACTAAGAACTTTAAATGTCAATGTCAATACAAAGTCTTCATTTTCCATTTGGAAAACGAATAATTAAAACTTTTCTTTATTCTAAATCAAATAAAATCCGTTTTTTGAGGATCTAGGTACCATGATTATTTTCAGAATTAGACTCAAAAACATCAAAATACAAAATAAGGTCAATTGACATTGACATTTTTTCTATAGACAAACGTCAGAGCGTTTTACAACCATCCATTTTGATCATAGATAGTATATTTTGATGGTTAAAAAGTTGCAACGCTCTGACGTTTGGAACAGGAAGGTTGTGTCAACCGAACGTCACGCTCTAATGTTTGGAATGCCGTTAGAGCGTTGGGTTGCACTCGGAGCGTAGGGTTGCGTTCAGAACGTTTGAGCGTCGGTTGTTTGGTTGTTTTTTAACTCGCTCTAAGGTTTGGAACGACCACGAACTATCAATGTCAATGTCAATACAAATTCTTCATTTTCCATTTGGAATACGAATAATTTAAACTTTTCTTTATACTAAATCAAATAAAATCCGTTTTTTGACGATCTACCATGATCATTTTAAAAATTAGACATAAAAACATCAAAAATACAAAATAATGTCAAAAGACATTGACATTTTTTCTATAGACAAACGTCAGACCGTTTTACAACCATCATTTCTGATGTCAACCGAACGTCACGCTCAAATGTTTGGAACGCCGTAGAGCGTTCGGTTGTGTAGATAGGTTGCACTCGGAGTGTAGGTTTGGAACGCGCCTTAGGTTTGGAACGCCGACCGCCGAACGCGCGCCTCGGCCCTCGGCCGGCGGGCGGCGGCCGGCGGCCCGGCGGTCGGCCATTTTTGTTGTGGACTCGCGCGCGTTCGCTCGCGCCGCGTCGCAAGCGACATTTTCTGTTTTCAAAAATGTTTAAAGTTGTAGAATTTGAAGATGCCAGTCTTGGCATTATTCGCCAAGAATGGCTCACGCCTAGAAAGAGGCAGTGTCTGTGGCCACCTCACAAGTTATTATCCAAATATAATAAATCCCTATTAACACAAGCGGTTCCGGATGATGATTGGGCAGTGCACGCCATCAGACGTACTTTTTATGAAACCGGTGAGTGCCTAACAACCTAAAAGCGTAGGTATGTATGTAGGGTACCTTTATTTTTGTAGAATGGTTACTTAAAGTTGTACAACTATCTCATTGCTTGCTGGTGCGTGTTGTGTCGAGTCACGAAAAATTGTGGTGAAATTATATTACCTACGTATTTTTCTCTTTGATGCGTTTGATGCACTACTTTATGTGAATTGGTAATGGTTTGTAACGAAGAATGGGATGTGATGTGAGCTTTTTTGGAACTGACGCGGATGGTCCGCTGGCTAGCCAGCCAGCCATAGATAGAGTCGGTCCGCTGGCCAGCCGGTCGGCAATCGGCACTCGCGTCGAAGCTCTATCGGCGCCTTTGATATCTTTACGCCCCAGTGGTGTGGTGTGAGAAGAAAACTACTGAAAGCGAAGCGGTCGGCGGCGGTCGGAGAGACATCGTCAGATTTAATATTTGTTTGCAGTTGCAGTAGGTACCTATTTAGCCAAAGTTTCAACAACTGATTCATACCTACTCGATTTATTGTCAAAATGTTTCAGAGGTAGGTAATTTAGCGTATTCCTATATTATTATAATCCACATTATAATTCATAAAATATTATTTTACAGATGACATATCTAAAGCCAGACAAAAGTGTAAAAAGGCTGAAAGTGAATCGGAATTAGCTTCAACTGATATTGAACCAGATACCGCCGAAAAATGGCAAAGGAAGAGGAAAGTTCGTCCTCGTAAAATTGATAGTGATGCTGATGACCATGAAGAAAGTGATGATGAATGTCAAATCAAATATCCAATTCCACCAAAATCAATTTTACCACCACCACCTGTATGTAAACGGACATGTTCGTCACCAAGATTGTTAGAAGATTTTAATGTTGGTAAGTAACAAAACAAAGTTTCTTACTTGTAAGATTGTGAATTAGGTATATTTATTTATTAGGTTATACGTACCTATTTATTTATTTAATCAGAAGTATCAGAACTGGCTAACTAGTTTTCTTACATTTATATGAAGTGTCCAGTGAGATTGTTTATAATTCATTATCATAATAATAATAATAGTACCCACTTTACAGATTCTCCGATATCTTATAACCCCACTAACGAGGAAACCACACCAACAACATTGCGGTCGAAACATAACCAGAAAACGTTCCTGGAAAGAATAAATGCTTCTTTAGGTAAATATTACAAGAATAGAGTCCGAGTTAGTCTGAGCATCTGAGTTCTTGTCCCTTAATTCAAAATGGTAACATTTTTTTTATTGTCTGGTAAATTTCTACATACTATATATACATGAAGTGTCAAGTAAGATTGTTTATAATTAATTATTATAATAATAATAGTGCCCACTTTACAGATTCTCCGATATCGTCAGTGTCACATAATCCAACTCCAACTAATACTGCGGAAACCACACCAACAACATTGCGGTCAAAATATGCACAAAAAACAGTATTGGAAAAAATAAATTCTTCTTTAGGTAAATAAAAATTACAATAATACCTAAATAGTTATTTTTATATCTTCACATCGGAGTTCTAGAGAATGGAGACATGATGACTTTGATAATTAATTTGATAGATTTTATTTAAGTACGTATATTGTTTTAGAATCTACTATAATAAGAATATAACTTTTTTATTTTAGATGTCATTGCAGACTGTCTCGGACACATGAAAACTGAAGTTGAAGATCTTAAACAAACTCAAAATGATATTCTTTTGAAATTATCACATACTACTGCAGCACTACCCACTTTAGAAATAGAGATACCATTTAAATCAGTTGAAGATTTAACAAACATTCAAAATTGGCTTGATTCAGAACAAGAACACAAAGAACAATTGGTAAGCCTATTAAAATTCTAATAGAAATTTACAAGGAAGCAAGACCATTGGAGGCACTGATGATGTATAATAAATAATATGCTATGTAATGTAGTTATAATACTAGTATTATATAAAATTTAATTAAATAGTGTACACACAATAGCGATTTAGACTGTTTGAGACTGCCTTTATGTCCTACGTAATAAAAGCTGTTTTCGCAGTTTAACTGTATAACCTGACGTGCTGTTGAGTGTACATTATTGTTTTGCTTTTATTTGTCATTGCTTATTATTGAAATATTGACTTTTTGCTACAGATAAATAATTTGAGCTATATTGGTGGGAAAGGAACAGGCTCAATTACAAGAAGAATTCTGGAACGAGTTTTCACTGACTCTTTGGCAATACAATGTAACTGGACTGGAAAGAATAATAAGTTCAGTTTGAAAAATTTAGAATTGATTAAAGTCATAATATTGGAAGGCTACAGAACTTAGGTCTTTCCTTTTATACCTCGGCCCTGTAGTTTTATCTAACATTTTATCAAAAAAATTGTTTGAACATTTTTTAACACTGCATTGTTCTATTTATATATTATGTGGTGATTTGTGTGCCGAATTTGAATGGCGAGAGTACGCAAATAACTTGTTGCATTGTTTTGTTCGTAACGTACCAATTCTATACACGAAAGAACTTCTTGTGTACAATTTTCACAATCTTTTACATCTTACAGCAGATGTTGAAAACTTTGGAATGCTAGATAACTTCTCTGCATTTCCTTTTGAAAATTTTATGACTAAAATTAAACAAATGGTTCGATCGCACAACCACCCATTAGAACAAGTAGCCAAAAGAACGGGTGAATTGAAATGTGTCAGTGAAAAGTCTCAAATATCAACCATTGTAAAAAAAAAAAATGTAATACATAAGATAATTTTAGAAAATAATTGCAGTGTAAATATAAATTCGTGCTTCAATACCAAAGAGGGTAATATTGTTAGGATAAAAACCATTGAAAAGATTTGTGATAGTTCCTTATTTAAATTGGGTTGTGATTGTTTTGTGGATAAGACTGACTATTACAAATTACCTATTGAAAGTAGTCGCCTAGGTATATTTAAGGTTTGTCATTCCGAAAATGTTTATATCTGTTCATCTATTTTGGATAAAAAATGTTTACTTCTACCTAATTTTAATGACAATGAATCATTTGTATGTTTGCCATTTGTTAATATGACGCGAAGTCATTAAATGTGTGATACTTCCTGGCAGGACACAGTCAGATTTGATAAATTTTATTCATGGAATAAAATGTTTAAGTAGGTATAATGTGTTTAAATTTGTAACATAGTAATAAAATTTGTTTATATTGTAGTTTGATTATAATTAATCATTTTATTGGGTCCTGCCAGGAAAACTACTCTACCTACAGCAAGACCCATTTTGTTTTTACCACTTTTCAAAATTATGATGTGAAAAGAATGTACGTAAATTGTTTATCACAATAATAACATGTAACTTGCACTTTTCACTAAGGAAATGCAGATTTTTATACATAACAAATCAAAAACTTTCTCAGCAATTACTTTTCTTAATTTTCAAGTTGGACGCCACGCCAGCCATTGCCGTTTGATGAGAAAGGAAAGTTTTTCAATACATTTGCGAGAAAAAATATTGGTACAAATGTCAAATTTTAGTGTCAAACAAAATAATAAATTGTCTGGATGCAATCATGGGTCAATTTTCCACTTTCCTTTCTCATCAAGCGGCAATGGCTGGCGTGGCCGTTGCCGTTTAGTTTGATAAAAAGAAGTAGGCGCTAGTTCTGCAGCTTATAGATACCCTCGTGAGTCAATATGATTATAAAAAAGTTTTAAATAAAAGTTATGTATTATTATAATACCATTTTTTATTTGCTCCACAGCTGGAATACCCTTCGGACGCAGAACGCTAAAAGCGCAAAATCACAAGCCATCGCAAAACGTCATGCGCTTTTGAAGTTCTACGACTGAAGGGATTATTCATCCTTAGCGTGGGTCAAACGGATGCAGCACAGCTTGTAGCAACGCAGCGTGTGACGGTAAACGACTTTATGTATGAATGCTATGGTATGACTGATGCGCAGCCAGTCGTGCTGCGTTCGTTATGACATGTACTGTCATATACCATAGCATTTCATACATTACAACGTCGCTTGTTGTTACGCGCTGTGCTGCATTCGGTTTGACCAGCCACTTTTAAGCAAACTCCAACCGTTTGCCAACTGTAGGGTAACTGTCAATATTGTGTCAGAGGGCCCCACAATGCAAAACAACTGTAGGGTAATCGTAAATATTGTTTAGGAAGGCCCCACAATGAAAAACAACCGATGGCCAACTGTAGGGTGAAGGTAAATATTTTTAGGAAGGCCCCACAATGCAAAACAACCGATGGCCAACTGTAGGGTAACCGTAAATATTGTTTAGGAAGGCCCCACAATAAAAAACAACCGATGGCCAACTGTAGGGTGAAGGTAAATATTTTTAGGAAGGCCCCACAATGCAAAACAACCGATGGCCAACTGTAGGGTAACCGTAAATATTGTTTAGGAAGGCCCCACAATGAAAAACAACCGATGGCCAACTGTAGGGTGAAGGTAAATATTTTTAGGAAGGCCCCACAATGCAAAACAACCTATGGCCCTTCAGAAGGAAATTCTACAATGGCCCTTCGAAGAAGGGCCTGCCACAATAAGATGGCCAATTCCAACCGTTGTCCAACTAACGACGTGCACGTGGCCCGACCAAATGCCAACAATAAATGCTATTAGGGATAGCACCGTACAGCCGCCATGTTGGTTTATTACTGACAAGACAAATCTAAATATCTTAATCATAGAAATCCGTTCAGCCGTTTGAAAGATATGAGGTAATAAAAGAATATTACATACAAACATACTTACAAGATACGCGCGAAAAACATAACCCTTTCTTTGCAGTCGGGTAAAAAGAAGTAACTAATCTTGTAAATGCCCACTTAAAGCAAAAAGTATCGTATCGTGCCTGTCTAAAAACTGAAAATTAAAAACTGAGAAAGAATTTAAACTTGTGTTGTTTGCATTTGTGGCAATTATTTTTAGTAACACAGTTTTATTTTTGGGGTAAAGAAATGTCTTATTAGGCAGGCGCCTACCTTTTTATATTCACCCACAAGGGAAGCGTGGTGTAGTAGAATTATTTATTGCCCGTTTGCGGGGCTCACACGCAACCTCGTGGAAAGTGTGCACGCCACAGTGACTTACTCATACTTTGACTAAGAAAATAAGAAAATGAATGTTGTAAAATGTCGAAGTGGTTTGTTAGCTAAGCTTAATGGAATCTTCTCAGATCTTATTTGTGATTGTTACTGGATTAGTTTTTTTTGCTATAAGTAAGTATAAATTAATATTTGTCATGCCATATTTATTCGGTGGTTTTGCTGTAAGTAATTAAATAGATTTTTTACACGATCTATAATATTTTCTCCTTAATTTTCTTATAAGTAGCATACATTACATGCTGTACTAGTAAACTTCTTTTTGGTTAACTAAATGAGTACCTATAATTTTATCAAAGAGTTTCAAATCATAAACAAAAGACCTACCTACGTAACTTACTACGTTATACAAAGTTGGTAAAACCTCCCACTTGCATTTTCTTTTGTGAAATACCTATGGAAATATGTAGATGGATTGTTGCATTGATAGTTAAGTAGCTATATTATGGACATCACGTCAAATGATCGTGTGGTTTGTCTACATTCTTCATTTGTGAATATGAGCAATAAAATTATTCTCAACGACAGTTGTTTATCGCCCAGATTGTTAACAAATGTTGTAATATCTCATCAGATTATGAGACTTAACGTAATGAAACTAAACGAAAGTATTTTCATAATTATATTTAATGTAATACAGCGTTCTTATTACCATCTTATATAGGTAGTTGGTGATATGATAATAGAAAAAAAGTACTCTTCCAAAAAATCTCCGACGCGAATACTGAATTTGAATTTCAGGAATTCACGTATTGCCTTGGTATACTAATACTGTATAAAAATATCATTGTAAATTCCAAAAAACATCCTTCAAATTAAGTAATAATAAATTCAAATGCGATTATGTGGTGTTTATGCTTATCTTAGTTATAACTTTCGATTATTTGTTTTATAGAAAAATTATGCGACCCAATAACCTTGAGTCAATACTACCTATGCTCATTATGGAATGGTCGCCGACGTATACTTATGGCCAGGGCTGTCCATTAATAAAATTATATTCCAAATAAAAAGCGAAACAAAAACGAATAAGATATATACCTATTTCAAAATATATATTCCCGTAACTTTGAAAGTTCGAAGATAATTTTCTACCAATCAAAAATTAAATTTTGTCTTGTTAATAGAAATAGTACCTAATTAGAAAATTCGTAAATTAGGTATCAAGCAACTGTCTGAACGTTTTAAACAATTTCTTTATGAATGACGAAAAATATTTGTTTACTTGTGAGAGTATTTCTTTTTGAAATATAAACGTTCCAATAATTTTACATAAGTATTATAATTATCAAAACTTCAAGTTTGTCTTGTTAAATTAGAACAGTAATTAGAAGATTCGTAAAATATATCAAGCAACTGTTACTATCTGAACGTATATTAAACAATTCCTTTTAGTAAGAATGACGAAAAAGTTTTTTTGTGACAATAAGTACCTATTTCTTTTTGAAATATTAACAAGATTATTTAGGCTCTCATTTTATTTGCTAGAGATGATTAAAGTGTTAAAAACGACAGAAGATAGCTATTTTTAACTGAATCTTGTTAATCAGTGTGTAAACCCTGTTAGTGACATCACTGTGTTAATTCGTATGCGTTACCAAACCACTGTGACTTGGATGGGTGTAGTAAGTGGCTTGGAAACAAGAAACATGTTGGGTAGACGAATGACAAAGGCTGATATCCACAAACATTACTATGAGTTCTCACAGTGCCCGCGGACTTCTTAAGGCGGTTGTATGACCGAAAGTGACGCCCTCAGAGGTTTTTATTTAATAAGTTATTAATAGAAAAAGATTTTAATAATGTTTATCGTGGAGATTTTAGGGCCCATGGTCTAGTGTTTTTTGAAAGTATCACTACATGCCCTCGTAGTCATTCGTAGAAGTAAATAGCAAATATGTCAAAAATGGCCGTTTTGCTATCTACTTCTAGCAGTGACTACGAGGGAATGTAACGATACCGTCTAAAAATACTAGACTGTGGGCCCTAAAATCTCCACGATAAACATTATTAAAATCTTTTTCTATTAATAACTTATTAAATAAAAACCTCTGAGGGCGTCACTTTCGGTCATACAACCGCCTTAAGAAGTCCGCGGGCACTGTGAGAACTCATAGTAATGTTTGTGGATATCAGGCCTTTGTCATGTAACTCAACGCAGTGCGTTCGCGTATTCTAGGGTCGTCCTTATGTTGTTTGTGAAAACGGGGCAAAGATGGTTCTAACCTTTTAATGTAACAACCATAAAATAGTAACAGTAAGTTATAGGGTTTATTACAAGGATTTAAGTTTTTTCTGAAAGTTAATCAGAGTCTCATTTATTTTACTTCCAATGAGTTCTATACGTTTTTAATTTATATAGGTACCTATCAAATTTTAAGTTTTTTTTTGCTCTAACACAATGCTACATTTTCATGCATCAATAATTATGTTACTTTCGATAATTATACTTGCAAATGTCGTGAATTTTATATTGTCACGGTCTCATCATAAATGGGGGCTGTTATATACGCTTGTTACTACGAACGTTTCAAAGTTTATTGCTTAGTAACAAACTGATCATGGCAACAAAGCACAAAATACACAGACTTAAATATTTTCTGACCAAAGGATTAACGTGTGAACATCACAAGTAAGCAAAAAACACCCGACGTGATTGCAATTTTTATTTATAAAGAACGTTATATGAGAATGTTTTTAATCTTGAATTATGTAACTAAGTAGTTACTTAAGTACAAATACAACTTAACAGGAGGAAAAAGTAACTGAAATTCAATAACTCAGGTAAATGTCAATATGAATTATAGATGTAGGTAATAGTATCGTATTCTTACATTTGGTAACTTTAATAAACAGTGTTTAAAGAACGTTTTGAAAAGAATTTCACAAGAACTCTGCTTCGAAAGCGAGTTGACAAATGTTTGTTGCGCTCGGTCAAGCGTGCAATTCGTTGCTGGCGATATAATTCTTGTACCTACATCAAATCCACTTGAGGTGTCTGTCTGAATGTTCACCAAATGTATAGGTACGGTCAGCAACGAAAGTAGCTCAGCACTTAAATACTTTATCACAGCAACTTTATTGATAAATATTTCAAACTGTAAGACATCTGTCAAAAAAGTTGCTATGACAAAGTACTAAAGTGTTAAGCAACTTTTGTTGCTGACTGTACCTACTAACTTTCACAAAAGGGGAGATTCTAAGTAGGTTCCTACAGTCAGCAATGAGGTGTCTCACGGTTTGAACCAATAGTCAAAAAAGTTACTATGACAAAGTACTAAAGTGTTAAATAACTTTCGTTGCTGACCGTACCTATAGGCTTAGAATATATCTGCTGTCCCCTTAGTAGTATATTAGTACCATTACACGCAATTTCTCATCTAATGATTAGTTAGATGATTCCAATGTGGTAACCTACATATAATTAACATGAAAAATCACTATCACACCATATCACACTGTATCACATTCAAATATTCACAAGTTATCACTGCAACTGCAACGCTGTCGTTTCTCAAATGTTTGCATGGTTTGGCAAAATAAACCTACCTATCTTTGGCAAAATTACAACGATAGTACCTACAGCTAAAATATATTTTTAATAACTTTCAAAAATTCATGCAACTTCGCTGGAAACAAATGAAAATTCTAAGTTTATGAAATCATATTAGCTAAAGTCTGTTATTTTCTTGTTCTTCGAATTGCATGTCAATTAGCATTAAACAGTTTCAATTTCTACGTATTAACTGAAATTTTCGCATGAAATTATTGCTAATTTTGTATTTCATTCACACTGATTACTTACTTCAAAAAACAATTATTGTTGTATTGATGCATTTAATATATACTGGCTTGTAGAGATTATTATTAACGTGTTTATAAGATTCTTACTCGATTACTAATTAAAATTGACGCTCCACAATGTTTCGCGGTTGTGAAACGGCGTACAAGTAAAGTACCTAAGTACAAATTAAATTACCTAAAGATATTGTGTAAAACTACAGATATTAGTAATTTTGTGTTGTGTTATGTTATGACACTTATGATTAATGTAATGACACTAATGACACATAAAAATATAATCATGAAATCTTCGGTGTGCGCCAAGACTCGCACTTGTCCGGCTTAGTTTTGACTTATTCCCGTTGTCCCCCAGTAGGGGGGGACAACAATAGGAACAGGCCTTATTTTACCTAAGTGCCGTCCGGTTTTTAAAATCGAATTTGGTCTATTGGCCGACATTTACGAGCGCAGAAATCAATTCTAGACAAGCACTGCCTGATTTCGTTTTGCATTAAAAAAAATGAAACCTCTTATATTTTAATATTTTATTATACAATTGGAAATCTAAAGTACCTACGTGTACGAAAATATAATTGCATTGCGCTGTCACTGTCACGCTCGTTCATCATCTTACTAACGAATTTTAAACCTACAATTATAAGGGTAAAAAAAAATTGGTAACATTGATCTATCGATTTTGCCATTTGCGGGTGAACAAAACAGGCGGCGCGCGGCGATCTACAGCCACGTACCCGCGACGCGAGCTCATCTAGTCTAGGTATATTATGTTGTTCTAATTTAATATTTTAATTAATTAATAAGAAAGCACTAACTTAAAAGTGGTTAAAAAAGAATGAGTAATGTTGACCAGAAATTTTTTCAAAAAAAAAATTGCTTCGAAGCGCCACATAAGAGTCGTGCTACATACTATGTTAAAATATTAATAAGTATTTCATTATTTTAGCTTGCAGTTATGGTTTTCAGATATTACTGAAAAAATTCTAATAGGTAATGAATGCATTTGCTCAGCCAAATCGATAATAACAACCGCAAAAACAACAATGGCTGACATTGACAAACAATAGAATTATTTTCTATAGGCAGTTTCATGGGTATTCGTGTAAAACATTGAACAATTACTTTTATTAATAGAATAAGGGAAATCTACTAAGTAAGGTTATTTCCGCGTAATTCAGATACATAACGCAAATCGAATCAGGTGCAAACGTGCTAAGATTTCAGTTCTAAGCAGTTTTGATAATGTTTTCTAATATTTAGAATTTAGATACGAAAATAATTCTCGATACAATGTTCTTGCTTTGGGCACTGATCTATCATAAATACAATGTATTTCAGTCTTTATCGTTCCTGACATGACATGACAGAGTGAATGATCCTGTAAGTAAAAACTACTTCATTTTCACATTTAGATAAAAGTAAAGTTCTTAAATGGATAGCTGTCATACTTACATTATGATAAAAATTATTCCCAAAGTACTTACTACTTATTTTAATGGGTAACTAACATTAATTTGTACTTATGTAGAATAGCAGTTATCTTCTTAATGACGATTCTCCGTTATTTATTATTATATCTAAGTATTATGTTTTAGTTAAATTTTATGTATGTTTCCACGTAATTACAGGTTTAACACCTTTAGTGAACTGTTATTGTATACTTAGTCTCTTTTTCATTTAAAATCTGGGTACAATCGGCTGAAGTAGGTAGTTGATTGAACACTCTAGCACCTTGTCACTCTACTGTAGCCTTACGGATACTGATATAATTTTGTTTTCTTTTTACAAAAATAAACAATCATTATTATATCATGTGTTGTGAAACAGCAACGCGGATTTAACGTTGTTTTGTTTAGAAGTCTGCAATAATCTGCATCATTGGTTGTTTGTTATTGCGTTCTTTAGTTATACATGTTATTCATGACAGTTAGACAATCAATTTTTCTTCAACAATAATATGGGCTTTCCTCGCCAGTAATATTTCAAGCTAAACATATACCTACTATATCTAGGGCTGCCTTCTCAAAAACCTGCCGCCCAGGACCGGAACCGTAAGAACCCCGGACTTAGGAGCCATGACCTTGGCATTTGGTTTTTTTAATTCACTTTTAGCTTGGTTAAAAATACATTTTACCCAATACTTATAGTTGGCTAAAAAAAAGGAAATTTAAGCCTTTTTTCGCTTATAATAGCGTGTTTTATTAGTTATAGTGTATAGGTAGACTATTGAGAGACTCGTGAGTAATAGCTTATTAAATAATTTTAATTTTCATGAGCTATTTATTAGCGCGTGCTTTGAAAATAATACTTTTTTGAGCGGAGTTTAATTCAAAACCCGGACTCTAATTGTAGTTCGGTCCGGGTCTTACCCGGACTTCAATCGGAACCCCGCCCAGACGCTCCCCGGACGCCCTTCAAACTAGGGCAAATCCGGGGAAACCCGGACGGCTGGCAGCCCTAATAGGCATGTTGACTATTTTTTTATTTTATGTTACATAAATTACCTCTCAAAAAAAGAAACATTGGTAAAAGAATTAAGTCGCTAGCATGAAAACTGCCCGAGATATCACAGTGTGCAATCACACAAATAGACAAATGCCCAAAAACGCTTCATACTAACGGCTACTAAGTGATGACGTCACGCCTTGCTAGTTTGTATGCAACGCGTAGGAAATTTGTTCGGCAGCTATATTAAATATTGTGTTTATCAAAATAGTTTCTTAGACAAATTTGCTATAAATTTTACGGACTAATTAAAGGTATCATTTATTTTAATAAATTTTATACTTTTTAAATGGACTTGTCCACCCAACTTTGAAGGGTCATAAAATTAATACTTAATATGCAATATATAAAACCAAGAGGTATACAAGCTACTCTAAAAGTTTAATATGTTAACGATTTTTATTAGTATTTCGTTATTTTATTCATTAGTCAACATCCCTATTATATCAAATTGATTAATGTAGTTAAGTTAGGTAGGTACGTTTCACTGAAAAAGAACCATATTACCCTACCTAACCAATAAAGTATGCAATGCAAAGAGAGAGGACCAACATTAAATTCCATGTAAATCAACACCATAGTATTTCCCAATTCTTATGGTTAATTTTAAAATCATCCTTGTTCCATTTGGAGCCGTCTTTGAACGAACGCTCAGTACGAAGTGTGTATGATAACATCAAGAGCTTCAGAAACGGAGGTTTCCTGGGCTCTATTTTGGAGCCAAGAATTTAACCTCTTTACTCGAATGCAGGTGTAAGCTCTCATAATTATTTGCACATATTTACTAAAATTGTAATCATACAAAACGATACCTACATGCGCATGCGCAGTAGCCAATTTCAGTACCTACAAAAGTTTCTTCTGCTTGACTTGAAATTAGGATGCTCGCAATGATGTACTGATAATGAATTGATATTGTTTTATTTGTTGTTTTATTTTGACGAATTACAAAATGTCATTAACAGCTATTGTCTGTAATAAATGCAGAAATAAAAGTGAAAGAAGAGAAAGTGTATTCTGCTCAAAATGTAAAAATCATTTTCATTTTAATTGTATTGGTCTCTCAGAAAAGCTATATCGCATAATGGATACCGAAAAAAAGCAAAAATGGGCATGCTCTACTTGTCAAATCACCATAATACGGACACTATTTTACATTTTGAAGACCAAAGGAACGTAACAAAGAAAACGAAAACAACTACCAGGACAAAGCAGGTACATGCGAAAGCCTTGATCAAAATAGGAAAACAACAGCCTGAGCCTAGCTGTTCTCCTGCGCCCTCGACGACGTCGTGCAATCCTGTGCCTGAATACCACAACAGTACACCACAATTACTTAGAATACACATGGTTAGATCAAAATCAAATGATTGCTTGTCTCAGACCGACAATGATAGCAACAATACTTTCCAGTCAATAGAAGATCAATTATCAAAAAGCCTTGAGTTGACCACTGATTTAGATGTAGTGTCAGAATTAATGCAACGGGTGAGCCAACTTCAGTTGCAACTTCAAAGTGCGGACCGCGAGCTTGAAAACACAATAATTGAAAAAGGTGACCTTTTGCGACAAATTGAAAAACTTAATAGAGAGATATGTACATTAAGAAATATTGTTAACAGAACTCCATTTAAATCTGCAAAATCTCAAAAATGCGTAACAAATTTATCATGTCCAAATACACCCAACGGTAGTTCAATGAAAACTACTGATATAGAATCTAAAATTTGGCGATTAGAGAGTGCTTTAACTCGAGCTCAAAATGAAATACTAAAGCTTAACAATACCATCAAGAAATTAGAACAAGAATTAACAATAATGGGATCTGACAATATATCTGATGATAATATCAACATCGTTATCCAATCTCTAAACAAAAGAAATAAAGAGCCTAAGAACAAAAATAAAAACATCACTGATATTGTACAAAGTACAGATTTACAATATATTAGCATCAGCAAAATAGTAGGTATTGCACAATGAATCATCGATCACAATTAACTTATTTCATAAACATGTAATTTAGTTCTAAGCAGTCTTTCTTTGTGTGCACACATTTGTTTACATTTTATAAATAAATCAAGTGAATATTTTCCGAGTGTTGTCATTATCAAGTCATATCAAAACAGATAAATCAAGTTAATGTATGAGTTTAGCAAGGGCTCATACATTAGTGGTCCTTCGAGCCGGATGCCAGGAGCTAGTGGTCCTTCGAGAATTTTTTAGTGGTTTTTGTCAGTTTTTCGTGCGGTTGCGATCGGCTCTTCGGCCTCCCACCAGCGGGTCTCACCGACAGAGTTGAGAGGACGCATAAAGACCAATCGGAAGCGGTGAAAACCCTAAATAAGACCAAGCGAAAAGTGGTGAATCAAGTCCTACATCCGAAGTCTCAAGTACAGTGAGAAACAAGCAAGATACAAGCAAGTTTATCAAGCTATCAAGTTATCAAGTTGGTACGTACCTATCAAGAACAAGAAAGGCAAGAAAAGCAGAACTCACTTCAAGGTCAACACTCAATCAAGCAATCAAGGTATTTAATTTTTATTCAGCATCAAGTTAATTAAAATCATGGAAACAATATTATCAAACCAATCCCAGATTTCTGAAACTATCAAGAACCTTTTACGAAACTTTAAGAAAGATGGGGCAGAGCGCAAGACACCTGAAAACATCAGAAAAAGAATCGACAGCCTGGATTCATACTGGGCGGAGTATCAAAGCAACCATCATAAGTTGTGTAACATACTTGAAACGGATCATATATATTTTACCGAAAACGAGCATGATACTACGCGCAGAACCTATCAAGAGGCCAGAGATTTTTTAGAAAAATCCCTCTATACAGCAACCATGACTGCGCCGAGACCATCACCGTTGCGTGTGCCCATCCCGAAGGAACCAGAGCCGACCGCGTCTTCAGTTCAACCTTCAATCAAATGGGCGGATGAAGTACCGTTATCCCAGCAGTACACGTCTTAGGGAACAAATAGCCTCCTAGATGACATGCTTAAAAAGCAAACTACCAACTTCAAGGCTTTCTCAAGAACCGTGTCTCAGATTGACCTTGAAAATATCAACGACAGATGGGAGTTTGAAGACATTTTACGGGCGTTACAATCTCGTTGGCAAGCTATAGATACCCTTCACTGGGAGATCGACGGTATTTTAAATGGATCAGATGCAAAATATGAAAATAACTTCACACAAAATGAAAAGAGGTACTATGATATCAAGAGAGCCATCAATAGCAAGTTATGGTCTGTTTCACATCGGGAAAAATCAACGCCACAACTTGACATTCCTGTTTTTTCCGGGAATTATCAACAATGGGTGTCGTTCAAAGATCTTTTTTGTGAAGCAATTCACAACAACCCAGCTCTATCAAACGCACAGAAGATGCAGCATCTGAAAAGCAAGTTAAGAGGCGAGGCTGAACGTTTGATACAGCATTTACAGATTGGTTCTGAAAATTACCTAGCAAGTTGGGAAATTCTAAACCACAGATACAATAACAAGAAACTGATATTCACATCTCATATGAATATCATGACGAGCATGCCAGCAGTGACGCAACAAGCTACTTCCAATCAAATAAAGCGCATTCATGACGTCACGACCGAATGTTTAAATGCCATCAAGAACTTGGGCATTAACATTGACAGCTGGGATCCCATACTAATTCACATTCTGTCTCAAAAACTGGATCCTGAAACGCATAGCGAATACATGAGCTCATTGAAAGATCCAAGGGAATTACCAAGACTGAAGGACTTCATGGAATTTCTGGAGAACAAATTCACCACCATGGAGTCATCCCGCCGCAAACAAGAACCTGCACAAAAGCCGAACTATGGTACGCCATCCACTTCAGGAAAACCAGAACAACTTATCAAGGAACTGAACACCATATCAAGTCAGTCACCACCGGACGTGTCTCTGCCTGTGAATAACATACATTCAGATATACGTAAGATATATGATAAAGATACCACTTATCAGCCGGGAAACGTTTGAACTGCTGCATATATTTCCAATACCGAAGTATCAAGACGGAAAAATGATAAGTTTAATTCCAGTGGAGGACTACGTGTCAGTCAACATGAAAAAGGACTTATACATCCCTATGTCCGAAAACGACGTGAAAGCATGTTTCCATCAAGATGTCGCTTACTTCTGTCATAATCAAGGCCCTGAATACCAGATGAAGGGAGATAAGAATTTATGCCGACTAGAAAAATCAGAATGTATGATAAATACAGAAACATGCCGAGATATATGGAAAGAATCATATTCAATTAATACTTACATTTATTTTTGTTGCAACCAATGTAATGTGAGAGTTATGTGCGACGATCAAATTACAGCACATACACTGAACGGAAGTGGGCTTATTACCATAGGTCATGGTTGTATCATCAAGACGGACAAGTTCACAATTTATCCACATCGATCTCACACAAGCGAGTTAAAAATATCCCCTGAGTTGTATACTCCTGTAGTTGCCCCAATAAACAATATCATCAACCTCTCTATACCTCATTTCACCAAGGAAGATGAGCTACGAGCGCAGCCACTCCGCCGCTGCCCCCCGCCCCGAGCGCAGCAGCACCGCCGCCGGTCCCGCACAGCCATGGCACCCATCAACTCGCTCCCACGCACTTCACGATGCCAGTTCCAGAACCACCCCGTCGAGTAGACAGAAACACGTCACCGACACCGAGGAGGGTCATCATTCACGAACAAGAGTATAGCACAGTGTCTTGATTACTATGGCTTTATGTTATGTAATATTTTTATAAGTTAGTTATTAACAATGACATGTACATTTTTAAGTTACTTTATCATGAAATGTAACTATTTAAGTTAGTGCATGTATATTTACCTACATTAATCAAGTTTTCTTCCCAGCATCTCCCGCCCCGGAATATGTACAAAGTACAGATTTACAATATATTAGCATCAGCAAAATAGTAGGTATTGCACAATGAATCATCGATCATAATTAACTTATTTCATAAACATGTAATTTAGTTCTAAGCAGTCTTTCTTTGTGTGCACACATTTGTTTACATTTTATAAATAAATCAAGTGAATATTTTCCGAGTGTTGTCATTATCAAGATCATATCAAAACAGATAAATCAAGTTAATGTATGAGTTTAGCAAGGGCTCATACAGATATAATATCTAATCTAGAGAATAAAGAAATAGATTCAGTTTCTACTGGTAATAAGCTATGTATAATGTCCAGCTCTAAACGATATCGAATACTAAAAAATATAGTAAGCAATGATTATTTTAGTGGATTTCAACTATACCACCATATTATTACTAATGCAGGAGTTGAAATATTATTAGAAAACATAGATTCAAAAATAAAAGGCTATACAAAAAATGATTATCTTGTCATTATTATTGGAGAAACTGACTTTCATGCATCCAAGGATTATACAATGCTTGTAGATTTTATTAGAAAACAACTAGATAAAATAACGTTTACAAATGTTATAATAGTATGTCCCAATTACATATGTGGCTCAATGCTATATAACTACAGAGTGGAGACATTTAACAATATGCTTTACAATGACATAACTACACATAAGTATGGCTTGATCCTGGATTCGAACCGGGATGTGTCGTTTGAAATGTTTAGTGATATTACAGGAAAGATAAAAAATAGTGGAGTCAAAGGAATTTTGCGCAACGTTGATGAACTTATAAAAAACACAAGTAAGAAGCTTATTGATACAGAAAAAACTACATACCCTTTGGATAACGATACTGTAAATGAACGTAATATCTTACAAAAGAACCAGTTTTTTCTCCTACAATAGCTTGTACATAATCCACCAAAATACAGCAGGTCTTTTGAAAAAAAGTGATGAATTCATTATAAATCTTGACGAATTACAACAGCAACATAAAAACATGGATGTCATTTGTGTGACTGAGCATAATATAACACAAGAAAAGCAAGATATGTTACACCTTCCAAATTTTAGATTGGCTACAAGTTACACAAGAAAGAAAAGTCGGGGCGGCTCGTGCATCCTTGTTAGAACTGGATTTCAATATAAAGTAATAGATTTTGTAAAGAAGCTTTCAATTGTGTGTCTGATAGAGTGTTGTGCTATTGAACTAGTTGAACATAAAATTATAATTGTATGTGTATATAGAGTCCCCAAGACTGACATTAATGTGTTCTTTAATAGATTAGATAATATTTTAAGTAACATATGCAAGTCAAATAACAAAAAAGTTATAGTGTGTGGTGACTTTAACATTGATAATTTGAAAAATACGAGAGATAAACGGGATTTTGAATACTTACTATTAGGTCACAATTTAAAACTTGCTATTCATGAACCAACTAGAAAGAGCAGTGGTACTTGTTTGGACAATTTTGGTCATAATATTAAAGGCGCAAAGGGAGAGGTAGTTGAGCTAGCTCTTTCAGATCACTCAGCTCAAATTTTACAGTGTCCCGTTAGAAAAACTAATACTATCAATTCTTGGCGTGTTAAACGCCGGGATTATAGCGAAGTAAACCTTTGGTAAGCACATTGCGAGTCTGACTTTTAATGATGTACTTTCATGTAGTGATGTGGATATGGCTTATGATTTATTTTTTGACATTTTTAAATGCTTATATGATTTATGTTTTCCTTTTAGAACTATTAAGAAATCAACTAAAGTCAGACACAAATGGCTTACTCCAGGGATAAGAATATGTTGTAAGAAAAAAAGACAACTCTTATGGCAGTATAGACTAAACAAAGACCACAACATTAAATCAGCCTTGAAAGGCTATACATATAGATTAAGAAAAATTATTGACTTGACACAGCGGGCACAGAATATTCAGCATATCAAAAACTCAGACAATAAATCTAAGGCCACTTGGCAAATAATTAATAAAACTAAAAACAGTATTCCGAAAGAACCAATAACTAACATAAAAATAGACAACAATAACGTAACTCAACCGACGGAGATAGCAAATGAATTTAATAATTATTTTGTTAATAATATAGGATTTGAAAAAGATTCCTCAAATAAAATAGATCTGTCTGGTATAAATAGTAATCTGAACACTATATTCTTAGCACCAGTTACACCCAGTGAAGTATATAAAACAATAATGACTTTAAAAAATACAACGAGCGTGGGTTATGATGGATTATGTACAAAAGTAATTAAACGTGTTGGTCATCTAATAGCAGTGCCCCTGAGTCATATAATAAATCTCTGCTTTGATACGGGCGTTTTCCCAAGCAAATTAAAACAAGCTATAGTAAAACCATTGTTTAAAAAGGGTGATAGAGAAAACATGGCAAATTATCTGTATTATCAAAAATTTTGGAAAAAATTATTCACGCAATCATTAACAATTTTTTAGAAAAGCATGATATATTAATTAAGGAACAAAACGGGTTTAGAAAGAAAACTTCAGTCAACACAGCGATTTATGATTTGGTAAAGAAGGCTGTAACAAATATGGATAGAACATGTTCGTCATGTGCTGTTTATATGGACATGACGAAAGCGTTTGATCATGTAGACCATAAAATACTGCTTGACAAATTATATAAATATGGGATCCGTGGAAACTGCCTGGCTCTTATCAAATCATATTTGGCGGACAGATATCAATATACTGAATTAACACAAATATGTGTCACTACTAAGGAGGAAAAAACATTTATATCTGATTTAAAAGAAGTTAAATATGGTGTACCTCAGGGCAGCGTACTTGGGCCGTTATTGTTCTTAATTTATATTAATGACATAATAAATTGTACTAGCCATCCTATGATCCTGTTTGCCGACGATAGTACTGTCTTTATAAAAGATGACAATAAGGATGCCTACATTAATGAAATATCCCATACTGTCGAAAATATAATCAATTGGTTAAAAAATAACAATCTTAAAATTAATTTAGAAAAGACAAATATAATGCACTTTTCACAAAGAAAACCTGTCCTTAATTCTGACATTGAGATTCAAGGAGTAACTGTCAATGGAACAAATACTGCTCGGTTCTTAGGAGTTCACATTGATAGTAATATGACATGGGAGTCCCATTCTATAGAGGTTTGTAAAAAATTATGTAAGTACTCATATGCACTGTACATGTTGTCTAGATCTGTGGATCAAAAAACATTGCTGATGGCATATCACGGCTTTGTTGTTGCTACATTACGATTTGGGATTATTTTTTGGGGCAATTCTTCTTACAGAGAAATTATATTTAAGGCTCAAAAGAAATGCGTTCGAGCAATTTGTGGACTGAAACCTATAGAAAGCTGCCAACCTTATTTCAAGTCTTTAGGATTGTTAACTTTTCCCAGCCTCTATGTTCTCGAATGCTGTGTGTTTGTCAAATGTAATCCTGATTTGTTTGAGGTGGTAAAATCTGCAAAAGAGTGTAAAACAGCAATGATGAATAAGAGTGTAGTCATGATGGCTCCACGTTTATATAATAAGTTGCCGGATAATGTGACAAACTTGAACAATACTAAGTTTAAAACTGTGTTGACCAAACTATTAATTGACAAATGCTATTATGACATTAGGGATTTTTATAATGATAATTTTAATAATGATATTGACATGATAATGAATAATTTCAATAAATAATTTTTGGATTTTAATTTATAAATAATCATTTACTTAGGTACTCAGTTGGTCCGGCTTTTTAATTTTTAATTTTTGATATTTAATTTGTATAATTTCTTAATAATAATAGAATTGTAATCTGTTTTATACTTCATATACCGAAAATGGTGAAACATAGATAGCACTATAAACATTGTTTAATGTATAAGTATTAACATCATTAATGTACCTATGTTTATGAATAAATGAATTCTATTCTATTCTATTCTATTCTGCGCAGCTTTATTTATTCTTATTTGGTTTTGGCTACCCATTCCAGTACCCCTAGCACGAATATTTATGAAGAAAAAAAAACGCGCATAAGAGTACTTGATGGATTAATTATCTTGGAAAAATTAATTTCGCGTTTTTAGCGGTAGACGGCACTGTAATGACTGTACTTTCCCACACAAAATTTCTCTATCGAATGTTTTTTACGCGCGTTATTTTTTTCGATTGCTGTTCATGCTACGTATACCTATATACTGAAGAAAGTGCTGTAAATTGTTGCATCTATTAATGGAACCAGAGAGTGTGCACGCGCATCGTACTCCACTGAACACCTACAATGATCTAGTGATGTCATCGGACGTGTTGAGATGCACCAAGGTAACATTGTCAATATAATTAGATAAGTTTTATTCGCCTTTGTGTTAAGGATAAATAATGAGCTAATCTTTATTTCAGCTGTATGACTGAAAAACCAAATGTTTTACAGATATTGGAGTACCTACCTCACTATTTACCTAATATTAATTTAATATTACTCCCTCATTCACACACACACACACACACACACACACACGTACACACACATATAATGAGCTATTATTATTAAGACTACCTATACTATTATTAATTTAATATACTTAGGTGATCCGCGGGTGAGGACCTGGAGACCTGAAATACAGGGTCGCCCTAGTTTGGGCTCCAGATCACACACTCGAAGCACTCTGTGATGTAATATGCTGCTTTGTTGTTATTTGTGTGTGATGAAATAAATGTCTTTTTTTTATCGATTTTTTTAATATAATACCTACCCAAAGATGTGGAGTAATAATGGTCGAAGTTGTATTAAAACTATCATAAATATTAAATTTAAACTAAAAACAAAACCTACCTAAATATATTGTATTCTTTCCTCTGGTGTAAAAAATAAACACAATACAAAACTCAGGAACATGTTGTTAAAGAACATAATGCATTCTTATTTAAGAATTGCAGTTTAGTGCTTAAAATTCGATCTGTGTATCAGATGCAAGTACCTATGTACTTACCTACCTAGCAACCATTTTTCAGGTTGGTATAATACTTATTTACAAGTTGAACAGTATTACGCACCAAGACAATAAGACAAAAACACAAGGAAGAGGAATAGATATGTGCAGTACCTACCAACATCGAATTTTAATTCACAAGGAACCAACTATCGATTCTAGTCAGGCACAGTATAAATTGATCCTTACGTTCTACGCAATAAGAGCATGTTTGATAATTATTCATAAGGGTGATGACGTGCGGGCGTGTTTCTTTCTACTGTTGGTGTATTCATGAAAGAATTAACAGTTGTGAAGAATGAATCGATATTAAAGTATTGCAGCGAGCAGCTATGGACGCTTACGCAAACTACAATGCGGTTAAATTGTCAATAGACAGTGGTCCTCTGCAACTTCACTCGAGAATGTACTGCAAAGAAAAAAATTACAGATGCAGTCCGCAAGCGCTCTGAAGTTAGCCACTTCTGGGGCCTAATCGCGCTAATTTTCAACGATAAATTAGCGATCAATTATATTAATAATCTTAATATAAAAATAGCATTGTGAATGCATAAAATCTAGAAGTTTAAAAGATAAAACCAAAGCTAAATCTACCGTTTCAGTTTCGTTTACAGAAAAATACTCGATTTAAGTAATTTTGTTAAAATTGTTGAATACTCTGCCTAAGGGGTTTAGGATTACAATCTGTGACAACTTATGTGAAAATTATGAATTAGGGTATACTAAGGTATATACTGAAATAATGAAAAAAGCTTAAGAAATGTTAAGCTAATTTAAATTTCTAAATAGTTGTTGTCTATTTTTGAGCTAGCAACTATCGTACTGTTTTATATTGATCCATATTTTAACAAAAGTAAACGTACAAAATATTAACCAATGTTTTGAATGCTTAGCCAATATCGACTTTATTTGTTTGTATTAAAATATTAAAGCAGTAGTGCCTTAAATAGCAACAATGTTCTAACAATTACTTCATTGTTGATATTTCGCCGTTGAAAAAGACATTGGGCACGTTTTGTATTCGTCACTTGAATAGATTATATTTTTAACTACCTGCTGTAAGCGATAACTAAAAGAAAATTGTATTCAGTTTTTCAATACCATTAAAATAAAATAACTAAACGACGCATTCAAAATACTAACTAGACAGGTATTACGTTAACTTAGTGAAATTAATAAATTGGTTGGAGTTGAAGCTGTCTTATAAGCAAAAGTTTTGCGTGTGCTGTTAAGCCTGCTCTTCCTTAAGGCACAGTCTTATGGTAACAATATTATGTTGATATGTATTTACCATCACCATTAACATCATCATATTTTTAAGCTAGAGCACAGGCATAGCACTGGCCTTCCCTATAGGTGGGTAAGATGGACAAAACCCACTAAGCAGACTCGACGCGGATCGGTGATTTGATAGTCAGATGGTCCGGAAGGTGATGAACGACTGCTAATGCAGCTGATATTCCGAAGCACGATATCAATAAATTTTTGGTCACCCATCCCATGACCGACCCTCGTGAAGTGAACTGAGCCATCGTGCTTCTCTTTTTAAGTTGTAAGTTGGCTCAGTTGTGTGGGCACTATCTTGGTATACCTAACCTAGCTTCATTTTACTGTAAAATGAATTACCATAGCGAATGAATAAAAAAGGTTTATAATTAAATTGACTCAGTAGTTAATGAAATTGCTTATTTCGATCAGCTCTCTAACCGTCGCTCATTATCGTCTGATCCATTGACATTGGCTACACAAAAACAAGATTGACCTTCATGCATGAAGGGACGTCACCTGACCGCTTCAGCTGGCCATCGAATATACTGATTGATAGGTAAACAAATTATAATATTGTTATGACTTACCTACAAGAAGTTCGAAAACTCACAGCGTGAAGATAAAATAAAGCTAAAAAATAAAATGTGGAGCATGATCTGCTGCGGAGCTCTACTTGATGTAGTATAAGCTACATAGACCCGTCACCTAACACAAGAAAAAGGAAAATAGGTGCAATATAATCGTACGTACGTACATACTATAAGACACAAGTACAAGTATACAAATACATATTCGATTTAGATTTTTGTGCAGCAAAAATAGTTAAGTTTTAATGCGGCTGTGTACATACACACACCTTTATATACCTTTATACACCTTTAGGTAAGTACATTTTAAATAATACACAACACTCCCGCCCCCTCACTACCGCGCCACCCCTCCCCCTCACCCTGAAGAGTGTCCCGTTTTCAGGTTTTCTCAATTTTCAGGAAAATAAACAAATAAATGATTGTGATAAGCGATAAGTTTACGAGGATAAAATGTAGGTTTAAAAAATAGTAGATTGTTATACAATACGCTAAAATGACCCATTGCATACGAGGTAGTTTAATTCCCGAGCTTTAGCGAGGGAATAAATAGAAACCGAGTTACAATGGGTTTTAGCGTCGTGTGTTACACTATACTTTTCACTACGATTGCGAGAAAATAAAATACAATATAAATAAACTTTTTTATAACTGTTTAGATGTACATTACATAAGTTACTGGATTCCCCTTTTAAGCTCAAATGCATGTGTCAGGGGGCACCGCTCTTCCTTAACAATGAAATCTTTAGGATAAACAGTTTACACTAATGATACTTAATTAATGTAAGTAGATAAATCTTTAAACATATTAAACAATCCAGAGCATGCGTGTGTGTGTGTGTATGTGTGTGTGTGTGTGTGTGTGTATGTGTGTGAGTGTGTGCGTGTGTTTGTGTGGGAAAAATAATATATTATAATATTAAATAGTATACCTACCTACTTCCGTAAACGAATCCACTCGTTTTTCTATCCTCCACTTCATAAACTTTTTGTACAATATTTTGCGTCTTGTATAACAATCTACTATTTCGTTTTAGTAGGCTCATTGGTAATAGACAAACATTAAAAAAGAAAAAACTTTATCCTCTAGGGGTTATTTTGCTATTTTATCTCGGCTCTTGTACGTTACAATGACGGACTTTTTGAGCAAGAGGAGTGAAAAATAATGTTTAGGTACTTTGATGGTGTATACCGTAATTGCAGGTTTTGGTTTTTATTTTAATTTTAATTGAGATCACATCTTGAATTTAATATTGAAAATGTTATCTTCTCGTATTTTCGCAAGACGATACTTCCAATACGGAAGTTCGTTCCACGTTGAACAGTAAGGACAGTAACAGTTAATTAATGGAGTTCCCTTGACAACCATGAACAACTACTTATTTAATTGAGATACCATAATCACCATCGCGTCCTCTCCTTTTTCCGGTATTGGCTATTCTTTCATCAAGTTTATTTCATCAATTAAAATACCTAGTGATGGTGTTAATAATTTTGAAAGAATAGCTGAAAATAATGCTGTTTATAGTCTTTAGACGCATAAAATCAAAGCCAAATAAGCTTTATTCAAATAAACTTAATTATTAAGTACTTTTGAATCGTCTATATTTTCCTACCACCCGTTCCAGACTTTTTTAACTGACAATAAGAACGGGCGCAAGAAACTTATCAGCTGTAACAGCCAAGTAACGATATTTACAAACTTGAATATATCATAATACCACATAGGTACATGTACGCAAAAAACCAACTCGAGATTTTGAAGTTCTTTTTATCCACTATGCTTTATGCATTTACCTGATACAAAATATGTATCATCAATCACAACAAACAAAGAAATGTTTGTTACATAAATTGTAAAAAATATATGAAAACCTTACTACAGTTTTGTTTTTGTTTTATTGCTCATAATTTTGAATTGATAAATCTACCAATAATAGCGTAGGTACATTTTGTATTGCATAATACCTATTTGGTAAAGTAATAAATTGCGCAAGTATGGCTAATAAAAACGTTCTCGGTTTGTAGGTTTGTTTGTATTGGCAGGCGTACCTTCTTCGTAAAGCTAATACGAAGGTTAGCCTCACCATTGTGGTACCTAACATTATTTTAATTCACTACAAACAATCGAACTAATCAGCATTCGGCAGGCTAGTACATCGCCATCGCCATATTATAGAATAGTGCAGTAACATAATTTTCAATACAGTTGCTCGAAAATGTAAGTTTACGATGACAGTCGAGCGTGCGGAAAGTTGATTTTACCGCACGCCGTGCGTTTTTGTTTACGGAGTAGTACAGCGTGGGGAAAGTTGATTTTACCGCACGCCGGCGCCGTGCGTTTTTGTTTACGAACGTTTTTTTTAATTTCTACTAGCTTCCGCCCGCGACTTCATCCGCGTGGACAGTAGAAAAATATTGCAACCAGTTTAAAATGACCCCTTTAGTGTATGAAAGCTAGTACTACGGAGAGTTCAAGCTGTTTCACTGGTTCCACCCACCTGAATTTGATGAAACATAGCTTAGATTTTAAGTTGGACCTCAATCTACTAAATTGTGAAAAATCCATCAAAATTCGTTTAGCGGTTTTTGCGTAATTCGCGCACAAATATTTAGAATTTACAGTTTCATTATATGAATAAATTACAATTTCAGCACTACCTATAATGTTTTCTCGCAAATGTATTGAAAAACGTAGTATGGCACACGGTTGTTAAGGTTTTTTAAAACTCCTTACCAACCTTGTATCATAAACTACTATTGAACTGTCTGTAGGCGGGTGATAAACTGTAGTATTTCTGCCGTACTCAGAGAAGTCAATTAAGTTTAATGCTGTATCGTGTAGTCTTATACTATCACTATGGAAAAGAAAGAGATAGCTACAACTTTAATGAAGCATTAAACTTAATTGACGTCTCTGAGTACAATGCTAGGTAGTATTCGTTTTCTTATAATGTTGTCATTATGAACATTTGTTTATAGGTATTAAATTTCTTAGCACATAGTTAGGTATTTTAAAATTTATTATTAAAAGGTTTACTTATGATTAATCGCAAAAATTGTACCGACGTTATAACGAAAAACAATACACTCCTGTTTTGGGCAGTCGTGTAAATATTGTTAAGATATATTTACAAAAGACATTTAGATGGCCTTCCTTTGGGTGTTCCCCAAGAAATTATATAAGTAACTACCTACCTACTTTATTATCTCAAAACTCTTAGGTTATCGGCACCTAATAATTAATGTAACTCAATATTAATTCTTAAAGTTTTTAGAAAATGGGTGCGTTGCTTTAAATTAGGTATTATGTACTTAATTTTTTATGCAATACTATTAATTTACGTCTGTGAAACAAAAGTGTCTGTAAAAAAAGTTAACGAAATAAAAATAATTAAAGTACACGCCATAACGTAAATAGTAAAGTGGCACCCCTCATCTCAATTAATTTAATTAAGGGCTTAACTTTGAGGTATATGGAACCTTAACATTAGTAAATGAAACATTTTTTATTTGAAGTTCTCGTTTACATATTTCAGATTAATTAAACTACTTTGGTAAGTTTATTTTGTTGTTCAAGACGGGTGGCGTTTGAAATATAATATATTATCATGTAAATACTGTATAATTATGTAGGTACAAATGTGGTTAAGAGTTAAGTGGCTTACGTGCTTACTTTAACTAATAATGAGTTTCAAGGATATTGCTTAGTTGCGGAATAACCAATATTTCCGTATCATCTTTTTAAATAGAAAAACATTTACATACTGGTATTAATAAAACAATGTAAGGGAACAATAGGTTGTTGTGTAACAGTAACACAGGATTTGTGAAACATTTTGTTGAAAGTACCAGGTGTCAAATATTGAACTGCTTTTTGCATCCTCTCAAATTTGACTGGGCCTACAAACCAATAATCTATTAATAAACATTGTGCTAATTCAATTAGTGGTTTATCATTATCATGAATATTCACAAATCTGTGGACATGACAACTAGAGCTCAAAGACCTTGATTGAGTTTCTCTATCGAATCAAGGTCTCGGTAATCTTTATTATCGATCCATTTTAGAAATCTATTGAGCTTAGACCACGTACGGAGTCACAGCGGGGAATTATTCTCACTTTTGAAAGGACTCACTTACAAATTGAACCAAAAAACCTAATGAGGTTTGCAAAAATAAGGTGATTGAAATATTTAAAAAATATAACTTTATACTGAATGATTATTAATTATACATTATATCCATCGCTTAATCAACATAAATAGTTATATAGATTTTGTGGAAATATAATTCAAAGATAAAAAAGCAGATAACAGCATAAAAAATATCATTGAGGCAAATCATAAAATAAAAGTTATAAAGTTTTTGAATCCGGCTAAATGTGATACCTACTTATCTAAGAATAAATTATTTTAACTTTTTAATTTTAAATAAGTTTTATACATCCCTAGGGAGATCTTAACTTAGCTATGAAGCCTTTGAGTATTCGGCCGTAATCTTAGAGCATTCAATTGCCGTACTTACGGCCAAATACTCAAACGAATCTTAAAGTTAAGGCCACCTTAAATACATAAAAGTTGTCAGATTTGACAGAAACTCTATGAAACTGACAGCTTCCTTCAAGTTAAGGAGACCTTAACTTAAGATTTTAGCTAAGATGCCTTTGAGTATTCAGCCGTTAATACTGTAATTTCTATTTCTTGGTAAAAAAACATTTCTATTTCTTGGTAAAAAAACAACAGAGTTAAATTAATTAACATACTTTATAACGTTTTGATTGCGCGGAGTTTTTGGCGACCCTATTCTATTTTGATAACAAACACTTTCTTTGAGCTCTCGTAATTACTTTCTACGTTATCCTCCAAATGCAAGCAAAAAAAGCAGTAAGTGAAAACAAACTCGTATCCGGATTGACGGATCACAGAGTAAAAAACAAACTAGTTTTGAATTCGACAGATGACAAGCGAGCGATGTGATCTGCCACAGGCTACAATTAACACTATATCGAATAAGTGAAATTGATTTGTGAGATGACTGATATATTTGATGTCGATGTCGTTGAGCAAATTTTTGTTTTTACAATCAAGAAAACGATATCAATAAATCATAAAGTAGTAATATTATGTTTTGAACTAATTGGTTAAGTTAGTTAAGTGCAATTGCACTTTTTATTCCAAACATAGTGGCTCTATGAGCTGTAGATGTAGACCTCACGCTTGTGACATTCTTGAACATTTTTCAAAATGGCTGATTTTTTTTTTTATTTTCGAAAAACTAATTGGACTAAAAAAAAAAATTCTTGAACCGGGGGACTCCGGGTGCGGGTTCGAGTCCCGTCTGAGCAGCAGCTCAGTGCTTGTAACAACGGGTGAGTGGATTTTTTCTAGTACTTTTTCAATTATATTAAGTAACTTAAGTGTTTAAAATCTGTTATTTTGGTACATTGAAATGCTATGGGCTAGTTGGCGCCTGGCCACGGTTCACAGCGGTTTTTCGGGCGGTTGAAAAGGGCTAGCGCGGGACGGATCGAGCGAAACAATTTTTTTTAGACGAATTCACTAGCGGCAGGATTTCACTATGGACACCGAGGCATGTAATTTAATATGTTGAAGTATATAATCAAAAATGAATGGAAATGAAAAAAATGGGAAGCTTATCTGTTCGCCGGACTCTTATCTCTATAAAAATCATAATTTTACTTTTCATTAGTTAGGATTCGTTTTTGATATTTTTTTGTTGTTGATAGAATGAAGAATAATAATAATAAAATAAAGCTGGACTTATAATTTCAAAATAAACGACGTTGAATTCTTTTCTGAGGCAGCTTAATGTCTTGTGTGAACAAAGAACATACCTATTCAAATAATATATTACAATAACATTATGAAACAAATTAGCTTAGGTTGCTCATTGCATATAAGGCTGTGAATTGCAGCTCGAGCCGCAGGTGAGGGCGTAACTCAGCCGAGTGTGCAATAAGCAAGAGCTCACGAGTTTCATACGACGTATTTCAACACATTTGCGAGGAAAAAACAAAGTAATTTACCACACAGCAACAAATACGACAAAAACAAAATATGATAATTATGGGAAAAGGCGCGCAGGTTTTATTTTTGTTTTTTTTTTCACACGCCCAACGCAAGAATATTTGGCGAACAAAGGGGTGAGTGAGCATACAGCCTACTTCAAAATTATAATTTTAAGTGATAAAATGCAAATATTTTAATATTTTATAACAAAATATTGTGAATTATGAGTAATTTGATAATAATAAATATTTGTTTGACTTAATTAGGGACTTACACATTTATTTATTCCAAAAATGTATATGAATTTTCAGCAGCATAAAACCTCTTTGTTCTCACTAAAAAAATATGTATTACCCGGCTAAATTGGCAATGCTGTGTTTACTCACATAGAACTTGCAGTAAAGTACTAATTTAACTTTGTAGGGTTAATTCTATTACGTACTAGTGTTTTATATATTATTGCACGCGTTTGTTATAGCTCGGTTTATGGCCCTAAAAAAGATGTATTAGGGCTCACTTTACGAACAAGTGTGTGGAAAATTATATAAAATTCGTTTAACCATCTAATTTTGAATGCTTTCCGTTTTCGTGTCGGTATGTAATTAATAGACCAAGCGAGCGCGAAGTGTCTCCGTTTCAGCTTTCATTCTTTAGATAACTTCTTTGAAAAAACGCTAATTTCTTAATCCGAATAACATCACAAGAATAGTAAATAATTCTCAAATTACAAATCATTTTGGCATTACGTATGTATGGGAAGCTCACTGTTCACCGGACTCGTAATTTTTTTGTAAGTATTTATTCTGAAGAGAATTTCCAATGAAAAAAACATATTTTATGCGTACTTAAAGCAAATCAATGAGTAATTATGGTTAAGTAGGCGTTGATATGATAATATGGTGACAAAGTACAGTGAAAAATTCCTTTCTGCGTCATGTAGTCGGGCAGATTCGCTGCATGGTCTTGTTTTTTATTCCTGTTTATCGAGAAATCGATCCACTCGTAAACACAATAATAATTTGATTTGTTCTTGTATTTTTTTGTATAACAATATAACGTAAGTCTGGCTTCGCAAAAGAAACTGAAAACTTAAACCAATTAAAATCAAAATTGAACTTTTTTTTGTATCAAGAGCAAGCTCTGCTGCTACTGAATTATTAGTACGTGTGTTGTGTTGTGTGGTATTAATTTATTTATTTTTTTCTTGTTTCAGCGACAATTTATGTATATTCATATAATTATAATTGTTAAAGTAAATTGACATCGAATTGGTATCGCATCCCACGCCACGCATTATGACCGGACACAGATAAAATCATATAATAATCATCTACATTCATAATTACTTGTTTTTTTTATATCAATACATTATTTAATCATTGTATGGGTACTGTTGAATTTATATAAAAAAAAATTTTTTTGAGACAATCTCCACTCTTCGCACAATCCCGCGTGTAAAAATCAGTGGGACTAAATTGTCGAATCAAGTTATAAACAAATTACATCATGCAATGACAGACATTTTGTGTCCCACGCTTTACGACGTATGATGAGGTCACAACATAACTAATGGATTCCTTCCATGGTGCCAAAAAAATGGTGAACATTCCATCTGGTGACCAACCTGCCCTGCTATGTTACGTAAAATTATGGAGTGCGAAGCGAATGGCGAATGTCTGAAAAAAACAAATTGTCTGAATATTGTTATAGGTAGGAATAGTACCTACTTAATTATATAAAAAAATAATACATTTTACAGTCCCCGCAAGAATCGGAGCATTGAAAATGAACCCAAAAATTTACGAAAAACCAAAATCAAATCAAATGCAAAATCCTATTAAATATACTTTTAAAGTTACCTATTAGGACGACCTAGGTAGTACCTATTTAAACTGCCTCGACGCGGCCGAAATATTATTAACCGATTTTCAAAATTCCAACGAATGCACTTCTCGTCTGCTTCTGCATATTTTAACACTATTACCATGACAATCGGTCAATAATCATAGAAGCTACATCACTTTTCAAAACTCAAACGTGCACACGTGTCTTGACAAATTCCTCAACTTTTGGTACTATTCCCATCTCGATCCTCCCAAAATCCTCGGAGATATGGCTAAAAATACGTCTCAGGCGATTTGCATCTGATAACCATTTTCAATGGTAAAATGTTTCAGAATTTTCAGCTGCGTGAAAATTAAAATAAATGAAAATCATTCGTCTTCACAAATGTATGGAAGTAACAGCATTTATTACCTAAAGTTTTGACATTTTATGGCCGGTGGTGGCTAAGGTAAAATCTCCATTCTGCTGTTACTTCCGTTCTTAGAGCAACGCGGGTTGTACGGAAGCCGCGATGCTCTAAGCTTCCGTTATTTGTGAAGACGAAGTGACTTTAATTTTTTAAATTTTTTTCACGCAACCGAAAATTCTAAAACTTTTTTCTATTCTAATAAGGGAAGCTAATTTCCTTATTTCTTTATTTATACATTTGCACTACATGCGACTTAACTACTAGATCATATAGCAACTAATTATCGCATACACCTTGACAGGCATAGCAATGTAAAAGAGAGGGGCAGGTATTTTAATTCCTCTCTTCCTTCCCCTTCCTCCTCCTTATTCCTTACCTATACAAAATATTCAACCAAATAGTTTTTTTTTTCAGACATTCCCCATTCGTATCAAGGTTTACGACTCACCCCCCTTAATCCTCGTAATTCGACGTGAACAAGTTTAATAACCCAAATATGAATGAAAATCTCATAGCAATAAATACCAAACAGTATCTACTAATTACTGTATCGCAGAGCTCGTGAAGCTAGCCTTAAGAATCATCATAATCAGCCCAGCCATTAAATGTCCTCACAACTGGATCACAACCTTCCTATGGATGGATAAGAAGCATGGGCCATAACCCACGTGGGCCCAATGCCGGTGAGTATGAATAATAATAAATGGACCGGGCTTCGTCCCGAGAATTTCCAGCCGAGATACAATAACAATAATAATATTTTTCAGTATTTTTGTTCAACATTAGGTGAATATTTACGATGCACAAGAATAGAAACATTATTCAGTTTGTTATGTTTACTTTGACATACAGTTCAACAGTGTTTCTCGTCAGAAATAAGTATACAGTATTTCACACGGTGTGAAGTTAAATACCTATAATTTACCATGGGTACGCGAATGTTATCTTTGTTTAATTCGAATGTTATGAATGATGGCTGTTTGTGTTCACTAACTCGAAATAGATCTTTACGTAACTGTATGTGAGAAGAGCTTGAGAAGTTATGTATGGTCCATAGTGGAATGTGCAAATGGTCCTTCTTGCTAGTTGTATGAAATAGAAGTTTGTAAGTAAAACAAACGCAAAATGTGCAAAACCTGAAATGCAAAATGTCTTGAATAAACTAAAGTACAATAATGTTCCAAATATCTGGAAAGATATTTCAATTGAATGTCGAGGTAATTCCTCAAATCCTCACATTGGTGAAATAACGCTGGCTTGCAGCGTAAGAGTAGGATAATTATACTAGAAGAAATTCGACGATGTCACTAGTGACTCGGTAGCTCAGCGGTCAGAGCATTGGACCGGATATCCAAAGGTCGCGGGTTCGATTCCCGTCTGAGTATTGATCTGGTGCGAGTCGTATTTTTTCTAGTATATTATTTAGTATTGTACAATTATGTATTTAAAAGCATATTTACAAATTTCAGTTAGAATTTCAGTCTTTGATTCCATGCCAACAGTTTCATTTATATCAAAGATCTCAAAGATGTTTACTATGCTTTTGGATTGTTTTGTCTATTTGAAAAAAAATCGTTACGATTTTAATTCATAGTTTTAGAAACGGAGAATATCATCACAGGTTTCTGACACTTCATATATTTTTTTACCTTTAATTACTTTTTTTTTACTTTATATCAACTTTATTCATTAGGAATTCAGGAGACACCGATTGCTATTCCTAAGGAAGATTTGTAAACATAGAGTTAGCGTTCTTGAAATAAAGTGGTAAGTATACAATAACAACTCACTATGCATATAAGGAATAAATTATGATATTCCGTGAGCGTTGAATTTACACCTCCACATCAATACAACAGTGTTATTCTGTACGTTGATGCACAAAATATTTGCATAGGTATCGTCTTGTCCTTGCAATATCGAACAAGTTAGCTTATACGACTATTATAGTGACTCACGATTATGCTAACAACTTAACATCCTTGCGTCGCAGGGATAATTACAAGTGAAAACACTAAAGCACGATAAACACGTTTATTTAAAATCATACAATCACGTTCATCCAGCTGCCATACAATTTAGTTACAATAATATATAATACAATTTAAGATAAATAGGTATGCTGTAAAAACTACCCGATCGCAACAATTTTTAAATTACTTAGTACCTAATTAGAAATTATTTTTTGGACAATTTGTGTGCATCATTTTGTCCATTTTTATAAGAGTAAGAAGATAAGCAGAATTTTCACACCTTTGTTCGTATTTAAGTTGGCAGTTTAATTAGCTTTCTAACGAAGCAATAATTGATCGCTGGAATGGCACGGAGTAGTTTTTTATCGCTAATGCAACTTGTTTTGTCCTATGTACTCGTATAATGACGAACAATAATGAATATTGCAATGTACCTACTTGGTGTAAAAATACAGCTTGAAGAGAAATTTACAGTTAATTTGGGTTTTTAATTACATTAGGGACACACTTATATCAATAAATATTTTGCAGATGCACCTCAGTTAGATGTTGGAATGTTTATTGTTGAGCGAGGTGCGGCATTTGGCAACATATCCTTGACCTTTAGCTTGCACCGGGGAACACGAGACCCATCTTCAAGTCACAACGTAGCTTAAGGTGCACAAAGGTCAAATAGTTGCTCGTAACTACTAAATCTTATCCAAAAATATACAAAGCTATATCTACATGCGCATATCACTGGGAGGACCTAGAGGTCAAGGTAACTCAATATTTGGTAATGTTACGCGTCAGTCCGAGCGTGTATTATTAACTTTATTTTCAGGGTCAGGACCTCGACCTGACCGAGAAATATCGTGGAGACTAAGCAAGCAGGTGGGCGACGGCCAAGAGAAGCAGCGACGCGGCGACGGTCGGGGCCGCGCCCGCCCCAGGCAGCGCCGGGGGCTTCAATTCTTCCGCAAACACGTAACTCTTTGATCCTGTGTGCGACTTTAAGATTCTGTAGTTCACTTCGTTCAAGGAAACCTGGTTTTTCACAAAGTTGAAGAGTCTGTTGACGACGACGTACACGTTGCCGTGGTCGTCGAACGTGAAACGGTCAACCCACTGGATGTAGTTGGGGTCGCGGGCAATAGTACGTTGGCCAACGTGGAAATCGACCGTCGTATTCCATTCCGCAATAGTCGAGTTGCTTATTAGACCGAAGAAAAGCACACCTGCCGAGTCCATTTTCATGCCGTCCGTTTGTGATGCTTTAGTGCCAAGATCGACCACGTAGGAGCGGAGTGCCCCATCTGTATTTCCAACCGAATCGTTCTGCAACACTGAGGCGTTGATGGCGTACAAATGAAAACTTGAAAGCGGACAATAATAAATCGTTCGGTCAACTTTTCCATCAGCAGTAAAAAATTGGGGGCCTAGAGCAATACCATCAATGTTCACAGGAAGGTTGATACTTGTCCCATTAATGCGGAACGCTGACGCTTCAACCATAGATGACATTGATTTTGTATCTCGAACTTTCCAAGACTTTTTGTCACTGCGGCGGAACACTATGATACCTGGGTCGACGGCACTGTTGTCCGTGATGTAGGCGTAATCACCATCGCGATTATCTACGACGATGTCGTTCAAATATGTCGTGTTCAAACTCAAAATCTCTGCCGGGAATGGTATGCGTTCCATTTCGTGTTTCCCGGATTTGAGATCAATTAGAACTAATGAGGGCGGACACTTTGGATCGGGTTTCTGGGTGAGTGTTCCAACACGGCCATTGTCCAGGATCCACATGACTCCATTTCTGTCGATCTCGATGTTCTGTACGAACTGCAGCGCGGAGCAGTTCCCAACCGCATTGTCCTCCCAGCTAGGGAAGGGCTTCAATTTTGGTGCCGTGTCGCTCTGCTGCACCGGGATAGTCGCCAGCGTCACCGGTACACCGTCCAGCATCCTCGGAAGAGTCAGGAACAAATTTTCTCCGTAGAAATTTATTCCAGAGATTAGTACGTTTTGGGGTATGTATTGGTTCGTATTGAGGTAGGTCTCGCGATCTCCTGGCGAGGACCATTCGAAGTCTATGACGTTCCATTCGTAGATCACACGGAACTGTTCGCGTCTGGGGGCGGGCGGGCGCGCGGTTTGCGTGTCGTTTTGCGCGGCCGCGGCGGCGAGAGCGGCGAGGAACAGCAATGGGAGCATGGTGCGTGCGGCGCAGTCGGCGCGGCCGTTGTGACTGACGCGCAGGGGCAGCTCGCCGCCGGCTAGGAGAAGCTCCGCGCGTGACCACAACACTACGTCACTGAACCATACGCAAATAAAAAAACAATCGGACTCTGACTAATATGCACATTGTCGTGACCAAAGCCATCATCGTTTCATTTAAGAAAAATAAAATAAGTTAGCAGGTACGCTATAGAGATAGCATATCGGCCAGGCCAGACGTCGCAGAAGGGTGTCCGAAGGTCACAAATCTCACCCTAAGCCAGACTGAAGGGGCTGACAGTTAGACAAATTTATAACTTTTGTACATACACCATGAATTTAACTACTCGAATGTGTAACGAGGGTCCTTTAACAATAGATTTAAACTAAAAGGAATTTTGCAAAAGCTTTTTCGATACGACTTTGTATCACGTAAAAGCTCATTCGGTTTCAAGGGAAGATTTTTTCTACAATATTAGATTCGTTCCTACTATGTAAGTACCTTACTAAATAAAAACAAGTCACACGTAGAGTGCGATGACAGATAACAACTACAAATATTTATAATCGCATAGAAATCAACATTGATGGTGCAAGCGAGGTATACTTATCGCAAAATAATAACAATTTCAAAGCAAATATTAATAAATAAATATGAAAACAAATAACAAACATTCAACAGCAGTCAATTACCAAGACCTGAGTAAAACTCAAAATAAAACTGTAAATGATTGAGATATTTCCTATGAATTGTGAAAAATCTTTATATATTTCATAGTATGCTAACTAATTCGACGTTGTGGAAAATAATTAGTTAGATTACAACTTAAACTTCCCAGGCTTATTTGAGGTAATTTTAAATTTTGACGTCTCTATGAAATATACAGGGAGAAAAAAAAGTTGTTTAAAAAAACAAAAAACCGACTTCAAAAAACCTACCTCTAAAAAGCAGGAAATAATATTCGTAATGATAAAAATACGTCTATTGAAGTCGGGTGGGGCTGGAGTACAGATTCCTTTTTTTTATTTTAAAAGCCCCACCCGACTTCAATAGACGTATTTTTATTACTACGAATATTATTTCTTGCTTTTTAGAGGTAGGTTTTTTGAAGTCGGTTTTTTGTTTTTTTAAACTATTTTTTATTTTTTTATTTTTAGTGTAGGTACCTTGTAGGTAAGGTATATTATATATGTAGAAAAATCGACTCAGCCAAACGTAAGATAATCGCGGAGAAACATACTTAAATACAGGTTAAACTGAGAACCTCCTTTTTTAAGTCGGTTAAAAAACTACCCCTTAAGATATCCCTCTTCCAACAAAAAAATAATTATCTTATTCAGTTCATAAACAAAGAAGTAATACGACATTATCATCGAGGTAATTCACACAAAATCATACTATTTTCGTGCTTTTTTCAAGATTACTTGAAAAGTACTGAACCGATTTCCAAATTTCAAAAAATGGGACCAACTTGGGAGTTTACCTAATGTAGTATAAATAACGTTTGAATCATTTCAATCGGTCCAGCCGTCTTCGAGTAATCGGTGGACATACACAAAAAAAAAAAAAAAACAAATATACAGACGAACATAGAACCTCCTCCTTTTTTGGAAGTCGGTTAAAAAACAGCCCTTGACGAGTTTCTTGTCGGTTCTTCTCGTTACAAGATGTCCAAGCAGGGTTTGCGAACCGATGGCGTAGCTTCTATGACATTCACAAGTGCTTGTAACAGCCTAGACTCAACAAATTATTTGGAAATTAAAATTTTTGAATTTTGAATTATCTCTAAGCATTTGTTTTATTGTTTGAATGTATTTAAACAATTTTTTATTCGGTCCAGCCGTCTTCGAGTAATCGGTGGACATACACAAAAAAAAAACAAATATACAGACGAACATAGAACCTCCTCCTTTTTTGGAAGTCGGTTAAAAATACTAATGCAGGCAATATATCTCTGATCGCTATACTTATATCGATCGCGTGTCAATAATAGTAATTGATACTGATTCAACAATTACAGTGGAGAAATAATTTATCTAATGACGTAGTAACTATTTCATTGCAAATCGGAGCCTTTATTTACTTTATAAACAACAAACAACATTTATTATTCAATCATACAATGGAGAAGTTTCATGATGTTAAAACTGCTTTGTTTAAGGCCGGCCATGCACAGACGTAATCCCGTTACGGAATTCCGTACATACGTGATTCCGAACGCAGCTAATCCATACAAATCTATGGGCTACCACACACATGCGTGATTTTTCCGTACGGAATTTTCATACATTATCGAAATTCCGTTCGGAATTCCGTAACGGGATTCCGTCTGTGTGTGGCCGGCCTAACTTCATAAAATTAAAATAAGGCCTTAAATTAATATACTAATGAAAAAAAAAGAAATCCGTCAGTAAATGGCAGCGAAAGTTTCACGTCCTGTAACTTTTTAAATTTTAGAGATAATTTGATAATTCTTTCACAGTTATACGTATAATTTGGCCTTAATTTTAATAATAGTGAATAAAAAAAACTAGGAAACTTCTTCATCGTTCCGATGCTCGCTTTATTTAAATACTTATAACTAAGGTACCTATAAAAAAAACTAGTACCTAACTTACCTACAGTGGCGAAGGGTCCATACAAAGGTAACTAAGCCATTGGGAATGGTCTTACCTTTGAAATCCCTCTCCAAAAATTCACTATGCAAATGGTAACATTTATGTACAACGGCATACCTACCTTCGCCATAATTTTGTAATTTTGTATTAATTTTGTAGCAAGTATTTGTGATAGAAAAAATCTTATTTTACCTGAAACATGTGTGCTTGGACCAACTCTTTTACATAGTTCTTAGCATTTTACATACCTTTGTACTATTTTAAATAATTTGTTACGAAACCAAATTTATTATTTTTAAATTTGAGATTTTTGCATTCACAGTGCTATTTTTACACAATACTAACCAAATGTATTATGTAAGTAATTAAATAATATATCAATTCATTTTTTTAACTGTACCTTTATTTTTTATATTTTGTATTTGTAACTTTTTAAGCGATTTCAGGCTTGTTTCCACAAGAAACTTAGGTTATTAGGTGAACAGAAAATAAGCCTGTCGAATGCCCTGTTTAAAAACTCTATATCAAATTGTTATAATAATGCTTTCCTTCTTTAACTTAATATAAACAAATACTAACGAAGATTCTTAGATAAGAACAGCTTGGGCAGAAAATAAATAAGTAGGGCGGCAACATGAACAAAAGACGATTTCGCACAAAGTCATCTCGTCTCGGAAATAGGCATATTAGACGAATACCATAGATATAGTATATTACGAATACCGCTAGAGTTTTAGGTTTCAAAAATATTAAAGTTTGTTTTTTTTCGTGTATAGTTTCAGCACCATTAACTAAGACTAATACATGAATTTGTGTCATTTTGGGTGGATGCATAAGTGACAATTTAGGTTTTTGTCTTTTTTAACACTATCAATCGAAAAGAAAATTAAAGTTGAAAATTTTACTTTCATGATGATTACGAAGTCATAACCGATGTACATGAGCTTTTTGTGTCATCTTTGTCCACGGGAACACTGTTATTTAACTATTACCTAAAACGTTGCCTCAGTACCTCCAAAAGAATATTACAATTGATTAAATAAGTGTTAAATGTTTTAGATCAATGGTATCTATTGTACAAAATGTTTTGTGCCGAATTCATCAATGGCATTTTCAGCTTTTTTATTTTTTCTTTGCAACACCCTGTAAAAGGTGTTTACAGGGTCTACTATTATTATGGAGTAACGAAACATTATTCACAATTTGTGTCGTTTTTATCAATGGAATCTTATACAGTTGAAGTTAAAGTTACCGTTACCTACTATAAGTCAGTTTGCACTGGACGAAAATGACACAAATTAGGTTTGTACACTACTCAGGCTATCTTAAATACAATACCATTGAGTTTTTTTAACTTTAAATCAATTTTGTCAGTTTTGTGTTCAATTATTTATATCGACGACAAATAATCGAATTTCTAAAGATGCATCAGCTAGATGTGACACAAAACGCAAAAATAAACGTTTTATATGCAAGTCTATCGACAGACAAGATTTCATAACCTTTAGAATTTTTTAAGGTTATACCCTCAAAATAACGTATTGGTATCGGTCTATATGTGGTATGACAAGAGCGCAAATGGTGAAAATCTTTGTGCCGCCGCCTTTATTACGTCATAGATTCTACCCCCATTGATACCCCCTTTTTCTATTTTCGAGATGACTTTTGCAAAAACTTTTACTAACACATTTTTTTGTCGGTCACGCCATCTAGTGACGAATAGTTTAACTATTCAGAACTTCTAAAAATAGAAAGGAACTCCACAATTTTATTTTATGACATAATACCGGCTACTTTGTCAGAATTTTTAAGTTTATAGTACTGACAAATTATAATAATTAACCTCTCCCTTTTTTTTTGTTTTTAGTTTATTTGTTCATCCTTTTATTCGGTTGAAATCAGAGTCGATTACCTATTTAGTATAATAACATAATAGATCCATTCATGTTGATTAAAATATAGGTAGGCAGATACATAAGGTAGGTAAAAAATATTTACCATAAGTATTGTTTTAATGAAATAGGTAAAATATTATCGTCTCTACATTTAGCAGCTGCTGCTGCTCTACATTGTGTTGCTCCGCCATCTATCGGTGAATAGCTTAACTGCTGATTCGTTACTGTGCAGAAGCCTAAAGCCCTCATACAACAAGAGATGTCAGTATGTAACGTAGAGTTTGGTAGTAATTATGATTATGATTATTGTTGTCGGTCTATAGAGAAAAAATATATAATTATTGTAAAAAATATAAAAAAAGTGTCTTGCTTTTCTAATAAAAAAAAAATTCATTACTATTACTTTAATTATCTATTAAAATTTGAACTCTTCTCACAACTCCCGTATGGTCTAGTGGCTAGGATACCTGGCTTTCACCCAGGAGGCTCGGGTTCGATTCCCGGTACGGGAAAATTTCTTTTTGCAGTCCTTTTACATTTCTATAAAAATAAATGATCGAAGCGTTTTATTGACCAAGCGAACGCGAAGCCGAAGCGTATCTGTTTCAGCTTGAGCAAAGATGCATTCATGTCTGTCCGGCTATCAGGCTGTCCGGCTGTGCTAATTGCATTTCTCAACCGATTCTCGTGAAATTTTGTGAGCAGGGTCAATAATGAGTTTTTTGTCGATTCAGTTCTTCTAAAATTTTTCAAAATGGCGGAGCTAAGAGGGTTGAAAACGTAAAATAAATTATATTCAGCCCAAATGTTCAAAAATGTCACAAACTGAAGGTCTCTTACAGCTCACAGAGTCATGCACAAGTAAAAATTCTATTATCTAATTTGCAGAAAGGTTCTGGAGTGGAGAGACCTAAGACCGGTACCAGAAGCGTTGACCGCCAAAAAGCCAGATGTTCAGACGACATAGCCAGGGGAAAACTGATGAGAAAGGGACAGGACCGAAGGGGATGGCGTGGAAATGAGGAGGCCTACACTCAGCAGTGGGTGACTCAAGACTGAAAAAGAAGTAGACCACAGATAATACAACAGTAAATAAACGAGGCATACATACCTCACGCAGTAGATTATGAGCTCTCGGCAGTGTGGAGGGGGTATGCGCACAGTCATTTCTTATAACAAATTACTTCTGTGTATACCAAAGTACCCCTTATACATTTTCCGAGTGCTCATAATGCACCACGTGAGTTATCTACGTTTGTGGTAGCTACATTATTAATAGCTTTAAAGATAATCAAAGAACAGTAAAAATGTCAATTCTTGGATAAGCTTGTGGTAGGCCAAATATTTGCATTGTGTTATACATGTGGAAATCATAATATTTATGTTTTAAGCTCCCTGTTGTTACGTTTCTACACACTACAGTTGCAACGACCGCAACGACGTAAAAATAGAAAATGGTCGAACGAGCGATAAAGCGAACGATAATAGTGGCGAACTGCATTTTTGCTTGAAGTTGGTTCCTGTTTATTTGCAATGGTTTTTCACTTAATACATATTGCGTTTATTAGAGTTATTGTACACGGTAAAGGTAGGTAACACGAAATTCTCTATTTACATAGAAAACAACAATAAAAAAAAAAAAGAAAACACCAAAACCAAATCCCAAGACTGAATAAACATCTGTTGTTATGACAAGAGCAAATAGAAAAATTAAGGAAGGTAATATATTACATCTATTAGAAAAAAAAACAAAACAATTACGGATACTGATGAGCTTTTTTATATTATAATAGTAGTTTATTTTTATTTTATTTTCCGACGTTTCAAGACCTTTGTAACTATCGTGTGGTAAGGCTGTTTTAAGTCCCAAAACTTAACGGCCTTACCACAAAAAATCTTAAAACACTGTTTAGCTAAAACACTGTTTAAGTGTGATGCTGTCTCTTTCAAATAATATTGTCAAAAAAGTGACAGCATCACATTTATACAGTGTTTTAGCTAAATACTTGTTAAACAGTGTTTTGTGGAACTGCCGTAACGGTTTTGATATTTAGTGTCATTCATTAGTCATTTAATATGTCATTCAGATTCATCTTGTATCTTTTCTATGTACGTAACATACCTAATTAAAAACAGAAAACATTGAAGATAGTGTTGCGCATGGGAGTTGTTTTGGGGAGATGTGGGAAATGATTAAAAATAGTAGTTTAATAACGCCATGAAAGTCGGAACAAATGTTTTATTGTCAGCAATTAAGATGATTTTAACTGCGGATGCGAGGTTAAAAAGTTTTTGTTTTTGAATACTGAACAACAAAGATTTGATTTGTTCAAGTAAGTAGGTATTTATGATGTAAGCTTTATACGATAAAAACAATGTTTCAATAAGTAAATTAAGGTATGGCTTTTAGCTTTTTGATATTACTTTATTTTTGGCACAAACTATGCATTTAAGGCCTTAAGGTGGGTCAATCCGAGCGGGTCGATCCGTGTTGGAGTGAAGTCGAACGTAACTCTACCTACTCACTTTGGGCCACAGAGCACGGAATCGCGCCCCGATTCCGTGCTCTGTGCTTTGAGCACAGAATAGATAATAGTACTAGCGTCTTTGGGTTCAAATCAGTGCGCGTTCCAACGCGGCGGTTGCGTTGAGAACTTGCACCGAATTCTCAATTTTACATTGTGTTTATTACTTTTCTTCGCTTTCAAGTTAGTTAAAAAAATCTTTTCAAATAAGATTGAAGGTATTAACATCGCCGATTTTTATGGTTGGTTTAAACGAATGTTCTATTTCCGAGAAATTTTGCAAATAAGGCCAGAAACAGGGTCCACGGAATATTTTTTTACATCAAAGGTGGTAACATTTTTATAAATGCTTTCAATTAAATCTATTGTGTATTATTTCAAGTACATTATATATTTTTTCCATGATAGCTTCACGCGCGTAATCTTTCAATAACTTGAATTGAATATTGGGATTTGACCCACCTTAAGGCCTTAACTGGGATTATATTGGCTTAGCTGCTTTTGAGCAGATTTATGAGGCAAGCATCGTAAAATTTCATATTTATCTCATATAGAAATATGCTTTGAACACACTGTAGTTTTAGTTTATGAAATTACATCCATCACCCTATTTACTTAAAGGATGAAGCAATTCTATTGACTTTTTAAAACCAATTTTAACCAAAGCTAAAATAATGTTTATCAAAATAAACTAAAAAAAGTGATTTGGTATGGTATTAAAATTTTGATAGGTAACATCCATAAGAAATGCATTATTTAATTTAATTGAGCTGCCGAGAAGAGTAAGTAATTAATTTAACTATAACATTTGTGACCAACTTCAGAGGCTTGCGGTGCATTGCAATCTGTGCGCATCTTACATTCTCGCTAGAGTGAAGTTGCCGCGGATCACTATCCATTGTCAATTTAACCGCATTGTTCAGTGACATAGTGTGACAGAAAAAAACATTGATCAGAGACCTAATAGAAGTTCATATTGACTGACTGAACTGGAGTCAGATTTACATAAAACAAATTTATGGTCACGTTAATTAATTTATCAGTTATTGTTAGTTTAGTTAGTTTATCATATAATTTAAAGTGCTTAAACTTTTAACCACTTTTAACGCTTAAGATGCAATTCCCAAATAATTAATTAACATACACTCGTATTCACAATCATTACTATGAGGTCTCACAGTAACCGCGGACGTTCAGCGTCCCACGAACCAATCAAACGTACCTAATACGTAAAACAAACAAACAAACAATCACAAAGCTCTATTTTAACGCAGAATGTTCTGGTAGTCAAGGATTTATTGAGTATTGTTTATGAATACGGGTGATAATTTGAAAACATGACAAATTTTTACGTCACCATACAGTCGCGATACATGTGAATCCAACTTTATCAACAGGTAAAGAAAAATTTTTGTTCTGTAATCTGACTGCGATGATTCATCTTGAGGTGTATTGTGTTGTGACGTAGAATATATCACACAAAGATCATCGGAACTACTCCCACGTGTCTACTGTTATCCTTATTGTTTATTATTGATAGTCATTTCTTAGATTTGCGTGATCTATTATGATTATATGTATACTTAAATAGGGTTTTTCTTTGGACTTGTATAGTAACAAGAGGTATTTTTTCTTCTTCGAGAATTTCATTATTTTAAGGCCCATTTATTTAATCAATATTTATATAGAGTTCATTTAAATCCAGATGACTTTTGCTACATTTCTTGTTTAATTTATTATTACTTACCTACCTAGGTTCAAATCAAAATATTAGTTCAACTCATCATTGTGTCTATGTATGAATGACCCCATCTCTCATGTATGAGCTCGGTGGCGCGGCGCAGTGGTATAGCGCCTGGCCCAGTGATCGCGGAGGTAAAGCAACTTTTGCAAGGGTCGGTCACGGGATGGGTGACCAAAATTGTATTATCTCGAGCTCCTCCGTGCTTCGGAAGGCACGCGAAGCCGCTGCATTTGCAGTCGTTAACACCCACCAATCCGCATTGGGCCTGCGTGGTAGGTTATGGCCCATCCTCCTTATCCACCCATATATGGACGGCCTGGCCCCCTGAGCATTTAAATGCTTGATGGTTATGACCCCATCAATCAAATCACAAGTCGTTTACCTATTTATACAGATGAAAGCATTCACGTCAGACTGTCGCAACTTCTAAATATTTTACCATTGAAAACAAATCGCCTGAGACTTTTTTTTGCCCATGTATATATCCGAGGATTTTGGGAGGATCGAGATAGGAATAAAATCAAAAGTTGAGGAATTTATCGGGACACGTGTGAACGTTTGAATTTTGAAAATCTATCTACTGATAACTTTTTTTGAAATTATGCAAAATTCGGGTAAATTCGGGTTTTGGGGGTGTTTGTTTACTAAATTGTAAATATTTCGAAAAAAAACCGACTTAAAAAAAATGGGTCCTAGGGTATTAGTTTGGCTACAAAATGGCAATAAAATTTTGAAAATCGGTTAATATTGTGAACTGTAGGTAGGTGGTCCCTTTAGATTTGGAATTGTAGAAAAACGGGTGTTTCCGTTAATAACACGCCTTAGTAACAGAACTTGTTTATAGCATTGTATTATTATTTGTTGCTAGTTATTTTATCGAGGAGTTTGCAGTTACATTTTTTATAGTAGAATACTAATTTAATTCTATGTTGTATTGTGATACGTTCAATCACGGTCATGATACCTTTCAGATTTACCTACTCCTATTAGTTACATGGGTATTTGGTTAGGAATTTTGATTGCCTTAAAACATAATATCGACAGAGATTTTTTTCATCCATGAAAGTCAACAATAATTAACATACAAAATTCATGAAAAGTTAACTATACTAAGTTTTCTTTTAACACGATCTCGTTCCGTCGCACGTTAAGTTCAAACTTTTAGTTTTATTTCTTGATTTATTTATTTAATTCTTCATGCATATTGTTCATAGGCGGACTTAAAGCCTTAGGCGATTCGATTCGTTTCCATATCGATTATAGCACTGCCTAGAGGCTCCGAAAAAAACATATTACCAACAATTTTTATTTTTCTGTGATGTTCCTAACGGGTTTCCCCATTTCAGCAGCTTTTTAGGATAGGAAAAAGTCTTTAACCAACTTTTATGCAATAGTTTCGCTATACCGTATGTAATACACACGAGAGTTACAGATAGATTACTTTGTGCAGTAAGTAAGTAGGTACTAGATTTTTAATTTTTATTTTTTTTGTAATTACAAACAACTTTGTGTATGTTTTAGTGTAAGTATAACGTCTTATTTGTTTTATAAGCTTGTATCGCTTTTTGTAGGTCAGCGAGGACCTGCGAGGACCTGCAAATGACTTCCTACTGTTACTACGAGTGCTATTTGTTTTTTACTAGTTGTTGGTCTTCCTTAAGATTAATAAATAAATAAATAATAATAATAATAGATAAACGGTAAAAGTTCAAAAGTACACAAATTCTTTAGTTACAATGATGAATTTGGTACATTCTACTTTACCTAATTATAGCTACAGCTAGAGAATTTAGAACAAGGTTAATTAAATAGATTTAATTATGCACTCCCTCCCGTGACTAACGCTACCAGCAGACCGTTTCAGCGGTTGCCCTTAACTTTGACATTGTTTATAACTAAGTACCTACTTAATCACCTATTAGTCTATTTGAAAGATTAACGTCAAGAATATTAAATCTGATGTTAGATTGGACCACTTTATATATAAAATAAAGTTTATAAAAAAATTGAGATCTCTCTTCAATATGACGTAAGTATAAAGGTGTGTCATAAGTAGATGCTGGGATTCGCAGGTCAGGTTTTTTTGTGCCATTTCACGTTATGGTATACGTTTGGCGCTATCGTCAATCGATATATAGCCTGGGTACATCGAATTCGTTAGTTAGATAACAGTTCCATGAAACGTTCGGCGAGCCTTCCATCATCGTACCTTGTCGTATTTATTTTTTAAACGGCCGCGAATATACAAGTGTGGGATTTAGCATCGCTCAGCCAGTCACCGTTCAGACAACACACCGGCGACATTTGTGTTGCGTGCCGTGCGGCTATATTTCCCCGCGGCCAATTTAAAAACCACGCGTTCTAAATTCAAACTTCGTACACGTTTCCAGCCAATTTCAGTCGCCATCAAACGATATGCCTAAGAAAAAGTAAATTAGTTTAACAAGGAGTTTACCTATTTCGCGTGAAAACTTATTGGAATAGTGTTAAAGTGTGAAAACGCTGCATGCTTACAACGCGTGTAAAATTCTGTGATAACAAGTTGCTGTGAAACTTTTTTAAATTCGTGTCTTTTGACATTTGTATTTTAGAGACTCAGTTTCGTGAAATTATATTTCGCGAAACTAATAAATACGTGTTCTTTATGATAGGTCCATATATGAAGGTAAGTGTTTTTTATTGACTTAATAATGCGATTAAATTTGACAAACGACAGTGATTAGTGGCAACTTTACTCAAGAATGTATGGCAAAGAGTAAATTTTACAGATAATACATCATTTTGTTCCGCTCTGAAGTTGGTCACTTCCGTTGTACATAGTTAAATTTAATCGCATTGAACTGTGCTGTTCGATATTTCTTATCCTATTTTCAGACATTCAAATGTATTTTCTGTTCACTGAATTGTTTTACTTGTCAGTGTTGAGGTAGGTAGGTAGTACGTTTAATAAATAGAAGCTAAAGTACATTATCTAGGTTATCTACATTTGTGTAGTAAATTCTAGAAATCAAAACGTGCCTCCTATTCTTGTTTGCTTATTCACAATCTTGATATTATAAATGGCCAGTCAATTGCCTCTATAGGTTCTAATGAACGTTTGATTTATCGTTTAAACATTATCGCCTGTAAAAACCTTGTTTCAACCTTTTATAATGAATTTTCCCTACACCTCCAAAAGTCCTTCATTTTTCATTTGATTTGTAACAAAAAAGAATCCATTCGAAGGAGTTCTTTTTTATGACCAATAAATTAGAAGATTAGTAAATGATGTACCCTTTTAACTCATAATCATTAAGCTATGATGACTAACACTAAAACGTACAGCGTAGTAACCTGATCAAAGTGGGTTAATCATCACGTTTTTTCTACTAATTTTTGACCAAGTCTACGATATCATAGTCATTTACACCTGAAATGCACCTAATATAATGCAATAACAACACCAAAATTAATGTCTTCAAATAGATTTTTAGATGAATGAAACCAATACCGTCAAGTTACTTAACCATTATAAGTACGTCTAAATTATTAATATAAGTACGTTAAATGCATTAAAAGCACCGAATATCTTATCTCTTCATCGATTTTTAGATAAAACGAAAACCTGCGAGGTACCTAGGTACATAATCCTATAGCTAGGTACTTGAAAAACTGAATATAGGTGTGTTTAAGCTATTTATAACATCCTATCTCATAATAAAATTGTTATCGATATCAGAACTTTGATTCGGGAAAATTAAGACGAAAAAACTAATGACCTATTTCACAAAAGATATATTTCAGGCTTGATTTCGGGAGAGCGCTTATGCCATAAGCTTTCTTTCAGAAAGCGATGATTTTCTAAGCGTAGAGGATTGTAACAGAATTGTTTTTTCAGTTTACATTATTTTGAAACGTATTTTTCCGGGAAATTACTAATAATAGATGAATTGCCAACATGTTTATTCGCAAGCTGATATCGTTGGGGGTGGGTGGCTGATATGCTTGATAATGTTGGTACATAGGTATCTATTTAAAACATATAACTAAGTACAATATATTTTAGTAAGTATATTTATTTGCAACATATCTAAGCATCTAGATATACTTAATGTTTTTATATTTACAAAACAATAAGATCTAGCTTACTTATTTGACGGATTGCAGCTGTTATTTTTCTTTTCCTCAGGAGCAGTACTTTTTTCTGGATGAAGGTACCCTCCATGTCCTTTTCAGCCTCTGACAAAGTGTACCAAGGCAAAATTTTATGATGACCAGACGACTGTTTAATACGGGAAAGTGTAACAAACTTATACTTACGCATAAATAATGCATCTTTCTTTACATCTCTCATATTCGGTAAATAGGTCCTTATTACCCCCAAATGGGGCTTGTAGGTAACCAATTAGCGCTCTAAGGTAATAATGTAGCTAGAAAAGCCCTAGGGCGGTAAGTAATTAAAAAAATCCTGTATGTAAGTAAAAATCCGGTAAGCAATTAAAAAAAGCCCTAGGGCGGTAAGTAATTAAAAAAATCCAGCAAGTTGGCTGAAGGTTACATTGATACCCAAAAAACACCTGTCCCTAAAATTTGAAAATTGTTCTTTAAATTTCGCTATAAATTTTAACTAATAAAATGTTTTATTTTTGTAATGCCGGTTTTTTTCTACTTACCTCACCATCGAGATGTAAAGCAGAGTACCTTACAGCCCTTAGCTACTAATCTACTATTAAAATAAAATAAATAAATAAAAATCATCCATCTCAGACTAAATTACACCCATAGTTTTAGTTTACATGACATTTAAATTAAGTTAAATTTAACTTTAACTAAACTCAACAATTAGCATTTAAAAATTAATTTCTATATAAATTATATATTATCACATTAAAATGTTCGTCAAAGATATAAAAATAGTCATACACTGTCCTTATTATTTTATTCCGGGTTGCACTTGCACGTTTTTAACCTGCGGGACTTAATCGCGCTACTTCTAAACGATAAAAACCAAACCCGTCACTTTGTCATTTCCTTAAAATATTCGGTTAAACTGTAGAATTATTATTTAAATTGTCAAAGATAGGCATCCTAGGCTCCCTGGGCATACCTTTCCAAAATTTTAACAATACTAAAGTGAGTATTTTTCTGTAAACGAAACTGAAACGGTAACGATTTGACTTTGGCTTTATGGTTGAAAATTAGTGCGTTCGGGCAACTGTACAAACAGGCCATTACTTATACGATTTTTTTTATCTATTACATACATGATGAAACCAGTGAAAGAGTATTATGTCATTTAATTAAATGTTATATAAACTTTGTCAGTCAGGCACCAAGGGCGTGCTGAACTGCTGATAAAAGCACTTGGCAACTGTAACGTACCGCTTATTAATATTATCCTATCGTAAGGAAATAATAGTATTAGTATTTGAAATTTATTGCTACAAAGTATATGTACTTACATTAAATATATGTTATCCTTAAGAATTTAGTCACAGCAACTAGGTATAACACGGTGTTAATAATGGTTTTCCTATTACTATAATGTACTTATAATTCTAAAATTAATTTTAGGGTCTGACTGATCATAATCAAAAAGTAAGTTCTAAGTAGCTTACTTGACAGATGATTTGACAGTTTCTAGTTGTGATATGAAAAATATGCCAAATAATCTGCCAAGTAAGCAACTCAGAACTTAATCTTTGATTGCGAAATAATGTGACTATCTGCCGCTAACCATATTGCAAGTATATTTTATCATAGTCCATTTTATACTACGAATAGGTACTGTGGAGGAAAAAAGTGAAGGTTAGATACAAATGTAAGCAAACGTGTGTTAAAAATATTATTGTTTGCAGTAAAACATGTAACTTTATTATTTAAACAATATTAGTTATCTGAGAATTAATTATTATTCTAAGTCTGAAAACAAAAATATTGGAATCTTTGAGTAAGTGCCTATCATAATTTGAGTTTGTTTAAACATTTCATATCGTCTTTATTGTTTTATAAACATTTCCATGCTATTATATTTTCAATAGTATTTTTTATTTTTGTGTAGAGATAACCCTGAACTCTTGAGGTCACGTTATTCACCTACTACTTAATTTGTTTGATCTTATTACGAGTATTTTTAAAAGGCTAGTTGCTAGTGCCACAATATACTAATTAGTACCAATTATAGCGAATAATGATACATTTTCGTGAAAATGATTATCATTCATAGTTGTAATACATATAGATAATGAAATAGCTGATGATATTTTCAAATATTTTATACACGTTAATATAATTTTTAAGGGACTGTGTTTCTCGTTATGATGTCATTTTTGTTCTAAAAAAGTTTCCTTCCTCGATTTGTTAAGAGGTAAAGGTATACGTTAAATTAAATACACTTCGAAATACATAAAAATTCCAAATAGACGTACCTATGCCAATCATAAAACGAATCGGTCTATGTCCATTTTGGACGCCCGTTCTAAGAAGAGTTGGGCAACTAGACTACCCACAAAAAGTAGGACCATTGCTCCTACCATTGGTCACCATAACATTTTAAAAAAGGAGTCGTTCTTTCCTGGGTTCACTTTTTTAAATTTTCCTACACCCATAATATATTTTTTTCTCGTAGATTTCTCTCGTGGGACAAGGTTTCCAAAAAGAAAAAAATATTAATCCCTGCAAACATAAATAAAAAAATATTTAAAAACACGAATAATGGTGCTCTTCATCGTGTATTTCTTAATGTTTTCGCTTTAAAATGAAAGTGTCTTACTATTAATTTTACTCTCCCGAGTATATCAATAAATTCTAATGCTTGTTACAAGTTTTTACTGTTGATTTAATCCTGAAAATCCATTTTGTGCGGCTGCCAGTTGTTAAGGGATATTCCTTTGCTGTTGATATGTCATTTGTCATTTTATTTTACATCCGACAGCATCAATGTGACATATGACAGTAAAAAATAACTCCTCAAACAATTTAGGAACTTCTTGAAGATTAAGATATTTTGTGACTGTCTTCAGTATGTTTCCATTCAAAATATGTAATCAGTTGAAAAGGTGATTTGAATAAGCGGACTCGTGGTAGGGGATCGGAAACAAGTTTTTTGTAAAATGACTCATTACAGAATTATTAATAAAATTGAAAAGTTCAGTAACATGGTACCCGTTAAAACGTCTGGTCACTACGTACGCGGAGGTCCTGTTCTGTGAAATCATGTTTATTAATAAGTTAATGCGAAATTTACAACTTTATTGAGTAATTTTTTTCATTGTTATGACGCGCTAGAATTTTCCTCAAATTCGTTGTCTGAATATTAGTTAAAGATAAAAATTCAGAATATGTTTTTCATTTAATTGTAGGGCTACATTATTGTGCTAGCTTTCATGTCAAACAAGACGTACCATTGCTTTATAACTTATTTACAAAACATAACAATAAAGTTACATTTTCTTTACTGACGAGTTTTAATTACATTTTTGAAGGTTGACTTGAACTTTTTTGGAAGTGTGGGTGGATTATTACCTACAGGTTATAATATATATAACGATTATCATATGCAATGCAGAGATAGAAAATGACCATGATAAGTTAAATAATAGAACTGAACAGTGATAGTTAAAAAGTCTCGGTATAGCTCCTCGAAACTTTTTGCAAAACTTAATGCAGAGAAAGATGATTGCTATAATTACATACTGATTATACAAAGATTCCACTACGTACAGTTGTATAATGGCAAAGAAGAAAGTGTTGCGATTTTTTTGTGAAACCGAATGGCAGTAACACCCTGTCGCGTGTTTGTAGAAAGTAACCCACTGACAGAAATGTTATTAACTTTTTGTATGACATCGCGAATGTCTTCTGAAATTACCAAATTGTTTTTTTTTGTTTTGACATCAGCGCCACACCTTCATCGATTTCAAATGAGTTCTATTAATTTTGCACAGTAAATATTTTACTTGCTATTCATGCATATTTGTTACGTCACGTTGCTCTGCCACGAGTTATTTTATTTATTTAATTTTGTGAGACAGTCTCTTAGTTAAGTCCCTAATATTTATATTATAGTCAATTATCCGTCCGTACCATAAGGCATGATGTGGCCTTCAATAGAATTTTTCTTTCTCCATGTTATAATGTAATACCTACCTACTGTGTAAGACTCAATGTAATTTTCTCTGGCGGTTCTAATAAATAATAAAATAAATAAAATAAATTCTATTGAGAGGCAATTTTCGCTGCCAGACGAAATGAAGATTTTGAAATGCTAATTCTTTTGCTATTAAGAGTCATAAAAAAACATTACCATCCACCATCAAAGTCAGGCAATAATAACAGCTCAATGAAATACGCCGTAATAGCGGTATAAAATTTGATTTACAGTTCTTGATGTGAATACTACAGAAAAATATTAGTGTACGCGAAGAAGCTCCTATCATTATACTAACATTGTTTGTGTAAATGAAAATCAGTTTATTCTTTTTAACAATATGCTAATAATAGAAAAAAGGAAAATTGGAAATCTTCTTTTATTTGTATGGACTTTACAGTACAAAGGTGATATGTAGGTGGAACAAATTGAACCAAACAATTGAATTGCCAATGGTCTGTGGAACCGTTACATTTCATCACACATTTCCAATAATGTTCGTTTGTTGAGAAGTATCACAATGGTTTTTATCACATTGCCGATAACGTTATTAGTTTGTTTAATATTTGTTAATATTGAATTTTTAGATTTTAGCATTTACAGTGCAATTTTTATATATTAAGTAACTTAATACTATTTGTTAATTGCATTAATTTATTCTAGTAATAATGTTTATGGTGTTACAGTATTTAATTTAAAAAAGTAGCTTATTTTGATTTCTGATGTGTCACACTATTTTAATTCTCTCGAAAATCCTAAAAGTAAAATTGAAATTGTGTGAAAGTCTTTGAACTGTCATTCAAAATGCTTTGTAAATAAAAATTCGCAATATCACTGGTTAAAAATGAGCACCTATAGTGATGACATAATAGTAGGGTATTATGGCTCAGAATAATGATGATAATCGTAAAATCAACTGAACAGAACGGGGGGCCTACTATCACATAAAAATAATCACTATAATCGTTCAACGTTCGTCCCACTCCGTGTCACTATTAACTCATGAATAAAGTTCAAAATCATTTAAATTGGACGACGAACATCGTTTAATTATCGCAATTCTTTTTTTCAATAGGCCCTCGGTTGTCGAGCCCATAGAAATCACCACCACGTGATATAAACAGTAGCTCTACCATGTGTTGATGCAAACTTTTTTCGCTACCGAAAACTATCGGATATACTGCTCACAGTCAATGCGAGTGAAAGAGAGAAACCGATAGTTTACGGTAGCGAAAACAGTTTGCATCAACTCATGGTAGGGCCACAGTTATAGGAATGTATAAACAATAGCTTGACGTAGGTTAATCATTAGTTAAAGTACCTACCTACTGTTTATCGAAGGTCGCTAATTATTTTAACTCAAAAAATAAGGAAACCGTTAAAAATTGACACCAATTTCTGGTAATTATTTATGCCAAACTGTGACGGTTCAATGTTTCTTTGAGCTATTCTTTCTACGACAAGGTTAAAATATCCTCTTTATTAAGTTAAAATATCATCTATTTATTTTGAAGTCTTACTTTTCTATACAATAACTATGCAATAAAAGGTTAAAAAAATTCTTTCTTTTCAATTTTATTTTCGACTTCAAAAGATAGCTATAAATCAAACGATATTTATGTACAGATCGTTACAGTTATCAATGATATACCAATAGCTCTACTCATGACCAATATTATAGACAGACCAATTTATAACTCGTTTATTACCTACCTACTCCAGATTGACGACTGGTAAACAAGGTCTTTTGGAGAATTGTTTTTATTTTCTGATTAAATGATTTTATTACTAGACTTAATGCTAATGCGTTTACACGAGCTAAGTGATTAGTGCATAACAGCTATATACTTTATATGTAAACATGTTAATTCAGTGTTAGTTTTACTAACAGAAGAAGTGAAAGATGAGAGTGAGAGTGAGAGAAAAGATTAAGCAACAAATCGTTTGCCTTTTCTATTATTTCCCTTTTACACGACAGGTAGGATTGATTACGTTGCCTTTACTATAATGTACGTTGGTATACGTATATAATTGTACCGTGTATACATACATACAGTTTTCGTTCTACCGGATGTCTTGTTACTTTACTGCCAGTACAAAGTGAAAATATGTTGTACTTTCTCACCTGTCACTCGTTAAATAAGTAATTCTGCAACTACACACAACATGAGTATTCGAGGTCTCCACTAGCTATATATAATTGTCTGTCACCAAACCACCGAATGAATAATAAGTGATAAAGAAGAAAATTTTTGGCAATTTATGGCCGTCGATGCAAATAAGGTAGAGTTTTGTAGCCTTGTTCTTGTCTTCTAGTCTTGTCTATTCTATATTACTGTGATTCAATTAAAAATTACGTTCATACCTTGTGACTGTTATAGCTATGCAATGACATTTTATTGAACTAGAGTCTAGACTGACTAATTTGACTAACATTAATAGTCACATATCGCTCAGTAACATAGTAATTAATGTAAAAACCGGTTGCTCTTATTTACTGTTTCAATACATAATAATGTAACAAACAACAATAATTCTGATGTCAACGATTTTACTACATTTATTTTTATTACTCCAAAACCAAGTCAATATTTAAAAAAGCTCATGTAATAATCTTCTAAATTGTGTCTAATATTTTTTGAATAACTCTTCTAAAGTTTCAAAATCCATAAGTTTTAAATGGATTTTAAAACTTACAGAAAGAATGAGAACTGTTAAAGAGTTATTCAAAAAATATTAAAGACAATTTAAGAGATTATTACATGAGCTTTTTTTAAATATTGACTTGGTTTAGGAGTAATAAAAATAAATGTAGTGGCGGCGCTAGTGTTTCACTACCTACAGCGCCTTAAGTTATTTAAAAAGTGTCGTTAGGTACATTGTTTAGCTAGTCAAGTACCTACTCGTAACATTCTTAAGTGCTATAAATACGGATCTGTTCAAGTAAAACATTGGCTGTTTCAAAAGTTTTTAGCCATAAGTATAGTTTTTTTTAATTATCTTTATTAGGCGGCTAATTTCATTAAAAATCTCCTTGGAGAAAATCACTGACCATTCATGCATGGTTTTTCTTTCATATTTTTTTAAAGTTAATTAGTAGTTGCACTTCTTTCTTTTGCATAAATTGACGTCTCTCGGGAAGCTTATCTCTCATAATATGCGGAAAAATTATCACCACAGAAGAGGCCGTCGAAGAATTCAAGGTAAGGGCAAGGGCAAGTTTTGACCTTCCGCAAGATGCGTTTTTTAAATCATTTGAAAGCTGGTGCAAACGAATGCATTATTGCATATAGGCAGAAAGGAACTATTTCAAAAAGCTGTAAACATTTTTTTTCTGATACTTATTATTTTTCGTTTCACTTAAAACTTTTGGAACAGCCTCGTACCTACATCATAAAATAATAAATATTTTTTGGGAAATGGAAAGGAATTTCTATGAAAATAGTTTAGATTAATAGGCGCTTAACCAGTACATTACACGTGAAACCGGCCTGAACTGAAAAAAGCGATTATAACTATATTATAACTAAAAGTACCTACTTTATGACATTAATTATTATTTTTTAGCTTTCTCAGCTGTTTCCACAACACTGACAGGTGATCCCATAGCTACTGCTATCAGTCTCACATTCGTGTTGAAATATGATATACGTACTTACATGTTACCAAGCAACACGTTATTGTCATTTTTCTTTTACTATGGATGGTATTGCTTACGCATTATTAGTACAGTTGCTATGGAAGGAATTGCTGTAATTTGTTCAAAGTCATAAACAAAGTACTTTAGTTTTTAATTTTTAATTACACTTGAACACAAATGATCGAATCTTAAAATCTTATGATAGAAATTATTAATAAAGACGAGGAGATGATTTTTAATTTGTTTCTTCAGTAGCAGATCAAAATGTTATTAAAAAAAGGAAGTTACTTACCGCTTTGAAATTAACGTTTAAAATTATATATTATATAACTAGCGACCGCCCACGATTTCGTCAGCGTAGAATTTTATTTTGATATCCCTCAGGAACACTACTTTTTTTCTGGATGAAAGGTACCCTATGTCCTTCTCTGAACCCTTGAGAACGTGTATGCAAAATTTCATGATGATCGGTTCAGTAGTTAAGACGTGAAGGCGTAACAAACAAACAAACAAACGGACTTTCGCATATAATATTAGTAAGGAAGTAAGGATAATGTAAATAAATAAATGCTAGATGAATATCAAATAATTGAAAGAGATGTAAGTTTAAAAACATCCAGTCTAAAATCCATATTTTTGCGTTAGTGGGAAAGATTAACGCACTTTATCAAGGTTTATTTTTAAATGATGAACCTATAGTCATCGTCCTTTTACATTTTACGTAGAACGGAACGAAGACGGTCAGAGGTTCAATACCCCGCCGCGGACGAGTTCCCAATGTCTTTGTTTTCATTACTGCGAAACATGTAATTAATATGGATTATAGAAATTGATTTATATATGTTTTGTATGAATGCAACATCGATAAAAAGATACGAAAAATGATTAAAGAGTTTCAATAACTTTAAACTCTTTGTTTGGACAACAGAAAGTAAAAAAAATAATCACGTTTTCAATATTTTTGTTTTGATTTGCAAAAAAGGTACCTATTTGAAAGTTAAATTATTTTTGAGACTGAAAATAAACGGGTTTTCACCGACAGATTTTATTACGCGCCTCGGTGAGATATGATGACGTTTTTACAAGCGTTTTTACTATGTTTATTCATACTCAAGTCAGTTGTTCAGTCTAGGCTGGTACAAACACTTGTGAATGTCAAAAAACTACGCTGCACTGACAAGAATCGGTAATAGACATACCTACATAATTTCCAAACATTCAGGTGTGCTTTGTATATTTTAATTTGATTTATTCCTATTTTAATTAAATAAATGTACTGATTCATTTCCCAATATTCACAATATTCAATCCACTATAAACATTATATTTAAGTAAAAAATATAGAGTTTTTTGTATTTTTTGTGAAACTTTAAGTACAATAATATTGTACTTAAAGTTTCCATTTTAAATAGTTATTATTTCTTATACATGTATATTATGCGTAAAGGAATCTGATTTTCATTAATCAGAATTTCACAGCGATATGTTTCCTTATCTTTTCCTCAATACTATTATTTGCTAGTTGGAAATTCATCAAACAACATAAAATTACAAAGGTATTATGACTTTATTTTATATTTTGCCTTGTTTAGTTATAAATATGCTTACTTATTAGATTTTGCTGGATAACATTATGGCTAGAACTTGAATTTGGGAATGTTTTCTAATCCTCTTAAGTTTGCATTGCTTTACATCTCTTCCCTGTTTTATAAGTTTTCTAATATCATTATTATTTATGAATTTTTGCCTAGGACCTCGGATTTTTAAATGAAAGTTTACCATGAAAGTGTACCTAGCGGACGACCAATGCCTTTAGACATTTTTTTGTCATTACTATGGATAAAATCCACTTGTAGTAAACAATAGACTCTTGTGGCAATCACGGCAAGGTCAGCGGTTATCATCACGTCTCGAAGCACGTCATCAGCGATAGTAATGGCGCAGGATCGTAGTTAGGGTCTTACTGAATGGAGGGGAAAATTGCTATAGAAAAAGTTAACAAAAAGTTTGACCTTACAAACTTTTTTGTGATTTAAGGTTATCAATATCATTAATCAGCCTTTTGTTTGTTAACAACTGTGAAAAAACAATTAATTTTTTCAAAAGAACAACTATTTTAAATGAGATAAAACTTGCCTGCTGAAACTTAATCTAAAATCTAGGACAGACCTAACTGAAGTTTAGTCTCATCAAAACTGTTTCATCTTTATTAGATGGATTGGACCTTGAAGGTCGAAGGCTACTATTATTCCCAATATTTAACAGGATATAAAAATCCAAACGGACAAAATAGACAAAAATCTATGAAAACTGAAGGTTTAGGTTTACGTAAAGTCAATATTTCTAGAATAAACGTGACATTACCGATTAAGCATCGTTGTCAAAAATAATTTGTCAAGATAATGCGTAGATTTCTTAACTTGCTGCAGAAATCCATTAATGGATTTCATATCAATTAGTTTTACTGCGTCTATGTTTAAGCAGTATACTGCAATATTATCAGTCGTATCAATGCATCTTTATCTCGTATAATATTGTAGTTTTAAGTGGGTAATTGGAACAACCGTCGCATGCCGGGGCAAAGATTAAAATCACGTTTCTGATGAATCTTCGCTTTATCTGTCTGAATCCGTATTATCTCACTTCCTGCTAAATAGAGCTTTAATATTATTAATTAATTAAAATTAAAATTCTGTTATTTAATCATGATTATCGTTCTTCGAATGGAAAATTTATATTTTAGTAAGTATGTAAAAGATTTTGCTTGTAAAATCCATTTTACGACCTCCGTGGTCGAGGGGCTTATACACCGATTTTGATGGTATCGCCAACTCAGGTCCCAAGTTCGATTCCAGGCTGGGTCAATTTAGAAAATGAACTTTTCTGTTTAAGGTACCTATATGGGTGTTTGTGCTACCGTCGTACTTTGACTATTTTTGGGTTTGAATTTTTACACAGTAATTTGTTTCATGTAAACTTTTAGATGCACACTTCACCCGCAAATTTAAAATCATTTGTTGGTTAACTTCCACCTCTAAGTAATGTTATCATTTGTTTTTCTCCGTCTGTTGATTCGTAGTATTCGGCTCTTGGTGCTTCTTGTTCTTGTTTTAAAACAAGTACCAAATATTTGAAACTTCGATATTGTTGATCGAAAATTTGTGGATTTCTATGGATAGGAGATAAGTAAATGAAACAATGGGGGATGTCTGTATTTAGCCGAAGTACGCGGAAGCTACCCAGACCGTATTTATTATTGTGATGCTCACACGTGAACGTTCGCAAAATAAGGTTATTTCCGTAGTTATGTGTAATTTCGCGGAGATAAATTGGACGTTGTCCCGCGTTCGTTCACCGCCATCTGGAGATAGTGTTCCATTCAGAAGTGGGTATTAATGAGGTCTTTTTTATTTGTACGCTTAGGTTTATGATAATATATTAAATATTTCTAGCGAAAAAGCTAATTTTAGGTTGAAAATATATCCTGCACCTACCTACATTAGTTACCCATATCTGAAGTAATACGAATAACAATCGAATTAGGTAAAGGGTTTGCATTTTTTTGTATGAAGCGTAGCATAGTCCTCGTCCAAATATTTTAAAACTCGCGTCGCACTGTGAAACTTGTATATTTCGATGCGGACACATACCTAGACAAACAAAAAAAATATGAAAATGGGTTCAAAACTAAGATGTCGCGTTTTAGAGATATTTGGATAAAAATATTGCATTTATGCATTTTTGCAATCTTTTTGTCCAAATATCTCTAATTTATAGTGAGACGCGAGTTTTAAAATTTTCGGTCGATGACTATCAATTTGTTAATAGAGCCCAACTACCTATATGAAGAGGCTTACAACCAACATTGATTAGTAATTGAATCAATTTGGCACTAGTCAAGTGCATTTACTCAGTGGTAAACCTTGAACACCTCTTCGCAGGTTCTAATAATGGTAAATTAAATATGAAACATTAAGTTCTGCCCGTGTTGTTTATAATTATAACACATTTGTCACGGCTCTTGGATAATCTTCTCAACATAACAGCACGAGCTTGCAACGATTATTTTCAAGTGCCTAGAAGTTTAGTCTATTCTATTGTCTTTGGTGAGGCGTTGTTCTAACGTGACCAATGCCATAGATTATGTTAGTCCCAGCCAGGCACGTTTCTAGCATCGATCTAGATCTGTAGTTATGTTAATATTGATGCATTTGCTGGTAATTACATCCTTGTGTCTCACTGATTCTTTTGTTAACGCCTGTAACGATTAATTCAGCACGAGTACATTTTATACCTTATAATCTGTTTATCACTTTGTGGAACAATACGTCTGTTTTAATTGTAGCTTTACATCAAGCAGTTCTCATGGTGGAACTTAGTTATATACCATCATCTCCTTTACATCATTGTTTTCATCCCAGTCTTTAGGGTCTGCGTTATCAGTATATTTATTTCTAATCAAATCTCAGGTTGCAATGTAGGTTAATAATTAATTACTTAAATAAGATAACTTCGTTCAAAATCCTGAAATAATGTCACCTAGACGAATATAAATAAATTAGCTACAACTTTTTATCGAATTTCTTTCTCACTTCACAAGAATTCAAATCGCTTTGTTGTTAATAATAAACTTTTTTGAAAAATGACGCTTAAAATGAAAAGTGGGCTTGTTGCAATGCACCCACAAGCTGGTCCACGAATCAGAGCACTCTGGAGCATTGACCCACATTTGCCAGCGGGACACTTGGCAGCCGAGATGATCTAAAATACGACGCCGATACCAAGATACCACTGTAACCGAGTAGAATCGGTTCCAATATAACGTTTCGCTAAATTAGAATTGTCTTCCGGCAACTGTATTCTTATAAACTTTTTTATCGACATTATAACCGTTAAAGAATTCACATTGCATTTATGCTATTCAAATTTCGAAATCGGTATTCATTAAAATTTAAAACAATCGACGATCGCTATTCCAAACCGTATTAAACGCAAGTTTATTTTAAATTCTGGCACCATAGTGGAGCATGGCGGACGTTGGTGTTGCATAACTCGGTACGAAGTTCTAAATACAACGTTTTGTGTCGAATTCGTCATCACTTTTCTATAAAATTGTGTCTAGTTTTTTTTTTTTAAGTTAAAATCGTTTAAAAGTAGCATAATATCCCAATGAAAGCGAAACGCATGTTGAAAAGAAAATTCTTGCCCTTAATGACATGATGAAGCAGAGATTGTAGGCCCGTACAGACAGTAAAAGTTGCTTACCAAATGAACAGATTTCAACATTCATATTATATGGTTTCGTTACGTTAATGCAAAATTCACATTAAGAGCATGTTTCACTTTCGCGAATATCACAGTTATCATTAGAAGCAATTAAAGTATAGTTAATGTAGCAACCGCATATATCCTGCCAATCGTCAGCAAATTATAATCCATAAAACATAACGTAACGACAATCGCCACCTAAACTTTTAGACAGCTAATCTGTATATTGCCTACATTATTAATTCATTATGTCATTTTATTGCTTAAGTTTTTCTTTACTTAGCTCTTTCAAACTGCACTTCGAATTTCTAAATGCAAATTTAAATTTTTATTCTCATCTCGATTTCGTTCTAATTGGTGGTTAGGCAAACCAAAGTCTGTTTATATAGTGATTAAATCCAACTAGATTTTTGTTTGGTATATTGCAGTGTGTTTTTATACTCCTTTCTCTTCAAACAATATAATACTATTTAATTACAAGCACACTTGAAAGCCCCGTCCAGTCTGCACTGAGAACTACTCCAACGAGGCTTTATAAAATCATCTTGAAATGTCTGTTTATACTTAGTGTAATTTAGTAATGAATATTAATTTCTATGAATCATAGTTGTAAGTAAAAGTTGAGTTTCTTTTGAAGAAATAAGACACGCTAAAGTGATTCACGAGATAAATAAACAGCACATACATTTTTAAGAAAACATATTTTTGTATTCATTATTTAGCGCTTGGTTGTTACGACTATTTATTTATGAATTTTATTTTCCTTTGTTACAGTGTCAACATTTCTACCCCAAACATTATGATTTACAAATGGATATTATGATAAGAGTGAAGTGTTGTCAAGAAACTAAAAATCCCAAGTGACGAAGTGCCCTGTAGGTGTCTGTAGTGCTACGATCCGTTGCTTTGCTCTTGCCTTTAGTGTTTTCCAAGATGTCTGACAAGACTTCGTCGTCGGTCGGCCCCAGAAGTTTTGAGACGATTTCGGAGGAAGATATCGCGTCGCCATGGGACGAACTGTTGGTGAAGGAGAAATCTGTTCCTACGATAATTAAGACGAACGCGTCCAGTTCGACGATCTGCAGAAGTGGGGAGGAGGTGTCGTCTCAACCGATGATTGATGATTTGGAGGCGAATAAGCTGACGCGGTCGAAGAGTCTGAACCAGCGGAGGAACAGTAGCGGGCTCTTCAGCTCCATCCCGAAGCAGCTGAGGCTGTCCCTCCGGGGCGTCCGCAGTGAACCTTCCAGCGTCAAAGGAATCCCAACGACCAGAAATGATAGCTCTTTCAACCTTCTTCTCCGGTGAGTCTTTAAGATTTTTCTCAGGATTATAATTCTCAAAACCATTTTCCCTACATTTGGGCATTTTTTCCCTTTTAACATGATCAAAACAGAAAAACCTCAAAAATAATAGCATTGCAAGGTCGCAAGACACATTATATAATTGTTAACTATAAATTGCATTTCGCCTACTTGTCTTTAAGTGAATCCTTTGAAGGTTTATGAGGAATGGAATAGAAGAGAAAGCTTTTAATGTTCGCGGTTGCACGTTTCAAGCTATGTCATCTATGAGAACATAGTGAATAGTTACTTTAACAGTATGAAATGCAATTCAACACGATGCTGTTTTAAACATAGTGCTGATTTATTCTTCTTCAATAACTATACGGTTTTTACTTGGGCTTGTTGTTGTTATGGATCGTTTATAAAAATATCGTTTTTCACTTGTGGGTTTCGATCAAATCCGGTTTGAGTTATATCTTTAATTATTACTTTATTTTCTTAATTTTTTTCATGGTAATGTAATAGATTTTGGTAGCGGTTAAAGTTGGCACGATAGTATTGCAAGTTTTAGGCGTTATGTGCATAACTTTGTTGTTAAACGAACCAACAGCACCTCCAACAACGGTTCGTTTTCCTAGTTTCTCTTCTTACTGAACTTCCACTATGTTTAGAAGCATTCCCATTGAGAGATAGAGGTCAAGAACAATTAATTATCGTATGGCTCAGTTCGCATTCGCTTTTATCACTTCGATGACTTTGAAAATTAATGGCACTTTGCATGCACTTTGAAAAATTATGTCTAGATTTTTTATAGCATTAGGGTAGCAAGCACTATATAATAATAATAAAACAGTTATATTTTTTAGTTAAATCAACAATCTTAACTTAAGTTATTATAAAAACTAAATTTATACTAAATACGGCTCAATTGATTAAAGCCATCGCTTAAATAGCATTCCAACCACATTTGACACAAGATTTGACTAGTTTTAAACATTAATTTTTATTAGTGATTTTAGTACTTAGTTACTAAAGTAACATTTAGTCTAGTGTTATTGAGAAATTCATATCTGTATCAATTATTATAGTAGGTACGTTTAAAATATCGCACATTTTAAGGCTCGGTTACGCTGGAACATATTATTATGTCTCCGTCTTTTTACCCGACTGCGGGTTATGTTTTTCGCGCGTATCTTGTAAGTATGTTTGTATGTAATATTCTTTATTACCTCATATCTTTCAAACGGCTGAACGGATTTCTATGATAAAGATATCGTTAGATTTGTCTTTTCAGCCCAAGTGTTCTTAAGAAGGTGGCGTTATAAAAAAAAACAACATGGCGGCTGTACGGTGCTATTATACGTAGTGAAAAAAAAATTTTTTTTTAGAATACTGCAATATGGGTGTCAAATTAAAGGGCTTATTATAAGGATTTCAAAAAGGTATATCATGACCGTAATATATAATAACTAAAAGGAGATAAATAATAAAATAAATTAAAAAAAAAAAAAAACCCGCCTGCATAAAAAGACAAGTCGACTGAAAAGATGGAAACAAGATTAAATAAATATTAAAGGCAACATGTCATAATAACATGCAGTCGGAGGCATATAATTCAATCATTCATAATGTCACTTTCTTTATGCATGCCTCCGATACGACTGCATGTTATTATGACATGTTGCCTTTAATATTTATTTAATCTTGTTTCCATCTTTTCAGTCGACTTGTCTTTTTATGCAGGCGGGTTTTTTCTTTACATGTAGAGTTAGGAAAATATCCTCACTTCTGCACTTTTTCGATGTTTTTCGTTGTTTTTTCATTATTATCATTATCACAATTATCTTTCTTGAATAAACGTAATGGAGCTACTTCACAGTACGTTAAGGTGTATTTTGATGTAGAATTCAATACGTTTCCGCTATTATTTACGCCAAAAATATGAACCCACGCAATACTTTTGATGATAAATATTCTGATTTTTTTTTATAATCATCTGTGACATTTATTGAATTTTTAGATTTAAGCATTCACAATGCTATTTTTATATATTAAGTTACTTAATATAATTTAAAAAATACTAGATAAAATCGACTCACCCGTAGTAGCAGCTCAGATTTTTCAATTAAATAAGTAACTTAATCATCTGTGAAGTTTATACGCAATTTAATACTTGTAGCTACTAGAATCTCTTTAGCTTGTCGTATGTTTTTTTTGTGGCTACAACTTTACGTTTTCTATACTAATAAAAAAAATTATACCCCCGCAAACCATGTTTTCCTATTTATGGACCCTTAATTCTTTCAAATGTTCTTTAACTAAGTGCTTGGTTTATATAGTTATTCACTTTCATACATTTTTATAGTTTCCTAGTAGACGATAATCAAGCATACACTGTCCTTTACTTAAAGATGTATTTATGTAAATAAGACGTTATTTTCCAAGAAACTCAATGAAACTTCTAACAATACAAGGTTACAATTTATTAACCATCTCTTTAGTATATAAAGAACAAACAAGAATATTTTCTCATTGTACTAAGTGATTGTACCCAGTAACACTATGTAGTGTAAGTTACTAAGTACGTGCCATTTACCTAATAAAATAATTAAATGAAAAACTTAAAATAATTTTATAGGGCTTGTATATAATTGCAAAAATAAAGAAGGGCACAGAGAGCACTAAATGTTTAGACGAATTTGTGTGATTTGACGTCCGATATTTTAAAATATAATAAAAATTTACTAAGATGTGTATTACAACATGACTCATGCCTTCCTACACATCTTAGTAATATTGTCAAGCTTTGTCTTCACATCTAACAAAAGGACATAATGACGTCACATTAAGTTCTTCCTCTGCACTTTCACGTACCTATGCAAAAAACTGCGAAGGAAACGGACGTCCTTAAAAGAAACAATGTTTGACGAAACAGCGCGGCCCCGCTAGGCGACCGAACACAATGTACCCATTGAAAATACATAGAACCAACCAACAGGATTATTAAAAAATTTGCACATGACCGACACGTTTAAATGAGCGTCCATATAGACTCTTATTTTATTGGTATTTTAACGACGCTATTAATTATGTTGGAAGGGTTACGCACAGTACTAAGCAAAAACTTTGATCGAATTCCGCTGAAGTTTTTTTTTTTAAATTCTAGGCAAGAAAGAACGGCAATCACGACGACGCAATTTTGTATAAGTATCTTAAGTTTTGTATAAGCATCTTAGTAGGTACTTAAATTAATGCAATGTAAATTGTGATGTTTAATATGCCATGGCCTGTCGCTATTTGCAGCAATGACGAACTGCATTTTCTCCGCCAAATGTACGTAGGTATGTCAGCTACATAGTTCACATATTTTAGCGTCGACTAAAATTAGCATGGTACACAGTTGAATTGAAAATTCAAAACTTAACGTACTCCACTGTTCGCCCATATTTTGAAGTAACAATATTTTATGTTACTTAGTACAATGGCTGAGTTATCGTTACTGCTGATAAGAGAAACTGGCACACCGGTATAGGAATAAGGAACAGCATTGTTATGGCACAGTTATTACTATACCTGGTTCCAATGTAAGGAAAATACACAGCGGTATCTGAGTAGAAAAATGTGAAATGTAAACTAAAATATTTATTTTATTCCAAAACACTACTCTACATTAATAATAAAAATAAAATCAGTTACTTGTAAATCTATATTATGTTTATTAAATTACCAACCTTGACACTTCCATGGTTTTTGAATCGATTTAGGTTTCGATTGATTCGATAGAAAGCTTAATCGAATTACCATCTGATGACACGCCAAGCGAATTCTTAGCACGATTGTACCAAGAACGACGCGAGGACATTCACTTCCTTCGAACGAGACGTGATCTTCAATCGATAGTGTTGTGAGGTAACCGATTCAATTTAAAAGTTAAAAAATCTTATCAACTGAAACATCACTGAAAAATTTAATTCTCAAAGCTTCTGTGATTTAAAATATTTACCTATTGTACATCAAATTATGATTAAATGCTTAAAGGAAAAAGGCGAAGTTCACTGAAGAAGATACTTACAAGGGTTCTTAATCTAAACTGGAGACAAGTTCTCTGGAAATTGTCTACAAAATAAGTTCATAAAACGTATATACTAAATAATACGCTAGAAAAAAGTCACCGCGTCCCCAGATCATTTTCTTAGGCGGGAATCGAACCCGGGACCTGTGGGAATCCAGTCCAATGCTCTTCAAACTGAACTGAGCTACGGTCACTCACAGTTCGAAGAACATTGGACCGGATTTCCAAAGTTCGATTTCCGCCTTAGAAAATATCTTGACGACTCGATCTTATTCTAGTATATGTATATTATTTAGTATTATATAATAGCATTGTGAATGCTTAAATCTCAAATTTTAAAAAAACCTAAATCAATAAAAAAAATATGCTCAATAACGTGTGGTGTGTATGTAAGCAGCCTAAGGCCCTAGCCACACTATCGCATTCGCGCGGACGTGTGCGAGTGTTTAAATGCCGATATTTGCGAGCGCGTCCCGCTTCCTTCCCTGGCTTATCGCCCGGCCTGGATGTGGTCTCGAATGGCTTTCACGATATGGCCATGAGGTCAAAGTCCTTAAGAAATGCTGATGAAATTTTGCTAGGAAGGTGTTTAGCTCTTATTCCTCGGGACAATAGGCCATTGAATTTTGCTTGAGAAAAACATAGCTGCTCGCTATGTTACACAGCTAATAAGTTTCTTGTGCCCGTTTTTCTTGTCAGTTAAAAAAGTCTGGAACGGGTGGTAGGAAAATATAGACAATTCAAAAGTACTTAATAATTAAGTTTATTTGAATAAAGCTTATTTGACTTTGACATATCAAAGAAATTAGTACAACTCTTACTTCGTGACTTGGTAGCTCAGTTGGACTCGGAAGAGCATTGGACCGGACTTCCAAAGGTCGCGGTTTCGATTCCCACCTGAGAATATGATCTGGTGCGAGTGGTTTTTTTTTACCTTGTAGGTATATTATTAAGTAATTGTAAAGAAAATAGCATCGTGAATGCTAAAATGTCAAATTTAAAAATCCTATTTCCTAATACCTACCTAATCCTATTTGTTTAGATGTTTGTTACTCTATCACGCAAAAGCGGCTGAACGGATTTTGGATGGAATTTGGCACAGATATAGTTTATAGCATGGATTAAAACATAGGATACTGTTTATCGCGGTCAAAATTGATCCTTAAGAATTTTCCGTCGTGGGCGGAAGCTAGACCAGAAGTGACATAAAACCCAAATCCCTAAATAAAATGTTACAGTATTATTTTATTTTAAACATAATAGTAGATTATACAACAAGTGAAAAAATAGGGGAATTTAGTTCGAGGGACTAAGTTGGATCCCAAGAGTAGCGAACGATTCAAGAGTAGAAATCTTGAGCGAAGCGAGGGATACAAATGACCGAGATGTTTTTTTTTCACGAGTTGTGTACTCTACTTTTTACCATCGACTGCGAGAGAACAAATAGCAGTACTTATACCTATAGTAGGTATTTATAGGTTATCAGATTTTGATATTTAGGTAGGAAATCGATAATATTTAAAACACTAAAAAAATTAAATAGTGAAATTAGAAATTTTAAAAATTTCTAATGAACTGTACGCGCGCAAGCTTTAGAAGTGTATATGAAATTAGAAGCTTTCCATTACATAAAACAACCACGATAAGAGGGAGATTACATGATCAGTCAGTCTGGCATCAGTCCATGCAATCAATCTGTAGACTTTGAATTTTTTCCAGACCTGATGATCGTACCCTGAAAAAAAGGACTGATGCCACAGACTGAACATTATCTACTCTCCCTATAATAGATAGAAAAGAACCCAAAGCTAAGACACTAATAAGAACCTAACTAAAATAGGCGGGATATTTTTTTTTTATTTTAATGTATAACTATGGCTTTATCTATGGAATAGCTCCATACTTTCAGGACGTTTTATTTTATTTTGTACATAACTCATATGATGCGCGCTTGTTCCAAATTCAAAATACTTTTATTCACTCGGTCGGTGAATAAAAACGCGTTTATTCTCTGTTATCAATGAATAAGACGCACTTTTTTGAGTGGCGATGGTAAAATAGTAGATTATACAACAAGTGAAAAAAGAGGGAATTTAGTTCGAGGGATACAAAGGACCGAGATGAAATATTTTTTTCACGAGTTGTGTACTCTACTTTTTACCATTGACTGCGAGAAAACAAATAGCAGCAGGTACTTATACCTATTTAATGAAATAGTTATCACATTTTTATTATTTAGATAGGTAATCAGTAATAAGTATTTAAACATTTGAAAATAGTGAAACTAGAAGTTTTCCAATGACATAAAACAACCACGCTAAGAGGGAAATTACATGATCAGTTTGGCATCAGTCCATTTCATCAGTTTGTATAGACTTTTAATTTTACAGACTGAAGATCGTACCAGACTGATGCAAGACTGAACGATTCCAAAGATGAGACACTAAAAAGGACCTAATTAATTTGGCGGGATATTTTTTAGAAAAGAACCCAAAGACAAGACACTAAAAAGAACCTAAATAAAATTGGCGGGGTATTTTTTATTTATTTATTTGTATAACTATGGCTTTATCTATGGAATAGCTCCATACTTTCAGCACGTTTTTTTTTCCTTATACATACGATGCGCGCTTGTTCCAAATTCAAAATATTTTTATTCACTCGGTGAATAAAACAGCGTTTTATTCACTCTTATCGTTGAATTAAAAGCACTTTTTCGAGTGGCGATGGTAAAAAAACAATTTTCCAACTTTTGTTGTCAGCATTATTCATTACTTAGCTCAAAAATACAAACTGTTCTATATTCATTAAGTATTTTCATGATAAATCCTCATTGATGGTGTTGCAACAGACCAACAAGGCCCATGACGTCTACCGGTCACCTGTGCAAATAAAACGAACTAAACTCGACAGCATCATGAAAACTGTTCGGCGCTTCTGAGAATTGAGGGCCTTCTACAAAAAAAATTCGTCACATTCGTCGATCGGTTCTTAATTTTGGGCCTTATTCTTGAGACAATAATGTCTCGAAGCGGAACGAAAGTCGTCCGAATATCGTTGTTCGGTTTTTGGAGTAGGCCCTGTTACTAAATATAGAGTCTACGTAAATACTTTTTCCTGCTAATCATATCCTTGAATGTCTGATGCTGATTATTTCCAAAAATCTCTTTTGTAGCGTCTTTTATTGTAAATTCTAAATAACTAGGTAGGTATATGTAATAAATTTGGAATTCATGCGAAACTGACGTACAGAAGAGATAGAGTTAGTTGCCAAAATTATTAATATAAGTAATATAATATTTTCTGTCATATTAATAAGCTGTGATGTGAGAAATGTATTTATATTAATTGCCTATCTCATTATCTCAAAAGAAATTGCCCAGAAAGTTTTAATGCGATTTTCAGTTAATCTTCGAATCATCGAGTTTCTGACAAATGTCATACAGTCACAGCAAGAAGCGAAGCCGCGTTCCTACCTGCAAGGAAACTTCTGCGAGAAATGTCCGACAGCAAACAAATGTAAACTCGTAGGTCGTAGCACTACGCACTGTACAAACTACTTACCTAAGTAGTGCTATATAGGTACGTAGCTTACATTTGCAAGTTGCTACAAGTTTGTCAGGCAGACTGCCGCCGGACATACTGTCGGAAATTTCTCGCAGAAGTTTTCTGCAAGTGGAAACGCGGCCTTATACTAATAGCTTCTTGGTCACTACGCACCCATATGTCACAGATTTCAAAGAGTTGAACCAGCTGTAGCAAGGAAAAGGACACCATGTCGAATTCGTCGCTGCGAACTTGAATAGTATACTTACTGTATATCTTATCAATATTTCCCAAACGTGACGAATCACTGTTGATTTATACTGAATCGGAAATGAATAGAAGTCATGTCATGGCAAGGCGTGTGTCCAAAGAATAACCGCTATATCAAATTACCCTTTAAATTGGAACACGACTCATATTTGCGAGTTGTATTATCTCAATTTACTGTTAGGATTCAATTCACGACGTGAAGGAGACTTGGTGCAATCATTTATTTTTCAAAAGAAGTTAGAATTTGACAAAAAAATTGCGTACAAACTTTGTGGCAATTATTTATTTTTCAAAAGAAGTTTAAATGAGTAAAAATGACTAAAATAATAAAATAGAATAGAAACAACTCTTCAACTTCGCCAATAAAATTAAATAGCAAAATGTGCAACTTATTATACAAATGTTGAGTGATATGATTTCTCTTTTCCAAATTTTCTCAATAAAACACAAAAAAATGTTCTGGGAGAAAATCTTCTTCATTCCATTGGTAGATGGCTTAAGATTATTACATACTTTATCGATCGAATGTGATTAATACAAATACATATTGTATCTGTTACATACACTAGGATGAATATGATGTCATGTATGAATCAGGCCAACTAACCAGTAGGTAACTTTATAGGTACACATACTTATTACACAATGTAAAACAATTCAACTGTCGACAAGCACCTAGTTATTTCTATGAGTAGAACTAATGACTAATGGGTAATACAGCTCGTAACTAACTAGGCGCCAAGTTATATCCTGAGAATGCAACTTGTGAAGTGGCTTGCTAGGAGCGCTATTAATTTATTGAAGCAAGCCATAGCATAATCTAAATAAATACCAGTCGAAAGCGGGATGACGGAATCTCGGTATACATCGGTACAGAATATTTATTTACCTTGGCACCTATATTCTGCCAACAAATATTGATTTCATTGTTCATTATATTGATGTTTTAATTTATCTAAATGAAAACCAGTATTTTTAAACGCAAGAGAATACACAATGGGTAGCCCTACTGTGTGTAGAGGCCGTAGGTTATTATTTCAAGAACACTGGGAAAAATCTAATCTATGGCTTGGCTATGGTATATCAATAGAACAGTATCTACTTATATTTATTCCTAAGTCCGCCTGCTTATATGCGCTACAAGCTACAATGCACTGAAGTATTTGCGCTTAAACAAAGTGTTCCGTATATCAATGTCATTCATGACGTTCAGAATAATCAGTGTTCTGTTATCATTTACATTATAAATGCTTGTCTCTATTGTGTTTCACGCATAGAAGTTTCCCTTCCATTGAAAATAAAATAAACTTCTTGCAAATATATTGCAGTTAGTTTTATAAATCATTTCAGTAGGTAGATATCTGAAGACAAATATTTGAGGATGCTGTATGTGATGAGCAAAACAGATTCAATCGTTACATAGGTAATGAGTCACAGTCACGTTACACGAGTAAGTTACATTACTTACAATTCAAATCACAGGCCGAGCTAAATGGTGCTTTTACACGTTTTCTAATGATTTCCAAATAAAAGATTGATTCAAATTAATACATTATTACTATGGTTTTACCATTGAAAATAGTTATCAGCTGCAAATCGTCAGAGACGTATTTTTGGCCATATCTCCGAGGATTTTGGGAGGATCGAGATGGGACTAGGTAGTACCGAAAGTTGAGGAATTTATCAAGACACGTGTGAACGTTTGAATTTTTAAAATCTACTGGTAACTTTTTTTGGAATTTTGCAAAATTGAGATAATGCAAAATTCGGGTAAAATCGGGTTGTTTGGGGGGTGTTTGTTTACTCAATTGTAAATATTTCGGGGAAAAAACCGACTTAAGAAAAAATTAAAAAATGGGCCCTAGAAAACATGACAAGGCAAATTAATGACTCTTTTATATGAAGTTTTTTGTTTTAAAATAGCTTAGTAACATATAAAATTACCCATGTAAGGAAACTGTTATACCAATAAAAGAATTACAATCAAGAAAATTGTAAAAAATGGAAATCGGTACTAGTCATCGGTTTCAATTAGTTGAAAGGCACTTAAAAATTTAACAATCACGTTTTTTGGGATCGTTTAATTTGTTACCATATCCAATTGCAACTTCAATCTTTTGTTAAAGCACAAAAAATAACTAATGACAAGACATAAGTATGCTAAAGTCTTTGTAACATATGATAATTAGTTTGCTGATCGATCACAGTATATTTTTAAATTTTACTGTTTAAAGAGCGATTTAGTTATATTTTCTTAATCTTTCAAAATAAAGTACGATCCACAAAGTGTAGAGTAATTAATTGTTTAGATTTAGAAGAAGTATTACAGTTAGAGTGGGTATTTTAACTAGTACTATTATTATGAAAATCTCCGCGTGACAGAATTACACGAGACGAAATACCTAGTGCTGAAATTGAACTATTTTTTGCGCTCTTGGGAAATATCATGGCGCTTAACTATTCTAATGTATTCACGTACACTTTTCGGTTAAAATGAGTCACAACATAACCAGTTCAATAAAAGACGTTGACCTACTAAGTGAACTCCGGCTAAAACGTGATAAATTGCCATTGGAATTCACCATAATCTCATTATTTTTATTACAGCTTTTAATTAGCGTGCTATATTAATGATTGTATAGATTTAGGTACGGTAAAAAGTTGAAACAAAATAGACATTATAGCAATGCCATCTCTCGGTGAGTAGCGAAACTAAGATTAGCCATGAGTCAAAGACATTCGTTCTGTGGGCATCCGCAAGATATTAAAATCTAGAGCACATGGTAAACTAAAATCTCAATCTGTGTTTAGATAAATCGTGCTAACATTTCACCCTCACGTGTCGCGACGACGACTTGGCAACCGAACTAGTGTCTATTTCATAGAGAACGAAGTTCATCCCGTTTAATTTGGAGGATGCATCTCTAAATAGTGCCAGAATGGCCATTTTACACCTGTCTATGTAAAAAATATGTCTTAAAAACAAAATTAACCGTCAGAGTTAACTAATTTACACGTACTTTAAATCCAGATTCTGTATATTACGTTAATGGTATTTCATTAACGTCATGTTTTGAAGATTATCAATTTGTTTTCTCTCAATTTAAAATCGGTCTTCCTACCATCGTTAGGTTAAAATGCATGTTTTTCAAGATAAGGTGTATCGATTGTTAGCAGTGTATTTCTTTCCATTAATCGTAGAAACATTATTAATAGGTCTAGCTCAAGCAAAACCTAGTCAAAACGTAGGTATCCAATTTACAAACAAGAACTAATTTACCAGTGAGAAATATTTATGCAAATCTATGGCCATGTGCTATGCGATTGAGTAACAGAAATCTAAATAGTTTCGAACAAGCAAAGTGCTATGAACATTCATAATATTATGTGGTCTGTGGAACAATGATGTTTAGTATTTAGCCTAATTCTTAAATGAGCGAGTGAGTACTTTGACCAAATTGTTCAATTATTGGTAGAGCACTCGCACATTTTAGAACTAGTCATAGATACGATGTTTATCAAAACTCATGTAAATATCAAAACAAAATCCTAACATTGTGCATAGTGTACCTAAATAGTTTAATTTTACAAATTAATGGCTGTGAAATGAATAGTAGAAGTTCATTCATATACATACAGACAAGAATAACCTCTTTCTATCTTTACCGAAGACGTCTCCTCGTAGTTCATCCTTGAGATTCTAATTTAACTTCGATTTCGTGACATCATGTCCCAGTTAACGAAGACATTGGCGTAATCGCCATTATGACATAAGAATGTAATAAAAAGAAAAAAGACATTTCTGTGTGACACATTGGTGAAATTGTTGGCCACGTTGCTAGTGGGAATCGGTTTTCCCGAACTATTAATAGTTACTACTCTAGATTGATGTTAAATATAGATTGCATTTTAAATAGACGACCAAACATCTTAAGATTAACATTCTAAGGTCTAAATCAATTGAAGAAGTCCATAGAAAGGTTTTTAAATTCACTTAAGGTGTGTCAATCCGAGTGGGTCGATCCGTGATAGAGTGAAATCAAACGGAACTCTACCCACTTTGGGTTCAAATCAGTGCGCGTTCTAATCCAACGCGGCGGTTGCGTTGAGAACTAGCACAGAATTCTCAATTTTTACATGTTTTTATTACTTTTCTTCGCTTTCAAGTTAGTTAAAAAAAATCTGTTCAATTAAGATTGAAGGTATTAACATCGCCGATTATTATGGTTGGTTTTAACATTAACGAATGTTCTGTTTCCAAAATTTTTTGCAAATAAGTCCAGAAACTTTTTTACATCAAAGTTGGTAACATTTTTATAAATGCTATCAATTAAATCTATTGTGTATTATTTCAAGTACCTACATAATATATTTTTCCATGATAGCTTCACGCGCGTAATCTTTCAATAATTTGAATTGAATATTGGGATTTGACCCACCTTAAGGCCTTAAGGGATTTACCTACGCACGTACACGTCACAACATACGTTTAGTTCTTGCAGTGGCAATACGCGCGTACACGAATTTGTGACGCTGTTGCCCATAGTACTTAAACATTGAAATAAATAACAATTTCTACGGGTTTTTTTAGTTTAGTTTTACTAGTTTTAGTTTGATTTTATTTGTGACTAGCGACTGCCCGCGGTTTCACCCGCGTGGTTCCCGTTTCCGTGGGAATATCGGGATAAAAAGTATCCTTTGTTTTAATCTAGGCTATCTACTATCTGTGTGCCAAATTTCAACCAAATCCGTTAAGTAGTTTTTGCGTGATTGAAGAACAAACATCCAAACCCACAAACTTGTACATTTATAATATTAGTAGGAGTAGGATTTTTGGGTTTCCCGACCCTGACACGGCAGCTGCAAAAGTGCCGTGTGATCACTTTGACCGGAATTTTAAAATGAGTTTTGTTTATGTTTCTCATGAACGCACCCTGCTTTACCTACTTAGCTTGATAACTTTGGTGGTACCTATTATTACAACTTGCATGCATAATTTTGAAAGTTACTTTACGCTGTCCAATATGTAGGTAATTTAGTTTTTAAGTGCTATGTCCCGTCCCGTCTCGTTGTGCCTTCACCGTGCCTGAATTTTTGTTCGAGCACCGATTATGTACTGTTATGCACTGTGCGGAAACCACCAATTTGAGATCACTGAACTTGAAGAAAATTGTTTTATTATTTTTTACTTTCTGCACCGGTTCTTATGAAATGTCACTTTACTCGAACATAATGTTAGCTATTTAAAACCGTATTCATTAACTGTAAAACGTTCAACATGAAAATATTCGTTCAAATCGACCTATTTGTGTAAATATTTTAACTTCCACTATCTTTAACTGGAAACAAAACTGTTTAGGTAATAGTAATAAGTATTTGCTTTTTCGAGACTTCTTTTTTTGGCTCATACAGTAGCCATAAAGTCTTGAAAGGTAAATACTTACGTGTTCTTACACAGAAAGTCGTTTCATTTCGTCTGTAGGAAGAAAATCATATCGCTATGTAATAGGTGGGCACTGATAGATGGCATAGTAGTGTGAGAAATGTTTACTACAAAAGCATCAGAACGTCGTTGCATCTCTAAACATTATATATCTAGAGTACTCTCTAACTAATTACTTCCACGGAACAACCTTGCAGATCAATATGCTGCCGAATACCAAAATAACGTTACCGCACTCACGGTCTGTGACTCGTCAATCTGTTCCGAGCAAGGTGACCGCTTATTTCAAACAACCATTAAATAACGAGTTGCTTAATACAAGAAAACCACAAACAATTAACTGCCGAGAATAATTTCTATTGTGTCTCGGTCAATGATGGTAGTAGAGCTAAAATTAGAAATAATAATGTCTCCGTAATTTTTTTGATTGTGGTTTGGAATAGGTAAGTACATACATAGGTATAGAATATAATATCTGATGGATGATTATTTTTATGTAGTTACAGAAGATATAGTTACTTTCAACGTCATCTTTTTTCGGTCAATGACATCGACATCTTGCGTGAAATGATACAATGATTGAGCAAATAAATAAAATTCACAATTGTTTACTAACAATTTCCGTCTACAGTATTGCATGTATTATTTTTATCTTGCATATGAAATGTTTAATCGTCCTTAAGTGGAATAAATTCTAATGGCATAGTTAATTTTGCGAAAGGCACAAAACTTCTAATCTTCCACGTGGCGCGTACGCCTATTTTACGTCACTATTTCTATTACAGAGTGGCTGTTTGTGTTGTTAATTTACGACATTTGCGTTGTAATTAGATTTTGGACGGTACTTTCGTCTGGGGCGCAGTTTACGTCACAGCTACGTCAATATGACATCATTACCAAATCCGTGTAGTCTGGATTGGCTCTGGTTTGCATGGAATTATCCTACGATTAGGGATAACCACACTTTTAACGTTTAACAAATAAAAAATATGTAGTTATGTGTTTGCTCTACAATGCTTTTAATGTTAAAGGAGCGCTACGCCAGCGCTAAGTCAAGCCGTAACCGTGTTCGTCATTATTTACCCAACAATTTGGAGTTTAGAATTAAGTAGGTAGGTTTTCTGCTAGTTTAAAACCAACTAATTATTTTTGAAGAAAGTACCTATTTAGAAGTACTTACAGCTTCATGTATTATATTTTAGATCTTATCTCTTTTGGAAATTTTACCCCTCAAGGGTTGAAATGGGGGTACGAAGTTTGTATGGGAAAAAAAATAGCCATTTCAACTTTAAACTTCGTTGGATTAATCCTAAAAACAAATAAGCAAACACGTGTCGTGGTTTTCCGAAACTCAACCCTTTATGGGGTAAAAAAACCCAACATCGATATGGGTGTCGTTATCGATTAATTATAACACAATTATCGAGGTTTTATGGAATGTTGATTGCGAAAATGCCATTTATTTTTAAGTGCTAGACATTATTCAACCCTTAAAGGGGTTAATGGGGTTCAAACTTTGTATGCAAAAAATATAAAATAGACATTACGACTTGAAACTTCGTAGGAGTACTTCTATATCTAAATTATGAAACATGTAGGTATTTTGTAAATTTCTGAAAATCAACCCCTTAAGGGGTAAATGGGGTAAAAAGCCCAAACTCGATATGGATGTCGTTATTGAGGTTTTATGTGATGTTGATTGCGAAAAAGGCATTTATGATTTATTTTAGGGTCCAACAGGACACTGTAGACATTATTCAACACCTAACTAAGGGACTGAAACGGGGGTCCATAATACGGGAACGGGAACAGGAATGAAAACGAAAACGGGAACGGGAACTTATAATATTATAAATGTGAAAGTTTTTTGTTTGGATTTTTGTTACTGAATCACGTAAAACCGGCTCAACAGATTTGGAATAACACACAGATAGTTATAGCCTGTAGTAAAACATGGATAGGTACTTTTTATTTCGGTCAAAGCTTCCTTAGCGATTTTTCGAATGTCCACGTGGACGAAGTCGCGGGCAAAAGCTAGTAGAACTTTTGCCCGCGACAAAAGTACGTTAATGTATCAAACGTATTGGTAACACAAACGGGATTGTATGAAACATTGTTTAGTTTGCATACCAATCGACCATGACCACAGATAACAATCACCTTGTTTAACATAGAAAACAACAAGAGTTAGTATTTTACTCCTGTGTTAAAATTAAGTAAAGTTCACTGAATCATGGACCGTGATTTATAATTTCCACGAAAGGTGTGAAGTACATTTTAAACAAGATAGAATAGAAATAACCTTAATGTTTAGGTACATAAGTGAAAAGTATAAAATTAAAGGACTTAGACTTAAATTAAAGGTGCCACTTAGCTACATAAATTTTCATCAACTAATGTATTTCTCAATTATATAATAATGAAATACTTATAGGTAATTTGAATTGCCGGATACATACAAATTTTAATAAATTCTGTTCTTTTATTTGTCCGGCATATGCTAATGGGCTATCCAAATTCCACTCTAGTAGAGCCGTCGGCAAATATTATAGTTATAAATATAGAGAATTTTATTCTGTCTTATTCATAGAACGAAGGTGTGTTTTTGTCAGTTCTCTTGCACGCCGCTTATAATATTACGACTATCGAAAATAAACAAATTTCTGGTACTTATTGTTTAATTTCAAAATCTATCGCAATCGCTTTCAGGATGTTATACGTTGATACTTCTTTTTGGCACAAATAAAAACTTACCAAAGAAATGTAGCAATGTGTCACATCCATCTCTCAAATGACAGCGATTGCAACAGATTTCGAAAATCAGACAATAAGTAGATACCCAGGTTTAACTCATTAGTAAAGAACTGTTATGAAAAATGATTGTATTTCATTTTATTGTTCTTTCTAGACTGATTTGTAACTAAAGAACAATCACAAATCTTAATAGTCCTCTCCCACTTTCGCTGGGTTGCTACCTACAACTGAAGAGTTTTTATTCAGAAAATAGATCATGCGACATCGCGACGCGCCGCGGCGCCACGGGCGGCGCTGGCACAGACACAGGACGCCTTCACCATTTGTTTGTGGACGTCTCCGCTAAACATCCGCGAGTTTCAGTATAGCCCCAAACCTCCTTACAAACGCCGTGAGTGAATGGTTGTTCAGCGCGCAGTATTCTTCGACGCCATTTTCACTCCGTTGTTCCTGTGATTAAAAACAAAAATGATTTTCGAGACGATGTTGCGGAAGTTCGTCGTGTTATTGTTCGATATCAAAGAAGTTTTCAGTGAATCTCTTATTAACGTCCTCTTAAAAGATAGAATTGAGACGATTCTGTAAATTTATCAGTGACCATAATCGCTACTGAATCAGTATTTCGACTGTGTGATAACTTCTTAGTTTAAGGTTAATTCAATATAGATATAGCGCTGGTTACGCCATATCTGATTCTGTTGATGCAGTATTAATTTTTGTTACGACAAAGACTATGAGCGAATAGCTTTTAAGAACCATTATTGTTTAGAGGACCAAGAATACTAAGGATTTTGAGTTAAAATGTCTGGACTAAAACGATGTATCAGTCAACTGTCCATGTTCATGACTGGAAAACCAGTTAACTCGTCGGAGACTGCTTGGAGAGATGAGTTACAAAAGTGAGTTAATACTGCTTTCTTCTTTAGTTTTAATTAATTAGAAATTATCGGTGACTAAAGAATTAAACATTGTCTAAATATAATTTTTGTGTAAGTCTTGATATAGTATAATGAATTTCCAACATACACTATTATGGTAAGTAAAGAAGACTTTTAGAGATTAAATTACTTTTCTACATGATATCTTCTTTAACTTATCAAATTACTTGCATCAAGCTTGCGACAATTGTCGTTAAGAAAACTTAAATTGAGATTACATAGGTAATAGAAATTACAAATTATTTTTTTACTAACTTACCAACATTTTACTGTACCTGTAATATTTATCTGAGAAAATCTGACGGCAAGGTTGGGGTGTGTCAGCATATTATAGTCGGCATGCAAAACAAAAGAATAGCTTGCGTCCTTCCCATTACGTATCCGAATATTTGGCAACTTACCGCGCCGGAGTTTTCTGCTCAAGAGTTCTTGGAAACGGGAATATTGAATTGCCAACTGAATGAGTGACATTTAGCGATCATCTGTCTAATTATTGCTGAGAGGACAACGTCTGTATACAAATACACAAACGTATGCTTGCAAAATTGTATTTGTCTAACAACTTCAATGAATATTAAAAGCAGTTTAGATTTTATTACATTTTAATGAAGGCTTAATCCGAACGTAAAGTTTCGAAATTCATGCTCCTAATGAGAATCGTTGGTCAATAAAACTCACTTTTCTAAGATAACCACGCCATTTTCATGTCTTGAGGTTTCCTTTAATTTTGTAATTTCCTTTAAGGAAAAACAACTGCGTACTTAATACTACTTATGTATTTGCGCATTTAGTAATTAAGTACGTTAACACCGCCTATTTTAATATTGGCTTAAGACTTTAGCGCAGAAAATTATGTCTGCGGTTCACATAGCTTGGTTCTATTTGTATGACACATTTATGATCGACACGTTAGAAGTTAGAAATCGTAGACATACATACTTTTATCTAGTCTAATTAACAATTACGCCATCTATGGAAAAGCCACATTATTGCTTGCATAACACGATTGCAAAGGAAAAATCTTGATGTATTTTTTTGTTTCAAGAACATACTTACTGTTACTGTTTGCTTATAAGAAGTATATATACTTACGTAATTTCCTCGAATCTTATTATTTAATTTTTATTAGATATTAATTTTATTAGAGCTCTTTAGCGAAAAAAAATTGCTTAAGAGCTCTAATAAAAGTTAGTAATTTAGCGATAAAAAGGATATGCTTCGGTGTGACAGCTAATTTTAAACCTATAAATTTAATCCTTAAGATGCTAAAAACCACATGATGAATACACATGATATTAATTATCATGTCTAGACGAAGTCATCGGACCCAGTCTCTGGAAACGAGTTAACTATCTATATTTCAGTGTACATTAACACGCGACAATATACAGACAATCAGACAAAGTTTATAATAAATTATCTTATTAAAGTTGATACCTATATTGATCTGTTGTGGGACGACAGATGGATTTCAATGATAATTTTAAATTAATAAGTTAAGCAAATTCTAGAAATCTATCAAGAGTGCAAAATTTTAAAAAATTCAAAATATTCTTATAACTATGTTGTTGCACCGGTCATTCATTGAACGATTCCCATGGTATTCATTCAACTCGATACACAAGCCGTAAATATCTTACCCACGTTCCTTAATCTCGCTTTTAGCAAACAAACAAACATCTGTCTGTATATACGTAGGTACTCACATACGCTTAAATACGTAAATAACCTATTTGTTCATTCGCACGTTTTCAGATCACCTCCAATTATGTTTGTTGATATAAATAAATAGGTACAACGACGCATTCATTTGGAAACACAAACTTTACTAAACTTTTCACGTTTCTTTGCATGCTGAAGCTGCAGCATAATATTATGTTGATGATGTCCATTGAATGTAAAAATCCAGAGAATATTATATCAAGCGGATTAACAGAAAACGTCACGATAAGTATCTGTATTACCTACAGAGGTGATTAAATACACGTGCAATGAGTAGAACGAAAATTATAGCTCTGCAAGAGCTAAGAAAACATAATTATTGCTGCTCAATTAACCATTGGAATAACCATCCTTGGAACAATATGCAAAAACGTGAATTAACTTTATTAAACCTCAATAGTTATATAGGACAGTAAATTAAAAACAGGAATGTACGTAGTACGTACACCAACTAAATACCTAATCTTCTATGAGAGATACATGGACGTAGCCACGGTGGGGCAGGGTGGGACGCTTGCCCCACCCTGGCTCTGACCTATGAGGTACCTACCTAATAAAACCTAAGTAAGAAAATATAAAAATGACGCGGAATTAATGAGATAGGCCCGTAGCAATACAAAATATGCATGGAAAATGCATAGAAAAAAAATTTGCAGGGTAAGACCGCGGGTTTAGTTTGCTAGTTACATATTATTTTAGACTGCTGCCTCACCCTGAGCCCATGGCTAGCTACGCTCATGAGAGATAACAGTTTCAATATAAGTAAAAGCTTTTAGCTGATAAATCTTAATGGAAAGTATACACTATAGGATGTCCCCTCCAGATCTGAAGTGCTGTTAAAACCCCCATCATATATAAAAGCACTAACATCAAATACTCCACCATTATTGACTGTACAAAAGGTCGGCTTAAATGTAAGCTCTAGCGCCTGATAAATATTATTTATTAGATTATATAAATTATTTTATGCCACTGATATATGAAAAATTACTCGCACCAGTCATTTAGCTTAGTAAATCCCGCTTCGAATCAAGAATGCGTGTCAAGTTAGTGAATAACTTTCTTTAAGTTTAACAACCCAAGTTTTAATTGGGTACTCCAGTTTTTGAAAATCATGTGGCAGGCATGGCAGGTGTAGACAGACAATGGGTGTAAACAAACGTAGATATCTTGACAATGATAAATGTTATTGACTTACAATATTGGTTCGTTTACAACAATGCTTGTAATTTGATTCTAGTGGATTCTGTTTTTCATTCATGTTTGATCTGTGACGTCAATGATTCACAGATTATTGTCGTCATACTTGATAATATTAAAATACGAAATCATGCTTCAGTAAAAAAAGAATCATCTAATAGTTTGTATGTAGAATTAACCTATAACTTTGAATTTTCAGATACCGTTCACCCCGTTACGCTGCCAGGCGCATCAAGAAGCGCGTCATCTTCAAGCACGGAGACTGCAACGTTGTCCAATGGAACGTGGCGAAGCGCAGGCGCCGGTACATGGCGGATATCTTCACGACCCTCGTGGACGCACAGTGGCGCTGGACGCTGCTCGTGTTCGCACTCTCCTTCATTCTCTCCTGGCTCCTCTTCGCCCTCATCTGGTGGCTTATCATCTTTACCCACGGCGACCTAAACCCCCCCGATAACCAAAACATAACCTTCATCCCTTGTCTCAACAATGTCAACACCTTCACCGGCTGCTTCCTCTTCTCCGTTGAAACACAACATACCATTGGCTATGGCTCCAGGACCACTAACGAGGAATGCCCTGAGGCCATTTTCGTTATGTGCATTCAGAGTATCGTCGGTGTCTTCATTCAAGCGTTCATGGTAAGTTTTTATGTTTAATTCATAGACCTCTAGTTAGTTTTTGCTACCCAACTCCAATTGTCACTTTGTTTTTTTAAACAGATTTTTAAATCATTTTAACACCCCTTTTAACCATTATTTAAATAACGTCTGTCGAAACAGCAGTAAACCTCAAAGTAAACAAATTCTTAACCAAAAAAATAATAAGTTTCACTTTTGACTATGAAATCATTAATAACGGTGATGTTAATATGAAAACTTACTACGAAATGGATACTTATAATAAATTTGTTTTAAAATAAATTTGGCAACCAGCCAAGCATATTAACGTAACGAATATACGAGCCAGCCAGATGCCCTCTTAAAAATAATTACCACAGATTAAGAGATACGCAATTTCATGGTTTTATGTGAGATCGATGAAATTGATAGAAAAATGATTGATCACTTCCACTTTGAGCCTAGAGGTCGTCAAATCATTCCTATTTTCAGCAGCTGCAAATAACATGTCGTTGGTAGTTTGTCTAAAATACCCATCTCGAAACAGAATGAAACAAGGTTACTCTAATTTTAGGTGGGAATCGTGTTTGCAAAGCTCTCTAGACCAAAAAAACGTGCTCAGACCCTGTTGTACTCCCGAAACGCCGTGATATGTCTGCGAGAAGGCCAACTGTGCCTGATGTTCCGAGTCGGTGACATGAGGAAATCCCATATTGTCGAAGCCCATATAAGAGCACAATTAATTCGCCGCAAGGTATATAATTTCGACAAAAAGGAGACTGGTTAGTGATTGGGGATTTCTGTCAGCACGCTTCCTTACGTCCATATCTAGAGTTCGTACTGACACCACTCTCTGGTCCCGAACTGAATGGATATTGAAACCTGATCGCCAGTTTTCAATCTCCTCAGTTTTGGATTACCAACCTCAACACTTCTTTCTCTTGTCCATAGGTGGGTCTAATATTCGCGAAGCTGGCTCGAGCCAAAAAGCGTAACACCACACTCCTGTTCTCCAGGAATGCGGTGATTTGTTTGAGGGACGGGGAATATTGCCTGCTCTTCCGCGTCGGAGATATTCGCAAGTCGCATATCCTCGAGGCCCATATCCGTGCCCAACTTATTCGGAAAAAGGTAATCTTTGATCTGATTGCCTGAATTGCATTTTACTGTTGTAACGTCCTGAGCATTTTGTTAAAATTTGCATTTTAATAATGACCTGACCCATCTATGGACTCGATGAAGCTTACTCACACGCTTGCTTCTGCTTACTTTCTAACAAGTTCTCTGGCTACTTATCTTTTGTTTTCCAATAGCAAAACAGCTTGATAAAAATAAATTTGATATCCTTTCCTTTAGACAAAAGTAGGTAAACCCGTAAAAGTCAAAATATTGTTATTACTTTTATTTTTATTTTTTGGCTGTTTGCTTTGGAAACTTTACAATTTGTTGTTAATACTCCTTAATCGTTGATTATGTTATAATTATAACGTAATTTTCACTGCATCTCAACTTTTACTAAAAAGTCTTAACAATAAAGCATGCAAAATTTTGAAATGGTTTTGTTTTAACTGCATTTGATATTTATTTATTTTCTTCCTTTTGGCATTACTTGCGTAGTTTTATAAACATATGGTATCGATCATATTTTGTGAATCATTCTCATGATGATTTTAAACCAATCGATATGTTTATTGCACCATTCGCTATTTTAGTATAGTTAATGTGTAAAGTTCTGGAACTAATCAAATCATTTGGAACAGTGACTCAATCACTTTCATTACGTAAGATCAAATATTTGATTAAATTTTATGACATACAAATTAAAATCTTTTCAAATATTATAAAAACTTCAGAAAAAATATTAAACGTGTGTCTTTTCTATATGTGAGTTAGATATTATTTTAGCCTAAGTTTTCTGCGCTTTGAACATAATTTAAATCAAACGAAAAGTCACATAATATACATTCTACATATACCTACAAATAAAGTTTGAAAAAAAATTTTCTTAACATGAAATTCATAAAAATATAATTACTTACTAGGAGATGGAGTGTTCTCATATAAATAGCTGAAATGATAGTGCATCAAAGTTCAATATAAAGTTACTCATTTAGGTTCAGTAATGGAAACGTTCCAACTATTCTATTATCTGCTGCCAAACATCTTTTGCTTATTTATGCGAATAGCGGAAAACTGATAAATTAAAATAGGTACTCGTGTAAAAAATATTTACAATACATTGAATGGGTGCCTTGTCCAGATGTTATTTATTGAACGCAATAATCTGGTTATAATCCGTTTTCCACCATTCATGAAAAAATATTTTATTTCCTATTCTAGAAAATACTTAATTGAATTTTCCCAAATATTAGACCACGCGAGAGGGCGAAGTGCTGCCGTTCTACCAACAAGAACTGAAAGTGGGTGCAGACGGTGAGGAAGACAGACTGATGTTCATTTGGCCCACAACCATCGTACACAAGATCAACGAGAAATCGCCTCTGTACAACCTCTCCGCTTCTGACATGCTACGAGAGCGATTCGAGATCGTCGTCATGCTAGGTAAGAAGACTAATTACTATGAATAACAAAAATTAAAAAATTTAAAAACCCCCCGACAAACGGCTGATCAAGTCATGGTTACCCCTTAACACCCTGAGCTTGGAAGTATACTTCCAAGCTCATTGAAGTAACACTGTACCAAATTTCGAATCGATAGGACATTGGAAGGTAGTCAGATCCCCTCATCAACTATTAAAGAGCTGATGATCTTCAAACGGCTGATCAGGTCATGGTTACCCTACCATATACTTCCAATATCATTGAGTCAGATCCAATCATCAACTAGAAAAAAAAAGATGACCTTCAAACGGCTGAACAGATTTTCATGAAACATGGCTGTCGTGGCGACAACCACTCGTGAATTGGGGAAAACAGAATGGTCGATACCACGACATCTTGATGAGAATATAATGCATTACTCATGGCTCGTACCTTGATCTGATGAGATGTAATTCCGCGTAGATTCATGGCCCTTTCTGTCACTCTATAGAATGACTAGGCTCGCTCATATCCCCGAACCTGCTTCGCTTCGCCATCTGTAGAAATAGGAATGGTTGATTCTCACCGTGAGAACGACTAAGTGCCTTAGTCTAACACAGCCCGAGGGAAACCTCGCTATAGCAATATAACCACACATATCTGTATGACTCTTTGTGAGCCCAGGATTATAGACATACCTGCTCCGTATACGTGACTAACTATTTAACGACGTTCGGTACGGACTGTGGGACCCCCGCCAGGGGTCCACGTTCATAGAGGTACGCAATAGGAACGCTAACCGACCAGGGCACCAGACCCTGGTAATCCTAAGGTCTAAAGCTTCTTGCTCCACAGACCGACGGGCACAGGGTGCCCTTAGGGGAGGCGCCCCTCTTCACGGGGCTAGAAGCCACACTCCGTGGGACTACCAAGATACTCGTGCTCCTCTTCACGGGGCTATGAGCCACTCCGTGGAACTACCTAGGCACTTGTATCCCACCTACCTATGATGCATCATGCGCAAGCGATCGACCGCAACCTTAGGCTAAAGACATTGATATCGTACATAGCGAGCAACTCATACGCAAGACCGGTATATATACGTACCCAATGTTAGTGAACCTTTCACATATAGCATTACTATCTGCATTGGCCGAGCCCCGTCCTGGTGAGTATATCATGCAATAAGTGGAGCATACTTAGCTTATACGTTATAGTACACGGCATTGAGAATTGTAATCATATCGGGTATATTAGTACAATGCAAACCATGCCGGCTCGTTGGCTCAGTGAGTTTCGCGGCAGACATGGTTTGCCTCGCTCTTATTCACTATACAATGTTTTACATAAGGGCTTAGATAAGACACTTAGCTGGGGTGTTTCGGCGTCCTGCCCGCACGACGCCGCCCTCAGCGTGAGCGCACTATAAATATTCTATTGCATCTAGGGTCTTCCTTCGTAATGGCGGAATCGTAAAAAGGCATTATCTCTTTACCACACATTTAGGTTATATTACATCAACCATAGAGTCCACAGACCATAGTGCATACCATAGTGTCTATTTAAGGGCCGTTCCACACTATGTATCTTATCTCGCAGATATTCGATATTCGCGACACTCCCGCCAAAAAAATTTAAAGTGAGCTCGTTATCAAATTGTATGTCCAGAGTGTTCGCTCTTATCAATTCAAGAATCAGACCACTGTAATTGTTTAGGTCTGTTTTGCTCAAATTGACTTTCAACAGATGCACTGTTCCATGTCAACAGATCCTTTGATCATGCCATCACTGGCCAGATTATTTCTAAAGTCCTCTTCCTATCCGATTACTAGTTCTAAAATTTTATTTGTAAACAACAGTTCTTCAACTGATTTTGTTTCATTATCAACGTCTAGATTTTTCAAAAGGGTATCTCAACTTTTAGCTTGAACTACACTAGCTGATCTATGAGAATTTCTCAACAAGTCTTTGCCATTCTGTACCCCTTTGATCCACACTATTTGACCTTCTTTCAAATTTCAGCCACGATACTACACATGGCGGTTTGTGGGTGGGACCATATCCTTCCTACTGACTAAGCAATACTAATTGCAAATATCTCTTTGGGTTCTTGAAATATGGCACAATCTCTCTATGGCTTTAGACTAAATTTGTTTTCTTTACAGTATCTGTCAATAACTTTCTTCCTTCGACAGTCTCAATGTAAGACATAATACTTTTTGAAGAAAATAATTATGATGATTTCAGAATGTAGTTCAACCCTATATCTACTATCGTTGAAGTTCGTATATCTATTACCGTTCCTATCTCATAGGTAACTATTGCCATTTTATATGATTATCAATTTTACTTTTAGGAACTATAAAGGATTTCAAACTAGCGCTTTATTTAATTAGCAAGTAAGTTAATAACAATCAGCTGAATACTAAATAAAAGCAACACTACGTATCTATGCTTTGTTTAGCTGAGTGCTTTTATCAGATAACTCTGTCTTTATCAAAGGTTAGCTATCAAAGCAATCCGAAACGGTGATTCTTATACCAAATTACCCATATTGAATTCCCGATTATTTAGCCGTTCTATGAGCCTTTCATACATTTTTTATTTTGTTTCTACTCCACTCCAATACTATAGCAATTATCTTTATCGTTCATCGAAACCACCAAACTATGACGCACTTGAATGTAAACAGTTTATTCTAGAGTTTTAGACCTTCTCTTTAATAGACTTTTAGACCTTCTCCTTAAGACTCCGTAGGAGCCTCCCCCTCAAAGGTATTGTCCGATATAATATTTCATTTGACTTTGCAAGGAGAAAACCCAGTCCATCAAAACGTTTGACTGGGGCAGTAAATAAAATTACTCGCTAGCTGAGCATTATTTGATAGTATCAATATCCTGTTTAGTAACTACTAATTAAGAACTTGTACTTGATTAAGTCACTGGATACTCACTGAGGGTATATCAAACAGTTCAATGATGTTTCTTTAACTAGCACGTCTCTTTTTTTTTAAATTCGTTGTGGAATTTGATCGAAACAATTCAATTCATCATTAGAGCAAAGGCATTTAAATTTTATAGCAGTGGTTACCAATCAGTTTTCTTAATTTACTCTTTCAAGAAAGATTTCAAACTTGTATACCTACTCCTTATTGTAGGAATAATAAAATAAAAATCAGGTGTATGAAATCATTGCAGATGGGATTGCTGCGCGCCCCCTGGGGTATGCTTACCACCGGTTGGGAAACACTGCTTTATGGGATCTATTAGAAAATATAAAATGCGTGTAAATAATATAATACCTAACTTGCTACTATAAGTACCTTTTGCCAATAATCCTATTGCTTTATCTGGTAACAATATTACTTATGTTTGCAAATATGGTTAGTATTTCCGTTAAAGCTAACAAGTCTCTTGTATCCGCTATACCTAGCGTTGCTAACCCCACCATACAACATAGTATCCTCTATATTGAGGGCCTACATTCCTTTTATACCTTTTTGCCATCTACTATTTTTACACTAAAAATCTTGAAAATACTATATTTGATGCAAAAGTTGGCAACCCTAGTTACCTGACAGTCATCTGATCGAAGTTGTCAGTTAAAAAGTCCGGAACGGTGGTAGAAAAATATTAACAATTCAAGGGTGCCCAATTATTAAGATTATTTCAACAAAGATTTCTTATCAATATTTAAATGAAATCATCAAGTACACCAATTTGTTTTGTCTAAACTGTTTGCAAACTACAGATTTGAATAGTATAAATTCCAAAGTCTACTAAACATTTGGTCAGAAGATTGAGTTTTTCTACTAAGTAACATATTATACCATTTATCACATTAACTTCCAAGTCTAAATTGAATCTTTCGGATTTCTTACCGGGTTTATCTTATTCTTATGTAATCCTCTGTTGCTACAAGTCTAGCATACCTTCTCTTATGGAAAAACATTCATTTACTAAACGTCCGCTTCTAAGGCAATAAAAGTATTTGTTTTCTTATTTTAATATGTCTTTTCTATCCATGGTATTAACTTCGTCACACCTTTCACTTCTTTATGTTACATAGACTTTATGATAGATATGCTTCATTGACAACTTACTTGCTCATTTTCCATATGGAACAATGATCTAACTAAATGTATCTTTAATGTAATACATTACTACATTGTCTCTCATCATGGTAAATATGGAACTGATAGACATGTTCACTCGTGTACTAAGAGTGTCGTGTAATAAGAGAAAAACTAAATAAAAGTACTATAATCATTATGTAGTCATTAAGTTTTCTTATGCTATGATACATCGTATGTATCTATACCCACTAGTAGAGTGTCTAAAGTTGGCATTTACTCAAATCAAATCATTTAAGTATTCCACCTTGTAACATGGTAAAGTACAACTGTTTTAAATATTGAATGATCACAACATATTACACTAAAGCATGTGGTAGTATGTCTTTGAGAAGGTAATCTTTGAGATAACATTGAATAAAATAATTTTTCTCCCATTTATTCAAAAAGGACGACTTGGCTCGCCTTTATGTACACCCAAAGGTGGTGTTTTCTATATGAAACTCAATAGTATTCTACTTTAGAATGATCCAGTTCCAAATAATTTATTGTTACAAGTACACTTGTTTCAAGATAAGTTGAACCATAGTTTATTTTAAAGAATTATTTGTTCAGTATAACATTACCAGTTACTGTTGTAAGTACTCAATAGTTATAGAGATAGTATGTTTAATTAAACGGACCTGTGCACTGATTTGCCAAAATTGTACTGTAAATTAATCAATCCTTACTTAGTCTTGTTACCAAGTATCTACCTAATCTGCCTTGCTTTTGCAACCAAGAACTGTCTTAGTAGGTACATCTATCTACATATAACGTTCTCATGTAAGTGACAATGTTATATCTTTATGAGAATAAAGTTGTAGACCTAAACCTAGAATTAATCTAAGTTTACTCCTTCAATACTAAAGCATTTGAGTTTTATAAAAGTTTTTATTTTTCATATGAAACTGCAATAGGTACTCACTTTATTTCTAATTCTTTATTACGTTTACTAATTATCGAAACGTTATCATGTCATTATGTTTAACGTGATTACTGATCTTTTCATTAATTACTGATTTAGTTAGTTAAAAACAACAAACTATCGGAAAACTTAGCAAAGTTTATTTACTAATTTACATAGGTATGTGAATTCACGTTTCGTTACAACGTTCGTGTAAGATATACATAAGTATCTATAACAGAAAACTCACCCGTTGGTAATTATCATCTTTTACGGGAGTTTTAATTCACTTTTCACATAAAACAAACTATCACACTTATGACTTTGAAACTTTCATGAAGATATTATCAAATTGTCAACAAAGAGAAAATTAGATAGGTAGAGCTGTCTGGCGTAGTTACTAGTGACGGACTATCATCATAATCGATTCGCATAACTCGATTCATAGATGGATTAACTTACGTTTTAAAGAACAATGACAGCTTCCCATACAAGTAATGACGCGTTACATAGCCTCTTTGAAAGTTATTGTATAATAATAATATTAATTTGACTAGTTGCTTTGACCATGGAACACTAGTATTTATTGAACTTCAATTTGACAGTCTGGAAAAAATTTAATGATAAAATCAATATGTTCTGGTTTACACTAAAGGCAATTATTGACAATCCTCATTACGAATATTCTTTATTTCTGTGTTGCTGACTTTTATCTCAGTCAGCGATTTATAAGTAATAATACAACTGCAATTTAATGAGCTTAGTTATCTGTACATACGCTACAACTGATTAAATTTATATTTTGACAGGTCAAAAAGGCGTTCTTCTTCAATTGAATCAGACCACGACTCAAACTAGCTGGTTGATTCAAGTCAGAGTTCCTATTCGATCGCAAGCCATAACGAAGATCGTATGAAAACAATGCTTTTATGGTTTTCTATTATTTGATTTGTACTTGTCTTGTCAATAGCTTCATACTTATTTTAAAAATATTTCCTTATTTTCTATTAATAAGCCTGCTTAGTAATTAATGATGGGTGTTATGAATCATATATCGTCTTTGAAACTATGTATCGGCGCAATAGATACCCCAAAACCCAGAGGTTATATCATGGCTAAATCTCATTGCCATCGTAACGCTTCGACCGCAATTGCAATTGCAACATATTGCCACTTTCCCTGGCAAGTTTTTATTCGTGTTCAAACGAAACAACAATGTATCACACACGTCCGTCAAGTCAGTTCGTATCAACTGCTCTGTTTTAAGTCGACAGACCCACAGGTATGCCTTGGTTCGAGATAGAACCTTTTATCATTGAAACACGTTATTGCAACCAAACGTTGCTATGTCATACCATTGACCATACCTTATTACAATGTCATAACTTTTAATAAGTTTACAAATAGAAAACAATTTCACATAGCTCATCTATACCTTCGGACATTCGAACGATCGGAAAAATCGATTTGTCTTAACTAGTGGTCTCGGTTCCTTTTATCGCAAATACTTTACACAATATTTCGTTTGAGTTCGAGAATAAATAGTTTGAAAATCGTTATCAAAAATCAATAATCAGTATCGATTTAGTATACGAACAATTCGTCATCAATCATTATTATAAAGAATCGATAATCGAGTCGAGTCACATCAACTGCTGTTCACTAGTCGAATCGAATCATTGGTTCGAATCGTTGACTCGATTCACTAACTCGATTCATCGACTCAACACTATGGTGGTGCCCCTGATCAACACTGTTCATGTATGTCATAATTGACTTGCGTCAACTTCACTCTAATGAATTTCCGACCTACACCGGACAAGTGTTACCATACCAAACAATGAGGTTTCCTCCCGTTTGCGCTATTTCCGATTAAAATCGTATTCCTACAATGATCGGTACATTTCTCATAGAAAATATCATGGGCTAAATAATCTCATCTTATAACATAGATAGATAGGTCATATTTGGCACATAAATCAAGTTTCGTTTATTTCTGTGGTGTGTAAGAAATAGTTGTATCATCCAAGTATTACTGACTCAAATAAACCACTAAAGGATGACAACTTAGTCCTTTGATTAAATTAAATTCAAATCTCTAACAGAGATATCGCTATATTGTCTGATCATTACAAATTATGAATCACAGATAAAAAATTAAGAGTGCAAGTAACTATAGCTTGATGACAAAAACGTCACTAATAATATTTTGTGTATACGTATCGTGTATCATCATCACTTGAAAAATAATAGCTATTTCTCACACATTGTTAAGAAATTGACAATATACCGATCTATTTCAACTTCATTCAAGAATGTACAGTCAGCGACGCATCAGACTATACGTGTTGACCTTGAGACCCTTTATGTCGTACGTAATAAAGCTATTTTCGCAGTTCACCTGTTTAACTTAGCGTGCTGTCGTGTGTCAAAAGACAACTTTGCACCGCACGCACTCGGAGGTTGTTTACTTCCGTTATCACTTAAACTAATTGCGCAGTATAAGTACAGACTGTCACACAGTCTCCCGCCTTCTTTTTTTTTTGTAAAGGTTAATAAGTCGAAAACCTTTTGCATGACGGTGTCGTAAGAAGGTTGAAACTCGGTCTTCCTTCAGACTAATAAAATGTCATTATGAAATGTGCAAACGAAATCGAATTTTGTTTTTAGTCCGGACTGTCAATCGACAGACAAATATGACAAATTTTAAGTAAATAGGTAGAACAGACTTAAAGGGTGAATTAAAGAGTAAAATTTTCATAAAATCTTTATTTGTTCGCATATGGAGGAGGGGAAGAAATTCATACTTCATTTCCTGTTATTATTTTTTATTGACAACAAGTAAATTAAAAATATATCTCCGTAAAATATGGTAAATAAGATATCTTTATTCTATATCAGTCGGCCATCGATGAACTTTCCATTCTTCTTGACAGGTGATTGGAACCTCCCAAGTTGGTAGTAAAACTCCGTCGTCTGGCAACACTATTCTATCGCCAATTTGCAGATCTCAATGTGAACGCAGTTTTCTCGCGTTTCCGGTTCATTGACACAATTTGAATCATATTCACACCCTTTTAATAAAAATCGCTTTAAGTGCACACAAAATCGCTAAATTCGTAAATCACTTCTTGGCGTAATTACGCCTCTCATTTATGTTACATGAAATAACATGTAAACAATATTTTACTTTTGAAAAATATCGAAAAGGATTAAAATGAACTTTCATCACTGAACAATCAGATGTAAACACGAGCCACAATGTAATACAATTTACAATATTCTCATCTTTGTAAATCTTATTTTTGGGTTCATTCCGTGTGCCACCAAACTCGACGGCCACGGTAAAATCCCAGCACCTCCACCATTTGTCGTGGCGACAACCACTCGTGAATTGGGGAAAACAGAATGGTCGATACCACGACATCTTGATGAGAATATAATGCATTACTCATGGCTCGTACCTTGATCTGATGAGATGTAATTCCGCGTAGATTCATGGCCCTTTCTGTCACTCTATAGAATGACTAGGCTCGCTCATATCCCCGAACCTGCTTCGCTTCGCCATCTGTAGAAATAGGAATGGTTGATTCTCACCGTGAGAACGACTAAGTGCCTTAGTCTAACACAGCCCGAGGGAAACCTCGCTATAGCAATATAACCACACATATCTGTATGACTCTTTGTGAGCCCAGGATTATAGACATACCTGCTCCGTATACGTGACTAACTATTTAACGACGTTCGGTACGGACTGTGGGACCCCCGCCAGGGGTCCACGTTCATAGAGGTACGCAATAGGAACGCTAACCGACCAGGGCACCAGACCCTGGTAATCCTAAGGTCTAAAGCTTCTTGCTCCACAGACCGACGGGCACAGGGTGCCCTTAGGGGAGGCGCCCCTCTTCACGGGGCTAGAAGCCACACTCCGTGGGACTACCTAGGCACTTGTATCCCACCTACCTATGATGCATCATGCGCAAGCGATCGACCGCAACCTTAGGCTAAAGACATTGATATCGTACATAGCGAGCAACTCATACGCAAGACCGGTATATATACGTACCCAATGTTAGTGAACCTTTCACATATAGCATTACTATCTGCATTGGCCGAGCCCCGTCCTGGTGAGTATATCATGCAATAAGTGGAGCATACTTAGCTTATACGTTATAGTACACGGCATTGAGAATTGTAATCATATCGGGTATATTAGTACAATGCAAACCATGCCGGCTCGTTGGCTCAGTGAGTTTCGCGGCAGACATGGTTTGCCTCGCTCTTATTCACTATACAATGTTTTACATAAGGGCTTAGATAAGACACTTAGCTGGGGTGTTTCGGCGTCCTGCCCGCACGACGCCGCCCTCAGCGTGAGCGCACTATAAATATTCTATTGCATCTAGGGTCTTCCTTCGTAATGGCGGAATCGTAAAAAGGCATTATCTCTTTACCACACATTTAGGTTATATTACATCAACCATAGAGTCCACAGACCATAGTGCATACCATAGTGTCTATTTAAGGGCCGTTCCACACTATGTATCTTATCTCGCAGATATTCGATATTCGCGACAATGGCTAAGAACACTCGGGATAAAATTATCTATGACACATCATTTTGGAATGTGCTCATCAAGGCCTTTCATTTGATACCCATATTCAAAAATTTAAAAAAAAAACTTTTTTTAGTGACAAATTATTTATGTAAATTTTATTCTTAATGTTGACCTCTTTTTCGACATATTTATATGTCAGAAACGAGGTTGACCTCTTTTCTCACATTTTATGAATAAACTCTTTGCTAAGATTTAAAAAGACCGTTCGTTTTAGACGAAGCATCTTGATAAACCGTCCGTTTTACTTTACATTACCGCACAAGTTCGTAAGGAGATACAATACGATATTGAAATTGGTGTAATAAGAGACCCTTTACGATCAAATATGTTATAAAAACTTAATAACACTCCTCTCTTTTTGCGTCGGGGGTTAAAAAGAATCGCGATATCCAGACAATGTTCGGCGTTCTAATTATCTCTGATGAACAGTCGTTCGATCACCGTGGTTTAAATTTCGAAATAGGGTATAAGTTCGAAAATGGGCCTCCTGAACTTTAGTAAGAAGATAGATTGATAGTTTATAAACTATTGAGATAATTCTTCGCTAAATTGAACTTTCTAAAGGAAAATATAACTAAATGGCGTTCGCAATGACCGTGATAAGCTATTAAACATTGTCATATTAACACAAGAGACTACTGAAAGGAAAATGAGCAGTGAGATTAGTAATACAGTTGTCTCGATAAATTTCGAATTAATATAACAACTACCTACTTACTTGAGGTTACCTGAATAAAACAAGAACGTCTGCACTAGTTTACACTTAAAGAAATAAAGTTTAAACCAGATACAAACTCCAACAACGATAAAATAGCTATAAGTAAATGCTGGAAAAACATATATTCTTTAAGAATATTAAAATAGTATGTGACGAGCGACGGAGATGGCTAGTGACGTCACGTCTGATAACGTACGATCAGGCACATGTCGTTGGCACTTCCTTGACATTGGCTTGGTAGCTTGCCCCGAACTTCTCGTCCGAAACGAACAAATTTAGTAGGTACTTATAAACAGATTGATTTATAATGGTTTTTTGAAGCTAAAAATAGTTCATATTGCTGCTTGAGAGCTATTAATGTCTCTGTCGAAAGGGTAAATGGCCTTTATTTACTAAAAACTGAAAAAAATCCTGTAATTTCTTGAACATGTATCTCTTACCTCTTATTACCGTGCCTTTAGTTAGAGTAAAGCAAATCTTTAAGTAACACAGTGTTGCCAGAGTCATACCGGAAATGGTTTGATCAGTTTCGATATTTAATACTGAATCGAATAAAACTACTGCGATAGATACAGATACAGCAATGACGAGTAATACAACTGCTACCCATCTAGACAAGTCACATTTTTATAGAAACGAAATCTGAATTTCGCGTTCGAAATGAATGGATGGGACTTAATAATACTATCTATCTTTCATTATCGCTGTTAGTTATGTAACCTTCCCCCCCCCTTCGGTTTCTAAGGTAGGTACTTATCGGTGGTTTATCGGAGGGGTCTACATTAGGTATCTGATTTAAAGTTAATTTTATTGCTGATTTAATACCTATTACGAATTAAAGTTTAATTCATCAACGCCCGAGCGGTCGTATTCAGATAATCTCCGATAAAGTACCTCAGAGACCGGAGAGTAGTTATTGTTAACAAATTCTAACATTTGTTAAATAACTAACAGTATACATACAGGAAAAAATAATTGTTAGGAAGCAAGAACGAGGTATATTTATTTATTTATTTATATTCATATGGCATACACAACAGATGACAGTCAACAATAGCACACAATAACAGCTAGACATGTCTTGAACCAAACTGACATCCAAACACGTGCACACACAGAAATACATGCGATGCGAAAACATTTAAATTATTACATTATTATAAATTGGTACTATAAAAGTTGCATTAATTAATATTGTTTAGTTTACATAATTATTCCTATAGTTCCTATATGAGAATATTCATATTATATTGCTCATAAATTGCTAATAGCCAATCATCCTATCGCCATAAAAACGCAATTTGCGCACAATTAAGTGTTATTTATGAAGTAACCATGACTATTTTCTGTTTTATAAGTACTTACATTGTAATGGGGGCTTCGTCGAAACAAAAACTTCCTCGTGATTTAACTTGAACTAAGGAAACATTATGGAATGGTGTTTTTCTTTCGGTTTCAAATTCCAATAAATCCAAGTTCTATTGGTGTTTAGTGGCTGAAACTCAAGTTCAGTGTGTTTAGTACATCAGTACTAAGGAATAATAATCAAAATGAAAAAAGTTTACAAGCATTCCTTCCGAAAGTTGGCTAGAGTATCGCTAGCGTGTGACGTTCTTTCACCGTCGGCACAGCTGAGGCAGGGTCAAACTAAGGTCTTGAATTATAATTGTTATATTTGTTTATTTAATTAGCCTTGTTTTATGTCCATCTTCTTATATTATGTTGTGTTTGTATGAAGTGTTGTGATGGCCCATTATGAGTTTTTATTTTATTTTCATTTCTGATATATATCTGAATTATTTATTTTCAGAGGGCGTGATCGAGTCCACGGGAATGACGACCCAGGCTCGCAGCAGCTTTTTACCATCAGAAATCCTCTGGGGTCACAGGTTCGAGACCATGGTCACCTTCAGGAAAGAAACCGGAGAATACGAGGTAAGGAAAACATTTTATTTTTTATCAAAACAATGATTAAATATTTTTTGCGCTGTATTTTTTTTATTTGTAAATACCTATGTTTAAAGATTACTATTTGACGAAAAGATGTTTTACTTATTGATCTTAAAAAATCTTCATAGATTACAATTTCAGTTTGCGCAAAAAACCCATTGTCATTTTCATGAATTTCAATAGTATCAAATAATAGGTTAAGCTGATTGATGATGCTGCATAAAAACAATATTAACATGCCAGTGAACCATCGACTCATAGCAAACAACACTGGTATGAAGTCATATTTCAATGAAATATCTAAAGGCAAGATACGCCAAAGTTTCTGCGAATCGCAAACTTGTTTGTTCCACCTTGAAAAAATGTATACAAAATCCCCTTTATTCATATTATCTTCGACAATGCCACTGAGTTATGATTCACTTATCTATGAATGTAGGTAGTTCTATCAATTTTATCTATCTCGGAAGATGTTTTTTCTGTTATTTTAACAATAATAACAGCGACAAACACCTACCATTGTTCCAAATACTAATTAACTTACTCAAAGAGTACTTAAATCTGCTGTTTTAGATAATGTTATCGATAGCAGTTTTATTCATATCACTTCCAAACATTATTCTTATTTCCATTACTTTGAAGTTAATGCAGAGATCAGCACTACTAATAACTATTTAGCTGTGCTACTAGCTAAAGTCCAAAGTTCTGAGCAAAGCAACTGCACGCACTTATTTTGCGTATGCATCAAGTGCAAAATTATGGTTCTTACAAGTAACAAAAATATAAGTGAAGAAGGTGAAACAACTTTCAGTGATTTGGATACACACGTACAAAACAAATATGATATTTTAACTCCACTATCATGTTCTGTATCTGTACCTAAGCGTAAAATTTAATTCACTAATAATCTCATCTTCTCCTAATCTAAAAATGTATTTTACTCTATGTTTGATAATAACTTATTAATTTTTTCCTCGTCAGGTTGACTACACAAGATTTAACAACACTTACGAAGTAGATACGCCTCTGTGTTCCGCCAAACAGCTCGACGAACTCAGAGCTACAGTTTCAACATCCCAAAAATTAGGTAAGAAACTAATACTTACATATTTTTAGTTGTAGTTACATGGTCTTCTGTACTAGCACGAACACTTCTAGCACGAACAGCTTTCGAAAAAAATAACTCGCGTAAAATCATTCGATAGATAAATTTTGTATTGGAAATTTGTACAACGCCATCTATCGCCGATAAGCGAAATGAAATTTTTCATAGAGAATTGTCCATAGCTGTTCGTGCTAAGGGTAGGTACTGTACGGCTTCTAGTTTTGCTGGTATTGCTATTTGATATTTTTAGCATATGAAATTCTATTGCACTCTTTTTAAATTCTCTTTTGGCATGTAAATTAAATTGATTCATTGTGACTTGTTCTATTACACTAATATCTCTACTTGTTATTACAGATAAAATCCTAGGCACCATACCAAAAACGTTTTCCAACGAGACCCTGGATATCAGCTCTGTAGATTCGATGTCTCTTGACGAACACATTGAAATCAAGATTCCAGAAGCGAGAGCGCGAGAAAACCGGCTCATGGCACAGACTAACTTCGTTCAGCACATCAACGAGAGATCCAGAAACGCTAGTCACAACCATTTGGCTGTCGAAAACGAATTTGATATACCTAGGAATCATGTGCCTGTAGAGAATAAAATTCCAGAAACTAAAGAACCTCATATACATAGAAGCCACAGTCACGCTAGTATGAAGAAAGTCCATGGTCATACGCCCAATGGCATAGGACACGCAGCTCACGGCCACGAGCACAAACACGTAGAAAAAGCCAAAATCAATAAGTGAGTATTTTAAACAGCTATTCTATGGTGTCGATTATGAGGTCTTTTGGAACATTCAGAAAATAAATCAACAATTTATTGAGGAATTTAATAACCAATCGTTGACAATTTTATTATTATGGTAATGCATAATTACGACTCCAGCTGTGTTTCGTTCCACTGTCTCCCTCCGACTGATTCAATATCGATGGAGACCCAGTTTTGCATTATAAATAAACGGTCTGTCTTGTTTTACTTTAACGATACCTATTTATTATTGGGTTAGAAAATATTTACCTATGCTCAAGGTATTTCTTATGCTTTTCATTTACAACCGTCTTGTGAGCAGAATCAGATCTTTGATAAATTATTTTAGACTCAAAATCGACACTAATTTGAATAGTACTTATTACTATTATAGGTTCTTTGTTTCTATTTATTTTCTTATGATTCCTTAACTAGATTTTCGACTATGCTTCTTCTGTTTACTTCTAGTCTTTAGCATGTGTCTACTTTGCATTTATTTTACTTACAAATAAGGTGATAAAAATTAAAACTGAGTACCACTTCAAACGTACCGCAAACATGCCATGATATAATGTCAGTACTAACCGAATGACCGTTTTCTAGGACTTTTTTAGGTAAGCTCGTGATGCCGCTATTGAGTAAAGGGTCCCTAAAACTCCCGCAATTTTCTCCATTACACCATTTGGCATCAGGCGGCATTAAGGCAATAAATAATGGTAATGACCCATTCAGAATCTGATTGAAGGAGTATATTCAATCCATTAATATTTAAAAACGCAGAAAAATTTTCATTCAATTTCTATGGTGAAGAAATTATTGAATTACCCGATAGGCTTCCAAAATTAGGATTTGTACAGACAGCGTCGCAGAGTTCCCAATTCCTTGATACAATATCTTTATTTCACTAAGGAATTTTCATTGGGTAAAGTTAAAAGGAAACCTGGATTTGGGTGTAGCTGCCATACTGTCTTTTCCTAATCTTCCAAAGGTTTGATCCCGAGATTCAAGGTTTAGTTATACAGAAGAGTTTTTTGAACTTGAAATCGATTGTCATATCCATGAACTCTCACTGACAAAGATTAATTTTCTTTATACTTTACCGGATGTTGACGAAGTAGCTAAAAAAACTACCGCATGCGTTCCAAAAAAAATTCTTTAATGTAAAAGAGCCCAAATTTATTCAAATGAAATTATAATAACCTTATAAATAACTATGTGAAACTTCATTGTTCAAAGGTCCTCAAGCGCGAATCATATAGCAGAGAAGCAAATTATACCCATTCTGGTAACATCTGCGGACTCTGAACCCGCTTGACCAATACTTTGCGACAACCCTAACAATGACCAGCGAGAAAGAGATAGCGGACACGAGAGCAAAGGGGCAGAGAGAAACAGCAATAATCACTTGCACGTCAGACTTTTCGTCGACGAAAGGATTTTCAGGAGTTCGCGTAAATTGGCGTTACATTACAGTGCACCTTGAAAAGTGTAGGAAAAAATAGGACTGAATGTTGAAGTTACGATCAGAATTATCTAATGAACTTTTAAATATTTTTATAAACTTTATAATATGTAGGACATTCATATTGACCCCTAAGTTACGTACCTACCAATGAGTATAAATACTACTGTTATACAATTACCAGTTTTATTGTTTTTGTTTAGGTTTCTTCGTTAAATGAAGACGTTTAATAATTGCTGATCGTAATAAATTATCATTATGTACAGTCGGCTGCATGTCAGTCATATTCCAGCAGTAAGACCATTAAAAACTTGACAGAGTGATGTGCGGTATAAAATATTAGTTCAATAAGAATATAGACTGTTTCAGTAATCTTTATAATAAATTATAGGTAAGTGCTTCAAAATGCTGTTACTTATACCAAATTATTAATTAGGTCGAATAATTTATTCATCAGTCTTTAAAAGACTCAAAATTTTATTAGAAGTTTTCATTTTTCCGCTTTCTGATACAAATAACTATTGTGTTGCCTCACAGTTGCATCTTGCATTTTGCTATTTTATTTGATATTGGTACTCAATTTTTCAACGTTCGATTTTATTGGAATTCTTTTCTTAATAACACCTCCCGACAGATGGCAGTGGCGAATTTGATTCATGTCATGCTCTTTTCCCAATATTTTTTATGTCGCAATGTACCAGATAGGTTTGTATTTAGATGAAATATTTATTTAGGTAAATAAATTATGTTTCTAATCCCTGGGGATAAACAATTTAAGCTCCACAGCCTAATTAAACTTAATCCCTATATAGCAAAAATAAAAATCATCATAGAAATGTGTTCTAGTGCTTTCTCTCTACTAGGATTCTAGATGAAAGACCTATTAGTTTAATTACCTTAGATAAATACCTTAAGAATATCAGAGACTCCTGTTTATTAATAAATGGTTCTAAATAAGGAACATCTAAATTGCATGTTGCTTATCTAAATTATAATTGTCTTGAAAGTGCCAACATCTAATTCGTATAATTTACTATTTAGGTTTAACCTTTTTACGGGCACAAAAGTTAGCACAAACTTAGTAACCACTATTTGAAGACCACTTTATGAATCCAGTTATAATAATATGTTAATATAAAATTTATTTATTTAAATTTTGGATTTAATCCAATCTATGGTGCAAAAATAAAAGTAAGTATTTAAAAGTCTGTCTGTATACAGTTTTATTTACTATATGCGTTGTGAATGTATGTACTTAGTAGCTTAGAAAGAAAGTGCCTACCTATGTATGCGTATGAAATAAATTGTTATAAAAGTGTTTACAGGGTTTTATCAATAAATATTTCATTAAACTATTGAATTTGTGTAAAGCCCTTAAATAATACGTATTCTTTTAGAGCATCGAGCAGTGTGTATTTTGTAATAACTTTGTATTGTAACAATTATGAAAAGTCCTGTAAAAAGACATATTTTACGCATATCATATTCAGAGTTGCAAAATACATACTGGTTTTATTAAAAAAGAAACAAATACATGTTAGAATGTTTTAATGCAGATTGAAGTAAGTATATGTACAACAAAAGATGTGATATCTTAAAAAATAAGTCAAATGAAAGTATTATTCGGCTTCCAATAAAATAAAGGCACTTTGTTACTCTTAAGAATAGATAATTCAATTAAAGAAATAAAATATATTAAGTGTTAGTGTTACTAATGCTTGTTATATTGGTACATGTTTTAATATGAACATTTTAAGTCTGTAGAATAAAATTAATGTTTATGAAATATTGTTTTATTCTATAGTCTATACTTAAAGTGATTTGTCAGGGGTCAAGCAGCGCGGGCGCTGCCTTATAAGCTTTGTATTTGCCTGATAGCTAATATCAGAATAAAACATTATGAAATAGTAAATCATAAGACTTTTATTTGAATATCCACACACGTAGGGATTTGTTAAAATTTGTTATAAAAAAAGTCGTCGAAATCGAAATAAACTCCATTATTCTTTGTGCATACGGACGTTTTTTGCAAATTGAGTTACTTATATTTCAGTAGCATGATTATTCAATGATAGCATTTTTTATCCAATGGTTGATTGGTGGATTGTTCAATGGTACCTACCTACCTACTTTTTCATTTTCATTTTGTACTACTTAACCCACAGGGCATCGACTAGTATCTATTTTAGAGCGCGTAGTTTGCACACTAGTACCGCTATTGGAAAAAAATCAAAGTACCTAATTAAATATGAAATTGTGAATTACCTCTCTGTAGTACACAGAAGCTTTGTGGTCGTAGCCAGTCGTTTACTTTTTTTTTTGCTAAAAGTAGCCATGGACATTACGCAAAAAAAACTCAATTAAACTAAACGACTGGCTAGAAAATAAGCGTTAAAAAGTACCACAAAGCTTCTTGGGAGTGCACTAGAGAGATTTATCCACAATTTCGTTTTTATTTTTTCCAATAGCGGCGCTAGTGTGTACACTACGCGGATTACGCGCCCTTAAAGACGGTGGCGCCACTGATACGGCTCAAATTATTTAAAGTTTGCTACTCGCCAACAGATGGCGCTAGTTTTGTTAAAGAACTACGTCGTGGAAGCGGATAGTCATAAAAGAAATCACTTACATAGCTAAAATTAAACTAATTTATACATAAAGTTACGCTACTCAGCAATTTTCTTGGAATTTCTTTTATTTTCTTTGGCCTCGTCTTCGCTAGAAGATGAAGATGGCTCGGGCACGTTGAAGTAGTCTGGCGGGTATTTGACTATGGACGGCCTGTGACCGAGGCTGGTGCGTCTGATGGCGTCTACCACCAGCCTGTCTGATATACGGGCCAGCGGAGAAATTGGAGGGGACTCGCTGTTCAGAGAGTCGCGAAGTATGATGGGCGAGTTGGGGCTCAGGTATCCTGGAAAATTTATGGTTTTTGTTATTTAGGGATATATAAGATCGCAGTTCTTTCGTATTTGTAAAAAAATAAGACTGAAACGGAAGTTGTAATCTCTAATCAAGGATATTTTGATATTTATGAATTATATTTTAGTACCTACCCATAGCATGATTATTTAATAGCATGTTTCAAATTACCTACTTTTCATTTTGTGTTACTCTACCCAAGGAACTGGGCCCACCGAGCACTCAAGAAAAAATCATTACAACGAAATAACTATGTTTAATAAAATTCTCAAAAATATAAAAACTAGTATTAGCTATAAACTATTTTTGTATTCATTTTTTTCCCGTTTTATATGTCTTTGTGTAGCTAAAACCTGGATTAACGCCTAAAGTGACCGCTTTGGGCGTTAATCCAGATTTTAACTACGCGAACACATTAAACTAAGAATTTAACGTATACAAAAATAGTTTATAACTATATTTTTCAGAATTTATTTAAACATAGTTATATCGTTGTAAGGTCAATGTGTGGAAGTCCGTCTGGGAGGCAAGTCCATCTAGAGGCCATAACTTCCATTTTTGAAGGACTAGGTTCTTATGCCCCGGTCGTTAAAAAAGTATTACGGAGCTAGTTTGAACTGAGAAACATTGATGTCGCTAACATAATTAGGTTGAAAGAAATTGGTCATCAGTTTTTTTTCGCGTTAAGAACTTGAAGTTGGAGTGTAACGTCCCTTCGAAAAAAATAAAAAAAAATAGAAAATCAATGGAGTTTTTGGAGTTTCTGTGATTACGAAAGTCATTTAGTGATCCATATACCTATTTCTGGTGATGAATTTATTAATATCGCTTGAATTTCATAATTATTACATGCACAAAATACCAACCTTAAAATATAAATAGTTGGGAACTCCGTCTAGCATGCATAAGGAAAGTCCGTCATATCGGCGTCTTGCCTCGATTGCAGATATTGTCAACCTTTTCAGCTGCACGTATATTATGTCACTTTTGTGACGTCTGTCAATTTTCTGTTTTATAGCTCAAAACGGCGGTACACATGGGATAAATACTTATACAAAAAATACAACTAGGTTGACAAATTTAAATACTAAATAAATTTGACTGTTATGCAAAAAATATAGTTGAAAAATTTCTGACCTCTTAAATAATAATGAGGGTAGGTAATTGTTAATTTTGCAGTCACTACCTATAATGTTCAATTTGAAATAAAGATTTATGTTTTTACTTAGTATTTAATTTTACTGATAAAACAATAGTTATAATTTTAATGAAAATGTTTGCAACCACTGTCACCAAAGTTATGCCGGACTTGCCTTAAAATAAAATAAAATTAATTATCATTGAAATCTAAACCGTAAGCACAACGACATAAAATATATATTTCAATGCCTGTTTTGCATCACTGCTAGAAACTGCTTTCATTCATATAGCCTCACTAGTTATGGTTAAATTGGTACTAGACGGACTTACCTCAAACTGCATGGGAAGTCCGTCTACACGCCGAGTTTTAAAAAATATCATTTAAATCTAAAGATTATTGCAATTAATATTATTTTTATACCAATATAATGTAAATTAATACATTACCTATTATTTCCGATGACACAAGTCACTTTAGAAAGCGTATCTGGTTCAATAAGTTCAGTTAAATTTAAATATTAGAAAAGTATGCCGGACTTCCACACACTGACCTTAATGATTTTTTCTTGATTGGCAGCGCTAGTGGACGCGCGATGCACCCTTAACAATTAGGTACTTATATGGATAGCCTAGAATGGCCTAGCTCTAGATTATAAATTTATTTCTAGAATTGCATTAAGTATTTTATAACAAAATTGTCAGCAATTTATGTAGGTAGGTACTACTACTAGGTACCGATAAATGGCTTAACATAATATCTTGAGAATTTGTTTTATCTGGTTGACGGTAAGTAGAAGTAGTGCTTCATTGAAGTGGTTTTCACTTCCATTATTTATAGGCTTTTAATTGCATACCTACCTACCTACCTAGCTCAATAATTTCAAGGCGATAATTACCTGCTTTAATATATTTTTATTCTTAAAGCGCGGTGGTAATGGAACCGCCACTACATTTATATTTATTACTCGTAAACCAAGTCAATATTTAAAAAAAGCTCATGTAATAATTTCTTAAATTGTCTCTAATATTTTTTGAATAACCTTAAACAGTTTTCATTCTTTCTGTAAGTTTTAAAATCCATTTTAGCTAAAAGTGGCCACTTTTGGCAATTCTGGATTTTAAAACTTACAGAATGAATACTGTTGAAGAGTTATTCAAAAACAACTTAAGAGATTTTTACATGAGCTTTTTTTAAATATTGACTTGGTTTACGAGCAAGTAATAAAAATAAATGTATTGGCGTCGCTAGTTTTACTACCTACATAGCCTTAATAAACTCTATATTTAAATTAGAGATTACCTTCACTACTTGCTACTAGGTGGCGTTGTATAGTTACTCAGCAAGATATACTTTTTGAATAGAAACGTTTCTTAGGTATGCAAGTAAGTACGGTCAGCAACGAAAGTAGCTGAACATGTTTAAAGCTATGAAACGTCTATGAAAAAGTTTCTGCGAAAATTTTGTTGTTGACTGTACCTGCATAATGTAATACCTAAGCCCCTACAGACATCATTATTAACAGATCCGGGCACCTCGCAGATTTTCAGTGGTGGGGGTGGGAGTGGTTGAGAGACAAAGTGGCTGAACAGCGATTGAAGGTATACAACTTACAGAGCTCTGGATTTGGTGTGGTATAATAGTAAGCCAATCATGTAGGTATCTAAATCGAATATAACATTGCCAGGAATTTTGATTTTGATGGTAAATTTCGTCGCTCTGTAAATTGTCCACCTATTTCCGGGCTAGCTCTTAGTCCATATCGCGAGAAGTCTCAGCGAGAAAACTTCGGTATTGACACAAAATTGGCGTCAAGATCTTTAGAACAGGGTAGCACTGACTCATTTTCTAACTTTGAATCACTCATCAGTAGTTAGAACACCCCTTATACGAGTACATTATTCCAGTAGAAGTATTTACATCACGTGGTGTGTTTGACGTTCTTTTAAAATCAACGAACATGCCAGGCAACTTCTACTGGAATGTCTTTACTGGAATAATGTAAACGGGGTCTAAGTAACTAAATCGCAGTAGTGAAGAAGTATTGTAGGAAGGTATGCCAATAATAACCATGCTAAGTATAACTCTGGAAAGGTATCCAATGAAGCTTTGGATCCTGTTTTTCTATAAAATATAAATAAAAAAGATACTAAGTATTAGATTCAATTTTAGTCAAAATATTTTTAAGAGATTCTTGTTTGTCTACTTATTTAGTTCAGTAATTTACGTCGATGTCTCTCTCAACTTCTATTATATTCTTCAAACTCCACTATAAAGATAGTAAAAAAACTGTACGTTCACAAATACTGTATGAAACCTGAAAATTTTGGTAATAAATGGAAAATACCCCGTAAATGTGTAGGTATCTAATGTTTAATACCTGGTAAATAAATAATTAGCTTACTTTACTTCGACGACACAAACGACACCACAGCACAGCACAATAGGTAGTAAGCGACATTCACAAATCAACACTTTTGATAAGTTTACATACAAAAAAAAGCTTCCACACCTTGGCAACTGAGACTATTAAAGGCTACCTACCTACTTATTTTCCTATTATTGTTTGTCAAGATTTTCAGTAGGTAATATAATTATTTTTTTTCTCTTACAGCTTTTCATCCAAGAAAAAAACGAATCGAGTTGATTAAATTGTCTGTAATTCCTACTTCAAAGATATCATTTATGAAACTAAGTCGTTAACAAGGATGTCAGGATATTTGTCTGTAACTAGATAACTCAACATGGGTAATATAAATCAAACACAAATGACGTCACAACACAAATAATTATTCATCCAATATTTACATATAACACATCAGTATCCTTACATTTACAACAATCTTTTACTTGTGACCATTATCTTATTAAAATATTTGGTCTATTGTTTTCATAGAATTTTAATAATACAGTTCATTTAACACTTAATATAATATGATTCACATAAACTAAAATACTTGACAAATAAATTACACATTCTGTAAATATTTAAAACAATGGAATGTTGTTTTACAATTTCTTTACACAACCTTCTAAAACACAATCGTTAGGAGATTCATATTTCTCGGTTTGGAATAATTATGGTAACTAGAACATTTTATCGTAAACTGACTAGTATAAAAATTAATGGTACAATTGAGATTTTCCGAAGATTTTCAGAACGTAAATAAAAAGCTCGTGAATTTTACAGGCTTTAGGTATATCAATGATTAATCTTGATTTAGTTGCTAAAATTTTATCTTAACTTTTGTTGTTTTTTTTTTTACTTTTTTAACAAAATCTGGCTTTCTCATTACATCATTACTTAGATTATGATAAAAAATGGTAATAAACAAACCTTTTTTCTCTATTGAAGTGAATAATCTGCTTGCTGTTTCAATAAAAAATTTACTAAAGAACAAACATCAGATGAGAACACATAAACTCATTTCATCTTTACTGTTATATTTTACAAACTCGTCTTTTGAGCCCTTTTTAATATTGCTAGTACTTAAATAACAAAAGACTATAGGTGATTGTGAGACCTGACAATTCTGACTGGATATATAATTTTTCACTCTTATAGCTTGTTTGTTTACAATGGAAACATAATTTTGTGACTATTTCCGAACAAAGGATCACCATTAAAATATACTAAACATCACTGGTGATGACAACTAGTTTGTTGCTTTTGCTAATTAACATAATTACAAGTGTTTACGTCATTGAAAATAATGATAATTTATCATAAATATTCTTACGGTTTATTTAATAAATAATATAACAGCAAATAATACCAATGAGAAACGTTAAACAACAAATAACGTTATACACAATGATTTGTATTTCTTGATATTTTCTTTAACTATATGGCATTAATCAATGTAAAGCCTGACCCATAAATTAAAAAACCTTGCTCGTAATATGTTTAAAGAAATGTTCTACTGAAACCGACGTAAACCTGACATCTGTTCTGTAACGCCCTCTAGCAAGTTTTTTTATTTTCCGAGTTTATTGTCCGGTTGACATTATTCCAGTCCAGCGGTCGAATCCAGCACTAGAATCATGTGAACCAGCGGTGGAATGTAACCATTCCAGTAAGATCTTACACTGACTGGATTACTGATTAAAGAGTGACAGTAAAATCTCCATCTTTCTCCTCCGCTTTTGGTTCCGTCGAGGTCCGCTCCGGCATCTTCAGTACTAGAGGCTGGTGGTCCGTACTCTCTGTGACACATCACAAACACACATGACAATTACAATTATGTTACTAAATTAAATTACATAAATAACGTCGCTTATATATAACAATACCGCGCAAGTCATATTTCACAAGTTTTCAGGAGAGACAAACACTTGAATTAGTACCTACGCATGATCTCAAATCAAATCCCGGTAGTAGTGAAAAACCGCACAAGTCGTCAACTTGCGCGTTTGTAAGACTACCAGTTTTTTTTCCGATTAAGAGGCCGTACAACGCTGAAAGAAAGGTCATTGGGCATATTTGACCTGCTTGATGAAAGTTCGCGTACAGAAACCAAACCAGTTTTAAATTGAAGAATTCAATCCCACTTTTTAAAATATGTATTATTTTTTTAAGTACCGACCGGCAGAAAAAAGTAGTTGTTTAATGTTATTAAACTTCTATTAATAAAACAGAAGTTTTTACTTTCAGCATTGTGAAAATGTGTAGTACAAGCATAATAAACGTTTGTAATATTGCCTTAATTTAATTATTTTATTTTATTTATTATTGAAATGCTTCGATATATTATAAAAATAAAACATGTCCTGCAAGAATGCGACCCATATTACTGTGTAGCAGATACATTTATTTACATACCTAGCCCTATTTCGTTTGTGTACGCCGTAGGTCAAATGTGTGAACAAAATGTCCAATGACCTTTTAATAGTAAAAATTATCGAAATTATTAACAACATTATCGTACTATTTCTTATTTTGGAAAACTGTCAATCACAAAACTATAGAACTACTTAAGATTTTGATTATTATAGTTTCAAGATAATAGGTTTATTATTGGTTGGCACATCAGTGAAAAACTACAAAATTGGAGCTCACTTTAAGTTTTTATTCTATCGAGAAAAGTTTTAGCTACTTACCATGTTTCTGTCAATCACATAAGTGAGTAGGTACTACCTAATATACTTTCTATAATATTATTTTTTCGGGACCGGACCAGGAAATCAAGCAATACTGTGTGAAATCTCTGTTAAAAAATGTGTATTTGTGCGGCCCCCTAAGTGCCGTGATTGGCACTTAGGGGGCCGCACAAATAACACTGAACATCATTGGTTGCGCTATTAATAGGCAACTTACGCGGTATTGTTATACTATAACCCTTATAATTATAAAGATTGTATAGAAATGTATAGTTACACAATGGTTACTCTCTGTCAAACTATTTGAGTTTGGCATTGAAAAGAAAATGACAAAACACTGTGTAACTAGACATGCTATACAATCTTTATTAGTAAGGGGGTGAGCGAAAGCCTTAACTATTAGTCTCATTACACTAGTAGATATCATTTTCGCGTTTCTTTTAAACTAGGTAATACCTATTTTTTAAACCCCAATCCCCGTAAACTATGGATTAACGTGTATTTTTACTACACAATCGAAAAAATTTAAAAAAGTAATTATAAACATTCTTATTGTTTACTCACTAATGTTTTCTCTTACAGCCGTTTTTCTATGATAAATAAATAGGAATTGATACTTAGAATACCGTAATAAGACTCTTAATTCATTAACGCCGGAGCGGTCGCTGGCGACCGAGACACAATAGATTTTCTATTGTGTTAATTTCGTTTGTGTATGCCGTAGGTCAAATGTGTGAACAAAATGTCCAATGACCTTTTAATAGTAAAAATTATCGAAATTATTAACAACATTATCGTACTATTACTTATTTTGGAAAACTGTCAATTACAAAACTATAGAACTACTTAAGATTTTGATTATTATAGTTTCAAGATAATAGGTTTATTATTGGTTGGCACATCAGAGACACAATAGATTTCTATTGTGTCTCATTTTCCGGGCGTTGAATAGTTAAAGTGAAGTGTTAATACTGACGGCGAAATTAAAGTTACCTCAGTGAATTCTTTAGTTTAGTTACCGTTTATCGTATCTCAGTCCAAAGTCAAGCAAAATGTGTATCAAAATCCAAATATTTCTTGCTCAAACTTATCAGATAAAAACTATGACTAAGTACTATTTTTTATAATAGTTTTCTCACAATTCTCATGATCGATCTAAAAATTATCACTTACTATCTAATCATAATCATGAATGTCACAGAATTGAAATCAAAACTGATTCTTTGTATACTTGGAGTGGTTGTATACCATTGATTTACAGATTTATCAAAATGATTACTAATGATAATGTGATAAATTACACAAGCAATAATTGTAAGTGTTATTAATAATAATTATATTGGAACCTTTTGACTTTCAGACACCAAGATCTTAATTGCACTTCTGTTTTGACTTTTCAACTGCGTGAAATGTTTTGACAGTTAATTCTTTGCGCAGCGCTTCTTATGCTAAAATTGTAAAAAACAGTATGAAAATTCATCCAGTGCCCAACACAAGCATGAATATGAATTTAGGCTGGTTTAGAAATAGTTTATAAAAATCCCCACCTATGAAATCAGCGTTTTGGATGGAAAAATTTAAAGAAGTTGCATTTTCCATACTAACATTTTCTTTATTTATTTAACAACCATGAACGCTAATGTTTTAAAACTTTTATGCACTAAGTATTGTTTAAACACTAAGATAACGTATGCCACTTAAATTAAGCGAAATAAATTAAGTTTTTAGCTAAGTTAAAGTGGTAATTTCACAAAAAGAGGAGTCATTTAAAGGTAGTTTTTTATGTTTAGAAAACTATAATAAGGAAATAGATAGTTGTCTATGATGGTAATTATTCGGTCATAGAAGGAGGTTCTTTATTTGTGAGAAAAAAGCGCCAATTTCATAGGTGGGAATCCAATATTATCTATATTTATGTTGCAATTACGATCCATGCAGTTATTCACATGATAAATAAAAAGAAATTATTGTGCTTTGTATTACCTCCTATAAATAGTAGATTGTTAAATGACAATATAATTAGATTATTACAGATATCAGGATATCTTTTTGCAGTGTCTAGAATCTTTTCAGGATCATGATTTTACATTATTATGAGCGTCGTCAAGTTAATGATAAACCATTTTCGCCAGACAACACAAAGCGCATACGGACGCGACATTCTGCCATCAATTGGTCACCGTAGTGACGTGCTGGCGATGGCGATTCAAATATATCCTGTGTTAAAATGGGGTTTCTGCTCCGAGAAGCAATTTGGCAAAATGGTACATCCGCTGAGATTTGACGATGTTCAGTTTGTCGTCAAGGAAATTCAGCAAACAGTCCGCGACAGAATTGTCTTTCTTGATGATCATCATCGAACAAAAAAGCGTATCATATTATTACATTAATAAAATAAATATGTAAGCTAGTACATAGTCATTACATCACAATAATTTTTAAAGATAACAACAGTAGTTCGTTATGTAACAACAATAATTTTCAATGTAAACTAAATTGTTTTGCGAACAACAAAATTCTTTTAATTTGATCGGATTACAAACAACACACTGTGTTGTTTGTTTCACTTTTAAATTATGATTTCTATATAATTTTAACTTTTTTTTGATTGTCAGTAAAAAAATATTCCGTAGATCAACACGAATTATAAGGTTAGATGTATATAACTTTATACCTAGTAGTCTAAAAACTATTCAGTCGATTCTTGTAGTAGGTTCTCTAAAGACAAATGCCTAAGTACCTACCTATCAAGACGTAGTGTGTGACATGGTTCATAGAACATCACGTGAATATTAAACTATGAATAACTACGACGGATAGTAATATTTATTTGATATTTTATTTATGATAGAATGCAAACTTAATGTTAAAAATAATACACCTTATCGGCACTGCATTGCAAATCTTCTTCGTCACATAAAGGTTAGAAAGCCAATGCATGTAATGATACGTTAACTAGCAATAAATTAACTACTATCTATAAGTAAACAAGTGGTTCAATGACTCTCGATACAAAAAAGCCTGCCAAATAGATCAAAATTACGCACGTTGGAAATACTAAAATATTTATTTCTCAACGAGACAGGTGATAAAGGCGTGATACGAAACATAAGTAGGTCTCCAACAATGACCAAGATTTTCCTTTATCTTGATAGAGAGCTCGTCTTCACTAGATAGTGATAACAGATAGAAGCACAGTTAACGCGTTAATTAGCTTTTCGCACACATAACCACCCACCACCAGAGCGGAGTTTAAATAGGAACTCACCGATAGATCTTCGGTCACCCTGACTTCCGTAGAACTCTTCAAGTTCCTTCGCGGAACACAGCGGAGTGTCCACTTGCGTCGTATCCTCAAATTTAGAGTAATCCACTTCGTATCCTTGACGTTCACGATTATATGACACTAGCGGCACAAATCTGTGTCCCCACATTATTTCACTAGTTGTGTAGCTGGAACGAGCCTGTGTGGTTTGACCGGTAGACTCTATCGTTCCTTCCAATATAACTACTATCTCGAATCTCTCTTGAAGGATGTCCGCTGCAGATACCCCATAGAAAGGACTGTCAGCGTTTATTTTATGCACCATAGTAATGGGCCAAATGAAGAACAGGTTACTGTCGCATCCGTCCGCATTCAATTCTAACTCAGTCTGGTAATGGGACAGAAGCTCTCCCTCTTTCGTTGTTCGGGATCGGATCAGTTGAGCTCTTACGCTAGCTCCAATAATATGCGACTTCCTTAAATCACCTACTCTAAACATCAGGCATAACTCTCCATCCCTCTGACATACCACTGTGTACCTTGAGAATAATAACGTTTGTGTTCTATGTTTTGGTCTCGTCATCTTCGCAAATACTATACCGACCATGAAGGCTTGGATCATCACGCCGACAATACTTTGGAGACACATTATGAATATCGCTTCTGGACATTCTTCCGTAGTCGTACGTGAACCGTAACCAATTGTATGTTGTGTCTCAATACTGAATAAGAAACAAGAAGTGAAGTCAAAAATGTTGAACACACAAGGCTTCCAATTTGTAGCTTCTTGCATAGGTGGTAGATGGTCAAGTTCGAGATCTCCATGTGTAAAAGCTATCAACCACCAGATTAGAGCAAAGCCCAACCACGATAATATGAAGGATAAAGTGAACACGAGTAGAGTCCACCGCCACTGCGCATCGACGAGTGTCGTGAACATGTCCTGGAGGAATCTCAGCCGCCTTTGAGAGATTTTTGATTTGAGTATATTGCATTCTCCATTTTTGAGAATAGCTCTCCTTCTCGATCTGCGTGTAACGCCGTGTCTGTGTGTTCGGCTCCTGTAAATAAGACATATCAATTAACGTTTCGCTCCACCGGTCCCATTATCTAACAAGTATCCTATACGTATGAATGAACGTTTATTTCACGCTTGCACTGAGTGGCGGCCTTCGTCAATGTTAATGTCGCTAATGTTTACACAATCAGAAAATGGCTTTCTAATGTAAATCTTAACACTTAAGGAATGCGAGAACAGATAAAAGCGAAACAGTACGGGTGGGAGTCGGTCGGAGACGGCACAGGGTGGCGGGCGTCGACGAACCTCTTGCTGCCTGTGGGGTAGTAGATTCCAGGGGAGAGGCTGCCGTTGGTGGCAACTGGTTTGACTTTGAGCCACTCGTCGGGGAGGAGTTTGGTCTCCTCCCGGCAGACGGGGGACTCGGGGTCGGCGTGCATGGCTCGTGCGCGCGGCTCACTCGCGGCGGACCGTCTGCGGCTTCATGCCGCGCTCCTCCTGAAGCACCGCGCGAGATAATGACCAGATCACGACTGACGCTGCGCCCGCACAAAGAAGCGCTAAACGTTGTATAATTGTATCGCGGGACTCTATAACTAAAATTATCAGCTCCTACGGAAAATAATTTTCATTTAGTGTCTGCGTTGACGTTATCTTGTGTACAGGATGTCCCTTGATCGTACTTCGTCTGAGAGAAATTACGAAACTGATATTTTACATAATTATTAACAATATTTTACTATCACTTAATTATGTTATCTATGAAGTTATAGGTGGTTATAATACAACATTGGTAATTTCAATAAAGTAAGATAAAAAAGCTTTATTTGAAATGAAAATCACAAATTACTTTATTTAAGGGACTTAACACAGACATTTTATCTCACAAAAAGAAAAGTTAGGAAATAGGCCGTTGATTAAAGTGAAAGTGAAATAAGCTTTATTCAAATAAACTTAATTATTAAGTACTTAGTACTAATTATTAGATATGTGATGCAGTTTGGCAGTCGCCACTTGTGCACACATGTGCTTTATCAAAATGACTACATGCAACGCACACGCAGATCAGCTTTAGGACTCCGAATAGTTTGAGTAAAAACCTAGTAGAGGGATAAAAAATATCAAAAGTTAATGGATACGATGAGGAGCCCGGTGGCGCAGTGGTTTAGCGCCTGGCCCAGCGATTGCGGAGGTTAAGCAACTTTCGCAAGGGTCGGTCATGGGATGGGTGACCAAAAATTTATTATCTCAAGCTCCTCCGTGCTTCGGAAGGTGCACGTTAAGCCGTTGGTCCCGGCTGCATTTGCAGTCGTTAACACCCACCAATCCGCATTGGGCCCGCGTGGTGGTGGGTTATGGCCCGTCCTCCTTATCCACCCATAAGGAAGGCCTGTGCCCCAGCAGTGGGGACATTAAAAAAATGGCTGATGGACAATGGATAGGTACGCATTTAATAACAAGTTAGTTTACTTACATAATTTATAAAATGTAGCGAAAAAGTTACATATAAAAAAATCTGTAAATTCTAAATGTTTGTGCGCGAATCACGCAAAAACCGCTAAACGGATTATGATGCAATTTTCACAGTTTGAGCTTGGTGTCCAACCTAAAATCTAAGCCATTCATTCCTATTTCATCTAATTCGGGTTGGCAGAACCAGGGAAAGAGCTTGCACCTTTCATACACTAAAGAGATCGATCATTTAAACTGGTCCCCTTTTGTAAGTCGCGGGCAAAAGGAATACCTACTGGGTATATTTCTACTGTAAACGCGGATGAAGTCGCAGGCGGAGGCTAGTTTTAAAATATTTTCACTTACGACACTTCCGTTAGCATTATTTGGTTATTCCTGGCTATATATGTCTAAGATTTCCGCGCGTAGGTCAATTAACCTTTCCCCGGGTGTAATATGTAATTTTTATTCATATGACTGATGCAAATTGCGATTAAGCAAAAAACTTAATGACCTTTGAAAATATATAGTAGTAAGTAACTTATTTATTTTTAATTATACACTTACAACTTCAATTTACGACCATTTGTTTTAAGCACGTCAGTTTTCACATGAACATCTTGTTTTATCACAGTAATTTATACTTTAAACTTATTTCTGTGGTTAATTTGTTCAAACAATGACGGTAACACATTTCTATTATGAATAGAATATACTTTACTAAGAATTTTTAATAAATCGATAAATCAATCATTGTTTTCAAAATCGCAACAAACCATTAAGATTATTGATTAATTTAAGTAAATTAATTTATACATTTAAAAAAATCTTCAATAAAAATAATACTTAAGTTATAATGTGTGTATGTAGCTATTTTATTTATTTATTTAACAAACTTTATTGTACATTTCAAACAAAATGTTACAATAGGCGAACTTAATGCTAAAAGCATTCTCTCCCAGTCAACCTTTAGGAAACAGATATCAATGAAGGCGGTACAAAAATATTAATAAATACAACATAACATATAATTTAGCTATAATGTAGATCCTTTTTTTTAAACACTCTATACTGAAACAAGATGACGCCCATGGTAGCCATTTCATTAAAATGTCTAATTTGACAGTGCGAATTGGTCTACTATGCTAATACACATTATTTTCTGGTACTAATTTAACAATCCCGACTATTTTCCGGACGAAGGCCAAGGAGGTGCGTATTGCCACTCTGAACTGAATGAGTCTTTGTGACGGACATTTTGTAAATACGCACATGATTGGTTGTTAAAAGGGGCTGTGTTCATTTGCAACATTTTATTAAATGTTTCCGCATTCATTTGTTTCATAAAAAAACAATGAAAAGTTTGAGTTCGATTCGGTAGAGACGACTTAACTAAATTGACAGGACTTAACTCTTGACTTTTCGAAAGAAAAGGATGCCAACTTAATATAGTTTCGTCCGCTCGACACCATTATGTGTACCTAATTGAAATTTATACGTATTTAAAAAGTTACAAAAATAAATAAATAAATAATATTACTTATATTAACATTGAGAATAAGAAATTGCTTTCACCCTCATATTCCTATTGCCATCATATTGTTTTATATTTCTCTCCATCTTTGATCGTGAGATATTTCATTGTTTTCGTTATAAGAATAATAATTTGGTTCGTTCTACAGAAAGACACGATTTAAGCATTTATCTTTAGTAAAAAATTATTATTGATATAGTTTTCACGCTGAAACTCCGCACTATTTATTGTGATTAGTTACTTAGATCACAGAAGCAGCATAAAACCCAAGATTTTATGTAAATTACCAATTCACACCACGCCCTCATGTCAACTTCTATAACACGACTTACTGTCGTTTATTTAGTTATTAAATAAAACGACATTTTAAGTCGTGATTTTAATATAAGCACTTTTATGACAAACATCTGCGGGTTATTTAGAACGTCATATTCGCAAAATATACTGAAAATGTGTTCAAGGCTCGTTACACATTTTAAAGTTTTTATACATTTAATTTTATTTTACTTGGTTGCTGTCACAGTTTCATTACTTATACAATTTTAGGGAATTGTTTGTAAACCAAATTTTTTATGAATTCTGATTTATTCTGATTTTGATGGCGATACCCTATTATTATTTTTCTAGTCAGGTAAATAGATATATTTTCAGTTTATTTTTTATAGTAGCTATTGGCGAGATTTAGTCTAATCAAACTAATTTTGAAACGTTTTCTAATATGTTCACTAATGGTTGAATTTCAACTATCCACTGAACACTAGTAAACAAATCAATCGAATTACTTATGTCATTTTATACAGTGCTAATAATTGAAAGGGTAGGTAGACTATAATACAGTCATATTGTGACAAGGAGACATCTAGCTTGGTAACAGCAGTGGTGCAATCAAGCAATCAACGCCCCGCGCGTGGCCACTTAGGGACCGAGAGGCAGCAGGCAGGACTAATGTGGGACACGTGCTGTTAAGGAACCTTTTAAGGAAACTTTGACACGTAGGTTATCTCTTGAAAATAAAGTAACTCGAATTTGCATGGACACCCAATCATCCGATTAGGGTGGCTTTAGAATGCTCTATGCTGGAAAGAGCTCGAATTATTTTTTGAAACATCCTGCATAAGTTGGATTAAAGGAAAACTTTTTTATCAATAGATCCTAGTTTTTAAAATGCTTTATTCTGAAACATTCAGTTCAGAGAAATGTAACTAAGTTGACCGCCAAAAATACGTTTTTCAAAAACAAATACAAATCATTTATTTGTAAACATAGGTAAGAGGTTATACAGCTGGTGTGGAAAAAAATATTGTATCACTATGTTCGGCCATCAACGGGCGTACAAATTTAAATTTAGTGCGATTAAAGAATTATAATCAATGAAATATTCAAAAATGTCAAAAAACTGTACAATAAAAAATAAAAAGAATGATGTCAATAAATTAGTAAAAAATGTCAACAATATAAAAAGAAAACAATGAGAAAAATAAATTAAAGAAAGTAATTAATAAAAAAAATGTAAACATAAACGTAAATAGGCCCTATATTTTATCATTAAAAAATTCTGTCACTGTATAATAGGGTTTTCTTATTACTTAATAAAAATTATTAATAATTCAAATATTACTTATTATTAGTGTTTCAAATAGTTACATAATTATACCTGAATTTAAAAATCCGTTGTCACAAAATTAAAAAAATAAGTGGTCTTCAAATTCGTGTTCGTGTTACAAAAAATGAATAATACTGTTACTAATACTATTTAAGAATAATTTATATTCTAAATCGTGGTTATCTTTTGCATTAAGTAAACAAGATAATACAGATTAAACGCATTTATTTTACGAAAATACACGTAATTAAAGACTTTGTAATGTGTACTTTTGCGTTGTGTGTGGTAAGTTAGGGGTGTTTATTAAAAGAAAAGCAGAAAAAACTCGTTCGTTTCAATCTAACTGAATCAATTTGAACATTTTATGTTGATAGAAAGAACTACCTATATGCAAATTATACTTACTACTAAGTTTTCTTCAAGTTACAAGTGTAGTTTGGTATATACGATGACTAGTTTGCTACTATTTGAAATGGTCTATGGATATAGTATATAGGCATCAAATTAAAACTTTTTGGCCATTTCCGACCCAAAGAGATTTTACGAATTTATAATGTACCTAACAAAAGGAAATTCTTAGGTAGTGCAAGACAGTAAATAGTTTTAATTCAACTCACGTATCAGGATCATGCAAAACACTAATAGTCCGTAAGCCCGCGACAATATTGCCTACGTCATATGACATCACGATGAAATGCATGGCACACGGTCGGAAATGTTGTGCAGAGCGAGGATCAGAAGATAATCGCAAATAAAATTGGCCGGAAGCTTGAGAAAATCCTTCACTTCCGGTCAAAATTTTAAGGTTATATTTACGTCAAGTGACATCAGTACGAAACCCGTGGCATCATTTAGCCCTTCAATAGTAAAGAAGAGAGAGTTTACATAGGTCTGTCAGTTCTGAAATGGCCGGAATCTGTCACATGACGTAAATATAACCTTAAAATTTTAACCGGAACTGAAGGATTTTCTCAAGCTTCCGGCCAATTTTATTTGCGATTATCTTCTGATCTTCGCTCTGCACAACATTTCCGACCGTGTGCCATGCATTTCATCGTGATGTCATATGAAGTAGGCAGTAATGTCGCGGGCTTACGAACTATAACGATTATAATATTATAAGGCGGTACAAGTAATATTGACATTTATGGTGAGTGTCCTTTTTATATTTGCCAACCCTAACTATTTTCACTTTATGGTTTTTATTAACGTGTAAAATTATGAATGTTTGATTAAAAAGGCACGGCTTTTGTTTTGTTACTCTGAAAAGTATAAATATATTTTGACATATTACCTATCATAAATTATCGAAATATTAAGAGAAATAAAAAAAATTGCCAAGAAGTTATATTTCTATTCAATAATCTTTACCCTATCTCATAATTTATTTTATAACATGATCCAAGAGCTTATCTTACAGAATTTAATAGGTATGGAACTTTATCCTACTTATAATAATTGTGACAGACGACGCGACGTTTGGATGTTGAAGTTCAATTTGTGGCACACATGGCCTGGATTAAAAGACAGGATTATTTTTATCCTAATCAGATCGAATCGGATAATCGGAATGTCCACGTGGACGAAGTCGCAGGCGGAAGCTAGTTATAATAGTCAAAAGTTAAATGCCCTTGCCTCATGATATTTTATTGCAAAACATTAATCCTTTTCGAGGTTTGGCGATAAAAATTCTTCAAAAATACTACTTTTATTGTAACTTCTTAAGGTTTCTTTTTCCAAGCATTAAAGTTTTGTAACATCAGCGATAATTGTATTAAAAGTAATTAAGTCATCATCATCATCATCATCAGCCTATCATCGTCCACTGCTGAACATAGGCCTCTCCGAGAGCACGCCACTGAGCACGATCCGCGGCTATACTCATCCAGTTTCTGCCAGCCACCTTGCGAAGATCATCGCTCCACCTTGTCTGAGGGCGTCCCACACTACGTTTGCCGATACGCGGTCTCCACTCAAGAACTCGTCTGCCCCAGCGGCCATCGGTTCTACGGTAAATACTAGTAAATATTAATAGTATGAATCATATAAATATTTTTCAAAAATCTTCATACAAAACGGCAACTTCATTATAGTGTTTACGAATTGTGATGAAGAAAGCATCTCTTTACGACCCTATTAAGCTATGAAGTCGGTAATTAACTAATTAGTGATAGAACACACATTTTTATGGTCAAATTACTCCAATCTGCTTTACTACGCTTAATCCGAGAGACGAACGTCAGTGTGATGATTTTCCCGAACGTAATTTCATGCGGATAGGCTGAAATTCATATTTGGGTAAAATTATATAAAATGCTATAAAAAGGCTGGCTTAGGGAAAACCGTTTGTTTGAGGTAAAACTAGCCGGGTTTACTTAAGGTGGTTCGATGAGCTCAGTAGCGCCACCAATGGAAATAAATCAATTACGTTTTATCAAGGGTTAGATTAGAAGTTTTAATGATTTTGCAAATAAAAGACTAAAATGCATTTTCTAAATATAGTTTCAAGAACTCAAACATAAGCAATAAGTCGTGCATGTCACTAGTGCCAAAAGTGGCCACATATAGCAATATCGACATTCATAACTATTGTTTATATTTGAGGCCATGAAAAAATATTAAAAAATTGCACTTTACTCTTCTATTTGCGCAAAATATCCAAAACTTTTATTCTAAGCCCTTGATACAACGTAAATGATTTATTTCGTTTTAAATGGGTGAAAGAAAATAAACTGAAATATAAAAAGCGCTTAATTTTTGAGTATAAGTATGTTAATAAGGATTTATATAACTATTGTCAATAAAAGAGTTTCAGTTTGAAACATCATCGTACGTAGGTATAAAAATGTTTGAATTCTTGGAATACTCGTATAGACTATTTTTAGGGTCATAATTTTGAAGTGCCAAGTGCCCATATTATTGTGTTTCACCTTCAATATTGAAAAACTTCATTATTTTTGTTCTACATTTGAATGTTTTTACAAACCAATTAATAATAGTTCTTTCTAGTTTCTCTGATGTTGGCAATAACAGCAAGTAAACAAACTTCGTATTTTACCTATAAGTGTCCAATTTCTGTGTGATTTGTTTCATTGCTCTATTCTTAATTTTCTCTAGCTATTTAGTATTCATTAGCTATTAAGAATTATACAAGCAAAAATATTGTTGTTAAAATGTAGAGTCACTGAAAATTACCCATTTGGTTATAATCTTCATCCTTTTGAGTAGTGGAAAGGTGGTTGTGACGTAACTCATCAAGATTATAAGCCATCATTATCTGGTGTTTACAGATTTCATCGGATTTTAGGCTTTGGATATTCTCGTAAGTGTTTACAAAGCCTTGGGAACAGTCAGTCAACAAAGACGTTTTGTAGAAAAAAAACACACATTATTGCCTGTTTATTGCCAAAATTCAAGAAATTAAATCCAATGTGCAATATTTACAGTTAAATGTGAGATGATTTTTAAAACTTTTGACTACAATAAAAAAGTCAAGATACCCTACTTTAATTTTTGGATCGTATAATTTTTTTTACCGCCTCTGTGGTCTAGTGGTTCGCCCACCCGTGTAAGACGCAGGGGTCCCGGGTTCGATTCCCCCCCGGGAATATGGGGTACAATTTGGGCTCGGTTTGGTCGGTACTAGGGCTTATTTCATCTCATCATCATTCTATCACCATCTTACCTAAGTCTGACGCCATAACAACAATTAAATTTTTTTTGTGTTCCGGCAGTTAGTGGTAAGTAAGATATAGCCTTATCGTCACTTAACATCAGGTGAGGTGAAGTCCAAGCACTATCCCGTTGTGCATAAAAAAAAATTGATTAAATAGAAAATCGCAATCTTGCCTTACATATAGGTAATCTTAAATACGTTGTAGGTACAAAGAATTCGTTAAAACCAGATCTATCTAGTTCCTACCAAATTTTAAAAGTGATATGCCGAATATGTTACACACAATTTATCTAAGAAAATCAGGGTTTGTCTATCATGATGATCGATCAATATAGTGCGATAATGTTACGCTTTACAGCTAAAATTTATAGCCTTTTTAAAAGGATAGATTTTAATTCATATCAATCTATTCACTTCTCAAGCTTACGCGCTCACTAGACATGAAATAAAAAACTTCATCGCTGAGGGTAGGCTCACAAGTAGCTTCAGTCCCCCGTGACCACGGCAGCTGCAAAGGTGCCGAAACGTCGGGAAAATAAAAAATCAAACCAAATACCAACTAATTACCAAAGTACTTTCAATAAAACCGCGCTAGTATCCGTTAAAAGTGTTTTATTTCATGTCATATCAATCTGTTTTTGGTGCAACGGTTGCGCTCTCGCATCTCTCTAAATAAACAGGGTTATTTGAAAAACACCAACAACCTCGCAGGAGTGAATTACTAACATCACAAACAACATTTTGTTCTACGACTTCTCCGAAAACACAAAAAAAAACGATTTTCCATATAAATGTCCGAACAGCTGATCGAGTTTTGTATAAAAAGTCGATTATTTTTTAGTTTTCAGAAAAGTCAGACAACAAAATGTTGTTGGGTATACGATATTAGTAATCTACTCCTGTGAGTAGTTGGTGTTCTACAAATAACCCTGTATGTATATATAATATTTACATCTTATATACCGGGTGTAACAAGACCCTCAACGACCCTCTACGTATTCTGCCCATCATCAGGACCATTTCTGTTCAAAATTATTACTGGGAAACGAACGATTTTAATTTTTGGTATAATAAAATGTATTAAAATGTGTTTTAAGTTTTTCATTACAATGTGTAAAGCTTTTGCACGGGGCGAGAAATAGCAAGTGATCCGGAATGATTATTTAATTTTGTTATGCTCCTTACACGAATAAGTTGGTTAGACATGTTTCAGAGCTATGGACAACCTTCTTAAACAATGTATTACTAGTATTTAAAGTAAACTGACTGTTTTTAGCACTAGCTTAAAAGGTCAAAACCTTTTAATTTCTTTGATAACTGACATCATAATTCTGAAAAACTTATTTTATGATCAGATTGCAATACAGTTTGAATCATTTCGTTTTAAATAGACATTCATTGTTCAATGTTATCAGGCAACTGTTGGTAGATCGTTATAATTAACAGAAATATTATATACCTATAGATATCTATTGTAATACTCAAATTTCTGCAGAGTGATTATTCGAGACGATTTAAGTATTCTGCGTTGCTGTAGCTCTGAGAATATCAAGAGAAACATACCTTGTCACTAGAATGATTAATTCAAACAAAAGTAGAGCAACTTCATCAACAACGATAATGTCCGCCTTATCACATTATTTACTTCTGACACTTATGTACGCCATTTCGTATGAACGCAATTTTCTATTTTCAATCACAACACTAATCTAATTTAAAAAGTATGATTTATCCAAAGAGTTTGCACTTAAAAAATGCGTAAAAAAGGAACAAGTCGCAGAGACGCGCACAAATATCGACTAGTAAATAGTAAATTCTGAAAACAATTCGATATCTTATATTTTTATCTCTACCTTTTCACTGATTAGATATTGGCTCCTTCAAGGATCCTGATTCGTTACCTGGTGTTTGCGGTTTGTGCTTAATATGACTGTACACTCGGTATGCATTGATATCTTCTTTTGAACTTCGAATGCTGACGGTAGGCAAGACTGATTAGTGATTGCTAACGGCGCGGCGGCGGTGTCTTTAAAAGTTCGCGTAATCTTTAATTAAACAATAAAGTTAACGTACATGTGATAGCTGTTAATATTTTTGAGCTAACTTAGGCTGAGTTGCACCATTTAACTTTAACGATAACAAGCTTGTTAAAGTACCGGTTAAGCACAAGTTAGCCAAAAAAGAGGTTGCCAGCCAGCATGATGTCCTTTGACAAGTTTGACGTGACAAATAGGTATCAGGTAGCATTATCATTTGACGATAACTTAAACTTTGACAGCGTTTTGGGGCAACTCACACTGTGTGTAACTTCGAATATCTACTTAATTTTCAATTAAAACATTAGTTAGGACTTAACAATGATTTAATAACAATGAGTCTTTAAGTGTTTAAATTAAGGATGTAATGTTATGGTTCTTCTCAACTTATTAGTAAACCTTTTCAAGTTTTCACCTGTCTACTGAAAGTAAAATTTACTTATATCGGCTCTATTAATTTTCTCTCGAATTAGTATCTTTTTATTCAGATTTTCGGTTTGTTATATTGCATTGTTGTTACATCATTCATTTTCTTTTGTTAAAACAATAATGTTATTTTATCTTATCATGATGCTGTGGCGATGGCCTATGTTCCTTATGATGATATGACCTATATTTTGATATTTTGCAATATTTTATATTATCTCTAAGAATTAATGTCTACCTATATAATAATATAAATTTTCAAATCAAAAGTAGCGATAAGAAAACTAAAACCTATTACCCACCCTAATACGGAGAATGTCTTAAATTTTGCACAAAAAATAAAATTAACTTAGTTACCAATGCATAATTATTCCGTTCTGTTTAAGTAAACAGAACGGAATAATGTCAATATCTATATTTTGTTTATAATGAAACAATATCTTTACCTGCACGTGTCTTGACGGTACACCGTACTCTGACCAATAGAACTGCTGTAAGTAGGTATTCTATGCAGGCTGCTGGATGGATGTATCTGCACCGGTCTAAGGAAACCGCTCCCGCTGTACAGCATGGGCGACTCCACCATGGAACTGTCATAGGCACTGGTCTCATCAGTCTCCTCCTCAATAACACCAGGTTTGTAAAAGATCTTCCCAGCAGAAAGACCCGGTCTTTCGGTCTTCTTCTCCGTATCATCGCAGCGCGGTTGCATTTCAAATGAAGATTCGGAAGCCATTTCTGCGGCTTACGTCACGATATTATTGTCTTTGAGGAAATCATTTCAGTTGTTAAAGTTGATTTCATTTGGAAACACTTTCTATTTTCGCTTGTCATTTTCATCGTCTATTGTTTCACACCTGTAAAACAAAAACATATCACAATTATTATCATTCCCTTCACTATTATTAACGAATTCTTTTATCTCAGTATTTTTGTTTACATACAAATGTTTCGCAACTTTTCCAAGTCCATTACACTCTTTATCACTAGTAATATAATTATTATTGTTTGTAAATATTTTTAAGCACTATAAAAAATGTGATATCATAACGTGTTGTTGTTCCACAGGCTCATGCATGATACATGACGATAATGTCATATGTCACGGGATGGGAGGCGAGGACGACTAAATACCGAGTGAGATTCAATTAGCTAGCTAGTTGCTCGGTAGTGATTCAGTTGCGTAATTAATCACTAGCCGTAGGTGTGTGTGGATGGATTACTGGCATTTGTCTACTGTGGGTCAGTCTACAATTAAAAGGTACCTTCGGCAATAACTAGTTCGGTCGACCTCAAAGGTAGCGGTAGGTTGGTACTTTGTCATACCAACTGACGCATGTTTCCGTGGTGTTCTTCCTGATTATATCAAAAGATCTCCAAACTTTCACTGACTTTGACTTTGTATGTATCTCCTTCAATGATAAATAATTTAATTTTACTATATTAATTTAGGTACCTATGTATTTTGTGTTATGTTTCTATTTATTACTATTGTGCATTATGTGCCGCAACAATGGTATTTCTGTTTTAATTTTGTATTTTTTTGGTTTTTCGGATGGATGACTAGAAACTGCTGCACATAAATACCTAATACTTAGTTCAACAATTTATGTTATAAAAAAAGAAAATGTTGCATATATTTTTCGCAGTCAACAGTAAAATATGCAACATACACTTACCTACATTAAATCTTAGACTTAAATAGTTTAAAATTGTTCGATAAGAAACGTCAGCTGCATTAAAAGTGTTTTGAATTCAGTGCTATTACTTATGTAGGTACTGAACATAATATTACATTAATTCATGTAGAGTTAACTTGAGTATTCAGTAATATTCAGTTCACGTAAGTGGTCATACTTTTCATGCTCTTTTCTTCATTAACTGTTGAACAAATGGAAATTATGCGGCGCGGGAGGCATGACATGGTAAGTATAGTACCTATCTCCATTCATTTCGCGCGTTTAGATCCTAAGCTTTATTATTTTTTAATTTCTCTCCAACAATAATTTAGCTCGAATATCCGTAGCTTATTTTACTTTCGCACGACGAAAAATTTATTAACAATTTTACTTGTAGCGCCATCTATTGTCGAGTAGCTAAACTAATGATGTTTAAATGCGTAACAATTTACCGCTGTGACTACATTTTGCAACAAGTCCCGGAAATCTTTGTACGAGTTGATCCTGATGTGTCATCCCGAGCGGAACCGTTCTCAAATTACTTGTTCGCGTTTCCCTAAACCGAAGTAATCTTGCATTGCGTTCTCACAAGGAGTTAGCACGTAACGACCTTGGCTATCAGGATGTGTTCCATCTTCACTAGCTGTTAACGCCACGTCGGATGTGTTTATAACCCTCCCACCCGTCTTATTCCATATTGCGGAAAGCCTCGTAAAATAATCAAGCGATGAGCTTAGGACATACAGCCGCTTGATGGGTACCTACTAGATCTGCTTGACGTGATGGTCATAGTTCTAGTGCTCCGAGATCCTAATGATTGTTCTAATACATTTAATGGATATGTCACTGTTAAATCGTGATAACCGTGTAATTTGTCTCGCTAAACTGTAATCTGTTGGAATATTGTAGAAGTAAAATTTAAATTTATTAGCCGCATTTGCGTTGTATTTTATTTACTTAAATATTGAATGGTATAAATAAATACTATCAATGATTGAAAATAATCAAACGGTAAGGTATCGTAGGTACTCGAAGGCCGGTGGCAACAGGCAATTACCACGTCTGTATAGTAATTAATAATCTAAGGTAACTCTCCCCTTCTAAGACAGACCCGTATCTCAGCAATATTTTTAAGTCCTACAAAGAATAATATAATGAAAACTATAATTTCACAATGCATTTATAACGGGTGTAACAAGACCCTCAACGAAGCCGAAGTCCACGCATTCTGCCCATCATCAGGATAATTTTTGTCATTTGGACTATCCCTGGGAAACCAATAGCTACGAAGTTATTGAAAGTCAAATTTCAATGATTTTTTTCAATTTTTTATGAAATATTATTTTATTCGTTATTTCCTTATTTTTGTCCAAAGAAATATTCTCAAAAAATTTTGTATTTCGTAACAAACAATGGCTTCAAAACGTCATTTCTCAATGTATTTCATGAGCACGCACATAAACGCTGCCTTTCAACTCGCACTGAGAAAAATGTCATTTTGGGGTAATCTTAAAATATCGTGGCGTACGTTTAAATTAAGTGCGTTGTCCTAAAATAAGGAAATAATAGGTTTATATTACGCTATCTTGAAACGTGTTATGATGTAGTCGAATTATATGGTTAAATAAGGCAATATTATGACACTTATCATCGTAAAAATTGATCATCAAAAATAATATTATCTTCTTAATATTATAACACTATGTAATAGAAAATAGCCCACTGTCCTATAAATATGTATGATAATCTATAAATAAGATTATAATTCTAAATCACAATGAAAGTGCCACCTTCCATAAAAAGATGTCATAGTATTTGAGAAGAAGCATCTCTAGAATACGATGACGTCCCCTTATAGTAGTATGATAAAATTATGTGCCAGTTCCTTTTATTTTGAGATTACCTTCACTTAAAATATAAGTAATTGGCATCAAAATTTAAAATGAATCCTACAAAAATACGATTACAGAAACTTATTTAAGAGTTTTGGCCAAAATATTATATCGTAAAAATTGGTCATCAAAAATAATATTATCTTCTTAATATTATAACATTATGTAATAGAAAATAGCCCACTGTCCTATAAATATGTATGATAATCTATAAATAAGATTATAATTCTAAATCACAATGAAAATGCCACCTTCCATAAAAAGTTGTCATAGTTTTTGAGAAGAAGCATCTAGAATACGATGACGTCCCCTTATAGTATCAAAATTAAAATGAATCCTACAAAAATACGATTACAGAAACTTATTTAAGAGTTTGCATCAATTTTTGTATGATCCTAAAAAATACGATGACAGCACGTAAATTCGCCGTTCATTATCATCGACTTGTCGTTCGTTTTGTATATTCTCTCCATTCAGTCAGTCGGAGTCGCAGAGTCGCAAGGACAGTTTTTAGCGTGTACAGAATTAATTTATATTTGACTATTTTTTTAAATGTGAGTGAGTGCAAAGTGCAATACTTATGGATAAAGCAACTCATGACTTGCTAAAATAATGGAATCTAGCTCAATACTTATATACAACGTTTTGAAGGTAAGTTGCCAAGCCTATGTAGTGCGCGTGCGCGTGCGCGTGCACACTTTATTGGGGGGGGGAAGAAAATTAACTTTTTATATAAAACGTATCATTTTGGAGGACAAAAAAACGTATTTGAGGTAAATTTTAATTTTCTCTTCATATAAAGTGTACTTATCATTTGAAGGAAAAAATCAAATGATCATATTATTGCCATTGAAATGGACCTAAAACATTGAATTCTTATCACAAATTACATGTTTGATTTAAGCTTAAAATCCGGCGGTCTCGACAGCTTCGAAGCTTCATCGGACACCATTTAAAAGCTGCCCGGCAGAAGCTGAACACCACAAAGCACAAGTTTCTTCGCAAAAAAATAACAGACACACTAGCAGTTTGTGACGGTAAGGATTTATGTAATTATTCTGGTCTGTCCTCGTTTGACAGAAAAATAAATTAATAATAATGTGTAGTGTTATATACAATAAGCATTTTTTTTTTCAGATACAAAACCAGAGACTAAATTTCATTGCTGTCATATTACTCCTCGGTTGCTTATTTAACATACCTCCTGCGGCTCCTGCCCGTCGCTCCAGGAAAAACTGGCAAACATCACGAGCAGAAATATTGGAAGGATTTGACGGAGACGGTGGGTGTAACCCACAGTATCTTGCAGAATGCTGGGTGGTTCTTATCTTAAGTCATTGAAAGCGAATCATGATTTTACTTATTCAATTATTTTGCATATTTTATGGATTTTCCTAAAGATTGTTCTTAGTGTCATGAGTATAATTAGGTACGTGTTGTGACATGCTAAATAGGTATTTATTTTTAACTATGTAAATTATTTTTGACTGACAAATACTGTGATTATTATAAGCATAAAGGTACGGGATTATAAGCATGGGTATTAAGCCGAAAGGGGGGCATTGTACTCATCCATTAAATAACTTTTACTATCGGGTAAACTCTGAAATCGAAAAAAACTGCTGCTACTTAAGGCGGTTGTATGACCGAAAGTGGCGCCCTCAGTGGTTTTTAAAAAATAAGTTATTAATAGAAAATTATTTTAATAATGTTTATCGTGGAGATTTTAGGGCCCTTGGTCTAGTTTTTTTAGAAGGTATCACTACATGCCCTCGTAGTCATTCGTAGAAGTAGATAGCAAATGTGTCAAAAACGGCCACTTTTAGCAGTTTTGCAATCTACTTCTAGCAGTGACTACGAGGGAATGTAACGATACCGTCTAAAAATACTAGACTGTGGGCCCTAAAATCTCCACGATAAATATTTTTAAAATTGTGTATTAGAATTATAATATTAAATATAATTCACCGCTGCACCACTTTCGCTCAGGGTACCACCTTAAGTAAATTTCGTCGAATTATGTTGTGCCCAAAGTAAAAGTTGTTCACCATAATGAGTACAATGAGTCCTTTTCGGATTAGTACACCGTAAGCTTATAAGCCTGTGTTATTATAATTAAGTACTATTATGTGTTCAATTTGCGAATAGGTAGGTACATTATTTTTGGTGTCTTTATATTCTGTTGTACAATACATTTATTAATAAATAATTACTTATATAAAAGTAAAAAAATAATATTGTAAAAATTAACGTTACTTACTTTCAAAAAGAAATATTGATATTGCAATAATTAAACTTTCAAAAATAAATAAAATTACTCTTGATTACTATTTCTGTTTTTTTTATACACGTGTCTTCCTGTTCTCTTTAAGTTTTTAATGCAATTGCATATTGCCAAGTTATGAAGGTACCTATTACTTTTTCTATATTTCACTTGCTTTAAATTGTTATTTTTTACTTATGCGCGATCCTCTTTTTTTAAGTATTTTAGGAATGTGAATTAGGTAAGAAAGAAGTAGTAGGTACAGTCGTCTTTAGATATATTGTAGCAAATAAGGTGACTCATATCCTTAGATAAGTCCAACCAATTAAAATAAACTTTTCTTGTGTTTTGGGTAAGATCCTACAATTTAGCAACGATTTCCTCATATCTCCGGTTATATCCTATTACTTTACGTACCTACTATTTATTATTAGGTACATCCTCTTACCTTGGGTTATCCTAGTACAGGCGCCATCAGATATACTGTAGCAGAAAAGATGATCAAATACTTCTGAACAGTTTAAAATATCAATAAATTCCATACACTTCGTTTACACTTTGTATAGAATTTATTGATATTTAAACTTTTCAGAAGTATTTGATCACCTTTTCTGCTACAGTATATCTGATGGCGACTGTACTAGGATAACCCAAGGTAAGAGGATGTAATAATAAATAGCACGTAAAGTAATAGGATATAACCGGAGATATGAGGAAATCGTTGCTAAATAGTAGGATTTAACCCGAAATACGAGAAAAGTATATTTTAATTAGTAGGAATTCACTAAGGATATTAGGAAGTCACCGATAAATAGTAGAAAACAACCGAATATATGAGGAAATAATTTCTAAATAGTAGGAAAAATATTAGGACCTAACTGGAGATATGAGGAAGTCATCAATAAATAGTACGAAAAATAATAGGACATAACTTGAGATATGATGAAAGAATATTATATTTTTTGACATAAGAGGATGTCATCGAGAAATAGTAGGAAAAATAAAAGGATATAACTCGATGTACAATGACAGTAACCATAAGTAGTAGGAACGAGCATACAATATTTTATATTGTAGGACGAGCATACAATATAAAAAATATTGTATGCTCGTCCTACCAAAGGTATGGTGACATGTCATCTTAAATACCGTTATCATCAGCAACAGTAGTATCATCGTACTTTTTGGTGATATCAGTATACTCCGTGCTTTAAGTGAATCCATCTTATTTTAATCTGAATTCACGTCATTTATGATGGGCATTTTTCTCAGTGCGGCCGCACACAGCTGTGTAGCATACACTCGCAGGCGCGGTCTGTTGTACCCGCTACATTGCGTGGTAATGTATGAAATGCTTTTTTAACACCAAAAATTTAAAATCATTTCCCAACAATAATTTTGAACAGAAATGGTCCTGATGATGGGCAGAATACGTAGACGTCGGCTTCGTTGAGGGTCTTGTTACACCCGGTACTACAATGAATGATATTTTCATTTTATTTTATTTATTGATTTAAGGACATAATTATTAGAGAATTCAGCATAATACTATTACAATTATAAGGTGAAGCTGAAGACTGAAGACCTCATGCGTAGATATAATATGATGCTCCTTGGATCTATAAAAGCTTTACAAATCAAAACTTTATTCTATGAATTCTAACGAACTGCCTTTAGAAATTACACGTTGCATTTTTCTACAGTAAAATATTCATTAATTATTTTTCCTACCAGTTTTCTTCTATTTTATCTGTGCTGCGACATTTTCGAGTGAGATGGAGCCTTAAATACCCTAAATAGCATACGAAAATATAAAATCTTTACATGTGAAGAATTTCAAACAAGATAAATTTAGACTGCTGTAAAATTTCAGGCAAAACTTAATGCAAAATTAACTACAGCGGATGAATTTAACTGCAATATTACCGAAACATCTAAACAAGTGAATTCATTTCCCCGTATGATGTTATGTTTGGTTATGACTATGACATACCTAACAAAAAATAAATATAAGTATATACATAAGTTTAAAAAAGTATTGCCCTAAGTCCATTTCACATACGGTATATCATTCACCTACATTATTTGAGATATCGTATGACATCATAATATATAATACTTATATATAATACTTTGAGATATTGATTGAGTTAAGCTAAGAAATGTGAGCTTGTTAATGTCACATTATGATATGACTTAACCCTGAGGTAGAGTAGTAGTATAAATAATATTAACTGTCGATGCTTTCTAAATATATGCTGAAAAGCTACAATTTAATCTCAGAAGTTCCGTTCTTCTAAAGTTTAGTGTCCATGACCTAGGATGATGATGAAACCCCATTTTTTCCTAAGTTACCTACTTATACCTATCAATATTTAAAAAAACATAACTAGCATCGGAATAAGAAGATCTGCCCCTCTACTCAAATGGCCAACATTCTATGCGTTCGAACGCTACGCTTATTAAAGCTTTAAAAATGCAGTAAACTATAAAAGTACGTGCCCTAAACATTGTCAATTCTATACAATACATCGATGTCTGTGATTTCCATTAATTTGCAACATATAATTTAGTCCTCTATGACTCATTTTAAAATTTAAAAGTACAGAAGCGCGTCTTATACTCTAAGCGTTCAAACGTATAGGCATGGCACGCAACACAATATTTTGGGTACGTCACCGATCACAAAACTCATTTATGCAAATATGCACTACGAAAAAATTACGAATAAATTAATTAATATTACGCGTACATAATTGAAGAATTGCAAAATGTACCTATTTTGATGGCACGTCTAACGTCTATACTATATTAACCTTATCAAACATTTCATTAGAAAAATGGCACGTTGATACATAAAGGTTCGCCATCCCTGGTATAGAATGTTAGCCAGCTAAAACTTTATGGAATTAAATGTGCAACTAGTCCACGCATTATGTCTGTAATGATGCCATGACAGGAACTCACGGTTTAGACAACGTATGCTAAGTTAAATTACGTTCAAACGAATTATGGGCAGTAAGCATTGTGTCATAATACTGACCATTACCTTCATTCACGGTATCATACCCTTTTCACAGTAACGGATACCATGACAGCTAAAACAAGAGAAAGCAATGCTTTTTTATTTTTCATTGTTAAACTATGCGTACCGTTGGCATGCGGACATTGACTAATTTAACTAGTTTTGGCTGCTAATGTTGCTACTGTAGTAAAAAGGTTTTATTATCGAGTCGAGTCCATAAAAGATAGCAAGAGAAATGAAATCAAGATAATATAATTATTAAAAAAAGTAGTGATTAAGTTAATATCTAACTTATGATTAACGTAAGCTGCTGTATCTTTTGTCGTGGTGGTTATATCGTCTACAAATTCTGCAGGCATATTACGTAATAAAAGAATCGCTATAATCGAACGCAATTTGCCGTTTAATTTAGTAAGGTAGGTACCTATTTGATATTGAACCTTCTTCTTCTTATTTTTGTTATGGCAATCTACTCCTCTTCAGGGAGTAATTTTTGCCAGTGCCAAGTGTTAAATAATTCAGTGGTATTGTTTCAGTTTACATTAGAATGCGGGTGCATTGCATTTCAATGCTGCTTGGAGCATTTGGCATCAAATATATCGATACAGTTTACTCAGTAAGTTCTGCCGAGGTAGCCACCACTACAATAAAAGTCTCAGCTTCACACAACCAACATCGCACCTATTTCAATTATCCCACATATTGATCAGATGCGTAGACACTTGTACAACAAAACTGTACAAATTTTAAGACACAATCTCCACTATAAAATAATTTGCAAATAATTAAAATAGCCACCTACAAAATGGCGCCAAAAACTCATATTGAACCTTATTCGTGAGTTAAATAATGTCACAGAGTGGGTAGAACATCGTTCGCTTATCGCGCGAATCGATATACCTATCGCGATTGTTTTTATTTAATAGGCCTGCAGAGTACTATTGTATATTCTGTGCCTGCACTAGAGGTCACAACTTTATGAACAAATTATAGAACAAAAAAACACTCGTAGAAACAAAACTTACCTCACACAATTTATATTCCGTTTGAGCAATGAACTTTACAGAAAAACAAGGGAAATGATATTCTTAAAAGCTTGCTTTAAACAATCGATAATAACGTCATAGAGCAGGTTTTAAATATGCAAAAAATGAGGAAGACTTGTTGATATTCTGACACAAAGAAACTAGTTTGGAATCAACATTAGTAAATCACTAAAATAATTTAGTATACTACCTACCTGCTTATGCTTATCTCCTTCAAAATGTATCTACCAATAGCACTACATCACCACCACAAGGTTATCCTAGGAATTACCCTTTATTTATAATTTTAAGCTCTACATTTTTCAAAATAAATGATTCTTGAGTATATTTTTATAAGCGATTTCCCATTTTCATTTATACAAACATGCTATTTGTTCTGCACAGATTTAACAACTCTAAAGATGTCATACAAATAGAGCATCAGGAAACGATTAATATTGGGTCACCCGTCCCCATATTCACTAAATTGCTGTCACAATTTGTCGTAATCCTGAAAGGTATTGTCAAATTGTTTGGTGCCTTGTTACCACCGGTGAAATCACGAATTTATTTTGTAAAAAACCTTCAAATAACCTACCTCTAAAAAGCAAGAAAAATTATTCGTTATAATAAAAACACGTCTATTGAAGTCGGGTGGGGCTGGAGTATAAATTCCTTTTTTTTATTCTAAAAGCCCCACCCGACTTCAATAGACGTGTTTTTATTATTACGAATATTATTTCTTGCTTTTTAGAGGTAGGTTTTTTGAAGTCGGTTTTTTGTTTTTTTTGCACTGTATGATTTGAATAAAGAAGTTTTCAGAAAGGCTTTTTATGTTGTTTTTAAGGTTGTTTTTAATATATAGAGATCCTGCACAGATTTAAAAAAAAAAATTGTCAACCCTAAAGATGTTATACAAATAGAGCATCAGGAAACGATTAATATTGGGACACCCCTGACCCGTCCCCATTCACTAAATTGCAGTCACAATTTAAATTGAGTATCCAATCGTGATCCTGAAAGGTATTAATAAATTGTTTGGTGTCCTGTTGGCTGTTACAGGTGAAATCAAGACTTTATTTTGTGACGTAAAGTTTATTATGTGATTTAATTTTTTTTAGAAAGGCTTATAAAGATTCTCGATTTATATCCTTTCAACACAAATGTGGTTACCGGGATTGCGACTACTAAGCATTTTTATTCTCCATTTTTAGGGTTCCGTACCAAAATGGTAAAAAGGAACCCTTATGGTGTGACTAAGTCTGTCTGTCTGTCTGTCACAGCTGGATATCTCGAGAACTACTAATGGTATCAACTTGAAATTTTGAATAGTTTAAGATGACGTTTGTCCAACTATTTTGCAAATAAGAAAGAAATAAAAAATAAATATTTTTTTTACAACAGGGACTGAAAAGGGGTCTTAAAAATTTTAAGTGGGGCGATTAGGGCATGTGGGGTATCATATGAAAGAGCGCTGTTTGCACATTTTAACACATTTTTTTCTTATTTTTTTTGTATAATTCATTGAGCAAACTAAATGATGTGCGAAGTTTAGTAAGTAAGTGATAATATAATTACTATTTTCTTTATTGCTATTTATGAGGTTCTTGAGGTTCTTTAATTGGCCATCTACCCATTAAAACTTGCTATTTATTATTGTTTATTGCCGTTGGTCGTCCTAGAAATAAATAAATAACAAAGAATCATTGACAATGTAATAAGCTAATTCTGATTTGAGTTGAGGGCTATTAAATTTAAGCTTCACATACTTTTTACCCGACTGCAAAGAAAGGGTTATGTTTTTCGCGCGTATCTTGTATGTAAGTAATATTCTTTATTACCTCATATCTTTCAAACGGCTGTACGGATTTCTATGATTAAGGTATCGTTAGATTTGTTTTGTCAGCCCAAGTGTTCTTAAGAAGGTAGCGTTATAAAAAAATCAACATGGCGGCTGTACGGTGCTATTATACGTAGTGAAAAAAAACTTTTTTAGAATATTGCAATATGGGTGTCATATTAAAGGGCTTATTATAAGGATTTCAAAAAGGTATATCATGACCGTAATATAATAACTAAAAAGTGATAAATAAAAAAAAACCCGCCTGCATAAAAAGACAAGTCAACTAAAAAAAAGATGGAAACAAGATTAAATATTAAAGGCAACATGTCATAATAACATGCAGTCGGAGGCATATAATTCAAATTATTCATAATGTCACTTTCTTTAAGCATGCCCCGTCTTACAAAAAAAACCACAAAAAACAACCCCACTCACCCCTATACGAATGGTGAAAATAACGCGGTGAAAAAACAAGCAACAATAATATGGAAATTGTTTTGCGAGAAAAAATATGAAATAGAGAAATAAGCAAGTTACCTAATGAAATCTTTACCTACTCATATCATATTATAAATGCGAAAGTCCGTTTGTTTGTTTGTTATGCCTTCACGCCTTAACTACTGAACCTAACAACATGAAATTATACATACACGTTGGTTGTGAGGGATACAGAGATGGACATAGAGACCTTTTATCCCGAAAAAAGGTACTGTTCCCGAGGGACAGAGAAATATCTTTCCACGCAGACAATGTCGCGGGCAGGCGCTAGTAATAAATATTAAATAGTACCTAAGTCGATAGGTTAGTCACTATGTCTTATCAATAAATATGCTGCAAGCTTCAAGCTATGAACATAAATAGTTGTAAGGTAACTATTGCAGGTGTATGTCATACACGTTTTTCTTAATAAATTGTAATTAGAGTCAATGGCAACGTCTTTTTTATGTCAGAAAAACAATAACTACTCATATTTAATTAAATAAATGCTGGCAAGATTATACAGTGCTGACTTTTCATACGTATAACTATTACTCAATGAAAAACTTTTCCTTTTTTACAATTAAAACATTATTTTGAAATTACTTTTCAAAACTAGATATAGAAACGCCTCAACGATAAAGATAACTTACTCTGCTTTTATGTCATTGCTATTAAAATTATTTTTATCTCTTTGTGATCCACTTTATGATCTTGTGTTGTTTCAAAGAGCTTTTTTGGGGATGTTGGAACAAAACGTATGCTCGAGGATATTGATCCAAAATATTTAATATGCGCAGGACCCAATATTACAACAACGTGTCAGAATAAATGGCTAAACCAAAATATGGTAGATAGGGACCATCAAACTGAACAACTTTTACTATGGGACCAACTCTGAAATCGCGAAAAAAAATCAGCTATTTCATACAAAAATTAACGAAAATATAAAAAATTAATAATATAAAATGTATAACTTTTTTCGCGTTGTATAAAGTCAAGAATTTGAAAAAAGAACATTGTAAGTAAATGTTTTCAACTCATTCACATTGTTTGTTCAGCTAAGTAAATAGGTCTAGAGATGCTATCCTTGGCTTATAAAGTATCCACAACAATATACCTAAGTACCTACATGGGAAACATTTGTATACATCATAGTAAGTGAATCCTACCAATGCGTGACTGCGATATAATACATCAGCTGGTGGATGGAAAATATTAACATTATTGTATGTAGAATACCTAAATTTACAATTCAAATGAACTTGTTCAACGTTGCTCTAAGTTTGTGTATCCTGGACATTGGACAAACAAACATGTGTAATATAAGTATTGCATGTGCTTGAGTGTTCACTTGTTCAGCAATGGATTGGATTGTCTTTTATACAAGTGAAATTCTACTTGGTTTCCACAAATACATTCATTGGTATTTTTATGAACGTGAATTGTACATTTATGTAGTACTTACCTACGCGAAACCGCATCGATATTATTGATTGTTACATAAATATCACATATAAATTGACGTTCTATTTATTAACTTATCGGTTTCGTTTTGCATTTAGTAAAACAGGTTTGCAGCTTTCCAGATAAGTGACTTATCAAAACATCAGAGTTTGATTAAGTAAGTACTGTAACTTTCTCTACATCAAAGTTGTGATCAACTTAAACATAAATGTAACTTTATATTTTTAAGGGCAGGATACACGCATTCACAGGCATTAAACTCATAACGAGGACTACAGACCATCATAAACAAGTTAAATAGCCTCTAATTTTTCACTTAGCACTTTTTGATCATTTGTGATGATAACACAACAAAAACAACAGAAGGTTAAGCTCACCGCAGTCATCCATAAACGCCAGCATACCACAAGAACATCCTATTTACCGTCCAAAGACAAAATTTCACTCACTACGAAAAAGAGGTTTATTATTCGCCTGGTCTTTCCAGGGTGGCGAATCTCGTGTGGCCCGTACGCCAGAAGAGCGTGAACTGAGCCACAGAACTCAGCGTTGGATCTCCTCGTTGGTACCTATAACTCCAATTGTGCACTGTGATTATTTAAACTGACCACGCGTTTGGAAACAATTGAACGTATTTGCTTTGAGCCGTTGTAGATAAGATTTTTACATCCGTCACTTTTGTTTTTTTTATTAAAATCACACCGTTAAAAATGGATTTGTTTAATTAATGACTGTGTCAGCGAGTAATTAAGGTGAAATTCAAACTTGTGCCATAAAATAAATGGTACTTAGATATAATTTTACCAAATTGTGATCTACGATAAAATAACTTTTTTTCCTATAAATAAGTATTTTTTTTACTTTTACACAGTCAAAAGCAAAGTTTTCCGGGATATATCTATTCATAAAGAAAATGAAAATTTTGAACGTTTCAAAACTGACCTTTGGCAGACGAACTATATCTATTCTCCACGAGCCTGAGACAGGACCACTCAAAAAGAAAAAGAAAGACACACAAAAAAATACTATTTGTGTTAAGTGTTGTTCTTACATTATATTCCTTTTGTACATTATATTCCTACTTATTAGGTGATTTACTGAAAGGTAGTTAAATAAAGCAGTCGATAATTTTCCATCGTAGTGATGGGGAACTACCTCTAACTTCCTCAAATAACTTACAAAATGTTGACTGAAATTCAGCCAATAATCTGCAAATATTTTTATTTTTAATGACGTATCTTTGATATTTATTTTTTCACACAAATATCAATATAATATAGGTTATTAAAACGTCATTAATTAAGTCGCAGACTTCATGAACTTTTGATAAAAATTAAGGGCCTTTTTATTATAATAGTTGTTAAGCTTTAGTATACCTATAGGTACCCTCTTATTCAGTGTTTATTCTCTTTTCATTGCATTCAATTGAAATATTTGAATATAGTGAACCCAGCTGTAGAATCTGTCTTCCACATGTACCTAAGTATGATTTTTCAGAGTTTAGCCACAATGTAGAGTTTGTCATAAAAGTGAAAACTTAGCACTTTTATTATTAACTAAACCAGACTTAAACATGTTTAATAATCAAAGAAACCGGTTAATAATTGTAAATCATCGTAACCAGTGTGTAAACCAATCTCGTGAGCGATTACCGCCTCCGCTTGTCGCCGGCAGCAGAATTTCGATTGTTTCGTTATTTCAAGTACAATGCACCTTATTTGTCACATGTCACTTGTCAATCACTTTTAGTCCTAGAGCTGACCATACTTTTTTACAGTAGAATTGTAAAGGTTGTATTGTAAAAATTGTTTGTATTGTAAAGGTAAAATTGTAATTAAACTAGATCTTTTTTCCAGTGTAAGTTTAAAGGTTTTTAAACTTACACTTGACTTGACTATCGGAACCCTAACAACGGTATTGTGTATCTATATACGCTAAAATCAAAACAATATTTACTTATGATTGCAAAAGTTGAATGGATGGAGAATTTTTAAAATAATGATTGAATTTTCCCTAGAAGCTTCACAAATTCACATAATGAACGGATGAAACTTTGAATTAATATAGGCTTGTTAAATTTTCTGCAAAATCAGGTAACTTTGTACATTTTATGTTTAGCCAAATTAAATGAAACTTACACAGAAAGTTTGTTTGGAAAATTTATACAGCACCATCCACCTACCGCCGAAAAGCGAAATGAAAAATTCTCATAGACAACCTTTATAAGTACTCTGAGCACTTTTCGCGCATTTTTTCTCTATAGATGTATGTGCTAGGGTTTCAAAGACTTTTAGCACAGTCGTAGATGGTTTATAATACGGTGCTTTTAGTCCCAGATATTTTATAAGATCCGCAAGAGAACTAAAGTAACTGACATCGCTCGAAGGATTGCTCAGCTGAAGTGGCAATGGGCGGGACACATAGCGAGAAGAACCGATGGCCGGTGGGGCGGAAAGGTTCTGGAATGGCGACCGCGCACCGGACGGCACTCGGCGCACCCTGACAAGGTGGACCGACGATCTGGTGAAGGTCGCGGAAGGCCGCTGGATGCGGGCAGCTCAGGACCGATCGTCGTGGAGATCCTTAGGGGAGGCCTATACCCATCAGTGGGTGTCGTGCGGCTGATATGATGATGATGATGATGATTTTATAAGGAGGTAAGTACCTACTAATGTTATTTAAGAAGATTTTTATGCTTTTAGTTGTAACAAAATAAACCGGAGTACCTAACCTTTTAGTTCCATTCTTGTTTTTCATAATGTTTATAACGTATTTCTATTTATCTTAGTAGGTACCTAAATATTACTAAAACAAATGTTTTAATTCCTAGTCTCCTAGCCTAAATCAAACTAACTGACTGCAAAAATATGTCATCGTCATTATTCTTAGGTAACTTTCTACAGACAGACAAACAGAAGAACAATAAATTATCACATTTGAAACATTGTATTGTATGCATTTAAGATGTTCATGAAATATAGAGCATGCAGGTAAATCGATCTCCTTCAGAGTCTTTTTAGAGTACTTAGGTATGATTTAAGAATAGTACCTACATTATGAGACAAGTTACAGGCGAGGGCTTTAATCATTTGAGGCAATGCAAGTAGCTTCCAGAACAAGGCTTGTATAGTGCTTTTCTCAAGAAATGCGAGGAAATAAAAAACTTTTCAATTGAAACTTAATTAAATTTAATTAATATTAAAATTTATATTATTCATGTTCGGGCATTTTCGCCGAAAAGCAAAATGAGATTTATCATAGACAAATCCTCTGAGTAATCTTGAATTACGTGCAGCGCCATCTACCGCCGAGAAGCAAAAACCCATCTCATTTCGCTTCTCGGCGGTAGATGGCGCTGTACATAATTCAAGATTACTTAGAGGATTTGTCTCTGATAAATCTGGTACAATACAATGTAATATTTATTTATTCTTATAGTTATATACTCTGTGCGCACCATTTTTTTTTTTGTATCGTTATTATAGTACCTATTAAATAATTTTACCTTTATAATATTAACTGTCTGTCGTTGGCTTGCGTGCCAGAAAAAAGGAACTAAAGTTATGGCTGTATGGTGCAAATGTGCCTTTGCTTTTTTTGTTTTTGTGAACAGCTAAAACAAAAAAAAGAAGTTGCCGCAGACCACCCAGATCAACTTCGCGCTGTACCTACTTCCCGCACTGGTGCTGGTGCGGGAAGTAAGTATTGAAATTCATTCCTGGCCTGAATTTTAAATTTAGAATGTGATGAACCAGACCCCCTCGGAAATGTGGAACGCCCCGCATTCCTTTTTCAAATGGAATGATAAGATTTCAGAGCATAAGTGAGAAAAGTAATTTACCACACAGCAACAAATACGACAAAAACAAAATACTTATGACAATTATGGGAAAAGGCGCGCAGGTTTTTTTTTGTTTTTTTACACGCCCAACGCAAGAATATTTTGCGAACAAAGGGGTGAGGAGCATACAGCCTACTTCAAAATTATAATTTTAAGTGATAAAATGCAAATATTTTAATATTTTATAACAAAATATTGTGAATTATGAATAATTAATAATAATAAACATTTTTTTGACTTAATTAAGGACTTACACATTTATTTATTCCAAAAATCTATATGAATTTTGAACAGCATAAAACCTCTTTGTTGTTACTAAAAAAATAACTGTATTACCCGGCTAAATTGGGAATGCTCTGTTTACTCGCCTAGAACTTGCAGTAAGGTACTAATTTAACTTTGTAGGGTTAATTGTATTACGTACTAGTGTTTTATATAATTGGGGTGACAAGTAAAACTCACTAAGTACAAAAAATTTAAAACTGATATTTATACACTAAGTGCATTAAAATATCAACAACTATCCCAGGAAAAAGTCATCATAAGCATAGTTGCATTACTTACTTTACGGAATTTCATGAAGCAAAAATCTCTAAATCCAAAACTATTTGTTGAACTCAGCAGGTAAAAGTTCACTTACCTTACTCCATTGTATACCTACTTCGTGAATTTTTCCTACCACTCAACAGATAAAAATAACTTTTGTTACTTAGTGTACTCACTCACTAAGTACTTTTTAATGAATAATTCCTAAATAAAACGATATTTCTATAAAACTGGTTTATAGTTTTAGAATGTACAAAATCAAGCATCATATTCATAAAAATTAAACAATTTTTTTTCAAAAATAAAAAAAAAATACATCAAAAACACTATTAAAATGTTAATTACTTCATTGTTTATTTTCGTCATTTAGTGAGTTTTACTTGTCACCCCACGATTGCACGCGTTTGTTATAGCTCGGTTTATGGCCCTAAAAGCGATGTATTAGGGCTCACTTTACGAGCAAGTGTGTTGAAAATATTATTTTGGTCTTCGAATTTAATTATTTTAAATTAACAATTTCCTTTCAGGCTCGAATACTTAGTTACCTAAGTATTTTTTGAACTGGCTGACGTCCAAAGAGCTTAATATGATGCTGTAGTACTCCGATTTAACTTAAACTGAATTGGTACGTCTGAAACCCTCGAGCTCCAACAATAGAACGTGTATTCCGTGCGAAATGTCTAACAATGACGACGGGATATTGGCTGTCAAGGCGACAACCATATCGTCTTTGTTCGGTACTTTAGTTTACCTATAAATAAGTTTATGCCTTATATAAGTATGACATGGATTTCAAACCTGTTGATGCAATCTGGAAAAATAAAGACTTCTAAAAAAATATTTTAAAAAATGGGAGTTTTTGTGAGAGACAAACTTACTGAATTTTGGTTTCAAGAAGTTTCAATTTGTAATACCTATTTTAACATTGTTGTACCTACCTACCTTACCTATGTTTGAACTTGTACTATTATGTATTCTGTGGTTTAAGAGGAAATCTTTGATAGGAATCCTCCAAATAGTTTGCAAAATGTTGTGGAAAGCTTAATGATGATGATTGACGTTTCGTAGCTTAATGCCCAGGAGGGGCATTAAGCTACGAAACGACCCTACGAAATGTAGCATTTTACCTCCATAGTTTAATAAAGGCAGGTACCTTGGCGCCATGAAAGATTTAAGAAACTTTCGCCTATTTTTAATTACTCATGACCTTAAATTACTCTTTAGACAGATTATTATAACAATTATTTACTTAATCATGTTCTATTTTACTAATTATTATTCAGTAAAAACAAACAAACACAGTTCAGCATTATTTAATCACATTTATCTCTTGTTAAACAAACTTGAACGAGAATAAAATAATTTCACATTTATGCAAACCAATATGTTTATCTAAGTTTTTCCCAACAATTTATGCTTTTAATCATTATTAATTTATCACATGACCTTATCTGTGGAAATGAAATTAATTCGTTATGTTTTCCAAAGTTGGCAGTAAGGTTAAAAACCTTCGCTTTTCCCACAGAAAACTTACAATTACTAAATAGTTCCGATTTTTATCACTAGATGTCAGGATTACGTCGTCCTATCTGTCATTAATCTTCTGTAATTATCTGTTATTAATTAATAACCTTCGAACATAGATATAGTAGCCTTCGAAGCTAATATTATGTTATTCTTTTTCATAATCAAATTATGACAAACAAATTGTGAGGTGCAACAATTTATGAATCCAAATAATGTTCTACCTACTTGCTGCTACAAATGTTCACATTTAACTTAACGCATAAGATAACATGGGAATACCCGCGGCGATCGGTACCGACCCAACAGACTCGCCTGCATTGCATGCACCGGAAACCTGTCCTGTGGCTGTTTCTTTACAAGCCAGCAAAATGATACAGGAACATACCGCTGTAGATACCGCTGCAATATCTCGTAATCAGCACTACTAACGCTCCCGTGAGCACACATGACAGATGGACCTGTCAGCGTGCGTTCAAGAGCACAGCTATTATCGAATTACGTTCCCCGCGTACCCAATGTTGCTCTTTCAACTGTCACGGCCGCTGCTCTTTCCGCTATGCCCGTCGCAATTCCTAGTGCATCCCGGGATCGCGGGATGTGCTGTCACAGTTCCATTGTCACGGCTGATGTTCAAATGAGGTGCCACTTCCGAGGTTAAATGGCGGCATTAGATTTGTCTGGTTTTGGCGGGAGCATGAAGAAATTATGTGAGATTTAAAAACTAATACTTACCTAACAAAAAACAGTTGGAAGAAAACTCTGACCAAATAAATAAACGAAGTAGGTAGGAAAGTAATAAATTATTATTATGATCCTGGCACTTGCGCTGTTTGTTAAAATTAGCACCCTGAGCGAAAGTGGCGCCGCGGTGAATTTTATTTAATATTTTAATTCTAATACACAATTTTATTCGTGTTTTACGTGGAGTTTTTAGGGCCCACAGTCTAGTATTTTTAGACGGTATCGTTACATTCCCTCATAGTCACTGCTAGAAGTAGATAGCAAAACTGCTAAAAGTGCCCGTTTTTTACTTCTACGAATGACTACGAGGCGAGGGCTTGTAGTCATACCCACAGAGGAAATAATCACTACGTTTATTAGTAGTATTTTTAGAAGGTATGACACCTTCTAAAAATACTAGACCATGGGCTCTAAATTATAAATAAAAACCTTTGAGGGCGCCACTTTTGGTCATACAAGCATACAAGCGCCTTGTAGAAAATACTTGCAACGCCATCTAGTAGAGAGTAGCACAAACAATGAAGTCGGTTAAAAATAATGAATTTCTAATACATAAACCCTTTTTATTTATTTTGAAAAAAGAAATATATGTAGCTTACTTCCGCAAACAAAATATGCAAGATGCACCGCCCGCCCGCCCGCAAAAATATGCAGCACACCACAAAATATAAGTGCACCGAAACATTACACATTACATTCGGTGTTGGTTTACGCACGATCTAACTCCTGAGGATGCTCCGGGTTGGGGCGAAACACGTGTAGAGTAGCCTAATTGGTGAAGGTGCAGGGTGTGTTGCTGTCTTGCTAAATGCAGGTATTGTGCACTTATATTTTGTGGTGTGCTGCATATTTTTGCGGGCGGGCGGGCGGTGCATCTTGCATATTTTGTTTGCGGAAGTAAGATACATATATTTCTTTTTTCAAAATGGTTTGGGACTTCCGCCAAGTGACGCCTGATTCAATCAAATCCTTTTTATTTATTATTTAATCATACCGAGTAGGTACCTTTACTAGGTATAATTAACAACAAAGTTACGTTAATTTTTATCTAATCTTATTAAAGGTGTGGCGAGATAATAGCTAGATGTAGACCTCTGTATATTTCAAAATACAAGTCGTATTCATTAATTTCTATCACAAAATGGAAACCTACCTATGACCACCAGGAAACAGGGTAGCTTAGGAACTATCGTCTATCTTTTGAGAGAGAGTGAATATTTGAATAGTTATTTTACTAGACACTCGTGCATTTGTGGTTTGTAGTATAATTTGTATACCACTAGGTATAAGCTACAAATTATTATGATAACAAATAAGGTTCATTTCATAATGATAGTGCATTTTATTAGTAGGATAGTTTATTTTTATCGTATCGTACAAAAATGTAACAGAAAACATTAAATAGGTTACAGTAAAACCATTTTCTCGTGATTCTCTATTTGCGGTCGCGTGCATCGCAGGTCTCATAGGGCAGTCCAATTTCCAAAATATCTAGGTAGAGTAGAGCTAGGTAACTAGTGAAAATTTGGGAGATCACAGATTTCATTATGCAGTCCAGTTTTCAAACCTTTCTTTTCTTTTCTTTTAAAAACGCAATGTCCTGCGTGCATGTATCATAAAGATTGAAGTGTATACATACTTCTTCTACAACAATAGAAAATGTATCTTTCACCTTCAGCGTTTTTTCTGTAACCAACTGATTTTCAAATAACCTAGTATTTTCATATATTCGCTGCGGGATTCAATATCAGTATGATCTCTCTCAGTTTCACTAAATCTTCGTACATTATCTTCATGGCTGCTATTTGTAGTTTTATAGAAGATACCTTCATATTAATTTTGCTCAGCAGGCTCTGACAGTCTCGGATACCAATATCCAATACATTCAACAAATTTTTATTGACTTCCATTTCAGATCTAATTTCGTTTCTTAAATCGTCACCAAGAAAAGCCATTGTAGGTAGTTACTAAATGCAGGTAACTTTTTCAATTAAAAAATGGAAATCTTCACCCAAAATACACCACAGCTACAAAATTCACTAACTACTTATAGGTAATTATTTCACGTTGTTATAATGACAATTATTAAAAGCGACTATATAATACTGATTGTAAACTTATTTCTAGTAACTGTATCGCAAATCATTCAGGCTTAACTTAAAAAGATAAAGAGATTTCAAAATCAAAATAATGCCATTGATAACTATCATTTAATTCACATTTTAAGAATGATACATGAGACGGTTTATCTGTTGCGCAAAATTCTGATTTCTTAGTCCCTATCATTATTTTAACAATAAGTATCGAAGCAATAAGTAGGTACCTACCTAGGTACTTATTTTAGGTAAACCTGCCTACTACCTCAAGAATCTTATATTAATACTAGCTTCCGCCCGCGACTTCGTCCGCGTGGACATTCGATAAAATCCTCATGTTTTAATTTCATTAAATTCTGATCAGCCGTTTTTACGTGATTCCTGCCGCACGTTTGCCGCACGGGCCTCGCACGAGGCTGCTCACTTGGTGGGGACCCGCCTAATCACGTAAAAACGGCTGATATAGTACATTATGAGACAAGTTAGCTTAGGTTGCTCATTGCACACAAGGCTGTGGGTTGCAGCCCGAGCCGCAGGCGAGGGCGTAACTCAGCCGAGTGTGCAATAAGCAAGAGCTCACGAGTTTCATACGACGTTTTTCAACACATTTGCGAGAAAAAAACAAAGTAATTTATCACACAGCAACAAATATGGCAAAAACAAAATATGATAATTATGGGAAATGGCGCGCATGTTTTTTTTGTTTTTTTTTTTTCACACGCCCTACGCAAGAATATTTTGCGAACAAAGGGGTGAGGAGCATACAGCCTACTACTAATACTTCAAAATTATAATTTTAAATGATAAAATGCAAATATTTTAATATTTTATAACAAAATATTGTGAATTGTGAATAATTTGATATCAAATTATATATTTATTTGACTTAATTAAGGACTTACACATTTATTTATTCCAAAAATGTATATGAATTTTCAGCAGCATAAAACCTCTTTGTTGTCAAAAAAAATAACTGTATTACCCGGCTAAATTGGGAATGCTCTGTTTACTCGCATAGAACTTGCAGTAAGGTACTACCTAATTTAACTTTGTAGGGTTAATTCTATTACGAACTAGTGTTTTATATATTATTGCACGCGTTTGTTAAAGCTCGGTTTATGGCCCTAAAAGCGATGTATTAGGGCTCACTTTACGAGCAAGTGTGTTAAAAAGAATTTAATGACATTAAAACATGAGGATTTTATCGAATGTCCACGCGGACGCGAAGTCGCGGGCGGAAGCTAGTTTATAATATTCAGAATTGTATCCAGAGATAAAGGAAACCAGGTTTTGGCACTCTTCATAGACTTCAAAAAGGCATTCGACACTTTAGATCACTGTCAGCTGCTGAAGGCTATGGAAGAGTGTGGAATAAGGGGACCAAGTAACGGGTTCTTTTCCAATTATTTAAAGGATAGGACGCTTCGCACTGTTGTATCAGGTACAATGGGGGAGGAGGCGCAGATAACGCTGGGTGTGCCTACTGGGTCGGTGTGTGGCCCGTTAGGCTACATCATGCATGTTAATAGTATGGTGAATGTGATCCGCCATTCCATGGTCTGTATGTATGCGGATGACACATGTTTATTGGTAGCCGGTAAAGATGTGAATCAAATTAGACAACAACTGGAAGATGATTTTTAAATGGTCACTAAAGTGGGCGCATGACAATGGCATAATTATAAATACAGATAAAACAAAGTGTATGCATATATACTCACCTCACAACATTAAAGCTAAAAAGCTAACACAAAATGAAATAAAAATTTTAGGCCACTCTTATGATTGCTTGCACAGTAATAAAAGTACATGAAATCAGAAATCAGAAATCAGAAATCATTTATTTGCTTTTAAACAAGGTACACTGGAGATCTTATATTACTAATTAAGTTCAGCTCGTTTAGCCATCAGCAATAGCATGCAAATATTTATATTAAAAATTTAAAAAAATAAAAACCCGCCTGCCTAAAAAAAGACAGATCAACAGAAAAATAAAATAGAAAAACTAAAAAACCCACATGCATCAAAAAACAAGTCAACTGAAAAGATGGAAACAAGATAATATATAAAGGCAAACTTAAAAAATATTGATGGTAGTGTTTAGATTAAAGGCAAACTTAAAACATATTGATGGTAGTGTTTAGAACTTTTGTTCAACATAATAACATGCAGTCGGAGGCATGCATAAAGAAAGTGACATTATGAATGATTTTACTTATTATTCTATTCTATGCCTCCGACTGCATGTTATTATGTTGAACAAAAGTTCTAAACACTACCATCAATATGTTTTAAGTTTGCCTTTAATCTAAACACTACCATCAATATTTTTTAAGTTTGCCTTTATATATTATCTTGTTTCCATCTTTTCAGTTGACTTGTTTTTTGATGCATGTGGGTTTTTTAGTTTTTCTATTTTATTTTTCTGTTGATCTGTCTTTTTTTAGGCAGGCGGGTTTTTATTTTTTTAAATTTAGTTGTTTTTTATTTACGTCTTTTTAGTTATATTCTCCTTACAAATTACGTAGACGGTCTAATTCTTTAAAAGAATGTTCATCGTGTGGTTTAAATAAGAATTTTTTAGGGTCAAGACAACTGACAGCAAGCCCTGCGAGAGATCGAACTCCACGTAAGCTTGACCTTTAGCAAATAGGTGACTGCTCAAATCGACAACTGCCCGGTCTAAAGTTGTATCTTGCAATTTATGCACAGTCACCGCCCAGCATAAAATTAGAGGTAGCATACGTCGCTCGATCTTGCCTTTACCGCGTAAACCATCAAACTCAGACGCAGAAGGTTCAATCCGAACACCAATACAAGAAGCTACCAATTTTCTAAATAATATTTTATCGATATCAAAGAGAATGTAATTATTCACTAATTCAGTAATAAGATATTCCTAAACACCCTATTCCTTAGTCCTAACTAAACTAGGTATGCTTGCTACAAAACCTACTTCTTTAATATTTTTTTCAATATTAATGCAAGTAAAGTAATGCTACACGCGTTCCAATTAGATAGATGGAATCTAGTAAAATAAATAATGAATGTACTCTAGCTAAGCTAGCTAGATGGAATCGTATTAAAATAATTATCAATTAAAAAAGTTGTTAATTGTTATAAAGACCATAAACGAGAATCGTTTCTTCTTATTTCTCGTTATCGTTTCTTCGATTCTTTTATTATTATCTTTTCATTTTCAGTATAAACACAAAAGACCTTATATAATCTACAGAGAGCTAAACCATACCGAGATGTATTTGGCTACAACGCCATCTATTGATATGGTCTATGCAACTAGAAATCTATTGATGATGAATACAAAACCATACCGCGATGTACTCGGCTACAGCGCCATCTATTGATTAACTTAGCCGTGCCCTGCGGCATAGCCTGAGGCTTCGATCCCGAGGGATTTTGGGATGATATTATAGCCTATTTTTTCATCATGAATGTGGCTAACATACACAAATAAAATATAAATTTCTCATTGACATGTTTATAGCGGCCGCTCGCATTTGCGTAATATAATTTACTTTTTTTATTTTATTGTTTTTTTTATAATTATATTATGGTCATGATATACCTTTTTGAAATCCTTATAATAAGCCCTTTAATTTGACACCCATATTGCAGTATTCTAAAAAAAAAAATTTTTTTTCACTACGTATAATAGCACCGTACAGCCGCCATGTTGGTTTTTTTATAACGCCACCTTCTTAAGAACACTTGGGCTGAAAAGACCAATCTAACGATATTTTAATCATAGAAATCCGTTCAGCCGTTTCAAAGATATGAGGTAATAAAGAATATTACATACAAACATACATACATACATACATACATACAAACATACTTACAAGATACGCGCGAAACACATAACCCTTTCTTTGCAGTCGGGTAAAAAGACCAATCTAACGATATTTTAATCATAGAAATCCGTTCAGCCGTTTCAAAGATATGAGGTAATAAAGAATATTACATACAAACATACATACATACATACATACATACAAACATACTTACAAGATACGCGCGAAACACATAACCCTTTCTTTGCAGTCGGGTAAAAAGTAATGTAAGTAATAGTTATTATTGGTATTATTGACTACAATCACAGAAATTAATAATAAAATAATTCAATTCAATTCTAAGATACAATAAAATTAGGTAATTAATGTCAATATTACACACAAACATGTCAAATTAAACAATTAATAATAACAAAATTATAAATGTCAGATAAAAAAAAAATATATATATAAGGATACACAATTAATTACAATGATTAATTAAGTAACATAATAAAAAAAAAAAAAATAAAAAAAAGGTTCATTGTAATTTAAATATTCAGTGATACTATAAAAGGCTTTTTCGTTTAACCATTTATATAATGCTACTTTAAACCTATTAAAAGGTAAATCTTGAATTAATTTAGGTATTTTGTTATACAAAATTATACACATCCAGTAGCAGTTTTTTTTAAATCGTGTGCTCTTAGGAATAATATCTGATACTAGTCTATCGGAACTTCTGGTGTTACGAGGATATACATCTTTGGCTTTCCTAAAATAATGTAAGTGTTGTTTAGTAAATTTTGCAGCCTCCAAGATATATAGACATGGCAGCGTTAAAATGTTAAGGGATTTGAAAAGAGGTTTGCACGGTTCATCAGGTACAGCGCCACAAATTGCCCTAACACATTTTTTTTGAGCAATGAATGAATGAATGAAGTACATAGAATTATTAATATAGAAATAAGCGCTACGCCTACAAACTGTCATTGCAGTTTGGCGACAGAAAATTTTGTAATTAGCTTAAATGTATATTTGGAAAAAAAAATAAAAAAAAAAAAAAAAAATATTAGTATCCCGTTCCCGTTCCCGTCCCTGTCCCCGTCCCCTGGAAGTGCATGTCCAGGTCCAATCATGTCCACCGTGTTGGACTTCAAAATAAATGACATTTTCGCAATCACCATCCCATGAAACCTCAAGAACGACATCCACATCGATTTTCATGTTTACTTACCCCATTTACACCATAAGGGATGATTTTCAAAATAACAAAATATGTCTTTGCCTATTTATTTTTAGACATGCTCCTACGAATTTTAAAGTTGTAATGTCTATTTTATATTCTTTTTCCATACAAAATTTGAACCCCATTTTCACCCCTTTAGGATTTAAATCATGTCCACCGTGTTGGACTTCAAAATAAATCTCATTTTCGCAATCACCATCCCATAAAAGCTCAAGAACGACATCCATATCGATTTTTATTTGTTTACTCACCCCATTTACCCCTAAGTGGTTGATTTTCAAAATTACAAAATATATGTTTGCCTATTTATTTTTAGATGTGCTCCTACGAAGTTTAAAGTTGTAATGTCTATTTTATATTATTTTTCCATACAAAATTTGAACCCCCTTTTCACCCCTTTAGGGGTCAAATCACGTCCACCGTGTTGGACTTCAAAATAATAGATTAGAGCCTAAATTATAAATTTATTTATTGTTTATTTATTTATATTTATTTAGATTTTTACTTCGAAAATAAAGGATTTTTTTCAATACACAACTTCATCCCCCTTTTGACCCCTTCGGGGGTAGAATTTTGAAAAACGCTGAGACCCGTATTTATTAATTTTCAATGGTCAGCCTAATCACAAAATTTGAAGATCCTAGCTTCAAAACTGAGGGACTTTCATACAAACTTTGGACCCCCGTTTCACCCCCTTGGGGGGTGAGTTTTGAAAAATCCTTTCTTAGTGCACCCCTAGACCTCATGAGGAACCTATGTGCAAAATTTCAAGTCTCTAGGTTCAGCGGTTTGGGCTGTGCGTTGATATCTCACTCAGTCAGTCAGTCAGGACTTTGAATTTTATTATTATTATACTCTTAATTGCACTCATAAAAACAGTTACACAAAAATAAATTGAGATATGTACACAAAGGAGGACTTATCTCTAAAAGAGATCTCTTCCAGCCAACCTGAGAACGTGTTCGAGATTTCGATATTAAGCGGGTGACATAAAGTGCAAAAATTAAATAAGAAAAACTGTCAATTTAAAGTCTAAAATATAGTACCTACAATATATAAATAAATAAATATACCTAATTTACCTATAATACATACATACACATACATACATACATATTAACCTATATTATAAATATACATTTGCATACATATAAATAAATAAATAAGAGATGGTGTTAACTAAGTATCTCATGATTCTGGTTGGGATAACTGTGATAAAAAGTGCAACTTAACTTTGGATTTAAATGAGTGGATGCTTGGGGAGTCCTGAATATTAGTCGGGAGTTTATTCCAAAGCCGTGCTGCTTTGGCAGAGATGGAAAATTGGGCGTATTTTTATTTTTTTGTACCTTCATTTTATTTTTGTGATCATTAGCAATATTCACTATGTGAATAACAAAATTAAGATTAAGTGTTTATTTTTGTTTTGAATTATGATGTTTATTTTAAGGTTTTTCCTTAAATTGTATTTTTTATGATTTTTTGAAAGTACTCGTAAGCTTTTCGTTAGTACTAAAATGTTATGTAACTCACTAAATGTAGAGGTTTAATCTTACGTTTATCATCACTGTTGCCGCCAAAACTTTGAATTTTTACTGACTCCAAAGACAGTTGTATATTTCTGAACGTTCAAAATGCCTTTCACGGAAATATCAACGGTAAATATTGCAAAATAAGAGTTTATTTCTCGTAACTCAAATTGATCTTAGTGGAATTTTCCTACTGAGTGACGGTAATTTCTAACCATATTTTATCTTTTCTACCGGATGTAAATATATTTTTCAATTTGGCAACACCAACTCAAAGCGTCATAACTGTCAGCCATTTTGTATACCGTAACGAGAAGCTCATACGTGTGGATGTTAGTTTGGAGCAGTTGAAATTTTCCATTGATAAACGGAAACATTTAAGGCAAATCCAAGGTAAGAATCATTACTTAAGTGTTTATGTGTTATTTTTTAAAAAGGTCAAGGTATACACTCTAAATTTAAAATAAAGTTTAATGCAAAGGCAAAAACAATAACCTGTGAAATATTTTTTGTAATTTCACTGACATGAAAGCGTTACGTCGGCTGAGAAACATTTCACTCATTGGAATGAAATTGTAACTCAGTGGAAGGTAAGGGCGTGTGCAAATTGTAAATTGACTAGTGACCCACCCAGGCTTCGCACGGGAGCAACTAAGAGTTGTAATTTTATCGTGAAACGATAAATTTATATGTCATTTTCATTTCAATCACCTATAAATATTTTTATAGGTTCGTAGTTAGAGTACCTTCCTGTTAAACATCATCCGTGTTATTACAAAAGATTTTTAAACACTGTTTAACTAAACACATGTTTAAATGTGATGCTGTCACTTTTTGGACAATATTTCTTGACAGAGACAGCATCACATTAAAACATGTGTTTAGTTAAACAGTGTTTTAAAATATTTTGTAATAACACGGAATATGTGAGTGTTTCTTGTGAGCAAAGCTTTACTTTTTCCATTTAGTTATTTCGTGATTCCATTGAGTGATGTCTACCAAATCTAGTGTTAAGAAATTAAAGATATTTAATTAAGTTCCTTAATTAACCTGCCATTTTGTTACCAAATAAATACTTTATAATTCCTTTATTTCACATTTGTGTTAGATTTTATCGTCTAATTTGTCTTAAAATACGTTATAAGCAAAAAAAAGTATAGGTTTATAACCAATCTGTAACTCAAAGGAGAGCATTTAGAGATTTTTATTGCTCAAGTTGTGTTTAAATGTTTAATATCTAATAGATAATTGTAGTATTGACTGATTATGTTCCAAATAAATATTATTTTATAATTACTGGCCTATTTAATTTGTAAAAATTCTATTAATTTTTCGTAACTCAATGGAGCCTTTTATCAGGTCTAGCACATTAAACAATTTTTTATTTTAAAAGATATGGTACTTACTTTAAAAACATATGAATATTCAGTTAATTTATATATTTATGATTAGAAAAAAAATATCATATAGTATTTTATTGCAGTTTTATATTTATGAACTATGGTACAAGAAAATAAAAATACGCCCAATTATGCAAGAACTTGGTGTTGCTTCAAGGCACCTCAAGCATTGTAGTGATGCAAGGACGCCTGGAGCGAGAGGGAGGAGGAAGCAACTGGAAGCGGGAGGAAAGGTACTTAGGTGAGTTAGGGTCTTTGAGAATTTTGAATAAGGTGGAGAGGATGTGCATATCACGGCGAAAGCGAATGGGAAGCCATTTAAGTTGTTGGCGAAAGATTGACACATGATCGTACTTGCGCAGACCGAAAATGAAACGAATGGCCCGATTTTGTAAGCGTTCCAACTTGTTCAGCTGTTCCTCGGTCACATCCAGATAACAAACATCGGCGTAGTCGAGAAGGGGAAGAAGAAGCGATTGCGCTAACATAATTTTCGTTTTAAAAGGTAGGAAGTATTGAAGTCGCTTGAGGGAGTGAGAAGAATAGTGGATCCGTTTGCTAACTTCATTAATATGCGGAGACCAAGATAAGGTGCAGTCCATAATAAGTCCTAGATTTTTAACTTTTTCAGTAAGGTCCGCCGCCAGCTGTCTGAACGCCCGTGTGCAATAGCGATTATGCCGCCCCTGTAACTACGACTACAGTACACTGGGCTTGTCAGAAAGAAACGATATATTTTATTTTAATCTGCAAAATACGTCGTTTTGTATGTACCGCAAACCCCATATTATACTATATCTATGACCGCAAAAGTCCACAATGAATCGTTGCGAATGACCACGACGTATGGCAGGTGATTCACAACAGGCTATACATTTTAGTGAATATGTTCCCTAGCTCAATTCCATTCCATTTGGAATGAACAACAACAATAAAGGCACTCGAAAGGGATAGATCACACGAGCGATTTCTTCAACGCGCGATATTTTTTTTACCGCCTTGTTTTGACGGTATTCACACGAGTGTTGTTTTCAACGCCCGATTCTCTCAAAGTGCGTCCAGTGTGGCCAGATTAGGCAATTGAATACGGCGACCCTTTTGCCAGGAACAATACTGAAACGTAGTGATTATAACCTTTAGAATCTCTTTTCACCTAGCGTGCGCCATGAATTCTGCTGAAATAAGACGTAGAAAAAGAAAGTTGTGGATCCATCCAATCAATAGTGAAAGGATAGTAAAAGGTGAATTTGTGACGCTATATGAACAATTATGACAATATCCAAAAACCTTGTTGAAGAATAAAACCAAGGTTGAATCAAATTCAATATTTTACTTCAATTGACACAAAGAATACAATGAAATATCAAAATACATTTGAATTAGTGATGTTTAGAATAATGCCGGGTCTATAGCGTGTGTTTTGCTCTACACAATCAACAAAAACATCTCAACATTCAACAAAAAAAACGTATAAGAATTTTGTTTCGCGAAACAGTGTTTTGTTGATTGTGTAGAGCAAAACACGCGCTATGGACCCGGCTTATAATCCACAAATGAGGCCAGTATTGGCAACATCCTCGCCCCCGGTGTGTGGTGATGCATGGCAGTAACATATGCCGATACAGTGACTCGGCAAAAAACTTTTTTATTTGCGATAAATTGCCTAATCTGGCCATACTGGACGAATTTCGGGAGAATCTGGCGTTGAAAAAATCGCTCGTACAAACACCTAGTACGTTTCTCCTATGTTGCATTTTGTCGGCGTTTTTCGCTCGGGATGAAAAAATCGCGCGGTAAAATTAACAGTTGAGAAATCATTTAATGTTCCAAGGGAAAATGTACCTTATGTATTGGCATAAGATTTATGTTCCATTCGAAGCGTTAGAATAATCGCGCGATAAAACGTTCCAAAATCGCTCGTGCGAACGAGCCCTAACTCATGTTGTTTACAAGCTATTTGTTGTTATTCACCCCAACGGTTTTTTTAATAAAATGTACTTTATGGCGATCGATGACTCAGCGATTTAGCCTGCGAACACAGACCAATACAACAAATACTATGCCTGCGAATGCACCCAATGAACTTTTTCGTGACGTTTATCAACAGCGCTGCCAACGTAAAAAATAAAACTAACAAAAAAATTGACAAAAGTGTGCTGTCATTTTTCTATTCAGTGAATCAATCAATTTGTTGATTTTTGTAAAAACAATAGTTCTATATTATTATAATAAAACATGTTTCGTGCTAACAACTTTGATAAATTACTTGGTAAGTTTATACAGGTGAATCATACACCTCCAATGTCGTATCAATTATGAATATTTTTTTAGTGCATTATTTCTAATCAGATTGCATTTCACTTACATTTCACTCTACATTTTGCTGCTGACATTTACTTTCTACATTTTTCTGCTAGAAATTCTGTATAATTTTCTTCTAATCATGCCCTTTTGTATCCCACTTAATCTTGACTCATAAATTACTGTCTCTAGATAAAGCTACAAGTAATCTTCGCCTGGATCCAGATTGGCCCACAATACTGCAAATTTGTGATCTTATTAGGCAAAATGATTGCTCGTAAGTATTACTTTACTACAGCTTAGAATCATAACAACTAGAGTCCTTGTATGTAAAGTGAGGAGAATTAAAACGGCCAAAATGGCTCAGTTTTCAGATTTATATCCTTCATAATGTTGCCTAATCGTAACTAAAATCCAATAAAATAGTAACTGATCCCCTAAATGTAGGAAAGTTTAAACTTTTTAGTTTTTGTAGGTACAATTAGGTAAAGATTGAAGGATAAAAATCTGAAAACAGAGGCATTTTTTGTTTTATTTGCCTCAGTTTTGACAGTGCGCTTGTAAGGTACCTAACTATTGATCTAGGTTGTTTTTATTGTAAATACTACAGAATCACCAGTAGGCATGTTAAACTTAGTTTCGAATACCTACTAACTAAAACTTGTTCATAATTTGTTTTGTTTAGACCTAAATATGCTGTGGCTGCTGTCAAAAAGAAACTTTATTCACAAAATCCACACCAGGCAATGTTTGCACTGCTTACCCTTGAAAGTTTAGTAAAAAACTGTGGTATGTATTATTTTAATAACTTATTTGTTATTATTTTCAAGACATTTACTGTAGTGTAGTTAATTATTCAATGAGCATTTTCATTAGAAACAATTTTAAACTCAAGAAGTTGAACTCAGGTTTACCTTACTTGTGATTTTAAGAAAAGGGAAAAAAACAAAGTTTTCAAAACAAAGTTCTTGATTTATATTCAAGAATAAGTACCTAGGTACTTAATGAAAAATAATGAAATTGGTAAACAAATAAGTAGGTACCTACCTTAGTTATTAACAGCTGTTTATTGTGACTTTAAAATAGGTAGTGATCAAAGAGAGTGTATAGCTTTACTAGCTTGTTATGTGACAGTACACCTAGTTGATGTAGTCATCCTATCAGGAACTTTAATGTTCTAAAATAATTTGGGAAAATAGAGATATGCCAGTAAGTTATGTTTCAAAGATTATTTTAAATATAATATCAGTCACTACAATAAGTAGAAATTTGGTGGTCTGATAAGATAACATAAAGAAATCTTATTAGTCTAATTAGAACCATTTAAAAAATATGTATACTTATGTTGTAAAATAATTTGTGAAAGATTGTTTCAAATGCATCAGTCAAGTAGGTACCTACACTACCAATACCTTTTAAAAATATTAAACAATAGTTATTTGGAAGTCTTATAACATGACATAAAGTAATAGTCTAATTCAGAACCATATAAATAATTATGTAATAATTTAGACACTAAAATTTAAAAAATATTCCCTACTTAACATTGTATTATTTTATAATGTATCTTTATTGATCATTTGATCATAATTTGTACAAGTATCTATTAAGTAAGTTTGTATTTAATTTTCCTAGGTTCAGGAATACATGATGAGGTAACATCAAAAGCTTTTTGTGAGATGCTTCGTGACCTAGTGAAAACTACCCAACATGATAATCTGCGTAATAAGATTCTGGAGCTAATACAAGCATGGGCTTTTGCTTTCCGCAATTCTCCTAAATACCGTTCTGTTCAGGTATGTTAAATATTAATATAGTATGTTTATTCTTACTTGTCCTATTTAGTAAAGTTTATGACAGTCTTCATATGTCTATTAAACTTAAATCACTATACGTTAGTACTAATATGTATTCTATGTCGCTATTTAAAAATATGATGTCTTATTAAATCAAATTGTCAAATAAATTAACAATATCTTTCGTATTCTATGTGGAAAACCATTTGTTGTATCTACCTTTTTTATTTCAATAAAGAGTTAGGTGAAGATTGTATAGGTACCAAATAGGACAAGCTGGTTTTTTTTTTTATGACTTGTGGAGTTTCCAGTTTATATCCCATAAACTAATTTTTTTAGGAGCTGTAAACTACTAAAGTTTATTCCTTTGACCATGATTTGTTTGTTTTGTAACATTACTTGCATTCTTGGTCCAAAGCTGTAAAATGAAAACTCTTAACTGTATTTTCAAAACATGTAGACTTGATCACCATTCACTGAATACTTTAGCATACTTTATTTAGTTCTAATGTTCACGGTTCATTGAACTGTTATTGTGTCTCATCTCAAGGTTGTCATGTCTATCCCAGAGTCTCACTGCTGCCGGCCGCCGCGCCGCGTCGTAGATATTGATTGTGCCACTTACTAATTTGATTAGGAAACTTGAGCAAACTTCTTACTTTGCCTGCATTAAGTAGGTACCTACCTATATTGGAGTATCTCCTGTGTCATTTTCATCAACATCATAAATAAACAACTGTGCTACTCATATCAAGTGTTCAATTAGTTGATTAACTTTAATCAAGCACTGTGAGTTATTATGCTGTTTATATTTCATGTAGTTGGTCAGGATGCCTATATTATGTGTAAATGTGTACAGTACAGCTGATAAGTATGTCTACAACAGCTGTTGTATTTGTTGTTATCAGACAGTTTTAAATCATAAGGGCTCTCCACATTCGCGCCGTGAACACCCGTGAAAGCCGCGAACCGCGAGTGTGGTTGGTTTTCACGCCTGTTCACGGGCTTCGCGGCCGTTCACGCCTTGTTCCCCGTTCGGTGTCGGTATTTGCGCCCGCTTCAAAGGGTTCGCGGTGCGCGAACCTCCCGTGAACGCAAGCGCATCCACACTCGCGCGTGAAAACAGTGCCGTGCGTGAGGTTTTTTATTTATTTGCGGAGTACGGTGCGTCAAAATGAGCGTCACTTGGACGAATGAGCAGGAAATTGTGTTAATTGAGTGTTATCATGCCGATTCCATTTTATGGGATGCTAAAAACAAAGATAGCAGTGCATAATTCGGCGACCATTCTCGACGAGCGCGCGAACTAAACTGTGAACGATAGCGAGTGTGGAGGGTCATGCTTTTCACACCGACTTCGCGGCAAAATTACGGCGTGAATTCACGCCGCGAATCACGCAGGAGTCTGGAGCCCGCACTAGGAAGAACTATTCAAAATAATTTTAAATAAATAAATACTTGCACAATTTCACACAGCGCCATCTAGCCCCAAAGCAAAGCTTGTAAAATGGGTGCTAGACATTGACCTCTATATTATTACACTGGACTGGCTGCTGTCAAACTGTTCTTGTGCCTACTTGATGTCCACCATTTTGGCGCTGTAGGACGTAGTGTGCGTACAGGGTACTAAATCTAGTGCGGGCTCCAGACTCCTGAGGCGCGTTCCAAACCTACACTCCGAGTGCAACCTATCCACAACCGAACGCTCTAACGGCGTTCCAAACATTAGAGCGTGACGTTTGGTTGACACAACCGGCTCGTTCCAAACGTCAGAGCTGGTGATGATGGTTGTAAAACGCTCTGACGTTTGTCTATAGAAAAAATGTCAATGTCATTTGACGTTATTTTGTATTTTTGATGTTTTTATGTCTAATTTTTTAAATAATCATGGTAGATCCTCAAAAAACGGATTTTATTTGATTTATTATAAAGAAAAGTTTAAATTATTCGTATTCCAAATGGAAAATTAAGAATTTGTATTGACATTGACATTTAAAGTTCTTGGTGGTTCCAAACCTTAGAGCGAGTTAAAAAACAACCAAACAACCGACGCTCAAACGTTCTGAACGCTACCCTGTGTGATTCACGGCGTGAATTCACGCCGTAATTTTGCTGTGAAGTCGGCGTGAAAAGCATGACCCACCACACTCGCTATCGTTCACAGTTTAGTTCGCGCGCTCGTCGAGATTGGACACCGAATTATGCACTGCTAGTTGCTGCTATCTTTGTGTTTATCCTCCCATAAAATGGATTCGGCATGATAACACTCAATCAACACAAGTTCCTGCTCGTTCGTGTACAAGTGACGCTCATTTTGACGCACCGTACTCCGCAAATAAATAAAAAACCAGGATGCGTTCGCGTTCACGGGAGGTTCGCGCACCGCGAACCCTTTGACGCGGGCGCAAATACCACAGAATACATAATAGTACAAGTACAGAAGCATCATTCCGCAACACCATTTAATTAAATAGCGACTCTTGCTACGACTCAATAAGGCGCAATTCAGATCGCACACCGCTACAGCGCCTACAGTTATATTCACCTAGAAGTTTTCTCTCTTTCTATCGCGTAGCTCTCATCTCTTCTGACGCCGTTTGGGTTGTAATCTTTTATTAATGAACTGCGTAGCATTATCATAAATGGAAAGCGATTTTACGTACTATGGTTAAAGAAAATCTTACAATAATATTCGAACATTACTATGATATTTAATAATCTAAGTAGGTACCTAGTACGTAAATATGGGAGACATAAAGATAACAAAAGTCAACTTTTGGTAGGTAGTTAGGTAGGAAGGTATCTATCCTAAAGTACAGACTACAGATACTATATAGGTAGGTATCTTAGTTGTTTATCCTTACTTGTCCTGTTTAGTTATTTAGAAAACAGTTTTTGTTTGTTGTCATACAACACCTGTTAAAAATTATGCTTTCTTACGAAATCAAATTATCATGATAATTAACTTTATTTCGTAAGTAGGTAGGTAAGTAATTATTATTTCAATAAATAGTTAGGTGAAAATTATTTACCAAATATTTAAGACAAGTACCTACTACCTACCTAAGAATAAACGGACTATAAGTATATAAACTAGGTACCTACCTACCTATAAGTAAAGTAGACAAGCGTTCTTCTTACCACTTTACTATAATTTATTATGAAAAAATGAACGAGTAAGCGCGGGAAACGTGCGGTGGTCGCGCTCAGGCGGGCGCGCGGCCCTCTGCCAGTTGTATCGTGGACGATACGCCGAGCGGTAGGTGCATAACGCGTGGCCTTGAGCGAGTGACGGATGCCTGCAAATACCGACACGGAACGGGGAACAAGGCGTGAACGGGCGCAAAAGCCATCTACACTCGCGGTTCACGGCTTTCACGGGTGTTCACGGCGCTAATGTGGAGCGCGCTTAGTGATGTGCTTATGTCAACGCAAATACCGATAGCCCTTTATATACAACTTAAAACTTCCATTCAAACCATAAAGTTAATATACCTAGGTATATTAACTATTGTTGTGGCTAATACCCAAACCGGGTGGAGCCAAAAAAAAAACTTTATGATTCAAACTGTCTTGTCAAAAATGTATGCCAAATGCCAAAATTAGTTCTTTCGACGCACGCTATAGGCGTTTCAAATCATAGATATAAATAGATATAGTATTTTCAAATGGCACAAAAACTTTGCTGTCAAACCATACAGACAGCCAGTCCAGTTAAAAAGAAAAAAAAATTCAGGTCAGTGAAGGTGGTGCTAGACAACTGATTTTACTTATATACTTTTTTAAAAAATATTGTACATTTAACACCCTAACTCTTCACAGATATTAAAATTCGTCATTTCAATTTCTGCCAAGCCGGGAATCAAACCCGGGGCCTCTTGCGTGGTAGACCGGTATGTTGACCACTGCACCACACAGGTCGTTGTTTTATTGAGCCCACATCAATCTGTCATGACCTGTGACTAATCAGATTTTAACTTTCATTTTCAAATTAATTTCAAGTAAAACCATTATCACAGATATAGTTTTTATCAGAGCGTCATATTTTTTTATCAGGCATGAATCATCAAAACAAATCTAGGCAAATATAACAATAAAGACTGCATAATCCTTTGTTCTGTAGTGAAATTTTCACATATTGAAACAGAGTGCTAAACACTATGGTAGGATACATGTTTGAAATAAAACATTAAAGATACAAATTTTACATCTTTATTTTAGCTTATAGAACTATAGAAAAATGTAGTTGAATAAATAAACAACAAAGTCTGTTTGATTTACCAGGATACAGTGAACATCTTGAAAGCCGAAGGATTCAAGTTTCCAACATTGAAAGAATCTGATGCAATGTTCTCAGCTGATACAGCGCCAGAATGGGCAGATGGAGAAGTATGTCACAGGTTTGTATTGATTTAATTTATTTATCTTTGATTTAGTGAGGTTACAAAATTTTTCTGTTTGTCCAAATTATATAGCTTATCATTTAATAATGGTCGATTTCAATAATCTATCTTCAGTAAGAGATAGACCTACTAATGGATCTGTTACTAGGCAACTGTTGTTATTTCCCGTCATTTAACAGAAATATTTATTCAACAAATCTTTAGTAAGCCTATTTCTCTGATAGGTTATTGAAATCGCCCGTAAAACAAAACAATGATTGTAACAAATCCTTTGTATGCAGATGTCGTGTAGCTTTCTCATTGATGGTTCGTCGCCATCATTGCCGTGCCTGTGGTCAAGTTTTCTGCCAGCAGTGTAGCTCTAAAACATCAACATTGCCTAAGTTTGGAATTGAAAAAGAGGTGATTATATTATTATTTAATGACAACATGTGTGTTACAGAAATATGATAAAAAAATATGTTTGTAGTTGAACTACAGGCAGGTGTTTTGTATAAAGGTTTTAAGTTGAGTAAATATCTCCTTAGGTTCGTGTATGCGATGCTTGCTTTGACAAAGTAAGCCGTCCTCCTACCACTACAGCAAAATTGGAGATTGTTGATACTTCAAGTGACTACGGTCCTACTCAGCCTCAGGTAAGTTTTTTTACATTTATCTTATTATTTATTTTTTAACACTTCAATGTCCAGAAAATGAGACACAATAGATTTTCTATTGTTGTCTGACCGGCCGATGCGGCTGCGCGGGCATTGAAGAATTAATAGTTCTTAGGTAACCAAGGTAGGAAATGATGATAGTCACATTTTGTATGTAAATTCATACAATTTAACAGACTTTAAAGTTACAGCTTTTTTAAAAATACAATTTTAACTTAGATTATAATACATACATATAAGTAAGTTATCAGACTTGGATAAGTTTTAGAGAACAGCCATTGTTGAATTGATTAATAAAAGTACCTTAGTTATCAGGAATGAAAATATAGGTAAGTAGCTTTATTCACAATAAATTTAACACTAGTACACAATTTAATCACTGTCCCTCGTAAGCATCTCCAGGCATTTCGCCACCAGGTACTAGCATAGCAATATTGTTTCCATTTAATAAAATTTGATCGAGCTTCGTGATTTTCCTTCCTTCTGGCGTGGATTCGTACTCTGTGACGTCATCTAGCAACATGTTTACAAAATCATCAAATCCTTGCAATGTTCCTACCATTTCTTTGTCATTTTTCATGATAATGTGGATACGCGAACCTATACATTTGTCCACCAGTTCCAATGGAAGCAAAGTATTTGGGTTAGGAAGTGCAGCTTGTGCCATTTTTAGCTGTAATCTGACTAAGTAGGTAGATACACAAAAGGAATGATTGGGGTGAATCGATGAACAATAATAAATTGCAGGAATCCTATATTATTTCGTAAAGGCAAGGCTAGAGAAAATAACTTTGCGGATGAACTTTCTTTGACAATGACAAGACCAAGCAAAGCAAGCAATGACCGATTGATTGACATTGGGTGCATTCCGGCTGACTAATCGCTGGGTCATCGATCGCCATAGAATGGATTTTAACGATGGAGAGTAAAATAATGGTAGATTAGGTTATAATAATGTCGTAGAATAATTATATTGTACACACTGAATTTTTACAAAAATCCTTAATCGACCGTTCACTTCAAAAGCAGGCCTGAACCTGTTTCAGGCCTGCTTTTGAAGTGAACTTCTTAGGGCCTGCTTTTATACTAACCGTTGAGGTCATAGTACGAAAAAGTAAGGCAGTTCTATATAAGTCCTGCTTTAAGAGCTCATAGTAAGGCCCCAGGGGGCTTACCATCAGCAAATAAGAAACCGTTCAGTTCAAAAGCAGGCCTTAAACAGGACTGCTTAAGGCCTGCTTTCATGCTAACCATTGAGGTCATAGTACGAAAAAGTAAGGCACTTCAATATAAGCCCTGCTATAAGAGCCCATAGTAAGGCCCCAGACACACTGAAGATGTTATAAATCGTCTCTTAGATTCAATGCCAAATCAGCAATTTGGCATTCAAGTTTACGATTTTCCGAAACAAACAAGGATTTTTACAAAGATCTTAAAAATTGCTGCTCCCTTATTACGTAAGTCAGTTGCTAATAATTCTCAATTGAAATCGATTAAAACCGCAATTACATTGCCGCTTTCACTAAGATAGGTTGTCACATTGATTCTTACTAAAGCAGCAATATAACTGCGATTTCTGTCAGAGTTGATTGCGACAAAGTTACAAAATCGGGGCTGGACGTTTGTGAAAAATTATCTTAGATTTCAATTATACTGTTCTTTACAGTCGAACTAGGATTTTTGTAAAGATCCGCAGGCTGATTATCTAAATGGAATCTATTAGCGACCAGTTTCATTTGACATACATTGCTACTTTTCTTTGTTATGTTTTTTTCCCCAAAAAGAAGAAGCAATGTATCACATTCCTCTGTCAAATGAGACCGGTCGCTGGGTGGTTTCTAATTAGATAATCAGCCCGCCGGTTTTTACAATTGTCCTACGACTAAGATATATAAAATTACAATCCATGGTTAATAATGAGCGGTTTTTAAAAGGCAGTTTAAGAAAAATAGTAGTTCATAAAAAAGAACTAGATGTCGTTGAACAGCTAAGTAGGTAGCTTTTTATGAAAAAGGCAAAGGATGAAATGTAATTACTTTTTTATTATACGTTTGTTGAGTATGTGGTTTGGTGCGTTGTGCGTTTGGTTATCCGTTGGCGTGTTAGGCTGGCCACACACAGACGTAATCACGTAATGGAATCACGTACGTACGTGATTCCGTACGTACCACCACACACAGACGTTTTTTTTCGTTCGGAATCACGGCTCAGTCAGACGCTAACCTTTGATGAGGAAACATTGAGCGAAGATGAATTATTATAGACTATTTATTATTTGTATTACGCACAGGGGTATTCTATTGCTTTTTTGGAAACTAGAACTACATAATAACTAAGCAAAATAATGAAGGGTTTGCCAAAAGGCTGGTATCCAGAGCTGTAATAAAAAAGTTGTACGTGTTTGTATACGTCACTCACACATAGGCCGTGCGTGTGTGCGCATTCCGTACGGAATAAAAACGGTTGTGTGTACCAATAAAAAATATATGGTAGTCTTGCGTTCGGAATGCCTTTTTTCCGTGCGTGATTCCGAATGCACGGGCTCTCATGTGGAATAACGTACGGAATAAAATTACGTACGGAATGTTAACGCATGTGTGTGGCAGGCCCATAGATTTTGTATGCAATTGCTGCGTTCGGAATTCCGAATCGGGATTCCGTTTCGAGATTCCGTTACGTGATTACGTCTGTGTGTGGCCGGCCTTACGAAGAACTTTTCTATGACCAATGTGAGGCCGGCCACACACAGACGTAATCACGTAACGGAATTCCGAAAGGAATTTCGATAATGTATGAAGATTCCGTACGGAAAAATCCCGTATGTGTGTGGTAGTCCATCGATTTATATGGATTAGCTGCGTTCGGAATCACGTACGTACGGAATTCCGTAACGTGATTCCGTCTGTGTGTGGCCGGCCTGATAGTAGGAAATAATATTTTAAAAATCTACCTAGTTGAAGTAGCGCCATCTATCTACATAAAATTATACTAAATTTCTCTGCTGTCAAAACCGCTTACTGTACTCTATGGCAATCGATGACTCAGCGGTTAGTCTTTTGGAATGCACCCGTGGTTTTTGAACGTATCAAAGTAAATGTTGCCACCTACATCGAATCTCCACAATTTGTGGGTATTTGGGACATTTTCTTTCAGTGAATAGAATTTCGTGCTAGTGATAGAATCGAAATAATATAGTCGTTGAGATATATTATTTATGGTTATTTTATTTTTAACGTTATTTTTAAGGCCACCAGATCAATACTCAGACGGTAGCTCAGCGATCAGAGCATTGGACCGGATATCCAAAGGTTCGATTCCCGTCTAGTATTGATCTGGTGCGAGTCGTATTTTTTCTAGTATATTATTTAGTATTGTATAAAAATAGCATTGTAATTGCAAAAATCTCATATTTAAAAATTATATAGCTTTTTCATCTTCATCGATTGCCAAATATCTGGAAAGATATTTCAATTGAATGTCGAGGTAATTCCTCACATTGGTGAAATAACGCTGGAAGAAATTCGACGATGTCACTAGTGACTCGGTAGCTCAGCGGTCAGAGCATTGGACCGGACATCCAAAGGTCACGATTTCGATTCCCGTCTGAGTATTGATCTGGTGCGAGTCGTATTTTTCTAGTATATTATTTAGTATTTCAAAATAGAGTTTTCAATATCTAGGGCCTATTTCATAAACATTACTTGATTACGGTTATGTTAATATGTACACATACAACGGTGAATGTTGTACATTGCGGTGTCTGTGAGTAATTTATTTTCTAGTTTCAAATTGGCGACGTAATGAACGCCAAGCAATCGTTGTAATTCTTCGGTAATGTTTATGAAATAGGGCCCTGGTGAAAACGACAGCTCTACTGCCAATTTTGGCTCTTTAGTGAAAACTCGGCTAAAATTGTATTACCTATTGTGACGTTTTGTCGTTGGGTAGTAATAAATTCATTTTATTGTTATGATTTCAAATGAAATTGAAAGGATAATAGTATCTTCGTTTAATAGTCTGGCAACACCGCAGCTTGGCTCCACCGTTTCCCGCCACATTTTCCCGCCATTTTGTAGTGGAATGGGGAGGTAAAGTGGTGGGGATAATCGGCGGGACGGTCAACGAAAGTCAGTTGCAGGCTCAGTCACTGTTCAACCGTCGAGAAAAGAAGTAGTTAGGGAAAACTGCTAACGTACTGTTGCTATAACCTAGTTAATAAGAGTCATGATGTATTCCTGTGGAGAAAGTAAAAGTGGTTCACCGTTATTATTGTAGTTTCATTACAAATCAGCAGTGGAAGAACCAAGGTATGTACGCTCACGAACTTCTTACTTATCTAACGTTTTAAACCGAGCTAAAATTACGAAATTAAGTTGGGTAGTTTCAAGTTTTAATAAACTGCATAATACACCATTGCCATGCCGTGCATACACACCATTATTCACAAACATTGCACGTGGTCGAGGCAACACTTCGGCCGTGCATACATATACCATTATTCACATTCATTGCACGTGATCGAGGCTACACTTCGGTCGTGCATACACTGCACACAAAACTGCACTCAGTCGTCAGTCACCATGATGAAATAGTGCATGATAATGGAATGGAATAGTAATTTTCATGATTGTATATAGCGAGGTCATGAAATGAAAGTTTTGTTATCTTTACTGCCCAACTGTAACTTTCGTGATTTTAACTCTGGAAATGCATTACATAGTGAATTATGGAAATAGGAACTGTGTATTTTCAGTATCTATGTTACTGAGTATTTTTATCTCGGACAATGTGTTTCGCAGAGGTTATCAAGTTTATTTTTTTTATATTTCTTACCATTGTAGGTAATTGTCGTTAGTAGTCTACCTTTACACTGTACCCTGGGGATGTACGGATACGTGATACTTACTGTAGAATTAGCACCAAGTTATTTTGACCTTCAAAAGGGCTTTAGTAGTACAATGACGCTATAGTCGTAGCTTAAGGCTCCGTTACGCAAAACATTTATCTGTCTTTTACTTAACTTGTAAAGAGTATGGAAAATAACCTCAAATCTGTACTTTTTCGATGACTTTTGGTGTTTTTTTTTTCATCATTATCTTTCTCGAATAAAAGTTATTGGAGCTATTACTTCACAGTACGTTAAAGTATATTTTTCATGTAGGATTCAATACGTTTCCGCTATTACTTACGCCAAAAATATGAACTACGCAAACGCTTCTGATGTTATTCTTATATTTCTTACAATAATCTGTGAGGTTTATACGCAATTTAATACTTGTAGCTACTAGAGAATCTCTTTAGCTGGTTGTATGTTTTTTTTGTGACTACAACTTTACGTTTTCTATATATGACCCTCGCAAACCATGTTTTCCTATAATCGACCCTTAAGGAGTTTTATTTTAGTACAAGAAGTTAATTCTTATTCTATTAAGAGGCCGTTCACAAAAATTGCCGATTTCACTAATTAACGTGATTTTACAGAAGTGATCTCAGTTAAAAAAAAACTGTACCTACCTACAAGTAGCTCATCTTTCATGAATAAAATAAAACGAAAGATAATTTCATTATCTGGTGTACGAGCTACGTTTTTATTTTTTTTCTACATGGTTTCGATGCGCGGTATGTTTACTAGTAAAAGATTATAATTTTGATTTCATTTTTATTTGTTCCTAAATGAATGATGTAAGTTTACTTTGAAGTACATGATATTTTGTCCTAATTTCTTAGTTTGAAGAAATATACTTCGGTTTAGAAAGCTAGACGTGCCTTACGTGGTTTAGAAGGCTAAACGCGTCTTTGGTTTACAAGGTTTAACTTTTGGTTTTCTATAATACATATGGATGGGTCCAGTGAAAATTTCAATGAAATTAAAATTAAATTTACTTATATGGAATTTATGAAATATTTCAAACTAAAATGAACCTTATTCTAAATATTTCACCCAACCCTAAGCAGTTTATACTAGATATTTATATGAACTAAAATTTATTTTGACTTGCGAGGCTAGATGCACATCCAGTTTGTAAGGCTAGGACAAGCCTAAACGCGCCTTCGACCTAAAGTAAGGTACCTATAGCTTTTGTTCGTTTTCATACTAGAATGATAAATAGGTTTGAGAATTTATAAGGGTGAAGCATTTTAAAGGTCGGATTTGCCTTCATTTTATTTATTTATTTATTTAGGTAAAAAAATCAGTCTTTAACAATTAAAGTTTAAATTTTACAAGGTTAGATGCGCGTTTATTTTACAAGGTTAAGATGCGCGTTTATTTACAAGGTTAGGTGCGCGTTTATTTTTCAAGGTTAAATGCGCGTTTATTTTACAAGGTTAGATGCGCGTTTATTTTAAAAGGTTAGATGCGCCTTTATTTTACAAGGCTAGATGCGCCTTTATTTTACAAGGTTAGATGCGCCTTTATTTTACAAGGTTAGATGCGCCTTTATTTTACAAGGCTAGATGCGCCTTTATTTTACAAGGTTATATGCGCCTTTATTTTACAAGGTTAGATGTGCCTTTATTTTACAAGGTTAGATGCGCCTTTATTTTACAAGGTTAGATGCGCCTTTATTTTACAAGGTTAGATGCGCTTTTATTTTACAAGGTTAGATGCGCCTTTATTTTACAAGGTTAGATGCGCCTTTATTTTACAAGGTTAGATGCGCCTTTATTTTACAAGGTTAGATGCGCCTTTATTTTACAAGGTTAGATGCGCCTTTATTTTACAAGGTTAGATGCGCCTTTATTTTACAAGGTTAGATGCGCCTTTATTTTACAAGGTTAGATGCGCCTTTATTTTACAAGGTTAGATGCGCCTTTATTTTACAAGGTTAGATGCGCCTTTATTTTACAAGGTTAGATGCGCCTTTATTTTACAAGGTTAGATGCGCCTTTATTTTACAAGGTTAGATGCGCCTTTAATTTACAAGGTTAGATGCGCCTTTAATTTACAAGGTTAGATGCGCCTTTATTTTACAAGGTTAGATGCGCCTTTATTTTACAAGGTTAGATGCGCCTTTATTTTACAAGGTTAGATGCGCCTTTATATTAAAAGGCTAGATGTGCCATCAGTTTACAGGGCTAGATTCACCTGTGGTTTGACTAGTTGTAATTAATATCTTATTACTTTAAATTAAAATAACATTGTACTGGCAGGCAACTATTATTATTAATGTCATTTTATTAATGGCAAATGGCATTAAATTAATGTCAAATTATTAATGGCATTAAAGTTTGACATTTATTTTATTGGGATTTTAAATGATTTAATGGAAAGATGGGTAAATAAAGTACCTAGTTATAATATTTTTATTAATGATTAATGTTAAGTACAGATTCCCAAATTTAAATTTTATAATCACCTAGCAGATTTCCACGCCTAACTAAGGCAGGATATGCAGATTTTGTTATATTATAATGTCATCAATGTATACTACAATATTCTGGGAAATAAATGATTGGTTTATGATTTAGATGCAAATCCAGTTTGGCTAGATGCGCCATCAGTTTAGAGGGCTAGATGCGCCATCAGTTTAGAGGGCTAGATTCGCCTACGATTTTGTTAGATGCGCCTACAGTTAGGCTAGAAGCGCCAGCGGTTTACAAGGCTAGGTTGTCATTTAATTATGTTACGCGTTTATGTGACTATATTATGCCATTTTATTAATTTCATATTCGAATCGTCATCTGCATACGATTATTTAAGTTCTTGTTGCTTAGCTTAGTGCACGGGCCCTTAAATAAATATATTGGGATACTTTTCAATTACGAACAAAGATCTGTAAAAAGAAATAAGTAGACTTTATGTAGTCCGCGTTCTTCTTTAAGACACAACTTCATTTTACATGGTTATCTATTGGTTAATAATATTGCAATTCGATGTTAATATAATTATGGTTAATTTGAATACATTATATTTATGCTTGAGAAAATAAGTCTTTCAATGTTAAGTACATAGCAGTGTATAAGCTACTATTATAATATGAACTATTTGTAGTTTTTAGGCGACTAGGTATGTTGCGTCTATGGGCCAAGTGTGTCCTAAAGTTTAATGGTTAAGCGGCCAAGTGTGTCGCATCTATGGGCCATGTGTGTCCTAAACTGTAATGGTTAAGCGGCCAAGTGTGTCGCATCTATGGGCCATGTGTGTCCTCAGTTGAAAGCTCTGTAAGCGGCCAAGTGTGTCGCGTCTATGGGCCATGTGTGTCCTAAAGTTTAATGGTTAAGCGGCCAAGTGTGTCGCGTCTATGGGCCATGTGTGTCCTAAAGTTTAATGGTTAAGCGGCCAAGTGTGTCGCATCTATGGGCCATGTGTGTCCTCAGTTGATAGCTCTGGCCTGAATATATCTAAGTCTTGGCAGGCCGTGAACACATGGCGGCAAAGGGTAGCCCTGACCGGAATGTCAGCCTTTTGGCAGGCCGTGTCTACCTACAAGTGGCAAACGGTAGCCCTAAGTATCAGTGTCTTGGCAGGCCCTGTCCGCATGATGACTAATGGTAGCCCTGGCTGGAATATCAGCGCTTTGGCAGGTCGTGTCCACATAGTGGCAAACGGTAGCCCCGAGTATCAACATTAGCAATTACTAAAATTGAACACATTATATATGAAGTGTCTGAGAACCACAAATTGTGAAATAAAATGAGTGAATTATCAGGAAAATTTAATAGCTTCAGACCATGATGAGTTACTAAATTTATTGTCGTTATTAAAACGCTTCAATTGTTGCAGAAACTTTGTCTATTGTAATAACTATTTTTTTTTATTATGATCAAATAAAGAAAGCAAAGTTTTAATTATTACTTTGATATTATTATAATTTCAAAACAATGCAATTAAATAGATATCTATCGTTTTGTATGTAAAAAAATTAGTTTACGACATCGTTCTTATCCAGGGATTGATAACGTTATTTTAAAATGTAACGTTGTTTCTTACTGTTTACCGTTACTTTTTACATTAACGGTATTTTAATAGATAACGTTGCTTTTGTATCGTTACTTTAAAATTCAATAAATAACGTTACTTTTTTAGGTAAAAAAAAAACGTTATTTTCATTCCGATACCAGCCCGCGAATGCGACGTTGCCAACTCAACGTGAAGTGAACGCGTAGGTAGACGATGTTGGTATACAGAAAGTATTCAGCCTGAGGAAATGTTCACTTACACAGAGTTTTATGCGATTGATTTTCTTGTTTAGGTATCTCGTAATTTAACAGAATATACACTCTAACCGGTACACTGTTTGTTGGGTTATTTTTGCCGGTAGATTTAAATATTTTCCTTTTGACTCTGAAGTTTTATTTGGTTGTCATTTGTACTATGATATATGAACGGTTACTGTCGATTATGTTCTATTTATTTCAGAAACATGTGGCATCTAACAAGATGCCGATGCGCTATAGAGGACGCTAGGTGGCGGTAGCGCGGCAGCAGGCTGAAGGATGTGCGACGGAAGATTTTTGGGTGACTGAATGGTAGAAACGACGATTGCGTTATTGAAGTTTTGGTGGCACGACGGCAACGGGCTGCGACAGACGATGGGTTTCAGCTGCAATTATCTTCTGGTTGAACTGAGAAATATAACAGAATTTCTACAAATTGATTTATCAATTATATTTAAATCTTATTTAGAACCTGTTAAAGTAGAAAGTTTTAACTAAATTAAACATTATAAGTAACACAGATACTATAAAAATATTAGGTAGGTACCGAACCTATGTCATGCTGCGGATTATGAAGTAAATAATTAATGCATCATAATTATTGTTGCAACACAAATTTAATCAATTTGATTTACGTGTGTAGTTACTTACTGTAAGTGGTAATATTTATTTTCTTATTTTTAACAAGACTCAAGATTGTATAGCCGTTGAACGTTGTTTATGAAGTGCACTTACTATGTAGTAACAAAGCAAAGAAAGGAAGTTACATTTATATTCCCCATTAATAAGAATTATTGTAAATTGAATAAAATTTAAATTTGTATTAAAATCATTGATAAATTCAGTTGGGTATCAGGGGTTATTGTCTGTCAAAGATCTGCAATTTGTGATTGAGTTACCCTGTCGTTGTTACCCAGCGTGCTGTTGGCTGCTATATTCTTTTTATTCTTGTATTCGTTTAACATTATAATTAAATTCATAATTTAGTAGAAGGAACTAATAAGAAGTGTTAACTTTGTATCTACTTACATAAAAATAATTTATTTGCATTATTGTGGGTTTCTAAGAATTGAAGATGTTTAAGAGTTAATATTTGTAATACAATATTACCTACAGGCTTTTATAAATGATCATGGAACAAAGATTCATTTCTAGTATACTCCGCGAGGCTATTGAATTGAAATCAATAAATATCCTAATTTCATGATGGTGAGATGGTGTGAGTGGATGAGGTGATGAAACTCTATATCTATCTACACTACAAAGCACACTATTTTTAAGTCCCATGTCAAAAAAGTTTTATGTTGATTTCATTTACTATTATATTTTTGATATTTATAATTCAATAATAATTAAATAATTTATGTCAAATTAACTCTGATCACTGTAATAATTTCAATAGGTAATTAATTTAATATTTTCCCATTAGTATTAATTATGTAAAGTAATCACGCAACTTTAACAGTAGATACAAATTTATAATAATTTAAATATTTGCGCATCGCATATATTTCTGTGTGTGCACGTGTTTGGATGTCAGTTTAGTTCAAAACAATATGTCTAGCTGTTATTGTGTGCTATTGTTGACTGTCATCTGTTGTGTATGCCATATGAATAATCCCAGCTTAGGACCCCATAAGTCACCAGTTATAGCCCCAAACACACACTGCAGGATCTAATGATAAAACTAGTTTCTATAGTAAATAAATAAATAATAATATATATAAAAGACAGAGGTCAACAACCCTCTCAAGTTTTCTTTCGCCATTTCTTTCTTGAAGGGGCCTCACAATTTTGTGAAATGGTGGTAGATTCAGTAGATTCTCTTTTTAGCATTTATCAATTCACAAAATTGAAATAAAACAATAAATTAAACCATTGAATTCTTTGTATAACATAAGATTTCTGAACGTTTTATAAATATCAAATTAATGCAATATAATTTAACTGTTTGTTATCCCAAATAAATAAAATAAAACACACAACCTGCCGAATGTGACGATATTTTGACCGTGCATGAGGACACGCACGACGTCAGGATGGACGAATGTGACGTTTTGTCGTTGGGTAGTAATAAATTCATTTTATTGTTATGATTTCAAATGAAATTGAAAGGATAATAGTATCTTCGTTTAATAGTCTGGCAACACCGCAGCTTGGCTCCACCGTTTCCCGCCACATTTTCCCGCCATTTTGTAGTGGAATGGGGAGGTAAAGTGGTGGGGATAATCGGCGGGACGGTCAACGAAAGTCAGTTGCAGGCTCAGTCACTGTTCAACCGTCGAGAAAAGAAGTAGTTAGGGAAAACTGCTAACGTACTGTTGCTATAACCTAGTTAATAAGAGTCATGATGTATTCCTGTGGAGAAAGTAAAAGTGGTTCACCGTTATTATTGTAGTTTCATTACACTATTAAACAAGACTAATCTAGAATAACAATTGGAAATAATAAAAAAAACTAAATGATTAAGAGGCCGTATACGTTTTGCCGTTCTCTCGCTCGTATATTTCATGTTTTTCAAGATTTCTTGAATCTTCGTGCGTAATTAAAAAATATGTTCCACTTATTCCAACATGAATGTTAAAATATTCTAAATGGTATTCTATTTCGCTATTACATTACTATTCACAGAATTCCATTTCATTACTATACAATCATTGATTGATTGTGGTAAATTTATTTCATAAATGGCAACTTTAAAAAAAACTTGCATGACGTTTGAGGCGTTAAAATAAAGTACTCTTTCAAAATAACGACGCGTTTTGAAAATTGTTCAGTCGAGTCGAACAATTATTTTTTGTTTTTGTGTATTATTTCTGCTATTAACTATCATTAATTTAGAATAATGGCAAAAAATTATGTGACAAGCTTTCGTGGCGAGTGTTTTTACACTCCTAACGATAAACCTTACATCAAAAATGAACCTAAGACGCCTATTGAAGAAGATTTCGGTGATCACAATGTTTTGGAAAATTCCTTTGAAAATGTATATGGATCGATGAAAAAGTCTTTGTCGATGAGTGATATCGCAGGGCTTCGAAAGGATTTCTCGGATATGACCTTCAGCGGCAAAGATGATATGTATGAAAGGTATAGAAAACCTTTTGGTGCGCCTCATGAATTATCAAGAACCAAGTTCGTATCAATGGCTGAAGCTATTTACCACTATCAAAGAGATACTCCAGGTAGATTTCACTCGTCAAAACCGAAGATACTAAGACAGGCGAATAGTAGGCCAACACTAACCATTCCACAATCACCTATGTTACGAAGCAAGGCGCGCGCTCGCCCTATGCATATAATATCCCAGCAAGAAAAGGAGGAAATGGAGCTAGAGGAAATAAAGAAATTCAAAATCAAAGCACAACCCATTCCAAAGTCAGTCATCGAAAGACCACATCTACCTGATGTACACAGGAAGCCCCCAACAATCCCTGAACCTTTTAAGTTGACGGAACTACATAAGAAAGTACAAATACAGTCTCCTGATCACCAACAGATATTTAAAGCTCGTCCTGCCCCAAAACATATTTTGGAAAAGCCTCAGATTCCACCAAAGCCACAAGTGCAAGTCACTAAACCAACTAGCCCCAAATTTCACTATAAACGTGGCAACTCTGCTGACCAGCTAAAAACTCGAAACAAACAGCATGCTCATTCTACAAGTGCCACCCTTAAACCTGTAGAAAAGCTTCAGAGACAAGGGCCTTTGCGAGCTGAACCTTTTTCATTTGAAAAGAGAGATGAGGAAATGAAACGTCGTAAGGAGGAATGGATCAAGCGTCAAATAGAAGAGGAAAAAAAACAAGCTTATTGTTTCAAAGCACAACCTTTGCCCGGTGTTGTGAAAAAGCACATGCATAAAGTTGCATCAAAAGGATGCGCATCGTCTACTTCTTCAGAAAATAAAGAGAATAATGTAAAATTTGAAGCTCGTCCGCCCTCTGTTCTTTATAAGGAGCCCTTTAAACCAGTTCTTCAACCTTTACAACTTTTGAAACCTATGCCCTTTGCACTGACTACAGAAAAACGAGCAGCCGAGAGAGAAAAATTTGAAAAACATCTGAAAGAAAAGGAAGAGGAACAGGAAAGATTTAGGCTGCAAAGAGAAAAAGAGCAACAAGAAGCCGAAGAGAGAATTAAAGCAGAGATGAGAGCAAAACTAGTGCATCATGCAAAACCAGCACCGGTGCCTACATTGTTTGTACCAGAAAAATCTTGTGCTCCTATCACAGTGCCTGAAACCCCAAAGTTTGTTAGGAGATTGAAACAAAATCAGTAAAAACCAACCAACCACCCACCTAATTGTCTAATGCAAAATTTATCGCAATCGCTTTCAGTTTGGCACGAATGCTACGTCTATTGCTGTGGCATTGCAAGGCACTGTGACTGACTGTCTTTGAGACCAAGTGATGGATAAGATTTCCAAATCAAAAATGATAGATTTTGAGTTAAGCAATAAAGCCCCAGGAAACATTAGTTATTGATCCTGTGTTTTTTAAATTATATAGGAGCATTTTCTTTTGTAATAGGTATTGAGTTATGCACTGACATTTGAATAAGGTAACTTGATAAAATATTGTTAGTTAAGAACATAACTGGTACACTATGAAAAACCAGTTGAATGTGTTTTCTTTCAATAATAAAATGTAAATATTTTCTACTGTAGTTCCATGATTAATTAGTATGGAAGCATTTTATTTTTGTAACATGAAATTATGTACTGACATTTTATTATGGTAAATAGTTTATATTAAAAAAATATAGTGTTACACCACAGAATACATAATAGTGTAGATAAGTTTGTGATTTCTTTGAATAGGTATGTAACAAGATAACCCCAAGAGTAACTTTTAAATACTATTGTTTTTAATTCAAGCAAAATAGCACAGACATGTCTGTGCAAAGTAGTCACGAAAAAAGAAATTATAATCAGTCTTTATTTCTCTCTGACCAACCGTTTTTTAAGTACCTACTTATGTACCTTGCATAATTAGTACATTTTTTGACATTAATTCTGACTAGTTGTCTTTGGACAAGCCGGTTCCATATCATGCTAATTGTTCCTATCCTGCCTGACTCCTGTGTCTCTGTCTATCCTAGTTACACGGTTTGACCAAGTTATCTGTGAAATGGTGAAAAATGGAACTACAGTGCAGCCGGTGTTAGTGTACCTTCTTTTATGGTGCAGCCAAGAAGCTAATATTCATCATTAGAATATGAATATAAGCTTCTTGTGTGCAGCCATACATTTTTGACGATAATGACATTTTGATATTCACTATTGTTCAGCAACAGTGACCCCCGCCATTTCACAGATAAGTTTGTTGAACTTTAAGATCATTCCACGTCATGTTTTTTTGTTTATGTTTCCAAGTCCATTTGTCTCTAGTTTATATTCCTTTTAGTTGTTGGCCTCAACATTTAATGTGGCATCTCCTATTGAAACTGTCATGTTATCAGTCATTACAGTCTGGCATTATAAGCTTACATTATGTTTAATTAATTTAGTAAGGCTGTTAAAAGTAAATTTTACATTTTAATAAAACTATACTTTTATAGAGTTGGTATCTTATTTTGATCCCAAATAGTAGTTTCCAATGTTAAAAATAATTTTCAGTAGGTATGGTTCATAGAGATTGGAAAAATAGTTTTTTATACCTATTATAATTATTATTTATTATACTCTTTATTGCACTCATAAAAACAGTTACACAAAAATAAATTGAGATATGTACACAAAGGAGGACTTATCTCTAAAAGAGATCTCTTCCAGCCAACCTGAGAACGTGTTCGAGATTTCGATATTAAGCGGGTGACATAAAGTGCAAAAATTAAATAAGAAAAACTGTCAATTTAAAGTCTAAAATATAGTACCTACAATATATAAATAAATAAATATACCTAATTTACCTATAATACATACATACACATACATACATACATCTGTCCATCCATGCCATTTTTGATGTCCCCACTACTGGGGCACAGGCCTTCCTTATAGGTGGTAAGGAGGATGGGCCATAACCCACCACGCGGGCCCAATGCGGATTGGTGGGTGTTAACGACTGCAAATGCAGCCGGGACCGGCTTAACGTGCCTTCCGAAGTACGAAGGAGCTCGAGATAATACATTTTTGGTCACCCATCCCATGACCGACCCTTGCGAATATTGCGCCAGGCGCTAAACCACTGCGCCACCAAGCTCCACACCTACCTTGGGTTGAAGAAATATTTTTGGTCTATTATTTTATATAATACCTACATAATATAATGTATGTGATCCAGCAAACAGTATAAACATTTTTTTACTGTAGTTACTAGGTACAAGATTTGTGACTAATCCTACTAATATTATAAATGTGAAAGTTTAGTGGGTTTGGATGTTTGTTCCTTAATCACTCAAAAACTACTGCACAGATTTGGTTGGAATTTGACACACAAAAAGTATCTACTTTCTATCTAGCCTAAATTAAAAAATAGAATTCTTTTTATCCCGATATTCCAACGGAAACGGGAGCCACGCGGGTAAAACCGCGGGCGGCCGCTAGTAATTTATACAGGATTTAATATCCTAGTTTCAGCTGCAGATGCTACAATTTGTTGATTGTTCCTGTAAGAAAACCTTTATGTAACATTTAAAGTGTGTGGTAATAAATAAAAAATATTATTATTATTAAATAGTTATTTTATTTCGTTAGGAAAACTTACAGCAGTGAGACACGATGATAATAATGAGCAATTAATTACATAATAAGTAACTATGAGCCATTTACAAATTTTTGACCTAATATTGTCTTAACATAATACACACAGCATAAACGGTTTCTTATCATAGTTACTTAAAATCACAGTACTTACCTAACTACCTAGGTACTGTCGACTTAATGATTAGTTAAGTTAAACAGTGCAAAATATGGTGCTAAGCTACTTATGCATGATGAATATACAAATGTCCGGTATGTCACGACAACGTTGGTTTTGAATTTATAGAAGCGTCCACCCGGCGGCGGGAAGACTGCAGAGGAGTTGCAAGAAGAAGAAGAGTTGCAATTGGCTCTGGCTCTCAGCCAATCGGAAGCTGAACACAAGGAGAAAGAGCGCAAGTCTCGCTCGCACATCGTTCCTGAGACTTCACTGCATCCAACCTGTAAGTTTTTGTACTAGTTCCAGTAAATGGAATACATTTTACTAATATATTTCACAGATGATATACTTTGTTAAGTTGTTAGGTATAGTTGCCGGCACGAATCGTGCGTGAGCGGTGAAAGAAATTGAAGAGGGAAAATGACATATGTCACCGCTCAAAATCCGTGCTGAGGCCTGTAACAGATTTTCTACTATATGACTGAATATAACTTAATATATATAAATATAACTGAATAATATATTATAAATACTTTTTATTAAAGTAAAAATTGTGTATAATGTGTGTTGCTGCTAATGCTTGATATCCAGAAGCTGACTATACCTCATCCTGATTTCTTCAGGCACAAAAAAAAATATAATGATAATAGTATGATATTTATTTTTGTTTTGAGTAATATTATAAGTACCAATTTTTTAAGCAGTATCACCTACTCCATCGTCGGTGAGCGCCTCCCCGGATCACAGCAGCCAAGGCAACGCGGAGCTCTCGCGGTACCTGGACCGCAACTACTGGGAACAGAGGCTGTCTAGGGAGCCCACTGCGGCTCCTACCGCGCCCGCGCCTGCTTTGGCAGCACACACATCGCACGACACTAGTGATCATGTCAGTATCTATATTATGGACCGTCGGCCAAGAGGCTCATTTTCAATCTATCGCATATTGGGACCCAGACCACATTGGCAAGATAGCCATTAGTTTGGTGTTATCAAATATCGTCGTCTGGGTTGCGAAGTAGGAAGCTTCTGGGAGATATGCCACCCTGACCATATGGGCTCCCATACAATGATCTCCGATCGAAAAAAATAATCTATCGCATATTGATATTAATGGTGAACAGGGTCGTAGGTGGCTTCGTTACAAACATGTTAGATATCGGCTTGGTTAGTTTTCTGGAAGCATGCCCGCGGCCAGGGTATAAACATTTTTTTCCAAAAAATACTAGTGTTAAAAACCCCCCTGGACCCTGGATCACAGCAGCAAGGCAACGCGCGGCGGAGCTCTCACGATATAGATCGCAACTATTAGGAACAAAGACTCTAGTCTAGAGAACGTAGATTCATTTTAATTTGGTTGCGTTTATGAGCAAAAGTGAGTCTTGAATTTTTGACGGACACAAAGACTGGCAACTAAGTTAAATCTCATTAGGTTTCCTCTTGAAACACGAAACCCTAAAAGACTTGGGTTTTTTACAATGTTTTTGCTGCTATCAATAGTTTTTGTTTCAACTGCTAATGTTTTTACAGGACTTCGTCAAAACCACTGCCAGCAAGGCTCAAGAGGATGACGCGGAAGACAAGGAAATCGACGAGTTTGTGGAAACTTTAAAGTCGCAAGTCGAGATATTTGTCAACAGAATGAAGAGTAATTCTTCTCGGTGAGTCATCGTTTCAACTCATTCGTTATTATAAAGCCTTCTAATATTATGGGGACTTGTGCGGAACATGTCCTTCGACAACTACGTGGAATATACATATTATGTACATATTGAGTGTCGGTTTTTTTTGTTTTTTTTTTATCTACAATGGGTAAAGGCCAAGCACTATGCTTGGCCTTTACCTAACCTGATGTTAAGTGAAGATAAGGCCGAAAGTATAAGCGCACTACACTCGGAATCCTCACTACTGAGGAACTGGCTATCGTACCTCGTAACTGCCGGAACACAAAAAAAAAACTAAATAGCACATAATGCCAGCACAATTATGTTATAATAGTACATTATGAGACAAGTTAGCTTAGGTTGCTCATTGCACACAAGGCTGTGGGTTGCAGCCCGAGCCGCAGGCGAGGGCGTAACTCAGCCGAGTGTGCAATAAGCAAGAGCTCACGAGTTTCATACGACGTTTTTCAACACATTTGCGAGGAAAAAACAAAGTAATATATCACAAAGCAACAAATATGGCAAAAACAAAATATGATAATTATGGGAAAAGGCGCGCATGTTTTTTTTTTGTTTTTTTTTTCACAGGCTAACGCAAGAATTTTTTCCAAACAAAGGGGTGAGGAGCATACAGCCTACTACTAATAATTCAAAATTATAATTTTAAGTGACAAAATGCAAATATTTTAATATTTTATAACAAAATATTGTGAATTATGAATAATTTGATAATAATTATATATTTATTTGACTTAATTAAGGACTTACACATTTATTTATTCCAAAAATGTATATGAATTTTCAGCAGCATAAAACCTCTTTGTTGTCAAAAAAAATAACTGTATTACCCGGCTAAATTGGGAATGCTCTGTTTACTCGCATAGAACTTGCAGTAAGGTACTAATTTATCTTTGTAGGGTTAATTCTATTACGAACTAGTGTTTTATATATTATTGCACGCGTTTGTTATAGCTCGGTTTATGGCCCTAAAAGCGGTGTATTAGGGCTCACTTTACGAGCAAGTGTGTTGAAAAGAAATTTATCTCATTTGGTTATTTTTTAAAGATCTGAATTATAAACATTACGTTTTATTTTAATACTTTAACCATTTCCAGAGGGCGGTCGATCGCGAACGACACCTCAGTTCAGACGTTGTTCATGAACATCACAGCGATGCACTCGCGCTTACTTCACTACATACAGCAACAGGACGACAAGCGGGTGTATTTGGAAAGCTTGCAGGTACTTTTTGTCACATACATAAAATGGAAGACAACTCACAGTAATTTAATAATTCCTAAATTATAGCTTCTCCTGAAGTAGTAAACGTGAAGGCATAATAAACAAACATACTTTCGGGTTTAAAATATTAAGTAAGGATTTATTATATTAGTACGGATTAATTTTACAACATGTTAATGAATGAACCCAAAATGGGAAGCCCGTTTCTCCGGACCATCAAACTGAACAACTTTTACTATGGGACCAACTCTGAAATCGTGGAAATAAATCAGCTGTTTCCTTCGATCATCTATACCTGTGGATATTGCATTGCATGACAGTGGCATTTGTGGGACACCTCAAACTCCCCCAAAACGCGGCCCACTATGAAAGTCCCCCATAACTTGTCATACAACTTGACATTTAGTGTCGTGTGATTTGTCAAACGGCATGTGCCACATTTCAGCTTTGTTATTGTATGGCGTGCTACATCCTTATAGATCACTGACGTCCATTATACAAGTACGCTGGATAGGCGGACATCACCTATCGTTTGATCCGATTTTCAAATTGGCACAAAAAATTGCTGTCATTTCATGACAATAGCCAGTCCAGCGTACTTGTATAAGGACGTCAGTGGGTATAGATGATCGAAGGCTGTTTCATACATTTTGATATTTTCTATTTAATTTTTGTATTAAACGGCCGATTCTTTTTTCACGAATAACTCGTGAAAAAAGAAGTTCCATAGTTGTTCAGTTTGATGGCCTGAACAAACGTTTTCCCATTTTGGGTTCATTCATTAACTGATATAACCACTACAACAATAAAGATTGTGACTTATCCTGCCATCGTTTGTCCCCAGGACAAAGTAACTCAAGTCCGCGACAGTCGCGCGGCATTGGACACGTTGCGGGCGGAACACGCGGCGCGGCTCGCGGCGCACGCGGAGGCGGCGGAACGACAGCGGCAAATGCAGATGGCGGCCAAACTGCAGGCCATGAGGAAGAAGAAGCACGAGTACCTGCAGTACCAGAGACAACTGGCGTTGCAGAGGGTGCAGGTATGATGATATCAGAAAACAATAGAAACGGTTGCAACTTCTATTTATGGCAGCCTAATTCATTTTGCACCAGTACCGAGGTAGGGTTAATGCAGCCATAGACAGCGGCATGGACGAAATTATATATTTTCGTTCATGACAGCGGCAAATGCAGATGGCGGCCAAACTGCAGGCCATGAGGAAGAAGAAGCACCCCGATACAGAGGACGTGACGTGGGTCTGCTCAGGCTTACGTTATCTCCCCTATCGGTATAGAAAATAACGTTTAATTAATCTTTAATTGAACTTAGTTTGCTAAGAGAAACAAATCACAATTAAAATGTACTATAATAATTTTGTAATGAGAGCCCGAAAAAAAATCTTTCATTCTTTGCTTGTTACTATAAAGTCTCGCACCTGGACAGTGACGTATGCCTGACGCCTGTGCATCGCCCGGAATGCCAGACCTTGTTTTCTTGGACCTTAGTTGCAACTTTCACTTATGACAGCTAATTTTGAATGACACGCAATTTTTTTTTCTATTTTGTTGATAATCAACACAGTTTCTAGATTACGCTTATGACAGGAATAGTGGTAAGTTTTAGGTCAAAATCTAAAAATTAACAATGAGAAGTGTTTATAGATACATTCTCTTCATATTTAGATAAATAAGGATCTTTAATATAAGACGAGCTTTCAACTATACGGCAATTAAAAAATCTAGTCTAAATAACGTTTTATATTCTAGGAGCAAGAAAGAGAAATGCAAATGCGTCAAGAACAGCAAAAGCACCAATACATGATGTCTACAAGCAGCGGCTACTACATGCCCGGAGTCACCATGCCCCAATACCAACCCCCCTTCAACCAGCCCATGTACGCCAATCCCCAATTCCACCCCCAAATGATGACGCAATCCACCACAGACACACTACCGATGCCCGGACAACCGCAAATGTCTCAAGCCAATATCAACCCTATGATGTCCCAAGCTATCCCTCCGATGACCAACACCTTTGCCATGTCAACTTCAGGAGTCGCTATTAGTCAAGCCCCAAACCAATCCATTACACCAAACGTCCGTCCTCTAGCCCAAACACCTTTACAACAACAAATGATGATGCAACAGATGCATCAAATGAGAATGCCCATGCAATCCGGCCATCAAATGATGATGCAAAACATGCCAAACGGATTACCTGGACCGAATCTCCAAAACGGACAAACCCCGCAGATGACAAAAAGCTTACCAAACCAATCTCAAAATAACGCTATGATGCCTTCGATATCCACCGGCCAACAAAACATGCCACAACTCATGAACTCAAACCCCATGATGGGAATGCAAATCCCAAATATGAGAATGCCGATGATGCAACAACAGAATGCTAACCAACAAGTACCCGTTTCCGGTTACTCTAGTATGCCACAACAAAACCAACTGCCAAATATGCAACAGCCTTCTCAAGTTATACAGGGGCAGCCGATGTCTCTACCAGGACAGATGATGCCCGGACAATCGTTACCAGGCCAGAATCCAAATATGCCTGTACCTAATCAGATTCCTAACTCGAACCAGGGTGCTCAAGGGTCACAAATGTCTCAGCAGCAAGGACCTCAAGGTCAACCCATGCAACAAGGTCCTCAGATGATACTGCACGGCCCACAAATGATGCAAGGTCAAAACATTCCACAACAGGGTCAAATGAATCAAATGCCCCAAAATCAACCGGGACAACCGATGATGCACGGACAACAAAGTCTACCACAACAGATGCCTGGACAAAGTCAGCCTCAAATGATGCCGCAAATGCATCAAGGGCAACAGATTCCACACGGGCAACAGATCCCTCAGCCCCCGCCGATGCAGCAAGGACAGGCAATGCCTGGACAACCAATGCCCGGTCAGCAAATGCCTGGGCAACCTATGCCCGGACAATCGATGCAACAAAGTCAACCGATGCCTCAAGGTCAGCAATTACCTCAAGGTCAGCAATTACCCCAAGGTCAACAAATAAAAACGCAACCGAATTTTAACGGCCAACCGGGCCCTATCCCACAGCAAAACTCTCAACAATCTCAAACTCCTGTTAAATCCGAGAATAATAGCAACACGGCAGAACTAATAAGTTTCGACTGAAACAGAAGAAACCTTTAATTTATATGCAGAGATCTATTTATTGAAATGACTGGCTAACTTTTTGACATTAAGCAATGCGAAGAGTGAATGCAATAATTTGCACATTTTAGAATTTATGAAAATTTCCATACCGAAACATTGTCTTGTAGCTTTTGGTGGGAATAAGAATTTTATAATATTGAAGTTTGAACTATATTTACCAATAATAGTTAGGGTAGCATCTATTCATCATTATTTGCCACTACCAAAGAAATTATATTAATTATAGGAATATGCAATGTTCAATTTATTCGGAAAATTTGCTACTGTGGGTGCTATCAATGGTGTTTATTGGCAACACCACCGCAACGACTGTAATATGCTTATTAAAAAATGGGTATCTTAATATTAATGAGGTGTTATATTCTCAAAAATCTTTATTTAATTTTTGTCTGTATCTTCCTTTTTTTGTTTAATGACAAGTGTTTGTAATAAAACGGGGTATAATGTGATGGGGAAAATTCTTAAGGTGAGTAAAACTAGGATTAGGGCGAGCATTTCTATGTACAAGTGCCTTTATGCTATCATTGTGCCGTAGTTTCTTTTTATATAATTTAACTTAAAATTATTATGTACAATGTGATTCAATTGACAATTTACTCAAGAATGTATGGTCAAATGAAAATTTTACAGATCGTCGTTTTATAGCGCAAGCGCTCTGAAGTTGCCGCAGATCATCGTTTATTGTCAATTTAATCGCATTTTAAGTAAGTACTAATTTTCTTTACAATGTTACGCATAATTTTCAATTTTTAAGTTATGAATTCGTGTGTAACTTTTATAATCAGGAAAAATTAGCCAATTTAACAGGTGCATTGGAATGTATGGAATCGGCTTGTTTTTTTAACTATGTTTCGCTATGAAGCTACAATAAATAGGTTATAATTATTAATATAATCTCTTTGGTAGTATCACGTTAACATCACATTATATTGTATTCATTCATTTTTTATAACTCACATTTAATGTATCTTCACATAGGCTTTGTATAAATTGGAAGAGAAAATTGTCACAAATGTTTATTATCGTATGTGAAAGACATATTGAACAAATGTTCAAATCGTACTCACTGCCACAAAATAAAAGTCTGAGTTCTAGACAGAACAGAGCCTAGCCGCTCAGAGGGCCTAGTACGAGTTGTGTTTCTCACCTCACTTTGCGAATAGTATCGGGTGAAAGAGAGATAATCATACGAGTGAGTGAAAGAGTGATAGAGAGAAGACGATAGTTAACTATTCGCAAAGTGAAGTGAGTACAAAAAACCAACTCATACTAGGCCCTCTGGCTGTACAGGTACAGCCCGCGCAGATACAGTACCCTTAGCACGAACAGCTATCGAGAAAAAAAACGCACGTAAAATTACTCGATAGACAATTCTCTATGGAAAATTTCATTTCGCTTATCGGCGATAGATGGCGTTGTACAAATTTCCAATACAAAATTTATCTATCGAATGATTTTACGCGAGTTATTTTTTTCGTGCTAAGGGTACTGAATGGGATTGAAAATGGTGGCTCACCGCGCTTTCCACAATGAGTGGGAGTGGGGAGAGCGATATGTGTGGAGTTTAGTGTAAGAGCGAGAAGTGAATATGAACGACGCCATTTTTAATCCCATTCTTTATCTGCGCGGGTTGTATGTATTCGGAAACATCCGTCATTTGTTTTGTAGCTGCTAAAGTATAGATACAGCTTAGTATGGCCCGACATTGCCTGTACGTGTTGTCTTTGTCTGCGCGCTCGGAAAACTACAGCTCATTTCGAGCGCCTCTTGACTTTATATTTTGTGCTGCCAGCATATTTTTTTTTTAAGATAACAGTAGTTGCATTGCAAGGAGTCAAACTTTTATAATACACGCCATATTAATGCTGCCCATGAACACTATTATGCAGAGCAATACATTTTATTTAATTCTTGCATGCAACCTAGGGGTCAAGTCTGCTGATAAACGTCTCAAAATCGTGTTTCAATGGTGTTTGAATGGTAATGTTTCTTATTTCTATAACCCAAAACCGTGTCCGTTACGCCAGCAAGAAAGTAGCTTCTAGAGGGAAACGAGTTTGATGAATAATTTGTGCGTAATTCGGTGTAAATGTGCGCCAAATAAAAAAATTTGTGGGCCCCATACTTTTGGAATAAAACGGGAAAAACGAATCCTGCTGGGGTAACGGTGCTCCAGCAGGAAGAATCTAAACTAATGATCGGAGAGAAATAAAAGATATATGGGCGGGTAGCTTGATACTAGCAAGAAATGTGCGCCAAATATATAATTTGTGGGCCTTACAGTTTTGGAGATATTTGATTTCCTGCTGGCGTAACGTTTTGCCGAATCCCAGATCTCGGAAACTACTAAATGTGCGATCTTACAGTAAACACATATAAGTAGCCCCTAATTTGTGCTATTTGTGCGGTAGAAAACATTTCAAAAATATTCACAGATTTTGAAGTAATCAGCCATTTTCTGAAAACAGAAAAAAAAATCTAGCTCCTAAACTATTACATAAATAAAGAAACCAGAAACAGTGTTCTATTCTTCTTGTTATTTCTCATTACCATAAAAAGTTTGAAAATCCCACATTTACGCGTTTTTGAATAATACCCATATGAAGGTGAGACTGACCAAGTCATGACTTTGACGGTCAGCAGGATAAAAATATCAGAGATTATTTAGTTCCTAGCCCAATGAATAATTTGTGCGGTTACTGAAGTACACGCTCTGAAAATTTCAGCTTCAAATTTTTCATATTTAAGTAAATATCAATAAAAATCTGAAACAACTGTCAGTATTCCGATTAACCGACTTAATTCGATAGACCACTAAAAAGCGATGCGTTCATACATTTTGATGACCTCCTTAAATTTGTTGTCGAGCCGGTTTGTACACGTCACGTCTGCGTACACTTAAGTAAAAAAGTGATTTGAGTGAGTGCTTTTATTTTAATAAAAAATGAAGTTATATCTCTTTTATTTCATTTTTACTTGAATTGAAAGAATTTTAACCATTTTAACATTATTTTATTCAAAAAATAAAGGATGTTTTGTAATTTTATTTCGTGTTTTTATGGTAGGTAGGTACCTATGGAAAAGAGAAAATTTTACAGATTAAAAAACGTTGTTTTATACCGCATGCTAGCGCTCTGAAGTTGACCACTCACTTCTGTTGTAAAATTAATCGCATTGTAAGTACTTACCTAAATAAAATATTATCTATTACAAAATAAATAATAGTATTATTACAATAAATACCTACTTGCTACACCAAAACTCGCCGTCCGTCGTCGTCGCGGGGCACGGCTCGGCGGGCGGCGGTTTCAACTAGGGTTGCCAACCCTACTATATAATATCCTACTATATTGCGGGCTCGCCTACTATATTTTTTGCAAAAATATATAGTAGGCAAAACTACTACCACAGCCGAGAGAGTATTCTTCTTACAGTCGGACATCGCCCTTTGTGTTGGCGAAAAAGCGCCGTTCGTCTAGACAGGTGACGCAACGACTAACACGTTGGCACATTGTGATTTGCCTTTTTGAAATTTCAAAAATAATTAGGAAAAATAAGATAGTCACTTCAAAATTCTTGTTTTATTCTTTGAATTAATTATTGTAATTATACAAATAAAGGAATTTATATGTATAATGATAATGATAATAATTTTAATTGTAAATCATTACTAATTTAGGGCTAAATAAGTACAAAATAAATATTAAATAAGTTATTAATAAGGAAAAAATAAGTTCTAAGATGGCGGCTGCCAACTTTTTTGTTTATGAGCCGATTTCAATGAAACTCGGTTTTTTGTACCATTTTGACACGAAAATAACAACGCAATGTTGAAAATATTAAAAAATCCAAGATGGCGGATATCTTTTTTGTTTGTGGGCCGATTTCGATGAAACTCGGTTTTTGACAAGAAAATAACAAAGCAATGTTAAAAAATCCAAGATGGCGGCTATCTTTTTTGTTTGTGGGCCGATTTCGATGAAACTCGGTTTTTGATACTATTTTGACTAGAAAACAGCAACGCAATGTCAAAATATAAGAAATCCCAGATGGCGGCCATCTTTTTTGTTTGTGGGCCGATTTCGATGAAACTTTGTTTTTGGTACTATTTTCTCAAGAAAATAACAAAGCAATGTTAAAAAAATAAAAATCCAAGATGGCGGCCATCTTTTTAGTTTGTGGGCCGATTTCGATGAAACCTGGGTTTTGGTACTATTTGGCAAGAAAACAGCAACACAATGTTAAAAATATAAAAATCTAAGATGGCGGCCATCTTTTTTGTTTGTAGGCCGGACCGATTTCGATGGAACACGGTTTTTGGTACTATTTTGACAAGAAAATAAAAAAGCAATGTAAAAAAATAAAAAAAAACAAGATGGCGGCCATCTTCTTTGTTTGTGGGCAGTTTTCGATAAAACTCGAGTTTTGGTACTATTTTGACAAGAAAATAACAAAGCAATGTAAAAAAATCCAAGGTGGCGGCCATCTTTTTTGTTTGTGGGCCGATTTCGATGAATCTCGGTTTTTGGTACTATTTTGACAAGAAAATAACAAAGCAATCATAAATCAAAATAAAAAATCCAAATGGAGATCATTTTTTTTGTGTCGGCCGATTTCATGACATTCGCATTTTCGTGACTAGAAAACAGCAACGCAATGTTAAAAATATAATAAATCAAACATAAAGAGTATTTAGTTCATACAGTCGATCATTGCCTTTTGTGTTGGCGAAAAAGCCGACAGTCGGCACGACGAATAAAAAGTGTAAGGGTTGTATATTGTTTTAAACAAGAGTATAACAATATACCTGTGTGTAGATGATGTAAATTTTAGTTTTATTTGATAAATGTTAGTAAATTCATTACTTTTATTTTATCTCATTTTTTATGTCGCTTTCTTGTCTATGTTTATTTATTTGTGTATTTATGTCTGTTCCTTTTATTAGCTTCTCGATGAGCTAGAGACTTGACATTTTGAACATAACTCAGAACTTGATGACAAGACAATGCAATATTAGAAACCAGCAGGCTGATTATCTAATTAGAAACCACATAGCGACCGGTTTTAGTTCACAGATAAATGTGATACATTGCTACTTATCTTTGATGTTTTTTTACCCCAAAAAAATAGCAATGCACATACAAAAAATTTGACCGCCATCTTGAATTTTTAAATTTTTTTAACATTGCGTTGCTATTTTCTTATCAAAATAGTACCAAAACCGAGTTTCATCGAAATCGGCCCACTTACAAAAAAGTTGGCCGCCATCTTGAATTTTTTGCATTTTTAACATTGCGTTGCTATTTTCTTATCAAAATAGTAGGTACCAAAAACCGAGTTTCATCGAAATCGACCCACTAACAAAAAAGTTGGCCGCCATCTTGAATTTTTTACATTTTAACATTGCATTGCTGTTTTCTTGTCAAAATATTAGCAAAAACGATAGTTTTATCAAAATCGGCCTGCAAACAAAAAAGATGGACGCCATCTTGAATTTTTATTTTTTTTAACATGGCGTTGCTGTTGTCTTGTCAAAATAGTACCAAAACCGAGTTTCATCGATACATACATACACATACATATACTCACGCCTGTTTCCCATGTGTGTAGGCATCGGGCCATAAACAAAAAAGATAGCCGTCATCTTGGATTTTTATTTTTTTTACATTGCATTGTTATTTTCTTATCAAAATAGTTCTGAAAACAGAGTTTTATCGAAATCGGCCCATAAACAAAAAAGATAGCAGCCATCTTGGATTTTTTTATATTTGTAACATTGCGTTGCTGTTTTCTTTCCAAAATAGTACCAAAACCCGAGTTTCATCGAAATCGGCCCACAAACAAAAAAGTAGGCCGCCATCTTGGATTGTTTATTATTTTAACATTGCATTGTTATTTTCTTGTCAAAATAGTTCCAAAACAAAGTTTCATCGAAATCGGCCCAAAAAAATATACCAATATAAACAAATTCGCCAATGTGCGGCCGCCATTTTGGATTCCAAATCTAACATTAAAATCGTGCCAAAAACACTTTTTCATGACACCAACATCAAAAAATTGCAAACACTACTTTCAATAATAATATAATAATTATAACCCAATCGAAAGCGTAAGCCCTGTCGGGTTAGGGCCCGAGATACATACATTGCCAAAGTATGGGCTCTCGGACATTATACCTTCGGAATCGGCTCGTCTTTTTTACTTTAATAGGACAATTATGTTGTGAAACAGTGGATAATTTTTCCAAGTCGACAATTGTCATGCAAACTTGACTCGGCTCCAATCTCATGTCAAGAATCACTGACAAATCTACAAATATGTTTACCTGTAAAAAATATCCCTGTTTCACAACATACCTGTCCCTAATTAAAGTAACGACTAAATGTAAAATTAACCGACATATTATGTCACTGACAAATGTCGACTTGGTGAAATAGGGCCCTGGACGTAATGTAACATATCAATGCTATATACTTTAGGCACACAGGTATGTATAAAGGCACAAACTATATATTTAAATGTTAAAACACTATTTACTCACATTGCCAATAAAAAGTTATGAACGCGACTGTACAAACAATTTTTCTGCATAATACGACACATTAAAGGAGGTCATCAAAATGTATGAACGCGTCGCTTTTTAGTGGTCTATCGAATTTGGTCGGTTAATCGGAATACTGACAGTTGTTTCAGATTTTTATTGATATTTACTTAAATATGAAAAATTTGAAGCTGAAATTTTCAGAGCGTGTACTTCAGTAACCGCACAAATTATTCATTGGGCTAGGAACTAAATAATCTCTGATATTTTTATCCTGCTGACCGTCAAAGTCATGACTTGGTCAGTCTCACCTTCATATGGGTATTATTCAAAAACGCGTAAATGTGGGATTTTCAAACTTTTTATGGTAATGAGAAATAACAAGAAGAATAGAACACTGTTTCTGGTTTCTTTATTTATGTAATAGTTTAGGAGCTAGATTTTTTTTTCTGTTTTCAGAAAATGGCTGATTACTTCAAAATCTGTGAATATTTTTGAAATGTTTTCTACCGCACAAATAGCACAAATTAGGGGCTACTTATATGTGTTTACTGTAAGATCGCACATTTAGTATTTTCTGAGATCTGGGATTCGGCAAAACGTTACGCCAGCAGGAAATCAAATATCTCCAAAACTGTAAGGCCCACAAATTATATATTTGGCGCACATTTCTTGCTAGTATCAAGCTACCCGCCCATATATCTTTTATTTCTCTACGATCATTAGTTTAGATTCTTCCTGCTGGAGCACCGTTACCCCAGCAGGATTCGTTTTTCCCGTTTTATTCCAAAAGTATGGGGCCCACAATTTTTTTTATTTGGCGCACATTTACACCGAATTACGCACAAATTATTCATCAAACTCGTTTCCCTCTAGAAGCTACTTTCTTGCTGGCGTAACGGACACCCCAAAACCGGAACACAGTGTTTCTTAAACCAAACACGTAGGTAAACACATTGTGCCTCGATTTTGGGTTGGATTATTCGGTTTTTCATAATGTGCAATGACTAATATAATTAACTAGGTACCTATTTTATTTTATTTATATTTTTGCTGTTAATAAACAGAAACAAGTCTATGTGAGGAGTAATTTAATATGATATGGCCTTGTAATCTATGTAAATGCGAACGTGTAAAATATTATTGTCGTCTGTAGTAAATCTAGAATTAATGATGGTGATAAAGTAATATAAAAATAGAAATTCAAAATATTTTTTGTTTTATTTTATATATCGTTGCGAACAAACCTTTTGTTAATTTTTATTACTTTAAGTTATTACATTGTACGATACCAATAAACATGTAAATTAATAAGCTGTTGTTTTTGTAAAAACTTCGAGTTTAAAGTCCGATTCACACATATCAGTGAACTAAGTGAAGTTACTATAAACTAATAAACAAGTAGAATTACATCATTAGACATTATGTAAATATTATCGAATATTATTTACAAACAGTTTTTGCTCAGACTTTACTAACTAGGTACCTAAACCTAAATACTTTTACGTGAAAGCCATTGCTATTTGATTTATGTTATGAGAGGTTATTGTCAATTTTCTTTATTTGCATAGTTTGTTAGATAAATGTGATCTTATAAGATCGCTTTAAATATATTCATTCTTGAAAAAGAAATAACTTTAATCATTGATTTAAGACCTGGGTCCTATTTAATAAACGTGACAATTTGTCACAATGTCATCACAATTTTATATCCACTGCGTCAATCAATTTGAAAACAGAACAAACTACTCATAACTACACCGCAATGCAAACCAAATTGTCATGACAATTGACAAATTGTCATGACAATTGACAAATTGTCACGTTATTAAATAGGCCCTGGTTATGGTTAAACTTGGTTTGACTCTAAGTTTGATTAGTTAGAGTGATTTGGTTCGCTAAGGTGTGTTTCGTAACGTAAAATATGGTGATTGTTGTTAAAATTTTGATTAAGTACGTCAATTTTGGCCAAACAATAACGTTTATTTTTGTCTATTATCATTTGTTGAATAAAGAGCCGATTTTGTAAGATTTTCATAATTTTATATTTAATCTTCAATCCCGAAATAATCCCGGGATTGACTAAGTGTAATCCCGAAATCCCGGGATTAGAAATAAGAGCCGGGATCGAATTCCCTAGTCAAGACACCAGTGAGCGGCAGGGACCGGATACCGATATATTCTGAATATCGATATTTTAACGAAAATATCGATAACGGTATCGATAACTGAGATAAATACCGATATTTGTATCGGTAATATAAAGTACCGGTATTTTGTATCGATAATTTTATCGATACCCAGTACTGCCTGCCTAGCATGACCGATTTAAATCTCATAATATAGCGCTTTATCACGTTTAACTGTCAAAAAGACAAAGGAGTTTGACAGTTGAGTGTCTATAAAATGCTGTACCTATCACGCGATATAAATCGATCATGCTAGGCAGGCTGATATGCTAGGCTGCGAAGCGACGTTGCATGTTTGCGCGCTGCGGATGGCGGGTTGCGGAGAGGTACGGTACGGCAACAGCGCTCAAGCAGCTAGCATGCAACTAATTAATTCATTTGTTGTTTGATTTTTCACGCGACTACTTTCGTTCGTTATTTTTCAACATTTTTATAATTATGGGACGGCAAAAACATAACAATGTTTACAGACATTTTGACATAAATAAAAGATCTTTAAAATCAAAGTGCCTTTTGTGCAAAAAAGCCCTGATCCCTGATCCAAGCCCTGATCCGAAGTGCGAAAACTAAAAAAAACTAAAGGAAATAAAAAAAATTGAATGCGCAAAAGGCATTTTATCGGTATTTCAGTATCGGTATCAATACTGATAATTTTCTAAAAAGTATCGATATTCGTGTACTGAAATAAAATACTGATATCAGTATCGATAAATCGATACCAAAATATCAGTTCCGATATCGATATATAAAAATATCAGTATTCCGGTCCCTGGACTGAGAGGCGAGCGTTCATGAGCAGGGACCGGAATACCGATATTTTTTTAGTATCGATATCGAAATATCGATATCGGAACTGATATTTTGGTATCGATACTGATATCAGTATTTTATTTCCGTACACGAATATCGATACTTTTTAGAAAATTATCAGTATTGATACCGATATACCGATATAATACCGATAAAATGCTATTAGCGCTTTCAATTTTTTTTATTTCCTTTAATTTTTTTTAGTTTTCGCACTTCTGATCAGGGCTTGGAAACCGCTAATAATTTTTTGAACCGGTTCGACGAAATTGAATGAATTAATTAGTTGCATGCTAGCTGCTTGAGCGCTGTTGCCGTACCGTACCTCTCCGCAACTCGCACGCCCCGCAGCGCGCAAACATGCAACGTCGCTTCGCAGCCTAGCATATCAGTACTGGGTATCGATAAAATTATCGATACAAAATACCGGTACTTTATATTACCGATACAAATATCGGTATTTATCTCAGTTATCGATACCGTTATCGATATTTTCGTTAAAATATCGATATTCAGAATATATCGGTATCCGGTCCCTGTTCATGAGCATTCCGAATCGTCGATAGTCCCCCCAACTGTCATAAGCGCGATATCAATCGGTACTCTTTGTTATCGTGGTGTGGTCAACGCTAAAATTGATTTTAGTCTGAATCGGAATGCACCCTTTGTGTCAGCAATGGTCAAACAATTGTCAATATGTCAATGTCAATATGTCAGTTAATTGTATTGTGAATTTTGGCGGTCTGTTTATTTATTTTCGTTTCTGAAATTATATTATTTCGTAAATAATCTTCTTATATTCCATTATGGAAGATGAAAATAATGAAGGGCCTCTTACTGTGTGGCAAATGTTCAACGCACCTACTATGGTACTGTTCAATAATTTAGAGCATGCAGCAGACGGGCTTGAAAGACTCCTTACTTCTATTTTGAAACTTTCGGGGTAAGTTTATAACCTGTTTACTATATTTTCTGTTAAAAAATGAGTACAGTTTCATTCAATAACATGCCTAATAACAATAGCCTAGTAGCATGTATTCAATGTCAAAATCCAAGTTCTGACTAGTTCTTGTTTTGTAGAGATTTCTCCGAGGTATTGGTTCCGAGACCTGGATCCACTAAATACCCTGATGAATATTACTGCTCTTTCAATACATGGCTTATCGGCAGACTGTACTATATATGGTCTGTGAAAGAACTGGAAAAGTAAGTTAAATTTTACATGTGTAAAATTACACTTCTTCTAAAACTTCATATTATGCATTATCAAATTATTTATTTTCAGAATTCATATACTAAGCAAAGATGCTCAATTAAAGATTATTAATATACTGTGTGTAAATGGAGCTTCGTTTTATAGTAGGATATTTAAACAGTACTCATGTATACTAGTGAAATTAATAGATTTTTACAAAAGTCTTCATAATCAAACTGAACCGCCTGAATTAGAATTGCAAAACTTTGTGGCTGAAGAGAAATGTATTCCTGATGCCCAACTTAATTTGGATCCCATTTTTGTTAAAGTGAAAGATGTAGAAACCTGTAAGAGATTAATAGATTTAACTTTACAATTCTTGTCTTCGAGTATTCCGTTGAATTCAATAAATATTGACAAGTATCAAACAGAATACAAAGAGCTGTTTAATCATATACTTTACATGTTGGAAAACTACAGTTTAGATTTGAAATTATCATCATTTAAATTTTTCATTGATTTGTGTACAAACTACAATGAATGTGCCGTTGATAGATACCATGATGTTTTCCCTGACACTTTAAAAGAAGTTCTTTATAATTTTGAAGCACTTATGAATTCTGTAAAAATTCTTTATGAAAAAGGGGAAATGAATCTCTTACACTTAAATGAGATTCAAAGGCTGTTTGAAGACTTGCTGAAGTTACCAGAAGTTCTTTATGATGAACACAAAAATATATTACAAAATATTTTAATTCTTATTATTTCTTCGAAAGAGTCAAAATTATTTAGCAAAGAATTGATTTTGAAATGTTTGTCATTTAGCAATCATGTAGAATTGCCTCAACATTTAATTAAAATTGAGAATATGGATGCAAGTGAAATTGAAACTGTGAAGTATTGTTATATTGACAATATTATAAAGTTCATGAGAAGCAACAAAGAGAATGAAAATGCAATAAACTATATGGAAAACTGGTACTACCAACAAATTTCTTCTGTGATAAATTCATTGAAAAATTGTGAAGATTGTAATATTGATATGTTTGTTGTGAATTACCACTTGCAAAGATCTTGCAAAGCCTTAGATATATTACAAAATGTTTATATAACTAGCAAGAAATATGAATGGAATGATAATCAATGTCCTAAAAAATTGTTTCCAAAGGAAATGGTAAACATGATAAGAGATGCCCTGTTCAAAATAGTCAACATTCATAAGGATAAACTTGTAAAAAATTATGACACTGCTAAAGTAGTTATAAATATTATAACAAGTGCTTGGGTTCTGTATGACGATATAGCTAAGTATGATGTTGCAACTTTATACCCTATTCTTTGCCTTAAAACTAAATATGGATTCTCAGAACGTGATTTTGACTATTCAGATGAATATAAAATTCTTATATTGAAATATATGCTATTAGCAACAACTCTATCAAGAAATCCTGTGTTGCATGGTGACATAGGTCAAACTATACGTTTTCTGGTGGAGAATTTGACCAGAAATAGATCGTCTTATATCTACAAAGAAGTAAGTTTTATGTTTTTGTTTTCAAGCTTATTTTATTGTCATTTAAATCTCTATTTAACTTTGTTTCAGTTTATTAATTCCATGATTATCATTGATTTCTTTTTTACAGATTATAATGTTGTCTCCTCTTCTTATCAATGTTCGATTTGCTTCTGCAAGCAGTCTTATTGCAGATATATTCATGCCTGCCTTTCTTACAAAAGATACTGAGATTCAAATGGCTATTACAAAAGTATTGCCCATGATTGTATGCATGGGTTTAGGGAATTATGTAATAGAGCTAAATACAACCACAGAGAATATTGGGCAGTCAATTTTTAATAATGAAGCTTTCAACATCTCTTTGATTTGTTCAAACTGCCACTGTGAAATTATGAAAAACAAGCAAATAAATATTTCATTGGCAAAACAAAATGATTCTGAATCTATACAGACTCAGACCACTATAGGGTTGAAGAAATTATTTTCAAAGTTTGCGAACTGGAAGCAGTATGCTGAAATTGAAAAGACTGAATATTGGAATCTAGTTTCTAGACTTTGTAAACATTTTTATGTTTTTGCATATGGCGTCTCTTTGGAAATAGTTAATGTGGAAAATTGTAAAAATATTCAAAATGCCTTACAACCTTTCTTAGAGAATGTTTTGGTAAGTAAAAAATGATAAATTAATTATTATAAAGTTAAATGAATATTATAATGAGCAAGATTCAATTTTAATTTCGGATCTTCAAAAGAGTCTTTGAAGTGGCATAGACAGAAATATTACTCAAATGTAATATTGCTTTGATCCCTTTGTCTCTTCTTGATACTTTTCCTTTTTGACCTCGACATCATGGTCATTCGATCTGGCTTGAATGACCAAAATACTGTTGATAACAGGAAAAATGGCGAATTGGGAAAAAATAATTTTATAGTTACAGCAGAATGCAAGAAAAAAAGAAGATGAAAAGGCGAGACAAAGGTGTCACAACACCATTTATGGCCCGGCCACAGCCAGCGCGGCAGGCGACGTTCAATAATCACTGCGCGCTATCTTGATGGCGGCCTCTCAGCTCGTCGTCACGACCGCGCAGTGATTACCGAATTCGCTTGCCGCGCCGCCTGCCTCGCCGCCTGCCGCGCTGGCTGTGGCTGGGCAGTTATAGTGTTGATAATTACTAAAAATTATTACTATTGATAGGTATAATTGCAGTCTTGAGTTTTAAGGAGTGCAACAGTGCAAGATTTGTTGAGACTATTATTTATGTTACTCAAATTCATTTTGATTTTCCAGAATCCAGTTGATCCAGAATGGAATTCTCATAAAGACACAGCATTGGAAGTATGTGTAAACTTATTGGTTCAGGCGACTCAGCAAAGCCTAGAGAACAATGACTTAACGCAGCAGTCTCAAACATTGCATCTCATAAAAAAATTGGGCTCAAACAAAAATGACAAACTGATATTACCAGCTACAAAATTATTGGTCTATTTTATAATGCACCCACAATGTTCTTTAGGACCAAAAGCTGTGGTTTATTTGAGAGATGTTTGTGAAGTCCAAGGATACACCCCTAACCAAGTATACCACAGATACAAGAAAGATTATTGTAGGCTGTTTGTTGAATGCAGTCTATACAATGGTAAAGATTTTGCCATTGCCCTCCTGAAAGTTGTAAGGGCATTTGGCTTTGTGGGTTACAGAGACTTCATCTCAAAAGACGTTCACCATTTCTTACCTTATCTAATTCCATACTCTGTAACAATTCGGGAAGTACCGGCGATGATTGAAGAAATCGCATCATTAGTACAATGTTCGAAATCGGAGTTTTTGATTGAACGGTTCCCGCATATATACGTCCATGTTTATTTAAACGAGACAAATGATGTAGCCAAAAAATGCTACGACATTTTGGAAAGGTTGACGAATACCACAATCTTAAGTTTGATCAAAAAGCATTTCAGGGTTATTTTGACAGAGTTCTTATTACAATACTGTTGTAACCCAGAGAAAGTGTTGAGCGCTTGCAAATACTTGGCATGTCACGATCCTGACGTGTCATCCAGTGGTGGTTTACCTGGGAGTATGTCTATGACGACATTACAAATAGCAGATTTTTTAAATCCCAAGTTTTTGGGGATTTTAGCTTACTTCGACCACAAATTAGTGAATGCCAAAGTAGCTTTGTCTGTGAAGCGAAAAGCGCTGAAGAGTTTTCCTGATATAATGGTTTTGATGGGTGTGAAGTACTTGACTCCATTGAGGTTTAAGGTGCTGGCTACCTTGAGGTCTGCTCTTCATTTAGCCAAAGAGTTTCCAAAGATCCTCGCCGAAGCTTGGGGTGCATTTATACATAACATTGATAGCATGTCATTAGGACCACTTCTGTCAAATCTTGCTGTCTCCTTATTACAGCAATCAGAATATGCTCCGCAAGAAATAAATAAGATATTTCAGTACCTCGTACTCAACAACGAAAACTTGCTCAGCTCTCATATATCTGATTTATTTTTCTTGGAAGACACTAAAATATCTGAGAAAGTGAAGATAGTAATAAAACGGCATGTGAAAAGAACTCAGCCAGATGGATTTCTCGATAAAGTGAAATGGTATTTGCAACACTTGAACCAGGATATTCCTACAATCAAAGCATTTGCTTTCACACATTTGGATAAACTATTGAAAAGTAATAGGACTGAAATACATAAGGCTATATTTGGCGGAAAAAATATTGACCCTATTATGGTTGATCTTATAGATTCTCTTCTTCTTGGTAAGTCAGTAAACAGTCTTTTAGGTTAGTGTGTGTGATTTCAGGTCCAAAACATTAATATTTCATCCAAAACCTTTTAACTTTAAGCTCGTTGGTTAACAAAAATAAGTTCGCAAATCTACTGTGCGTGTTTTCTTAAGTCTACCGCCCTGCCTAATGTACAGTAGCCGGCAAACATCTTGAAATCGCGTGGGGATTGTGCAGAACGCGTAATTTGGGTAAGCGTAGCGGTGAGGTACGGTACGGGGGCGGCGGGAGAGGGACGCGCGCTGCGCTATTGGCCGTTCGCAAGTGCACATGCTCGAACTTTTCCCCACTCCGCTCCGTCGAAAAAGCGCTTAGAAGTTTGCCGGAATCTGTAGCTGTTCTTACAGTTGAAATTAAGATTGTTAATATTAATCTTGTTTGTTCAAGCACTTCTGAATTCTTTTCAGGTTGTAAAGACACCAATCCTCGAGTGAGCGCAGCAAGTGGTATGTGCCTCGGGCAACTGGGCGCCATCGAAGCCGGCCACTTGCCGCGCCAGTACGTGCAACCGGACAGATCGCCTTTTGCCTTCTCTATTGGCGACAATTGTTTTGCGGCTACCGCCTTGGTTGAGTTGGCTAGAGCGTTCCAGTATGAGAAGGATACTATGGTACGTAAAGTTGTGATTTTTTGTTGACTAATACTACTTATTTGCGGAGATAAAAAAAAAACTAATTTGGTAGCTCTATATTTTTCTACTTCTTATGAAACATTCTAATTTTTTGCTCTTCCTTTAATATAATAAATAATAAAATTACTAACACTGGAATAAGTTTCGCTGTAACTAACACCTTGTATGGATTTTATGTCCGAAATAAAATAAAATTATTATTAATATAATCATTATTATAAATAGATTTAAACAAAGCTAGTTTACTAGTTCCTATCATTTGATATTCTAGAACATGGACTGCTATGCTCTAACGATTCAAGAGATTTTGAAAATATACGACATATCTCCATGTGGCAGTAAAAAAGATGTCTGGGATAGTTTTCCAGAGCACATGCATCAAATTATGTTCCCTTTATTGAGTTCCAGGTTAGTACTGGCTATTTATATTTACGTTTTTGCTTTGTCCTTTTCATGTGACAACTTTAAGTTGACATAGCAGCGCACAGCAGATTGCCCAATCTGCCCTCCAATTGAAATTTAACATTAAACTCCGGAGTTTAAGTCCAAAATCGATTGAGAAACTATTATAAGTTTAAATAATTTCAGATATACTTTGGCATATCCATCTCAACCTAAAAAAGCGCATCCTCTGTTCGGATCGCAGTACGCCACTACTTTTCTAGAATGGGCTCACAAGTAAGTTCTAGAATTTTAATTAGTTAACCTGTTATAGTACTTACATCTGACAGTTTGCATGAACTAAGATCAGATTAGTAGAAAGTAATGCCTCTGATTGAAACATGTGAGAAATTGTTTTTTTCTTAATCAAGACAAAAATTCTCAAATGTATATATCAGCATTGATTGGCGTTTATGCTTTCTTCTATGCTCTTCTAACTTTGATAGTAATCGGTTTTGTTAAATGCTTTTTTCCAGTTGGGCGGGCCAGTTAATCCCTCTAATAGAATCGGAGAGTATTCGCGAACTCCTGCGCACTGTCCACCCGAGCATGCGTCGTGACGTCAGAACGCTGTTCCTGTTTCTGCCCTACGTTTTATTACACGCTGTCATGACTAAAAACAACGCGCAGTACATACAGGAAGAAATGTTGGCTGTTGTAGGTATGTAGCTTTTCAACTTGCAGTACAGTTTTCCTTTATGTTTACTTGGGAAGTGTTTTCTTGAAATTGTGTTGTTTATGTTAAAAAGTAAAATGCTATGTTTGTTAATGTCTTCTTTTTTAATTATATCAGGGCTAGAAAATATGGAAAACACTAATATTACTACAGAACGATCGAAGTACAAAATACTGCGGCACGTTAGAATGACACCAAGTGTCAATTCTGTTCAGACTGAAGAAGGAAATCAGGTAATTATGAACACAAATTAGGGTATTAAACTGCAATAATTATTTGCTATAACAAAACATACTTTGTTTCAGAGCAAATGTAGTAAAACCATATACACATTGTTGGATTTCTTAAACAGATGGATATTAGAATGGTGCCATTCAAAACAAAAGCCACTTGAAAATGAAAACTATAAGTAAGTATTTCTTTTTGGGACCAATTTTGCAGTTGCTGATGTCAATTAGGCGAGAAACGATTGAATTCCCATATTTTTATGTTTTTCATAAGGTACTTTAGTTTTTATAATGTTTTAAAAATAATCAACTTAGGCTGAGTTCACCAACACTAAAACAGGTGATTAAATTTTACCCGTCTATTTTTGACGTTTTTATGTATTGAGATTATGACAAAATCAGATGGTTAAAACTAATCGGCTGTTTAAGTAGTTGGTGAAATCGGGTTTTATAGTGGTAAACATGTTTTAGAGCGATTGCGTCGTTCTTAGAGAAATTCGATAAGTTAACTATAGCAAGAGGCAACTTCCTTTGTGGTGAATTAGAGCGTGCTCTACAATATTTGGAATTGTATATGGATCAGAAACTAAGCAGGATACAGGAACAGTTGCCTCTGTTGGCAGAAATATACGCTTTGCTAGATGAGCCGGATTCAGTAGCTGGTGAGCATAAAAACTGCTTGTGTTTTTTCATCGACAAAGTAACATTTGCGCTTTCAAAAGATGTGGATTTGGCGTTTTAAAAATCGATTGTTTTGTTGACGAAAACTTATGTCAATTCAGAAAACGAGGGTAGACCCACATTAGGTCAGCATGGAATGACATTTTATATAACAATTTTGCCGCTGACTGCAGCTCTTGCTCGCACATTTCATGTTTTCTCAAGATTTCTTTAAACTGAGTGTGTAATTGAAAAATGTGTCTCGGCCACTTTTCGCAATATAAGATTACAGACATTTTAAAATATATTTATTTATTTATATATTTGAGGACAACCAACAAAATATACACCAATACAATACTGTGATACATTCTCCGTTGATAGTTAAGTGCTATTTCAATTATAGGTCGCCACCGCATGCATTTTATAAAATAGGCAAACTAAATTATTAATAGGCAAATGAATTACATTAATGAATAATACAATAATAGAAACAATCAATTGAATTATATAAATTAGAGCGATATTTCAATATTATTTCAAATATTTCAGTTTTTTGTTGCTAAAGTACAAAAAGTTGTCGTTTCTAATAATTATTTCAACTGGCAAATACGATAACTTTTTGTACTTCAGCAACTCGATTACTTATTTAGATTTAAGAAATCTTGAGACAACATGAAATGTGTGAGGGAGAGTGCGGCAGTCAGCGGCACAATCGCTACGGGCTCTTAATGCGTGAGTGCTATATAGTCACAGTACAGTATTATAAAGCACCAGTATTAAGACTGTGCTATAGTGCAGCATCGGTGGGGCGCTACCTAGCCTACCTTTGTAGCCTTTAATGTAACTGAATATTGGTTTTAAACGATTTGTTTTTTTATTTCGTCATGTTTTCGTGGCCGTTGGACAAACGTATTGCCAGTCACAAATGGTCAAATCGGTATCTCTAAATGATTTTAAACCTTATCATGTTGAATGTTAATCCACTTTCCAATTAAACTTTTTAAATTTCAGGGATCTTGTCAATAAAAAGGTCAGAACCTTCTTTGAAAGAGTTGATACTGGCTCAAGTTGTAACCGGGCGTCTACAAGACGCCGCGTTATGTTACGAACGGTTAGCCCAAGAAGGGCAGTTGGATAAGCATAGTCTTCGGGTAAAACATTTAACTAAAGTCCATTCCACGAAACGAGCTCCTAAAGAAAATCGGTCCGTGTGCGTCCATTGGTTAATGCGCGTGACCTTCAATAGCCTAGCCTAGCTCTAACCGTGCGTATTGACCAATGAGCTGCGAGTATTTTGTTCCCTAGAAATTCGATTCGTGGAACGGATTTAGGTTAAACATTAGCACTGGACTCGAAACTATAGGCCAAATAGATGGCGCTGATTTAATCATAGAGTGGTTTCCCAAGATTTTAGCTTTTATGAACGAATAAATGAATGAAAAATATTTATTTCACACACTATAACAATGCATACAAACCACATGAAAAGAAAAACAGAAAATTAAACACTTAGTTGCTACTTTAGAATTGTAAGCAGTGCTACAGTGGAGAAAAAATCCCCGGCTCAGCATATGTTACGGCGGCGTTGAAGTTGGAGCCATTTATAACGCTGTTTTTCATACGGAGGCTATAATATACACACATCCAAACACACACGATGACACGACAACGTACAAACGTACACATACACACTATCAGAGTCGCACATTTTTATTTTCACCACTTACTCTCTTTTTCACTTTTACACAATATATTTTATTAGCGTATTCGATAACTTACCCTTCTAACTAAAATTCTTCACTATGAACTATTTTATCAAAGCAAAATTATAAAGCTTCATTTATATATCATCAGCAGTCATTTTAGCGTTCCCACTGCTGGCACAGGCCTTCCTTATGGGTGGATAAGGAGGAGGGGCCATAACCCACCACGCGGGCCCAATGTGGATTGGTGGGTGTTAACGACTGCAAATGCAGCCGGGACCAACGGCTTAACGTGCCATCCGAAGCACGGAAGAGCTCGAGATAATAAATTTTTGGTCACCCATCCCATGACCGATCCGTAATCGCTGGGCCAGGCGCTAAATCGCTGCGCCATCGAGCTCTTCTATACTATAATTATAAAGCTTAGCTCTATATAAATAATGCTCAGCTTTAATGCTGTCAGCATATATATTAAAAAATTGGCCACTGTATGTAACAGGCATATTGCATTGCAACATATTGCATTATGAGATAATTTTGTATTGTTAAAATAGTTCATAGTGAAGAATTGGAGTTAGTTGTCTGACACGTTAAAATATATTGTGTAAAAGCTAAAATCCTGGGAAACCATGCTATGATTAAATCAGCGCCATCTATTTGGCCTATAGTTTCTAGTCCAGTGCTGATGGTTAACCTTAAAGTTTTTATTATTGCCAAACAACTATAATCCTTATAATGCGATAAAATTTGTTTTAGGGTATGATCGATTGTTATTTAGGGTTGGACCAACCCTTTACTGCTTATCGGTTGTTAAGTGAACACGAATCTGAAGATAGTATGATGGAGTTAGCTGCTGAGCCGTTATGGAGACTTGGCAGATTTGAGCAGTTGGAAGAATTGGTCAAGAAGCCAGTGGTATGGGAATATTCAAGTTTTTTTTTACTGTTTCGTTGTTATTTTACCTTCTATCAATAAATCAAAACTTCATATTGCTGAAGAGAAATAACTCTTGCTTTCGCTGAACTATAACCAGCGCTCTGTCACTCCACGCGCGAGTCTGAAGCGCGCGGTGTCATCTGAGAGGACAAATTTCATACATCAGAAAAGATAAGACCTACGCGATAGAAAGAGAGGCAACTACAAAGTGCATGTTTTGGAGCGAAAGGAGCGCTGTGCGACCTGAATTGCACTTTATTGTGTCGGAGCAAGAGTAGCAATTTATTTAAACGATTTTGCGGAGTGCAACTTCTGTACGCTAGTACTATTATCTATTCTGTGCTATAACTATATATATATATCTCCTAAGCTCGGTGGCGCAGTGGTTTAGTGCCTAGATCTGCGATTGCGAAGGTTAAGCAACTTTCTCAATGGTCGGTCATGGGATGGGTGACAAAAAAAATATTTATCTTCAACTCCTCCGTGCTTCGGAAAGTATGTTAAGCCGTTGGTACCGGCTGCATTTGCAGTCGTTAACACCGCATTGGGCCCGCGTGGTGGGTTATGGCCCATCCTCCTTATCCACCATTTTGGAAGGCCTGTGCCCCAGCAGTGGGGACATCAAACATGGCTGATGTCGACGACATCGACAACCTGTAACCTAAATTTGGTTCCTGACCACAGAATATATAAAAATACTAACATACAGAAGCTCATCCGCGCGAGGACAATCAAATAATAAGCTACTCTCTCTGCACAGCAATAAAGTACAATTTCAAATTGCACAGCGCTGCGTGCCTAATATTATAAGCACCTCAATCGCCTCTCTTTCTGTCTCGTAGCTCTGTCTCAACCGACACAACTCGTAAATCGTTAGGGTTGCTACTCACTACTTACAGATATCACAGAAAACATCCGTTATGCTGATAATATTGTTATTGAATTTTAGCCTCTATGTCGAGAGAATTGGGGTCTACTAATGGGCAGAATACTTCTCGCATATCGTTCCCAAGACTACGATCAATTCGAGATATCGTGCAAAGACGCCAACAACAGGCTGCTGACGCAAATGGACGGGGAGAGCAAAGGCGAGAGCGCGTTACGGAGCGGCTACCAGAGCGTTCTAGGTCTACATATCATTACGGAAGTTCAACATTCCAATAAAGCTGTTAAGAGGTATGTTTTTGTCACTTATCAATGAAATGTGGAACAATTAGTGGAGAATGTTTTGCTATAAAACAAAAAGCTGTAAGCTGTAACACATACTGGCGTTCTAAAGTGAATATGATTACAGAAGTCTTTTAGAGCTACATATATTGAATTCCTATGAATTCCTATTCCTATTATTGAATGGCCTATGTTCAGCAGTGGACGATGATAGGCTGATGATGATATTGAATTCAATATTTGACGAAAAATATTTCCGATATAACAAGCGCGCTGATTACTTTCTTCTACAGTTTAAGCAATCTATCTATCTATCTAACTGTAGATAGTAGGTTATTTAGTATGTTTTTTTTTTTTAATTTATTTGTTCATAATATTACAATTATAAAAGTTAAAAACTAGACGCGCTCTAAACCTATTAAAGGTTTATACTTGCGCGAATGAGTCGCATTGTATTATCTGCTTAGTTGTCCATCAATGGTATCAATATGTATTTACCAAATTATAGACTGAAAACAGTAAAAGACGGTGATAAACAAGGTATAGAGATAATCAATCAGTTACTGGACGAATGGCGACGTCGGCTCTCGGTGGTGCAATCAGATGTGCGAACCATAGAACCTCTACTAAGGCTTCGGAGAATACTACTGCATCAAACACAGGTAATACATACATCCTAATGGTAACTATAATAAAATTATTATTCTTCACTAATGTCAGTTCCATTTACCTACCACGCGCGCAACACACAAACACATACAGCTCTCACCGATCGACGACACTGAGGCACGCACTCGAACTCGTTTGAGATTCGTCTGAGATTCCGATTATTAAGTGACGGTGAGAGGTATCTTATGTGTGCGTTGGTCGAGCGCACATAGTACAGTAGCCGGCAAACATTTTGAAATTGGGTGGGGATTGCGCAGAACGCGTATTTTGGGTAAGTGTAGCGGTGAGGTACGCGGGCGGCGGGGGAGGGGCGCGCGCTATTGGCTGTTCGCAAGTGCACATGCGCGAACTTATCCCCACTCCGCTCCGTCGAAAGAGCGTCAAGATGTTTGCCGGAATCGGTACTAAGCTTGACTTCTGTCCTCTCTATATTGCGCTAATTGTTTCTTGTCTTTTTTAGGAATTGTTACAGACAACACATCCAGCTACCGTCGACAGATTAAAAGCTTGCATCGGCGATCTATGGTTGCAAAGCGCGAAACATGCTAGAAAAGCGGGTATATTCCAGCAAGTTAGTAATTCTTTTTTCTTTTAGCTAAGATGTTACTAAAATTATCTTCGTGTTTTTGGGACTGATACTACAATAACATAATTTAATACTAAAACAGGTGTAGATTTTCTTTAAAAAAAACTAGACTTCTGTGACTTAAAAGGTGTGAAATAAAAGGATTTTGTGCCAAATACATCGTGTAACAGAATTGGATAAACCAGAACTAAACCACTTTTACTATGGGACCAACTATGAAATAGCGAGAAAAGGCTGCTTCATACATTTTCGTTCTTAATTTTTGTATGAAACAGCAGTTTTTTTCCGCGATTTCAGAGTTGGTTAGTAAAAGTTGTTGAGTTTGACGGTCTCTATCTATTAAATAAATAAATAATAATACATTTCAGTCTTACATGTACATTCTAAATGCGGAGGAATATCACCCTGAAGAGTTGTTCATAGAGAAAGCTAAGATGTACTGGGCTAGAGGGCAGCACGAGTCCGCTTTCACCACTCTGAGGCGCGGACTCGACGAAGTGTACCCGAATATCGAGCAGCTTAGTAATGATCAAAGGTTAATATTGAGCATTAAGGCCTTCGATCATCTATACCTGAGGATGTAGCACGTCATAAAATAACATAGCTGAAATGTGGCACATGCCGTTTGACAAATCACGCGACAGTAAATGTCAAGTTGTATGACAAGCCGGGGGGGACTTTCATAGTGGGCTGCGTTTTGGGGGAGTTTGAGGTGTCCCACAAATGCCATTGCCATGCAATATCCACTGGTATAGATGATCGAAGATTAAGGCCTTCGATTATAAGGCCTTAAGGTGCGTCAAATCCCAATATTCAATTCAAATTATTGAAAGATTACGCGCGTACTTGAAATAATACACAATAGATTTAATTGAAAGCTTTTATAAAAATGTTACCACCTTTGATGTAAAAAAATATTCCGTGGATCCTGTTTCTTGTCTTATTTGCAAAACTTCTCGGAAACAGAACCGTCTACCATACTTTGTCATAGCAACTTTTTTGACAGAATGCCTCAGTTTGAAACATTCAGTCAAAAAAATTGCTGTGACAAAGTACTCAAATGTTAAGCGACTTTTCTTTGCTGACTGTATCTTGTTGTGTAGCAGTTTTTATTAACTCTAACATGTTAGCGCCTTTTATAGTAATGGCGAAAGGGCCGTTCATCTTGGCAAGTCACTAGACGAGTAATCTTTAACATTTACATAGTATAACTCGTGCCATTAAAGAAGGAATCTAAAATAGCGACAATATAGGGCAGCAATTATAGTGTTTATTTATTTATTTATCGTTTCTGGATAGCTAACAGCTTATAAATATACAGATAACAACAAATATTTATATAACTAAAAGCTATTGACAAGCTACCACGGGTACGTATCAGAATGTCTAAAGTTAGAATGTCTAAACTTAAAATGGCAAAGTTCAAAATGTCAAAAATCAAAATTCAAATGGTTTAAAATGTCGAAAATCATTATGTTTAACTTCAAAATAGCAAAATTTAAAGTATCAAACGTATCAAATACTTGACGAGTTGAAATATCAATGGTCATTTAGTCTAAAGTTCACAATGATTTATTTGAATTGGGTTGGATCTTAAAACGAATCGCTTTCTTTGAGGTTAATTGAGTCTGTGGAGGTCTTTGGGCTTCGCCTGAAATGCTTTATAGCAAATTTAGCTGCCGGAAATGAGCCTAAACTAGTCTACTGGGACTTAGAAACCGTAGACCATAGGTTACGAGATAGGTGCGAGGAGCGTAGCGACGAGCATGTTAGGTTGACATGAACCCAGCGCGCGAGCCGAGCGAGCGAAGCGAGCGTGCCGCGGCAGCGGCCGGCGAAGCGCCAGAAAAAAATCTATTTCAAACTCAATTGGTGGATTTTGTTCGGCGGCTACAGAATCAGTGACTGGCACCGGCTACCGAATCAGGGCGCGGCGTGGCTATGGTGATGTGCGGCGGAGACACAGAGGTTAACACGCAATTATTTTACCTAATTAATTAGGTACCTAAATGAAAGAAAGGCATAAGTAAATTCTTTACGTCTTTATATGTATTTTGACTATTAGACATTTTAAGTTTTGATCATTTGAACTTAGACATTTTTAGTTTCGACTATCTGACCGCTTGACATTTTCGTTTTTGACATTTTGAACTTTCGACATTTTAATCGTTAGACATTCAAATTTTTGACATTTTGAACTTTGCCATTTTAAGTTTAGACATTCTAACTTTAGACATTCTGATACGTACCCGCTACCACATGTAGAATTCAAAAGAAATTGATCGTAAAGTAGGTAATCGTAGCCCAGAAAGGACAGGTGCGTAAAATAGTAACATTTAACTAAATTTCAAACAATAGCTTAATAACAGTCGTGATGCTGTTGAAAAATAAATCAATATTGGCGTCAGCGTAATTAATGGCGGAACAAGCTCTAATAAGGAAACTGTTATGCCTGTAGTTGGTGTGTTGTCTCAAACATATAACAACATCGTGAGATGGCACGATAATTGCTGCCATTTTAGATTCCTTTCTTTGATGGCGCGTGTTATATTCTATCTCATGTTTCATTAAATTTAAAATAACCTGAAGCCCAAATCCTAAAAAGCTTATGAATTGATTGTACAGAAAAATATGCGCCAAAGCTAAACTGCTTATAGCCAAGTACAACGATGAGACAACCAACGTCGATGTGGATGTGAACATCGGCTACTACAAGGAGTCCATTGAAGTATTCAAGCAGTGGGAGAAGAGTCTGGTAAATATGTTTTTTTTTAATTTATTTTTATTAAACATCATATAAATAATGGTCTGTTTATGTACCTATTACTTTTAACTTCAATTACTTTTTAATTCATACAACCAACTAATTTAATTGGAAATAACTGAAAATTTTGGTCTATTTGGTAAAAACAACATTTCAGTTTTTATCTTTGACTAGCTTCTGCCCGCGACTTCGTCCGCGTGGATATTAGAGAAAATCCTTAGGGAACCTTCAAAATCCTTAGGGAACCTTCAACCAGGATCTGACCAGCCATTTTTACACATTTAGGCGGGTTCCTACCAAGGGCGCTAACTGGCGGGGCAAGACATTTGCCGCGTGTGGCGGGCCTCGCACGTGGCTTTCCGTTCCCGTTCCCGGTTCCGGTTCAGCTTCCCGTTCCCGTTCCCGTTCCCGTTCCCGTTCCCGTTCCCGTTCCCGTTCCCGTTCCCGTTCCCGTTCCCGTTCCCGTTCCCGTTCCCGTTCCCGTTCCCGTTCCCGTTCCCGTTCCCGTTCCCGTTCCCGTTCCCGTTCCCGTTCCCGTTCCCGTTCCCGTTCCCGTTCCCGTTCCCGTTCCCGTTCCCGTTCCCGTTCCCGTTCCCGTTCCCGTTCCCGTTCCCGTTCCCGTTCCCGTTCCCGTTCCCGTTCCCGTTCCCGTTCCCGTTCCCGTTCCCGTTCCCGTTCCCGTTCCCGTTCCCGTTCCCGTTCCCGTTCCCGTTCCCGTTCCCGTTCCCGTTCCCGTTCCCGTTCCCGTTCCCGTTCCCGTTCCCGTTCCCGTTCCCGTTCCCGTTCCCGTTCCCGTTCCCGTCCCCGTCCCCGTCCCCGTCCCCGTCCCCGTCCCCGTCCCCGTCCCCGTCCCCGTCCCCGTCCCCGTCCCCGTCCCCGTCCCCGTCCCCGTCCCCGTCCCCGTCCCCGTCCCCGTCCCCGTCCCCGTCCCCGTCTATACTTTATACAAACACAATTCAAAATTAACATAATTATTTACACCTTATTATTTATTTATATTAGATTTAATAATATATATTTATATTATTTAGCAGTGGTTTGACAGACAGATAAAGAGTGAGTGACAGAGTCAATATTATGAATTTGGAACTACAGGCTGTTCGCATTGACCATGAAGGTTTAACACCGTCCCTGTCCCCGTCCCCTGGATATGCATGTCTTGGTCCAATCATGTCCACCGTGTTGGACTTCAAAATAAATGTCATTTTCGCAACCACCATCCCATGAAACCTCAAGAACGACATCCACATCGATTTTCATGTTTACTTACCCCATTTACACCTTAAAGGAGGATTTTCAAAATAACAAAATATGTGTTTGCCTATTTATTTTTAGACATGCTCCTACGAATTTTAAAGTTGTAATGTCTATTTTATATTATTTTTCCATACAAAATTTAAACCCCATTTTCACCCCTTTAGGGGTTAAATCATGTCCACCGTGTTGGACTTCAAAATAAATCTCATTTTCGCAATCACCATCCCATAAAACCTCAAGAACGACATCCATATTGATTTTTATGTTTACTCACCTCATTTACCCCTAAGTGGTTGATTTTCAAAATTACAAAATATATGTTTGCCTATTTATTTTTAGGTGTGCTCCAACGAAGTTTAAAGTTGTAATGTCTATTTTATATTATTTTTTCATACAAAATTTGAACCCCATTTTCACCCCTTTAGGGGTCAAATCATGTCCACCGTGTTGGACTTCAAAATAAATGTCATTTTTGCAATCGTCATCCCCGAAAACCCCAATAACGACATCCATATCTATTTTTGTGTTTTTTACCCCTTTTCACCCCCATTTCATCCCAATAGGGGTTCAAATGCTAACAATAACAATATACGTTGCGTTAGATGTCTATCCATAAGCCTAAATTATAAATTTAGCGATTTTAACTTCGAAAATAAAGGATTTTCTTCAATACACAACTTCATCCCCCTTTTGACCCCTTCGGGGGTAGAATTTTGAAAAACGCTGAGACCCGTATTTATTTATTTTCAATGGTCAGTCTAAACACAAAATTTTAAGATCCTAGCTTTAAAACTGAGGGACTTTCATACAAACTTTGATCCCCTTTTTTACCCCCTTAGGGGGTGAATTTTGAAAAACCCTTTCTTAGTGCACCCCTAGACTTCATAAGGAACCTACGTGCCAAATTTGGAGTCTCTAGACCCAGCGGTTTGGGCTGTGCGTTGATAGATCAGTCAGTCAGTCAGTCAGTCAGTCAGTCAGTCATTCAGTTTACGATTTTATAAATATAGATTTAAGAGGCCTTCCACGTTGTGCCGCTATCTCGCTCTAACATTTCATAATTTCTCAAGATTTCTTAAATCTGAGTGCGTAATCAAATATGTTTTTTAGCCACTTTTTGTAATAGGTATACATAGTCAAATAATTTTAGAAGGTCGATTCTAACTTTGTGTACTTCAGCAACACGAAACTGAAATATATTTTAATATGTCCATAACCTTATATTGCGAAAAGTGGCTGAACACATTTTTTTAATTACGCACTCAGATTTAAGAAATCTTGAGAAAACATGAAATGTGCGAGCGTAAGAGTGGCACAACGTGGACGGCCTAATAAAAAATAAAAACTGAAATCCTGTTTTGACCAAATTGATTAAAATTTTGTCGCAGTCATTTCGAATATGAATTTAATTAGTTCAATGAGTGTCCCGTTCAACATAATCCGGAATATGAGAGAGTTATTGTAGTTTCTGCTGAGACGTGTTAGTTGTAATAGAAGTTTAGAAAACAGATAGCCTCCATAAAATCACTCATTTTTTTATATTTATAAATCTTTTAGGTGTGCCTCGGCTCATACTATGAGAAAGTAGGCAGCCCTGAAACCACAGCTAGTACTAACGTAATGTGGACGAGGCGCCTGCACGCCCTCAACAGCTACGGGAAAGCGTTGCAGTACGGACACAAGTACTTGTACCAGAGCATGCCCAGGATGTTGTCTATTTGGTAAGTAATCCTTACTATAAGGTGGTACCAAATGATGTGATGATATTTAAACAGGTGTTAGTGTTGCTTAAACTGAAAAACTTTCTCCAAGGAACATAGGTCGAACGAAAATAGGTAGGTAATCTGCCCCCCTATAGCCAAAGTAACATTCGCAAATTTTCGTTATCGCTTCTCTTCAAAACATGTATGGATTGACGTTTTAAAATTCGATTGTTAACGAAACCTTATGTCAATCCCATACATGTTTCGAAAGCGAAGCGATAACGAAGATTTGCCAATGGTTACTTTGGCTAGGCCCTCTGAACTAAATAATTCCAAAATAACAGAATTAATAATATGCACTGTAATCCGTAAAAGCTCTTGTAAAGTTATACATAAGTGCACTTTAGCTCATGGTGAACCTTTTTTATGTATTTAGTAGGTAATATTTGTTATGATTATAGGCTAGACATGGAAGTGACATCACATGACACCAGTGCACACTCCGTACTAGCACAGATGACGGAAATAATTAAGACGTACTCTGAGAGGTTGCCTCTCTATTTGTATCTAACTGCGTTCTCCCAGATCGTTTCTAGGATCTGTCACCCTGTTAAAGAGGTTAGTATTATTTCGTGTATTAGTTTTATTAGGGCTGATTTTTCAATCCTCAAATAACAGATATCAGTCAGTTTAAATATTAAAAATAAAAGTCATTCAAAAATGTGACAGACAAATGAATGACAAGCATTTTCAATATGGCAGTATAGTACGCTATCAAACGGATAAAGCTCTATCTAGGCATTGAAAAATCAGCCCTTAGTAAACTAATTTATGAGAATGCAGTAACTATTCATATTTATTTCAGTTTTGTTTCCTACTTTTGAATGACTGCAAGTTTTTGTTATAGCTATACAACGTGTTACAAAATAATGAAAAGTAAAATTTAAAGAAAAAGCACTCACAACACACCCACCCACCCACTCACATACACACCCACACACACACAAACATACACGCACACACACAAATATACACAAACACACACACACACACACACACACACACACGCGCGTGCATGCGTAGCGGCGTTTGAAGCATGTATTCCCGAATAAACATAATACCTAATTATTCTAGTTTGGGAATTCTTATAAACTATTTTTGTATACCTTTTTATGTTTCTTTTATGCTAAATTATAAAATTGTTTACACACAGACAGAATCTCTATCAGACTGTCTTCGCTACCTACGAGATACAGGTCTTTTGTGCCTAGTTCGTTGGATTGGGTGGGCGACTGATCGTGTGATTAGACAAAATCTATTGTTTGTAACACCTGCATTGTAAATTGTTTTTTAGCTTAGAAACTAATCCAATTTTTTTTTTATAATGCCGACGAATAGGGTAGATAGGGACCATTCAACTGAACAACTTTTACTATGGGACCAAAATCGCGAAAAAAATATCATATTGCGTTTTTTTTTGGTATGAAACACATACCAAAAAAACGAAAATATCCAAATGTATGAATCAGCAGAATTTTTTTCTCGATATCAGAGTTGGTCCCTTATATATCATAGATCAATTCGTCAGTTTCTAATAAAACAATATACATAATGCCTGCCTACCTGATATCCACCTAAAAGCTTTTGCATAGCCTTCTTTGCGTTCTATACTTGGCAGAAAATGGCGTAAGTTAACTTTTGTATAACTTTTATTTGCTAGGTATATCTCCAACTAAAAGCGATAATAGTGAAGCTAATACTGGCGTACCCTCAACACACATTATGGATGATGATGTGCGTGATAAAGTCAAGTTATCCTACGCGCATGAAGAGATGCGCCGACGTGTTCATAGATCCGAGACTGAAAGAACCTCATATGCTGAAACTTGTCAATGACTTTACGGACTTGGCTGTGAAACTTATTGAGTTGTGTAACAAGCCGATCACGGGGGGAGGATCGGTAAGTACTCTTAATAGATTTATTCATTAAATTGGGTTTTGATTCTCTATTATAAAAATATCTTGTTCTAGCATCAAAATTTAAACAAAAGTAGTTCCTATTCTCCAGTACCCGCAGATATAATATTTAGCGATAAAAAAACGCGCGTAAAGATTCGATAGAGTAATTTTGTATGGGAAATTTGTACAGAGCCATCTAACAACGAAAAGCGAAATTAAATTTCCCTTAGACATTACTCTATCGAGTATATTTACGCGCGTTTTTTTTCGATAAACATTTTTTTTTTTTTTATTTATTTCCCAGCATAAATAACAAAGTAGCACAGTACAAACATTTCAAGTATATATAGGCGAATGTTACATACATATATTGCGGTCATCTGTAATCGAACTAGGTTGAAAAACCTGTATCTCAGACTACAGCGCTCATCCCTAGGATCTAACTTAACATTATACAATAAAAATAATTGCTTGTGCTCGCACTAGAAGGTTCAATACCTATTCAAAAATAATAAAAAAAATAAAGTAAAAGAACATCAAGAGATACAAAATATAAAGCTTAACTATTCAGTGGGAATTTTAGTGGTAGGTGGTGAGTAGTGTGTGGTTCCTCCTTTTGTTAAAAGTGAAAAATGAGTGAGTGTGTGTAGGAGGGTGTGTGTATGTGAGGAAAGTATGATAGTCATGTTTTAATTTAATTAAGTGACAAAATACTCTGGTAAATTTAAAAACATTAAAAATATAAATATATATGTATAAGGTCAACTAATACTGTCTTTTAAGTAGGTTTTCTGTTTCTTCGTAAACATTCTGCCTACTTTGATGAGTTACGATTTACTTACAATTTCAATAGGGATGTTGACTATTTTTTTTATTTTATGTTACATAAATTACCTCTCAAAAAAAGAAACATTGGTAAAAGAATTAATTCGCTAGCATGAAAACTGCCCGAGATATCACAGTGTGAAATTCACACAAATGGACTCGATCAAAAACGCTCTATACTAATGGCTTGCACGTTATGACGTCACGCCTTGCAAGTTTGTATGCAACGCATAGGAAATTTGTTCAGCAGCTATATTAAATATTGTGTTTATCAAAATGGTTTCTTCGACAAATTTGCTATAAGTACATTTTACGGACTAATTAAAGGTATCATTTATTTTAATAAATTTTATACTTTTTAAATGGACTTGTCCACCCAACTTTGAAGGGTCATAAAACAAATAATATGCAATATATAAAACCAAGAGGTATACAAGCTACTCTAAAAGATTAATATGTTTACGATTTTTATAAGTATTTCGTTATTTTATTCATTAGTCAACATCCCTATTCCCGGGGGGTAGGGCTTATTTCAAGTCTGCCTGGCTAGCTGCCACCATCTAACCTAAGTCTGATGCTTTAACAACAATTTGAAAAGTAAGATGCCAGTTCCTCAGTGATGAGGATTCCGGGTGTAGCGCACATCCATCTTCGGCACTTAACATAGGTGAGGTGAAGGCCAAACACTATTACCCCGTTGTGCATAATACAAGTTTAGTTTAGTTAGACTGTGTGCTCTCTTGAAAAGGCCTTTCATTTTTTTTTTTCATTTATTCATATAAAAAACAATACAGAGACAACTTTAAACATAGTCTCGCAAAACTTATTACTAAGTTTGTCTGCGAGGAACAAAGTCACGCTCAGATAAATAAGTATTAAATTGAATTGACATCGTTTAGCTAAGTGTAAGGTATGTTAATGAAATAAAAAATAGGTAATTTTAAATTATTAAATACTTAGAATACTTTACCTTACATTGTTTATAAATGTGTAATATGTTATAACTTCTTTCATTAGATCATAATATTACATAATAAAAATCTGTTAATAATATACCAGGTTATGGAAGCTGTGAAATGTAGATTTTTTTCAAGCTAAGGTTACTTTGGATTCAGCTGCTGTTTTTATTGTGCTTACTATTTTTCTTCTCAGACAACAACAGTTTCATCTCTAGTACGAACCCTACCCCGTTTGTTAGCCAGCGACAACTTCAGCCACATCATGATGCCGTTCCAAGAGTTCTGTAAGATAGTGCTACCTTCGAAGGCAGCGAGGCAAGAACGCATAGACTTCAATATCCCAGTCGAACCGCCGGTTTATATAGCAGGCGTGGAGGAACTTATCACAATATTGCCGTCTCTGCAGAAACCTAGGAAGGTTACGCTGAAAGGTAACTGGTTAAAATATGTATTTTGTATGCAATATCATTCTTCTTTGTCTGTGCCGCATTCGCGTTTATCTGTTTACTGTTGGTTGACTGGTAGAGAATGCTTTTAGCATTAATTCCGCCATTTGTACCTTACTTTATGTATTTGTACAATAAAGATTTAAAAAAAAGTTATTAAACTTAGATTTATATTCACTCATTTTACGCCTGTAGCACATTGCACACCTCCGCCGCGAAACAGTTCCAGCTAAACCGCCGTAGTTTCGCCACAGTGTCGCCATAGTTTTTTTTATTTTATTTTATTTATTTTATTATTTATTAGGACCGCCAGAGAAAATTACATTGAGTCTTACACAGTAGGTATTACATTATAACATAAAGAATGAAAAATTCTATTGAAGGCAGCCACATCATGCCTTATGGTACGGACGGATCATTGACTATATAAATATTAGGTACTTAACTAAGGGACTGTCTCACAAAGTCCGGCCAAGCTCAAACTAACACACCTGACGAACAATTTCATATAAATTATGCTCCATTCCCAAATTAAATCAGAAGTCAGTGCCCAAACAGAAGTTGTGAGACAGGCACCCAAATGAAACAATAACCTACTTACTACGTAAAGTACTTACGAACATAAAATAAGAATAGGCTAACTTACACATCTCTCAACAATCCCAACACATTAATTCGAAACTGATGAAAAAAATCATAAAATATGTCGACTTCTTTTGCTAGATTATTGTAAGCTTCGGGTATACGATATGTTGCGGCGTGCCTCAGTACATTGGTGCGGGCAAATGGTTAGTGGATAACGTGGTGGTTTACGGGGAACTCTGATATTAATACTACTCAGGAGTGCGGGACAATCCAGCACACTTCTGACCACTTTAAATAGAAAAGACAAATCCATAAGTTTCCTTCTGGTTAGTAGACTATCCATGTTAAAAGAACGAAGTCTCTCTCTCAGTTCCGCTATTAGTTGTCTTCTATTGACGACGATATATGACGATCACATCTACGTAACGGTAGCGCGTCATTAATTTCGCGTGTGCCAATGGTCGGACGTCAAAAATCTATGCATTAGAACAGGCTCTTCGCATTTGTTTCGCTTATCGAAGTCATGGCAGAACCTACTGCGGTGTTTTGCGGCGGAGCCGGAGGTGTGCTCCAGGCGTTATAGCTAATATTTATTACAAGCCATGCTACACATACATAGAAAACTGTATGTTGACACTTAAATTTCCTTCAAGGTTCAGACGGCAAATCTTACATAATAATGCTAAAACCACGCGATGACCTTCGCAAAGACTACCGCTTAATGGAGTTCAATGGAGTTGTAAACAGATTCCTACAAGACGCGCCAGAAACGAGGCGAAGGAGGCTCTACATACGGACGTATAGCGTGCTTCCTTTGAACGAGGAATGCGGGCTGATTGAGTGGGTGCCAAACTTAGTGGGTCTTAGGCCGGTACTTATGCACATTTATAAACAAAAGGGTAAGTTTTTATTACTACTATACCTATGTAATACGATAGAATTAATAGTACTAGTACAGCAGTTCATTTGGATTGTAAACAAATTCTTACAAGACGCACCAGAAACGAGGCGATGGAGGCATTACATAAGGTCAGGACGTATAGCGTACTTCCTTTGAACGAGTAATGCGGGCTAATTGAGTGGGTGCCAAACTTAGTGGGTCTTAGGCCGACAATTATGCACATTTATAAGCAAAAAATGAGTTTTTATAACTATTACTATGTAGGTAATACTAGAGAATAAATAATAGTACAAAAACAGGAGTTCTATGGGGTAGTAAACAAATTCTTACAAGATGCGCCAGAAATGAGACTAAGGAGGCTCTAGATAAGGACGTATAGTCTAGCTAGCGAAAAGGGTTAAGCGTGTAAAAAAAGTCAAAATGTATTTGGGAGTCCAAACTTTTTTAGTGGAAGTTTAAACCTATTTTAGCCAAAAGTTGCCCTCCGTCGAGTTATTACTTGGCCATTACCCTTTCACAGTAAAAACCCGGGCTTAAAATAGCTTGATACTGTCAGCTTTTTTTCCAATCGGATGCTTCACCGACATCTCGACGATCGAGGAAGTTGTATTCAATAACAAAAAATAATATAAAAGGAATACTAACGAACATAAAAACACATTGTATAGTGACTGAAGGTACTATTCATTATTGTGATAAATAAACAATCTTTTTCGACCTCGAATCCAAAGCGACAAGGTCAATGGTCACGCAGTGAAATCGTTTTATTTCATTGGTTTTATTATTGTATAGTAAAATTATTGTCATTTTAGGTATTCACACAAGTAATCGCGAGTTGAAAGAAATGATGTGTTCGAACAAAGACCCAGTAGAGAAGAAGCGAAGAATGTATGAAGAACAGCTGCTTCCGAGGCATCCACCCGTTTTCCAAGAGTGGTTCAGACGAGTGTTTTCAGACCCTTATGGATGGTGCGTATATATTTTTATACACGCTGAAATTTTAATCATTTGGTTCCCGCAGTGGGGTGGTTTCACTCATAATTACAAGCAAATTTTAGTAGATAGATATAGCGAAAAAAACAGCTTAAGTGACATAGACAGTTGGCTTATTCTGTGTATTATGTTTAATTAAAATCGGTTCATTCAATTTGAAAAATAATGTCCTGAAAGTTTGTATAAAATTACTTTTAATATCATTGTATGAAATGCGGTATTTCGACTATAATGTATAGAATAGAACTCATGTTCATTAGCCTCATTTCGGAATTCGAACCTGCGACCGTCGGTATCGCAGTCAGAGTAGTGGCTACACCACTAAGCTGTTCAAAAATCCCTTAATTAGCTTTTACAACTCGTGAGGAGCAACTTGCAAACAAATAATTTTTTTAATGCCATCCAGATCAGCATGGAATCTTTTATGATTCAACTAATACGTACGAAATTGTACAAAAGTTCTTTTAAAGTCGCAGTTTGTTAAATTCGTATCAAATACCAACTCCGTTTGTTTGTTTTTCTCATTACGCGTACTGGTGTAAATTAATGGTACATACGACAGACTGATGCGCGAGATGATGTACTATTTAGCCTTCGCAACGCGTCATGCATAATAGGGTACCGGACAGTAATCGAAAAAAATCTAAGATGTGTTTTAAAATAAAGTTTGTTATACAACAATATCACTGATTAAAGGTCTAACCATTTCTTTCGTATGTCTGGTTTTCGAGGTACATCAATGAAAAATTTTTTGGAGTAGTTACTGATGTATTTCCACATCGAGGTACAACACATCAACGATATTTTTTTCGGTCCATGATGATTAAGAACTACAAAATACTTAATTTATCCAAGCACTGATCACTTGCAGTTTGTTTACTCCACAGATGACGTCACGCGATCTGAATTGACATGAAGTGCTGTTTTCGCGGCAATTTTAAATAAATTATGTTTTTGACGTTTTTAAGTACTCCAAAGGATTTATTTAATTAAAATATTATTTTTTATGACTATATTTTTGAATAAAGATTATTTTTAAACACTATCTGAAAAGTTGTCCGGTTCCCTATTATTATATCGTGTTACGAGTTACGACACTATTTGGATTTTACGTTTCCCGAAAACTGCACTATTGAAATAGCTACGAATTAGCATTGTTAACACTTTATGTCGTTATAAGTTGACTTGTTGGTTTCCTTATTAACAATTATTAATTGATTCGGATTTTTCAATGTCATAGCTCTGAGGCGACTATCACCCTCAAGTGGCAAGTAGTAGTACATAGTTAGCAAAAGTGCAAAAAGTGGCCACTTTTGGAACTTTTGCTAACTATCACTACAACGAACTATATTTTACTGAGGTTATTGTTTGTAAATAAACTTTAGAACCTTAGCCAGAGAATACATAATAGTACAAGTACAGAAGATCCACTCCGCAAAGTCATTTAAATAAATAGCGACTCTATCCCAGACGCAATAAAGTGCAATTCAGGTCGCACACCGCTCCCTTGCCTACAGTTATATTCACCTAGAAGTTTCTTTCTCTCTCTCTCTTTCTATCGCGTAGCTCTTATTTCTTCTAACGATTTCAGGGTTGTCTTCTTTTAAATAATAATTAATCTGAATACCTACAAGTTATTGTGAGGAGCTCGGCGCAGTGGTTTAGGCCCAGCGATTGCGGAAGTTAAGCAACGTTCGCAAGGGTCGGTCATGGGATGGGTGACCAAAATTTATTATCTCGAGCTCCTCCGTGCTTCGGAAGGCACGTTAAGCCGTTGGTCCCGGCTGCATTTGCAGTCGTTAACACACACCAATCCGCATTGGGCCCGCGTGGTGGATTATGGCCCATCCTCCTTACCACCCGTAAGGAAGGCCTGTGCCCCAGCAGTGGGGTCATCAAAAATGGCTGTTGGACATATTGTCTTTATAATGTGTACTTTAATGTGAACAAATTACTATAGTACAGATACAATACGTTACTACTAGTTGTTTATCCTTACCTATTTGTCCTATTTACTTAGTTATTTAGTAAACAGATTTGTCAATGTTGTCATACAATACAACACAACATACAATACAATACAACACCTAGGCACAGAATAGGTACATGGTATCAAAAATTATGATTTCTTACGAAATTAAATTGTCATTAAAAATTAAACTTTGCTTATTATTTCGTAAGTAGGTAAGTAAGTACCTAGTAAATTATTATTTCAATAAATAGTAAGGTGATAAACATGCAAATGAACGACGCGACAATACGCGAACGCGGCGCGTGAATGAGTATCGAAATCGAACTAATGTTGCTAACGTGCGACCCGGCCGGCACGCGGCGGCCGGCCCTCTGAAATAAGTCCGACGGAACCTGACCGCCGGGTACTTGTAGCTTCGTACCTAAAGCGCGGAGTGCGCCTAGCCTGCCTTAGCATCAAACTGTACATATGAATTTTCGATACATTATGTACTTTACGAGCAATTAATTTAATTATGATGAGGGCCACTTTGAGGTATATAGGATCCTTAACATATCATTAATCATCTTAACATATCAATTTGTTTAAGATTCTTACTATCGCGTATCAAAATTGTATACATAGAAAGAAATAACTTCTGGACATGGTCTGTGTCACATGTTGATCGTTTTGGCACCGCTTATTGTAAACAAAATCTCATTTGTAGTGGACGAAACATGTTGATGATTATAGAATGTTCGATGTTTGTAAACATATCGTGTCGTATAATTGTATAATAATTTGCTTTTCTTTCCTAGGTATCAAGCAAGATCAGCCTACATAAGAACCACTGCTGTTATGTCTATGGTTGGTTATATACTAGGTAAGTTTGTGATTTTTAAATAATAACTCAATAAATTACCTACCATTCGTATACTTAACTTTATGCTCATCTCACAAGCTATATGAAAGACTTTAAATTATCGAGTTTCTACCTATTTCAAAATTTGGTGCCAAATAAAGAATTGTTTTTTTTTTAATTTACTCGGGACAACAAACAATTGACCAATGTATGTTACTTAAATAAACTAAGAACAATGAAAAATACTAATAGGACAATCAACAGCGTTATCCACAACGTAAATAAGAGATTGGGTAGGTACTTGCTTCTTAAAAAAAAATTAAAGTAAGTACTTAAATAATAAAAGAGAAAACAAAAAAGAAACTAAACTAATAAATACATACAAGAGGGGCTATCATGCATGCATGAACGAACATGAATATCTAATATTTAAAAAAAATAAAAAAAAACAAAAAACTGTTATCAGTGCAACCCTATCAATTATTTACAAAATACAATCTGTGCGTCGTCTGCGAGCCCCACAACTACTTCCTTTTTGGAAGAGCGTGGTGATAATGCAAACAAATCAACATCGTACAGAAAATCATTGCACAGGGACATCATTTTGTAAAATAAAGCACGTTTACCTGCGTTAGTCATTGTGTGCGTCAGATGGAAAAGCTTGTGCGAAAAAAAATGTAACAAGCACCCTTGTTACGTATTCTTACAGAACTGCTAGGGATACGATAGTAAATGCTGTTAGTTAATTCGCAGCAGTCAAAAACTTAATGAATTATTTTATTCAGGGTAATTATACCCAGCATGGTTCTACGTGTTTTTAGAGTTTGTAAAGAATATCTGTTAAGTGATTCGCTATATGAACGTTTTGGTAACCGACATCTGTAGTTAACTCGTTTAGATATTTTCTTTGAACTGATTCAATAAGTTCGTTATACTTCTCGTAATGAGGGTTCCAGGTGGCTGTAGCGTACTCTAACTGTGAACTCACTAGACTCTTTGTTGTCGAATTGTTGCACCAAAAACCCAAAAGATAACTTACATCTCATTTCATCTGTTACAAAATATTAAAGAAATATCAATGACAGATAATTTTACTCAGGTCTCGGCGACAGGCACGGCGAAAACGTATCCTTCGACTCTACAAACGGTGACACAGTCCACGTGGACTTTAACTGCCTATTCAACAAAGGCGAAGCGTTCGAGTGGCCGGAGCGGGTGCCGTTCAGACTCACGCACAACATGGAGGCGGCCATGGGCCCGCTCAAACATGAGGGCATGTTCAGGTTTGTATTCAACATCATCAGGTTAAATCACAATAAAACGGTGACACAGTCCACGTGACTTCAACTGACTACTCAATAAAGGTGAAGCGTTCGAGTGGCCGGAACGGGTGCGGTTCAGACTCACGCACAACATGGAGGCGGCCATGGGCCCGCTCAAACATGAGGGCATGTTCAGGTTTGTATTCAACATCATCAGGTTAAATCACAATAAAACGGTGACACAGTCCACGTGACTTCAACTGACTACTCAATAAAGGTGAAGCGCTCGACTGGCTGGAGCAGGTGCCGTTCAGGCTCACGCACAACATGGAGGCGGCCATGGGCCCGCTCCAACACGAGGGCATGTTCAGGTTTGTATTCAACATCATCAGATTATAATCACACTGGTGCCGAAAGTCTTGCATGACGCAGATCAAGTGTGATGCTTAGGAAGGCACGTTAAGCCGTTTGTTCCAGCTGCATTTGCTGTCGTAAACATCCAACAATCCCATCCTCATTGTTTATTTATGAGGGAGGCCTGTGCCCCAGCAGTGGGGAAGTTAATAACCGTCTTTTTTTGAAGTCTGTTAAAAATAGCTAAAAAGGTCACCAGAATCAATTTTTCTCTAATATATCAATAATATACCATAAAAAATTTCGGCTCGTCATCAGTTTTCTTAGGTGGTAATCGAAGTAATCGAACCCTTGACCTTTGGAAGTCCGGTCCAATGCTCTCCTAACTTTTTCTAGTATATTATTATTTAGTATAACAATACTTGTTTTTAACAGGAAAAGTTGCGAAGCGGTAATGCGAGCGTTACGTGCTCAGACGGCTGCCTTGATGTCCGTTATCGGGCCGTTTGTATACGATCCTCTGGTGTCGTGGGGTCGAGGCAGAACGGTGGACACTGGAGAGAGGACGAACGAGCAAGCGTTACAGCATCTGCAACATATTAGGCAGCGGTTGAACGGGATGGTAATTGTTTTTTTTTACTCTAAATGTTTAGACTATTGTCCGTTTTTGGGCCGTTTGTATTCGATCCCTTGGTGTCGTGGGGGCGAGGCAGAACGGTCGACACTGGAGAGAGAACGAACGAGCAAGCGTTACAGCATCTGCAACATATTAGGCAGCGGTTGAACGGGATGGTAATTGTTTTTTTACTCTAAATGTTTTGACTATTGTCCGTTATCGGGCCGTTTGTATACGATACCTTGGTGTCGTGGGGGCGAGGCAGAACGGTCGACACTCGAGAGAGAACGAATGAGCAGGCGTTACAGCATCTGCAACATTAGACAGCGGTTAAACGGGATGGTAATTGATTTTTACTCTAAATGTGATCAACAAACGTCACGCTTAATAGTTGTGTTGGGTTGAGGACGCAACGTGGAAACTGGAGAAATTAGTCACATTGAGAATGCCCGTTATCGGGCCGTTTGTATACGATCCCTTGGTGTCGTGGGGGCGAGGCAGAACGGTCGACACTGGAGAGAGCACAATGAGCAGGCGTTGCAGCATCTGCAGCATATAAGACAGCGGTTGAATGGGATGGTCATTATTTTTTTACTCTAAATGTGATTTTAAAACAAACGGCTTAATAGTTGTGTTGGGTTGAGAAAGAAACGTGCAAACTGGAGAAAATAGTCACCTTGAGAATGTCCGTTATCGGGCTGTTTGTATACGATCCCTTGGTGTCGTGGGGGCGAGGCAGAACGTTCGACACTGGAGAGAGGACGAATAAGCAGGCGTTATAGCATCTGCAGCATTAGACAGCGGTTAAATGGGATGGTAATTGTTTTTTACTCTAAATGTGATTAACCTAATTAGTTAGCCTAATTAGTTCTGTTGTGGGGTCGAGAAAGGAACGTGGAAACTGGAGAAATGACCAACAAGTCGATCTAAAACTTTAAAGAGCTCTGACTCTTTAGTCATCTAATTTTATATTCAACTAGAATCTGTATGGTTACTTGGTTATAATTTGAGCGAAAAACTGGTCCATATAGTTAATCATCACGTCTTGGTCGTTATTACTTATTTATAGATGTTTAACTGAGGTCCGTAATTGTGTATGTCCACCCATGTTTACATTTCCTTAAAACAGAATTTCATAACTGCTAGCTTACCGGTATGACAAGAATTAGGCAATTTTTTTTTTCAGGTACGAACGAAAAACAAGCAACTATCGTTATCTTTATCTCCAGAGGGACAAGTGGAGCATCTGATCGTGGAAGCGACCAGTGTGCATAATCTGTGCCAAATGTATATCGGATGGGGACCATTTTTGTAGTATAGAAATACGCTGATTTAACATAACTGGCTGTGTTATCTTAGCTATTTAAGGACAAATAAAATTTTATTTTCTGTAAAATAAAATTGGTTTCATTTGAGGTTTATTATAGAAACGTCTACAATGCACCTTCATTCTCAGAAGATCCATCGGCTAGATCCACAAAAAAAAAGGAATTAGTGAGATTTTTTTCTAATTTAAGATCTATTTTTACCCGACTTCCAAAAAAGGAGGAGGTTCTATGTTCGTCTGTATATTTTTTTTTATTTTTTTTGTGTATGTCCACCGATTACTCAAAGACGGCTGGACCGATTGAAATGATTCAAACATTATTACATTAGGTAAACTCCCAAGTTGGTCCCATTTTTTAAAATCTGGAAATCGGTTTTCAAGTAATCTTGAAAAAAGCACGAATAGTATGATTTTGTGTGAATTACCTCGATGATAATGGTCGTATTACTTTGTTTATGAACTGAATAAAATAATATTTTTTTTGTAGGAAGAGGGATATCTTAAGAGGATTGTCAACCACGTGGTCTCCATACAAACGGCGATAACGTTTCCCACCCTCTAAACCTTAACCTACAGCAATGAATTTTTGGTATGTTTTTGAAATGCCTAAAAACTAGGGCTGTACGTTTTGATTTTTAAAATATTCATTGTAGATTTGAAAATATTGGCACTTCTGTGTTTTGTATGAAATCACTAAAATGCAAATATTTCGAAATCTATTATAGTATATATACTTGTTGCTAATGCACTGGGGGATACCGAGCATTGTCCGTAGTGCTTTGCTTTGAAATCTTTCTAGGATGTCTATATTACTATTGCTAGCAGTTCCCCACAGTTGTACACCGTATGTCCATATTGGTTTCAGTATGGCTATATAAGTATTTTGCTACTTTCGTTCAATTGTGAGTTTCGACCGATCAGCCAGTAGAGATTGCGGAGCTTTCCGTCGAGTTGTTTTCTCTTTGTCCAGATACGCTTTTGCCACGTTAGTCTCCTGTCGAGATGTATTCCCAGATACTTTGCATCAACTGCTTGAGGTATATCTTTATTGTTTAATTTCACAGGGGGACAAGTTTCTCTCCTGAGAGTAAAAGTAACATGGATAGACTTACTTTCATTTGCTTTAATTTTCCATTGTTTAAACCACTTTTCTACCCCATCCAGGTGTTTTTGTATTATAAGTGAAGCAGTTTTTGGGTCTCTGTGAGTAGCTAGCAATGCAGTGTCATCAGCGTAAGTAGCAGTTGTTATGTTTTCAGATGTCGGGATATCTGCGGTAAATATGAGATACAAGATTGGGCCCAGTATGCTGCCTTGCGGGACACCTGATTTGATTTCGTGTAGATCTGACAGCTCATCGTTGTACTTCACTTGAAAACTTCTTTTGTCTAGATAAGATAAGATTTCAATAGACGTATTTTTTATTATTACGAAAATTATTTCTTGCTTTTTAGAGGTAGGTTTTTATTAATAATAATGTGTAGTAAAATGACTACAACGTTTTCCTAATTACTGTTAAGTATATCATAAGTTACAAAATATATGGGAACCATACAGTTTGGTTTGGTTCTATAGATAGACTATAGCTAGAGTACGTACTAGACATTCAGATACTCTTTCTGCGACACGATGCACTTAAAAATGAAATTTTAAATATCCCAAGGAGGAATAATGTAATAAAAGCCTAGAATGCTTAAACATAAACACATTTATACACCACATTTTAAGATCTCCTGTCGACGAGCGAAACGTTCCAATGAAAATTATATCTGCATGTAAATGAAATGTTTACATTGCACGTTGTTACGTTACGTCCAGAATTACTGACACCACACAATGTCTAAATGAAACAAGCGACACTGTCTTTTTGCCTACTTAATCTGAATTTTAGATAAAACCACGAGTTTGTTCATATCATGAACTGCGCGTCTACTTATTTTGGCCATTAGCGTATCTTTGCTTATTGATTTTTATTTATAAATGATACTATTTAGTGCCTACTAGCAAAATAGTTAACGCTTAGAATAAAGCATGATCAATCAATTTATTGAATAAATAAGGTTTTGAGTTTTTTTCTCCTATATAATATTTAAGTATTTACCTATTACGGGTTTTTCCATACAATCGTAGTTTTGTCTTATCTTACGATTTGGATACGAAACGTACGGGTGGGTAGAGGTACCCACTTAGGTTCGCGAACCTATGTTGCAGGTTAGCGGAGCTAAATGTGGACGCTACTGCGAACTTCTTTCTTCTTTGTTTTCGTTCGCATCGAATCGCAATATGCGGAGCGCGCACCGAGGTTCGCACACGTACACAGGCGCACTGTTGCAGGTTCGCGAACCTAACTGGGTACCTACCTACTCACCACCCTACCAAGATCGGAAAATTGCCAAACAAATAATACCTACCTAGGCGCCTAGGCACCTAATTTTGGTTTCAAACGTTTCAAAGTACAAAATGGCTATTACTTAGATTACCAAATCATTGTTATTTCGTAGGAGATACGGTTTGCGCGATTCGGTCAATGTGGTGGAACGCTATTGTTTACACTACTTTTTATAGAATTACCTATGGTGAGTGATGTAAAATTGTGAATTCCAATGGTTTTACAATCACAAGGACGAATTTTGTTTTTCCGTTGCATTTCATGTAGGTAAGTATTGTAACAGTTTATTTAAATATTATTAAATAATAAGTAGCACTTAATTTTGGAATGCATCTTTACCTGATTAAGGGCTGATTTTTAAATGCCTAGATAGAGCTTTAAATCTGTTTGATATACTTGAACTGAAAATGCTTGTCATTCATTTGTCTGTCACATTTTTGAATGACTTTTATTAGATTTGGTTAATATTTAAACTGATTGATATCTGTTATCTGAGGTCAAAACGGCACTTTACCAGCTATGCTATTCTTAAAGTCAGCAGCGCAGCGTCGAGTTCGTCACTGCGGCAGCGTTGTCTGACAGGTGTCATATTCCCATTGCTGGTTTAACTCTTTGGAATCTATGGCATTTTTCTGTGACTCCGTAATGGGTATATGACATCCGTCAGAAACTCGACGAAACGATCACTCACAGTGAAGTTGCATGTTAGAGAATAGCACAGCGTGGCACAGCAGGATTTTTTTTAAAAGGGAAACTGAGACGAACTTTTTTTTTAAATCTAGATGAAAATTACAGGAGGGTTTTTATCTTTTAGACATGCCAACCCCATCGTGACGTTATACTATTCTGTTCAAAGAAGAGGTAGCTATTTGCAAAACCGTAACCAAGTGACAAAGCCTTTTTGCAATTTCTGATCGTGGTTCTGACAAAATACTTTGAACAAGGCCAATATCAAAGGTGTTTAAATTGTATATGTTTATTAATAGCTGCCTCTCATAGCTGTTTCTGACACACTCCATCAGCAAATGTTGCACGTCCTCAACTTTTTGGCACGTTGAACATTTGTCAGATTGTACTTTTTTCATTAGAAATGCAAATTTTGCCGATGGATAGTGTCCAGCGCGGAGTCTCAAAGCTAACTTAATGTACATTTTACTCAAATTACAGTCATCAAACCAAGGCCCACGAGGAAGCTTATTTTGAATAGGGATGTTGACTAATGAATAAAATAACGAAATACTAATAAAAATCGTAAACATATTAAACTTTTAGAGTAGCTTGTATACCTCTTGGTTTTATATATTGCATATTATTTGTTTTATGACCCTTCAAAGTTGGGTGGACAAGTCCATTTAAAAAGTATACAATTTATTAAAATAAATGATACCTTTAATTAGTCCGTAAAATGTATAGCAAATTTGTCGAAGAAACCATTTTGATAAACACAATATTTAATATAGCTGCTGAACAAATTTCCTATGCGTTGCATACAAACTAGCACGGCGTGACGTCAAAACGTGCAAGCCATTAGTATGGAGCGTTTTTGATCGAGTCGATTTGTGTGCATTTCACACTGTGATATCTCGGGCAGTTTTCATGCTAGCGAATTAATTCTTTTACCAATGTTTCTTTTTTTGAGAGGTAATTTATGTAACATAAAATAAAAAAATAGTCAACATCCCTTTTGTTTTATACCATGCCTTTGTCTATAGATATTTTTTCAAAATGATCTTGTCAATCGAGGAAGCATTTATTGTTAAATTTAGATAAAAATTCTGAATAATCCGGCACAAAGTTAAGTTCATTTCCTTCAATTGATGCTAACTTTGCTAGACGGTCATCTTCGTCGTTGCCCTTTAACCCGATATCGTGCTGGAACCCATTGCAGCTTCAACGTAGAATTATTTTTATAATTATAAAAATTATGAGCTTTTCGATAATTGAGACGAACTTATTGAAGAACAATTTGTTTTCTTTTAGCGTTGTTGTTAAAGATACAGATTAAGCGGTTACTCCGCTCTAACATAGTGACCACGCAAGATCGGTAATCGATCAAGTGCATAAATCGAACCTGGGACCAGGGACTTTTGAATGTAACATTGGCGGTTGGTTAAATAAATTTCAAGGTGAAGTCTTTGAACTGGGAATTAAAAGCATTGTTTTCAGGTGAATTGACAAGACATATTGTGTGCGTGAACATTGTGAAATGACGAATTTTCGGAGAATTTGTAAAATGCCAAAAAGTTTATATTTCTCAGTTCGCGGAATTTCATGCTGTTTACTATTACCTACCTCTTCTGAGTAATGGCACAGAATGTATAATAGTACTAACGTGTAATAGGTAAGTAGGCTCCGCTTAATGAGTTTCAGATTCCACAATTTAATCACGCACCTAACACGTGCCAGACTTTTCTCACTTTGAAAAACGTTATCAGAGTAACTTTTCACGTTTTATCTCGAAAGCTTAGAAGAAAAATCTCCGATAAATCCATTAGTCATTTTACGCATTATTATTTTTCTCTACAGTTGATTGCTTATGAAATATGGTGATGGCCCCAATACAGTTCAGTTCAGCTCGCCGTCTTCATAAATTCCGCCCGCTGTAGTACTATTATATATTCTGTGCCGCTGTGCTAATATTTCGAGGCCTCATCGATACCCATTACGCAGTCTTATTTGCAGTGGACAATATCAACTGAACGATGATATATGCCAGCTCGTTCATTGCTTATTCTCTGCACGTTTCAGATGACCCCTTCTTAGGGATTGTCCCCTAACTTTTGCGGATCGCTTATTTTTGCCGACCTTTGTATAGAGTTACCGATTCATAAATAAAAGGCTGCTTTCCACTATTTGTTGTATCTTTTACCGTATTTTTTCGGCTCAAAGGATAACATAGCATTTTTTATTAACAATAGAATTTAAGACTGAAGGTAAAATAATAATAAAAAGTACCTAACGTGTTCCTGATTTATCTTCGCCAAATAAGTCATCGTTTTTGTTTCGTTAAGTAAAGCAGTTTTTGTTTTCCCGTTTGGGCATTCCAGGATATATAGCAATACGTCTACACGACGTCGTTACATGTCTGGCTCATCTTTTATGTAATATTTCACCTCGTTTCGGTCCAGCGGGTGACCTAGTGCCGCAGTGTAGGTACGTAGTTGACAGGCAATATCCGGATGATCCATTGTTCACCTCATTGTGGATTCCGAGCGAGGATGCGCGCTCTAACCTCTCTTTCATTAAACTTTTGCCTTCCTATAAGGTCGGTGGGCAAACTACGAATAACAAGACCACTAATAGCAGTTCGCTCCGAGATTTTAGTTTCCTCGTGTTAGGGGAAAAGCGCAAGAAATAATAGTAAATGTATTTGTTGATCGCATCATTAATTCCCTCGCGGGGTGCTGTAAGATAAAAACAAATTGTTTTTGTTTTAGCACGGGCCTTATAATTTTGTTTCCTCTGCTTAAGTAGGTTAACAATTTCATCTTCCTTAATCAGATTGCGATAGAATTCCTTTCAGTAAGGAAACTTGGTCTAAGTTAGGTATGTATCTCTTAATTAGAAGATAATCTACGCTAACAGGTCGGTAATAATGTTGGTGCCATAAATTAACCCTAGATTAGCGTCGCCAGGTGCGGGGAATACCTACCGTCGCATGAGTTTAGCGTTAGCTAGCTACCAGGTTACTTACTATACTTAGTTGCTGTAATAGTTCTTGAGAATTTTGGAGCTATTAGGTAGGTACAGAAATCATACTTGAGTAGATAATAACGTTAAACATCAGTATTTTTAACAAAAAATTGTTAGGCAAATACTTACTCATGCTCATCATTAGGACCGTTGGTTTTGTGGGGAAGTCCGACTACCAGACAAACACTTTAGAACTATTTACAGTAACAACATGGTTACAACTATAAAAAAACGATTTCCAAATAAAATCCATAGAGATTTTTTGCCGAGAACAAAAAGTAATGGTTTATATTTGAGAATGTTAAGTAGGTACCTAGGTACGAGTAGGTAGAGGTACTCTTAATATAAAAAGTTGATGACTTTTTTTAGGTTGATTAATCTATCAATTTTAGTTCAGGCGAGTTCAAAAAATGTATAGGAAATACCTCGGAAACTTCGGCCCCTAATTGCCTATATGCCTTATGTTAGGTTAACTTTTAGGTCACAAACATGCACGTCGAAGTTTTTTAACAATCTTAATTTTATTTGATCAATACTGGATTCAAATTCTATGCTGAAATTATAATTAATTGTTAGTAAACGTTCTCGTTGGTGCAGTGCTTTGAGCAATGCGGGCTTCCGGAAGCCGCGTTGCTCTAAGTCGCAGTGGTTTAGCGCCTGGCCCGACGACTGCGGAGGTTAAGCAACTTTCGCAAGGGTTGATCATGGGATGGGTGACCAAAAATGTATTATCTCTAGCTCCTCCGTGCTTCGGAAGGCACGTTTAGCCGTTGGTCCGGGTGCATTTGCAGTCGTTAACACCCACCAATCCGCATTGGGCCCGCGTGGTGGGTTGTGGCCCATCCTCCTTATCCACCTATAAGGAAAGCCTGTGCCCCAGCAGTGGGGATATTAAAAATGGCTGATGGACAAACTTATGTAATTTTCGCCAGGGTTTTCCTATTTTGATTATCTTTGTGAAACTTTTTCGATGTTTTTACATTTTTCTTGGTTTACTTAAAAAAACTTAATGTTCCTAAGTTCAAAAGGAACTTTTATGTTAAGTTACCTAAGTATATATAACTATAAGTAGGTACTTACTTACTATGTTTTTGTATTTCTATTCGCAGTAAGAGCAAGGTTTTTATTTCTACTTATAGCAGAGAAATAAAACGGGCAAAGATATGGGACACATTCAGTAACGGAATGGGCCAAGGAATTCCACCACAAACTTCCAAAGCCGTGGCTTTAACGGGGCTATAAAGTTTCAAGCTGCACAGTTGCTGAATTATAAAACTGTGACGTTTCTTATAAAGTTCAGGGAAGAAATTAAAATACTTGAAACAAACTACACTCAACGGTATTACCTACTAACTTAAAATTACTTAGGTACTTATTATGTAGCTACGGGTACATTGATAAAAATTACCTACTAACTTAAAATTACTTAGGTACTTATTATGTAGCTACGGGTACATAGATAAAAAAGGCGAGCGAGCGCGAAGCGTGGATGAAGCGTCTCTGCTTCAGCTTGGGCAAAAATTCTTTCGTATGTCCTTCCAGCTGTCCTTCCGGCTGTTCGTTCTCTACCTACAGGTCGCATTTCTCAACCGATTCTCGTGAAATTTTGTGAGCAGGGGGTCAAGTCTGTTAATGTTAACTTCAAAATCGTGGTTCAATGGTGTTTGAATGGTAATGCTTTTTGAGACAGATCTTGTTCCTTAACCCAAAATCGAGACACAATCCGTGTTATTACTGTGATGCTGTCTCTGTCAAACAATATTGTCAAAAAAGTGACAGCATCACATTTAAACATGTGTTTAGTTAAACAGTGTTTAAAAATATTTTATTTAAAATTATATTTTTATTATTTTTAGAAGACTCAAATCAATGAAAAATTTCTAGCCAATATTTGAAAATAAATAAGCCTGTGACTTTGTGTCATAATAAACTGCGTATACAGGATGGATTTTTAAGACGGTACATTAAGGGCAGGTACCTTAACCATTATAGTTTCCTGAGAGACTTTCCATAACTTTTTAAGATATTCTGAACTGCATTCACAGATTTTGGAAAAAAGTTACCGTTAGCAAAAAAAATGCTAAAATAATAAAAAAAAAATATGTCAATCGATCCTATATTTTTATGTGGGGATCAAAAGACTATGGAAGGTATGAATACTAGAAACGTTTAGCCACCTACCGCCGAAAAGTAATATTAAATTTCTCATAGACAACTACTCTATCGAATACTTTACGCGAGTTTTTTCTAGCTACCTATATTATTATGTTCGTGCTAGGGGTACTGAACTGTGACTGACAAAGTCATAGAATGATAAAGTCGGTAAGTATGTAAGGGAAACGTAAGGAATTCCGTAGTATTAAGGCATTTTTGCCTTTCCATGCAATTTCCACGAAAACAGGAAAACTCAGCTAATTGAATTTAGTTCAGTCGTAAAGAGAGGTTTTCAGAGAGTAGATTGATGTGTAACTCTACTGTATTAAACTATGTTTTATAGAGTAATCGTAATTTTTCTGGACCCTGTAAATGTCCGTTATTACGGTATAAAATTTGACGCTGGTAATTCCGGTAAGTATAGAGATAAAATGCCGTTTTGCTGCAGTATTATATGAAGAGGCAAATAGAATTTTTAAATTTGAGATTTTTGCATTCACAATGCTATTTTTACACAATTTATATTTTTAGGAACTATACAGGATGTCCCAAAACTTTGCCACACGGAGGGAAAGTACCTTAAATATTAAAGATACGAAATTTTACTGAAAGAAGACTTTATTTTGATTTTTAAAATAATAGGAACTGCATTCAAAGATTTTCGAAAAATCGCATGCCTTAAGCAAGAATCGAACCCACCAAATTAAAAAACACAATATTTTATTTTTACGATACCGATCGAAAGGGTTATTTTTTGTTAAGTACCTAACACAGCGTCTTAAACAAAAGGATGACCATGAAATTTAACATTTAATTTTTTATTATTACGTATTGTATCAGTTTGTATAGGAATTTTATAGTATAGGTATAGTTTGTAATTGTATAGTATAGGAAATCGAAGTCTTCTTTCAGTAAAATTTCCTATCTTCAATATTTAAGGTACTTTCCCTCCATATGGTAAAGTTTTGGGATCCTGTATAGTAACTTTAACTTTTCATGAAATCAAATTTAACATTTATATCAACTTACTTCAAGCAGGGTTTAGCGAACAATATTATATTCATTTATTTATTTGTAAGTATATGACGTAATCCGTTTTAAAGTCTAAAATAAATGAGTGATTTTGCACTAAACTTATTAGTGTCAAATCTGTTTAAAGTAAAAAAAAGGTTTCACTTTACACGCATTTTTTATTACTTAAGGCAAATAAAATCGTACTACGTAATTTGATTCAAAGAAACCATGTTATTCCTTATACTTGTAACAGCATTTTTCGTTTACTTATCTTATCTCGGTTCCTGGCAAATTAAAAAAACAAAATCACCTTTTTTCCTTAATCCCGTTATCGTAACTTAATAACGGACATAGTTGGCTTTTGAGAGAGAGAGAGAAGGTATTTATTTTACCCAAAGACCACACAATACCAAAAGTAACAAAACAGTGATGATGAAGTAAGTTGGTACACAGAAAGCACAGAACAATAAAAAGAAAATAAAAATAAATACATTTGTGGCCCTTGGGGCAAAAAGGTCCTTGTCTCAGCATAGTGTTTTGTGGTGTATGTAATTGTGGCAATCGGTAAATTACAATTAACTCGCTAAAAAGTAACTGAAGTAACTTGAAACGGTAATCAATCAGTTTGATATAAAGTTCTTAAAAATAATTACGACACTTTGTTATGAAAATACTTACTTATCACTTGTAATACCCTTAAGAAAATCCGAGCGGCAGCTAACGAATACGCAACACACGCTCTACTATTGTGGCTCTTTGGCGCTGGCTGACATAAGGAGACGTCTCACACGGAATCGACGATTCTTTTTTACCGTGTAACTGACACTCTAATGTTTACACTTGATAGATACTTACATATTTTTTTGAAACAATTAGTATTCTTATTTTGGGCCTAAACCGAAAACTTACGTAGTTCCGTACACTTACCTTAATGTAAGTACATAATATGATAACTACATTAAGTACTTACTTAATGTATTATCAGAAAGTTTAACACATTAAAAAGTTGATTATGTACTTACTTAAACTTATACATAAGTTTATGTAAGTATACCTATGTACCTATGTATGGAATTTCGTACATTTTCTGCGCAGAAAGTAATGAATCACAGTCATTATTATTACTTATTCATTCTTCTGATGAAACCAACATACCTATACTAAGTATAATGTTTTGATGTACTACTGTTCTCTACAAAAACATAAGAAGTTAAAATAAATACTGATTCGTTCTTTAAACATGTGATTCTGTATCGAGTTCGACGTTACACACAGCGCTATCATTGTGTAAATGTAAAAGAAGCCACGTTAATTATTAACCCATTCATTTTTTTTTGGAAAAAATGCATAGGATATTATACCATACAATACGTTCGTAAATAAAATTTAAATGTTAAATTTCATGGTCTGATGCTGTGTTATTTCAAAAAATGAATCTTTCGAGCGGTATCAGCGGTAAAAGAGGTTTTTTATATTTGGTGGGTTCGATTTTTGGTAAAGGAAAAGGCAAGCGATTTAAAAAATCTTTGAATGCAGTGCCAATTATTTTTAAATACAAAAGAAGTTTTCTTCACAAAAATTTCCTATACTTTCAATATTTAAGAGGTACATTCCCTTCGTGTGGCAAAGCTTTGGGACACCCTGTATAATCGACCTACTTATACGTGTGTACCTCTAACAATAATAATTATGGTAAGCATAAATAATTCTAAAAATAAAGAAAAGGAACCTGCAAAAGACGGTGAATTATGAAATACAAGTTTTCCAACCTAGAGAAACTCAAACTGGCAGGAAAATAACAAAATGTTAGAGATATTTCGAAACCATGCCGAATGCTATCACACCGCGAAATAAAAGATTGCAACAAGACGATTGTTTGAATAGTACTTATACATAATTATTATACAGGGTGGCTTGGAGTTAGATGGACTGAGATCTTTCAGCGAAATTTATTGCTTCGGTAACAGGGCATACCTACGTCGAAATTCGTTATTGCGAAGCAAAATATTATGTTTATGCGAAGCTATATATGATACCTACATATCATTCTTGCAAATTTTGCGAAGAATTTAAGAACCGATGGCGACCGGACAACGCTCCGTTTGTAGGTAGGTAAACACCCGACCCGACCCCGACAAGGTGGACCGACAAGCTGCTGAAGGTCGCGGGAAGCCGCTGGATGCAGACAGCACAGACGGCAGGCTGATTATCTTATTAAAAACCACCTAGCGTCCGGTCTCTTTTGATATATGAATGTGATGCATATTGCTTTTTTGGTGTAAAAAAAAACATACTTACCAAAGAAAAGTAGCAATGTATACATTCATCTGTGAACTGAAACCGGTCGCTAGGTGGTTATTAATTAGATAATCAGCTTGAGGCTTAAGTAATACCCATGCAGTGAGTGCCGTGCGGCTGATAGATGAAACTTAACTACCTGTCATGAAAGATTTTTATGAAAATCAATTAAAATTACAAAGTTTCAGCTTTTCTCTCGTTTAAAAATGTTGACAATGATGATAATGTGATTCTAATGTCATTTTTTACGATCCACCTCAGTACTTAACATTCACATGATTCGTGTTCTAAAAAATGTAGGTAGGTAAGTTGATCCTATCAAAAAGAAAATGTAAAATAGTAGATTGTTATACGAGGTTCAAAAGGAAGCAATTCCCATAGCGAGGGCGGCTATAGTTCGAGTATGGAATTGATGACTTTTACCCGTGTTAAACACTCTACTTTTCATTTCGAATATAAGGAAAGAAAAAAAAGTCTTAGTTTTTCCAAAATGTTTATTAATAAAAACATGTACCTAGGTACTTAGTAACTACATTGGTAGACCTTATAATTATTACCTATACCAACTTACCTTTAAAAACCTTGAAAAATTAGAACAATTTGTGAAATCTAAAGTTTAACTCTTGCTTGGAATATTTACAGTTTGATTTAGATTATGATGACAGATTTGGCTTTGTTGGATGCCTGTAAAAGTTTAAGATATTCTTTGGTTTTTGATAAGACGGTAAATCCATGGCAGAGACTCTCCTGACTGAAGTAGTTGTTTCCTGTAGGCAAATTAGAGCGTAGTTATATTGTTTCTTTTATTTTGTTTGAACTTTTTGTTTTAGTGTTAAACTCATTTTTAGTAAATACAAAATCAACACAAACTTTAATACGGCACACACAGCTCAAAGTCACAGACACAGAGAAAGCAATACTATACGTAAGAAGAGACGGGACTTCATAGACCAAAAAAATCTACAAAATGTCAAATCAAACATACCTCGAGGTAGCCAACATAACGAATGTAAAACAATGTTTTGCCAACCTACAGGAAAGAAATAGAGACCTTATAGTATTAAATTTTTTATCGATATCGATGAATGCACTGAACTGCGCTTTACTTAAGAAATAATTTTAAAATTTCTACTAACATGACACAATACTCTGTTTTTTAACCAGTACTGAGTCAAACAAGTATGTTAGAATTAATTATTAAGCATATAACCTATGGGCAGTACTTTTAATTAAAAAACAGAGCATGTAATCAGTTTAATATTAGAAATAATAACAAAAAAAAATAAAAAATATGTATTTCCCAAATTTCATTAATAATACATACATAATAATACAACTTGCCATTATAATAAAAAAATTAAAATTAATCCTCATCGTCGCATTTTCGCCGATCAATTCATTTGCTCATAGACCATAATAGTGACCTGCCTGCCTAGCATGACCGATTTATATCGCGTGATATAGCGTTTTATCACTTTCAACTGTCAAAAAGACAAAAGAATTTGACAGTTGAGTGTCGATAAAATGCTATATCACGCGATATAAATCGGTCATGCTAGGCAGGCTGAAATAAGAGTTACATTAAAATGGATATAAAATTACAACTATAATAAAAAAAAAAAAAAAAAATTATTATTATTACCAAAAAAAGTCATTGTCGCATTTTTGCTGAACATTTTATTAGCTCTTAGTTGTGACCTGGAATAAGACAGATATAAAATTGCTAATATAATAAAAAAAAATATTAAAAGATTTATTCCCAAAAAATTCGCATTTTCGCCAATTAATTCGTTAGCTCATAGTAGTGACCTGAAGTAAGAGTTAAATCAAAACAGATATAAAATTGCAATTATAATAAAATATTAAACTAGTTTATAATATTCAGAATTGGGCCAAGCCCATTTCTTAAACCTATAATTAAAAGCATCGATATCGATATTTATATATGATGTACCAGCACCGTTAGTACTATTATATATTCTGTGCCAGCACTCTATTTTCCTGCAGATTATTTTTCTGACTAAAATTTTATTATTTCATTCAAATACCTACCAAAAATTGTAAACGAATGTTATATTCGTTAATGTATTACTCACCGAAGCTCATCTGAAGGAAATTTGGCCATAAAAAACCGTTTTGTATCGTCTTTTCATGTCGATTCTAAACCACAAATTTCACATTTTATATGCTTCATTGTGATTTACATGTACTGCACCTTAACTTGACTATTATTAACAAATTAAAACATTAAAACAAACTTTTAAATATCACAAAACTATTATAAAACAAACTTTTAACTACCTACACAAATTAATTTTATTTGTTAGAATACTTTAAATGTTGCCGCCATGTTTCTCTCTCTGACAAATGACCTATCATCAAAGAACGAGAAAGAATGAGGAAGAGTGAGACAAATATAGTCGCCATCAAAATTCGTGTCCGTTTCATAGAATCTTTTTTTGTATGGAAGTTGCGACAGACTGGTCACAGAGTTAGGTTAGTATCCCTCCAATATTTTATAGTTTTTCTTATTTTAAATTTGGAACACGCCGCGTCGCCAGCCGCTTCGCCCAATGTTTTTAATTTTGCACTGGCTGTTTTGGTATAAACAGCCAGTGTTTTGTTGTTGTTCGTGAATGCGCCCTACAAGGCTGCAATCTCTATGGTTGACTATGTAACCAAATTCAGTTCTATTTTTAAATTACTTTTCCACCTTAGGGTGGAACGAAGAGTTTTTGACCCGCTGCTCAGTTCAAATATATCACTTTCCGAATATGAGATTTGAAAAAAAAATATCAAAATGTAAGTTAAGTACCTACTTGTTACTTTATGTCAATGTAACTTTTTTAGCTAACTTGTGATCTAGGTACTTAAGTACTTATAATATTCTAATGTTGCGGTATAAAATGCGTAAGATACAATTGTATTCTATAGTCTATTGTAAGTAACGTAAGTGTTGTACTAAGGTTGTACTTATTTAGGCCTATTATATTATGACTGTGATGTGTCTAGTCTATGTTCTGGAAAATAACCGCATCGTTTTAGATTTTCTGCAAACATAATTATTTTGCTGACAATCTAAAACTTGTTATATTAAATTTGAAAAGGAACTCTTACTGGCCTATACTGGGTCTGTAGTTTGAACTTCGTACGTAGGTAATAAAAAAGATAATTAGGTAGGTACAATGGGATTAAATTGACAATAGTCAGTGATTGGCTGCAACTTCACCCGATAATGTACGAAAAAGAGAAATTTTACTGATTAAAGTCAAGTTAAAATACGTAGTTTTGTAGCGCAAGCGGTAGTACCCTTAGCAAGAAGACGAAGAGCTAAGTACCTACCTACTTATTGAAAAAAATAACACGCGTAAAAAACATTCGATAGAGTAATTTTGTATGGGAAATTTAAACAGCGAGATTTACCTACCACCGAAAAAAGGAAAATAAAATTTTCCTGAAAATAATTACCTTCGAATACTTTTACGCGAGTTTTTTTTCTCGGTAGAGTTTCGTGCTACGGTATAGTACCTACCATTAGCACGAACATCTATCGAGAAAAAAATGCGCGTAAAAGTATTCGATAGAATAATAAAAAACTCTATGGAAAATTTCATTTCGCTTTTCGGCGGTAGGTAGATGGCGGTAACAAAATTATCTACTCTATGAAATTTCTTTACTTTTTTCTACTGTCTATTGTCAATGTAATCACATTGTAGTCCATTCTACCTTTATAAAAACTTAGTTCCTGGTCATTATTGTTTTACTGCCTTGAAAATGCCTCACGATTTTAATACTGGAAGTGATTGGAACATTTAAAGTGATCGTAAATTGATTTTGCTGATTTTTATTATTTTTCCAGTTGCGTTATACTTACTGACGTTGAAAGTATCGTTAACATACAATTCTACCATTAACCAAAGAGACAATAGGTAGGTACGTAAATATTTAATTTGTAAGTAGGTACTGATTTAGTTTTGTTGATAAGGAAAACGTAAGATGCAAAAAAATAAATCAACAGGTTGCAAAAACTGTCCATCAGTTGCTGGTGGCAGTTAGTATTATACCGTGGCTCCATGCACAGGTTAAAAAGTTGGTGGCGCATGCGCGTTTGTGGCGCGAAACGCGGGAAAATTTGACAGCTAAGCGCTCAAAGTTTTCAAGTGATGGCAGAATCGTCACGTAAAGCGACGCAGCCATAGAACTCAAAAATTGAATTGAATTGAATTGTGATGTTTTACGGGCTTTGCATGTAACAAAGAAGTTAATTGTGTGCTATATATTGTGTTTGTGAGAAGACGAAATGAATTATTCGTAATTTTATTGTTATTTTCTTAAAGGATTTTTGAGGAGCGATAAGGTAATAAAGTTTTTAATAAGCTATTAATTTAAACATTTTCAAAAGTGGACAATTTTATCCCTAGTATCTAGTTACTAATACTTTAATTGCAATTAAAATTCAACTCAACATAAATATCTTTTATGTAAGTAAGTATATATGGAATTACTTAGATATTCTCCACTTATTTATATTATTATAATCCTCGAACTACAAACACCAATGCATGAGATTTTTCATAAAAGCTTTGGGAAAACTCTAAATTTCCAAATATTTAAACCACATTTATACAATGTAAGTAGAGTCGTTTTATAACAGTTGCAAAAAAATTCAAAGGGTCTGATTGGATCTAAAATAATAAAGGTAAATGAATAAATGAGATTTTTTTTTAAGAATTTTATGACCTACAAAATTGTAATCAGTTTTTTTTATCGAAGAATGATTTACGATTGTACACCTACATTATACACTTTACTATACTTATTCTTATCGTGTAGTTTATTTCTTCGATAGCTATGCGTGAAAATTGAAGGCCACATTACTGCAGGTACCACCTACCTAAAAATATTTATGAAAAAAAAGTTTTATTTTTAAAAATACTGGGCAAGTGCGTATCTGACTTACGCGCTAGAGTTACTAACAGTTGTAATCTTAGATTACAATTAGCCTTATATTTTCGCATTTTTACTTTTCTGAGACATTGCCTCCTGATAATTTTCATGATTCATATCATAAGTCAACGGGAAATAGCCCATAAGTTTGGTATAATTAGAGGCGAAATACGGCCGTAGCTTTTGTTAGTTTGACTTAAAAGCTTGCTTTTTCCCAGCTACCTACAACCTTAGTTTATCCGTTTAATTTGAATCACTTCTTGTTTAATATTTATCCTCACTCGTTCTTTAGACGAACCGACTTCTTGAGGGGTCTTGTCAGACGGACTGGCTTCTTGAGGGGGTCTTGTCAGACGGGCCGACAATCTTTGAGAGTTACGGATAACCTGAAAAATAATATTTTTATGTCGCGGGCTTTTCCATAACATAAAATTAGTAATGTTCAAAGTACTAAATAATTAGTACTAGTATATTATTTAGTATTGTGTAAAAATGGCATTGTGAATGCAAAAATCTCAAATTTAAAAATGTTCAAAGTGTTCATTATATCGATGACAAGATGAAAAGTAAGATATTTTGAATTTTAATGAAAAACACTCCTCGTTTAATAAGTAGGTACCTTGGTTAGGTACTTATTTATGAGCTTGGTTTTCCCCTCGCTAAATTCTTTTTATTTTCTTGAAGCAGTAGTGACTTATTAGTAGGTATTTTACCTGTTTTTTCATCAGTAAGGATGTCAACCGAAGATATCATACAATATTATGATTTATTTTAATATCATTAAGTACCTAAGTAGGCTTAATGATAGAGTACACACTAATTTTATTGGTATAGAGATTCAGAAGGCATTAGTTCCGTCGTTTGCTAGATTAAATCATAATTATGTACCATTATTGTATGAAGCATTTTTTTTGTAGAAATAGGCTCGGGCACGTCACTGCAAGATAATCTTTCTTTAAAAACTTTCGTTCACCTTCACATAGAAAATGAAATTTTGTAAGTAATTAGGTACTTAGTTAAAAAACTGACCGCATTTCTTTTCAAACTAAAATAAATACGTAAGCCAAGTCATGGTAGGTACCAAACCATGTCATGTATTATTGTCAGGCATGTCTGTTTCGGAGTTACATCCAGTTTTTATGTAATACTTATTTTACGAAGTAGTTTGGCGTGTTTTCGAGTGGATTATGCAACTACATCTCATACAGATGCATGTGTGTGGTAAAGAGGAAGTGTTGATCGTCAGTTATTTTGTTTTACAACTTATTTTAAGGTGTGTTGTGGGTGGATATGGATTGCGACAAGTATCTGAAAACTATACAATGCAGTCATAAAAATATATGGTTGCCTATTCGTCCGTCTGTCATGACCATCTCGGGAACGCGTGGAGATCTGAAGTTGATATTAAATCCATATACTTTAGGTCTACAACAGTTTCTTGAAGCTGTGAATAAATCAAACTTCTAAGTTACCGTAAAAAACGATACGGCCGTTTATGCCGCAAAAACGCATATTTCGTCACTCTTAAGGGAATCAATATTCATACGGTACTTCCCGTTGACCTAGAACTATGAAATTTGGCATGTAATATAGTCTTTACTACATGTATAGGAAAAAATATGAAAACTATCCATTGTAGTTAAATCATAAAAAAATCGGGAAAACTCAGGAAAGTTGCGAGATTCGATTCCTGAACTATTTATAATATGCACCTGTACGGAACCCTTCGGTGGGCGAGTCCGACTCGCACTTGTCTGGTTTTTTAAATAGGTATTATTTAAATTTTTTCGACGTCATTACAGCATGAAGAAGATCGACCCAAAGCGAGTGCTTCTCGGGCTGTTCCCCATAATTCACTGGTCCCGGAGCTACGAGTTGCGGACAGCGGTCGGGGACCTAATTGCGGGGATCACTGTCGCTTTGACACTGATTCCCCAATCTATTGCTTACGCATCACTGGCGGGATTCGAGCCGCAGGTACCTGTTATTACTGAACAGCTTAATTAAACATTTCAATCTGAGCACAGATTGTGGCTATCGTCAATATTCCTTTGTTTCTAATTCTTATCCATTTTTGTTTGATATTCGGATAATTTGAATTCAGTAACTTGGATTTAAAGTTTTGGTCACGAAATCTAAGTATTTTTATTGTTTTAGAAGTCTTATAATAAAAATACTTCCAAAACAATAAAATCGTAAAAGGTTTGCTTAATTATTTACTTATTAATAAACTTTTGTCAGAAAATTACCAAAACACCAGACACTCTAGAATATTTTGTCAAAAGTTTGCTTGGCAAAGTTCATTCAATTATTTCATTTTCAAAATTCATTCGGGCTTCACTTTAATGATGTAATAATGTTCATATTTTAAAGACGGCATTATTTGAACTTAAATGAACCCTGAACACAAATTACTCTTCTTTTTTGGGCAGTTTCTGTAAAAATTAACGGTTAAATGTCAAAATATAGGGACACCTAAAAAATTTAACTTATGTAAAAATAGCAAATAATTATGTACCTACTTAATCTGACAATTTCCTGTTGTGCAAGCCCATTCACTTTCAATGAACTTAACTCTATTGTAGGTCCTTGATATTGTGTTGCCATTGCGGTCATCCTCTCAGGGGCAATCAACCTATAACAATTGTAATTGTCTCTCGTAGTCGTGCTACTGACGTGTAAGATTGCCTGTCGTAATTATGTATTTTTCCTTTTGTTGTACACGGTGATGACTAACTTGTGTTTGACAATATTCTCATAAGGTAAATAGATATTTGGATCAACTAGAAAACTTATCAGATCAGAAATATGAAAATAATAAAGAGACAACGCAAATATTATGCTTTTTAAGTGTTTAGTGCCTTGTTCCTATCGGTGGTTTATCGGTGGTTTAACTTTATCAGAGGAGTCTACATTATCTGGTTTAAAGTTAATTTTATTACTTTGAACCAGATAAAAAAGTTTACCTATATCGTAAGGGTCCACAGTATCAGTACCCTTAGCACGAACAGCTATCGAGAAAAAAAAACACGTAAAATTACTCGATAGACAATTCTCTATGGAAAATTTCATTTCGCTTATCGGCGATAGATGGCGTTGTACAAATTTCCAATACAAAATTTATCTATCGAATGATTTTACGCGAGATATTTTTTTCGATAGCTGTTCGTGCTAAGGGTACTGGTTTAAAGTTAATTTTATTACTTTGAACTAGATAATGTGGAGTGTGGACCCTTTAGTACCAAGAAAGCGGGGGTGAGTCGTATTCGTATACTAAGTAGCATTCATAGATAAGCTAACTGATAACTAAGCTAAGTGTTGAAGCAGGATCTCTTTGCCTAATATATTCAGCTAAAAAGGAAGTACTTCCACCGGGCTAGGTGTCTGTGTTCGGGGACCGCGGTTCTTTTTTTCTTGATGTTTTAGAAGTAAAGTATAATTAATTATCTTAACTATGTGCTTATGTACATCATGCCTTATCGCACAGTAGTTAGTATCGGCCGTACAGCCTTTATCTAATTTCCTACTCACAAGTACGTGCTTGGCCGGCAATACGAGTAGTGTACCAAATAGTTTCTTAGGCTAGGAACTACGACATCTGGCCGAGACTGAGAGAAGTGTCAACCAACCGCATAATTGGTATGACGTAGTATTGTTGAATGGTCTGTGTTTGTATGATAATATTACTATTATGATGTTGCAATGTCAAGTGCCACTGAATGCGATCGCGATTACGTCCAATCTGAATGGACCCTTAGTCTAGTATTGTGCAACAGCGCTCACACGGAAGTCTAATAAAAATCTTGCATTCTATTTAGTTTTTGTCTGTCTATGAAAAATAATTGCGTTTTTATACACAATATAGTTGCAATATCATTAGGTGTCTGTTTAGATTTTTTGTATCTCTCGTTACTATTGACACTTAACTAAGTTAATAGAGCTAAAAATATTAAAATTCAAAATTCACAAAAATTTATTCAGTCTAGGCTGTAGAAGCACTTGTGAATGTCATAGAAGCTACGCCATCAGTTCGCAAACCCTAAGCGGGAGACCTTGTAACGAGAAGAACCGGCAAGAAACTCGTCAAGGGCTGCTTTTTTCTATCTATCTATCTAAATTATTTACCTACTACATATAGGATAGGTAATTGTGAGCGTAAAAACCTTTCAACTAGTTAAGAATAATTAGCTGTGCCACGTTTTATCAAATTATAACTTGGAATCTATTTCCGCGAATCTATTTCCGACCTCATACTAATCAAGGGGAAAGGAAAGTTGTACTAATTGCTTGAAATCGCAATAAAGGCCAGGGTTTCAACAGAGACACTGCTGCGGCAGCTGATACTAACCAGTTTTCGTAATCGAATTTTCACCTAGAATCGGTAGGAGTTTTTCGTTTGTCGAGTTCTTTTATTCTAGGTTTTACGTATGTTCCTTTATACTTAGGTGTATTTGAAACAAATATTTACACGAGAAATACGACAAATTGTGTTTTTCAGTAACCATCTTGCGCACTGTAAAAATATAAAAATAATAAAATCGGAAAATACGCCATGAATAACTATTGCTTGGCCACGCGAATTCGCATGTAAGCAAACCAATACTTCCAAATAAATAGGGAAAACAGTTTTCCGTAACCAATTCGTTCCGTAATATCAAATATCACAGATTCATGAATAGTACAAATTATTTTTTAAAATGCGGTATAATTATTTTCGTTACCTATGTTATTTATTTAGAGGTATTCACTAAAATCAGGAGGATTGAGGAGCTCGGTGGCGCAGTGGTTTAGCGCCTGGCCCATGCAGCGATTTCGCATGGGTCGGTCACGGGATGGGTGACCAAAAATGTATTATCTCGAGCTCCTCCGTGCTTCGAAAGGTACGTTAAGCCGTTGGTCCCGCAGTTTGCAGTCGTTAACACCCACCAATCCGCATTGGGCCCGCGTGGTGGGTTATGGCCCATCCCCCTTACCACCCATAAGGAAGGCCTGTGCCCCAGCAGTGGGGACATCAAAAATGGCTGATGGACACTAAAATCAGACAAACCTTTAATATATTCAACCACATCGCTGACACTAAATATAATTACCAAATAAAAACAGTAACTATTACGTGATGAGGATCAGCGTTTTTCATAACTTTTGCAAATGCGATACTTGCCATTTTCACTAAAGATCGTTTTTTAAAACGTCATACCAATATATATTTTCAAATATTATCGTTTTTAATAAATTCATTAAAGTGGGCACCCTGAGCGAAAGTGGCGCCGCGGTGGATTTTATTGAATACCTATTATAATTCAAATACACAACCCCACAGTCTAGTATTTTTAGACGGTATCGTTACATTTTCTCGTAGTCACTGCTAGAAGTAGATAGCAAAACTGATAAAAGTGGCCGTTTTTGACACATTTGCTATTTACTTCTACGAATGACTACGAGGGCAAGTAAACTCGACGTAAAACATTATTAAAATCTTTTTCTATTAATAACTTATTGAATAAAAACCTCGGAGGGTGCCACTTTCGGTCATATAACCGCCTTAAGGCCTTAATAATATTATATTATAAGCTTCTTGGTATTTAGGTAGGTACTGCGACTTTGTCTAGAGGGCTTCGATTCTGGTACAGAATAGCGTTTCTAGGTATATTTATGAATATACATAATGTGTTGTACTTACATATGTATCGTAAAAATGAACAAAGAATAGTCAAATATCCAGACAGATGAAATATCAACGAGATTGGTTACATGAATTCCAATAACATTTTAAGTTACATGTTTCATAAAAAAAAGTATTTTCACATTTTACCAATTTGATCATTAAATTTTATCAATAAATATTGAACAGCATAAGTTTTTTTGATGAAAACTTATGAGAGGAATTGAAAATTACACCTTCCCAACTGATTTACTAAGGAAAATCATTTCGAAAACAATCGGCATAAATGAAGTCTGGGCGAGGTCTAACACTAAAACCGTAACGTTGTTATTTCGTTTACTTAACACGATTTTTATTTAGTTTAAATATTTTTGGACGATGGGAAAGGTAATATATTAGGCATCTGTCTAAAGTGTAGCATACTTACTACATTGTAGTTAGCATACTTACTACATTTTGGACAGTTTCGTGAAGCATTTATTTATTTAGTTATTTATAATTATTATTTTAGCATGATATATGTTTAATACTGTTTTGTTTTTTTTTTATTTGTTTTTGTTTTGTCTTTGTTTTGTCTCTGTTTATATTTATAATAATTATATATATCTCGAACTTAAATAAAAAATGCATTAATTCTGCCAACCATACCTCTTGCCTAATTAAGTTTGTATTTTAGTCTACTTTTTTTTTTTTTTTACCTACCTACTTAATTTTTATATATTTTTTAGACAGTTTGCCTGTAGTATTATAACATGCGGTCAAACTCTGTTATTGGCTAAGTGTAATTTTTAAGTTTATATTTTAAGCATGATTGTAGCAAAGAAGCTGTTGAGTTTCCTAATAAATAAAATAAAATAAAAAAAAAACCTGCTCCCGCTTAATAGTAATGTTTTGTAACAATAATTATTTCATCATATTAGTTTATGAAACGGTGTGTAGATTTGGATAGGTACTTTACGAAATCATAAACGTACAAATAATTCAGCCCTTGTTTTCTCAGGCACGCTACATTTGATATACCTACTTAATATTGTATGGATTCGCTCGTTTGTCCCCGCAATTAGTGGCAATATTAAATATTTCACTGGGGTTGCGGTTTCTAAATTACTATTGAAATTTCAATGGTGCTCATTCGAATAGCGACTGAACATTCCAATGTTTGGTATTAATTGGAACCGTAAATAGGCATAGGATTTCTAATCCGTTGTTGAGCCAGTTTTGGTAAACGGTTTAGGAATAAACTAGAATTTTTTTTTAAAACGAAATTAAACAGTCAGTTTTAAGTGGTAATAGGTTTTTACAAAAAGTAACTGACACTTTTTGTAAATTTTTCTTGTTCAGGGTATCAAAATATTCTTTAGAAAAAACGCTACATGCTACTAAAAACATTTTTTACAAAACCTACGTACCTACCTAAGTTATTCAACTTGAAATAAAGTGCCGAAGTTTTAGTACTTTTGCAAAAACAACTGTGGATTTTTTACAAAAATAATGTAACTAGGTACACAATCTACACATTTTGTAAAAAAGCCGTATTGGTGCTGATATAAAATATTTAAAAATTATTACATTTTAGCATGTACATACAGATGATGTTGAAATTGACAACGAAGATAATAGTTAATAGTGGAGAAAAATAAGGCGTGGGTTGAAATAAAATAAAATAAGTGATCTCGTGATTTTTTCAACAAAAACAGCATACCTAACTTATCAAATTTTACAAAAACTGCATAACGTTAACTTATATGCAACACAAGCTGAGGTAGGTCCTAGTTAGCCCTAAGACCTGTTTTTTGTGAAATTTTTAGCTTTATTTAATTATTGTAACGTGTGGTCTTTGAGTTAATAAAAAATATCTCTCTCTCTCTTATATTTTCACAATTTCTGGAATATTAGTAATAGTGTTCTCGATTATGATTTAACGTTATGCTAATATTTGTGATGATAAAGTAAACCGTATATAAGACGGGAGATGTTTTTTTCCCTCCTGTAAAATTTGTAGCAATTAAGTTATGGATTTTTTGTAAAAAATCTTTCAATTGTTGCCACATACTTATTTGTTTTTTAATAAATATATTCTTTTTTTTTTAAATTTGAGATTTTTGCATTCACAATGCTATTTTTACACAATACTAAATAATATACTAGAAAAAATACGACTCGCACCAGATCAATACTCAGACGGGAATCGAACCCGCGACCTTTGGAAAAAAAAAAAAAAAAAAAAAATTCTGATAAGGGTACACGGTATGTTGGTACTGTGCTTCGCCAACAACATAATATCCAAATCCTGGATAACCTAGTTTATTTGAGTCATTTGAGTGAAGCACTTTTACAGAAAAAAAAATCACTGAGAATAGATACTTTTGTGGTTTACCTGATTATGTACTTATAATAATGACGACATAACTGATACTTAGATTCTACATAAAAGTACTTATCAATTAAATTTATATTTAATTTATGTTAAATAAAATTTATGTTTATATACTAGATCACCACTTAACAGTCAAAGTCGTATACGATTATGTACTGCTTTAAATTAAGCCTATAAAGGGTAGTTAACACTTTAATAGCTCGTCAAGACATCGTTATAATAATCAATATGATAACCGTCATGCCGTTTGTATGGAGATGCGAAGCTGTAACGATAGTAATCTAAATGCTTAATAGTTGCTGGACAATACCTTACACGGAGATGTTAGTAAAACAGTAATTTGTATTACAAATGAATTACAGGTAGTAGAAGGCGACAATATTATTAACCTTCGTATCTACCTTTTGCCATTCTTTTCTCATCGAGAATGCTCCATCGTCTAATCGAGATGGTGTCTGCTGGTTTGAGGAGGTGCCGAACAGGAAATGAAAACGGAGTCAGGCTCTCGCACTCTCCATTTTCAGTGACGTATACCAAAGGACGTGAGTTCACAAGAGCTTCTGCTTCTAAGAGTAGGGTGTGCAGCAGCTCTTCTATTGGGGATCGTTCTCTTAGTGTTGCAAGGAGGGCAGTCTTAACGGTTTTAACAAGTCTTTCCCAGCAACCTCCCATGAATGGTGCCGCAGGAGGAATATAGCACCATTCTATGCATTTACTAGCGGTAAAGTCTTGCACGGCATCGCTGTAAAACTCGCAGAGTTGTCTGTTAGCTCCGACAAAAGACGTGCCGTGCTAGTAAGTAATGACTTGAGTAAAACTTGCAATTTTCAAATGCTTCTAATATTATATTCACATGCAATTTATAGTATAATTAATCATAAATGCAGTAGAGTACCTATTTAAGATTAATTATACTATAAATTGCATGAAAATATCATACCTACTTATTAGAAGCATTTGAAAATTGCAAGTTTTACTCAAGTCATTACTTACTCGTCTATTAGATACATTAGTATTGACTATAATGTAGCTCAGTTACTGCGTTTAATTAAAAATTCTGAAAAAAATTGTATAAGTATATGTTAGTTAATAGTAAAATACTTTAAAAAATAAATAATAGAATTGATACACAAAAAAGTAGGTAAGGTAATTAGTTATTTTTGCAATGCGGCGGCGCGGCGGCGCGGGCGTTAAGGCGAGGCCAGTTCACGATTTGATGAAATTATTGATTTTTGAACTTCCAATGTGAAGAACTGATGTAAAATTCTACTTCACAAAAATTACTGTAGACTGAAAAAGAAACAAAGAAGCATAGTAACCGAACAGAATATTGAAAAATGGCATGGTAACTCTGTAAAAAATCCTGAATTACACCATAAAAACTTATAAAAATAAATTTCAAATCGTCAGATTTCGTTATTTTCAACGACAGTGATATGATTTTTCTTGCAAAAAGGATAGCTTTTTTATTGATCTAACACAATAACCGAGTACATTTTTAATAAATAATCCAGTATTTCAGAAATCAATAAAAATGTACTAAATTTCGTCAAATTTCTAGGGAAGCGTCAATTAAAGCTATGCAATATTCAACCTTATTCTAAAGACATAGTGAAAGAGTAAATTTCGGGAACTGCCTCGCCTTAAGTCGATTTTTTTGCGTTTTATCATAGAGTTATAGAACGTAAAGTCAGCTAATAGTATAGGTACACTGTTTGTTGGTTATCCTTTGCTTTGCTTGTGATTTTATGAATTAAGCGTTAGCGATCCTTATATAGCTAGCCAGTACCTCGTGTTATAATTTTTTTTGAATTTTATTAAGGTACAGTCGATGTTCGTATGCTTCATATTCATTTAATATTCCTTCTTCCTTATTCAAATATTAAAACAAATCACCGAGAGTTACACAAAAAAATAGTTACAGAACGCAACAGAAATGAAATTCGGTAAATCTCTCCTTGTCGAATAATTTAGTTAGCGTACATATTTTTTTTCAGTATGGCCTGTACGCGTCCCTCACTGGGGGTTTCATCTACGCAGTTTTGGGGACTTGCCCCCAAATCAATATTGGTCCCACCGCCCTCCTATCGCTGCTCACCTTCACATATACGAGTGGGACTAACCCAGACTTTGCTGTGCTACTATGTTTTATATCGGGCATCGTGCAATTGATCGCCGGTATTTGTCAGCTCGGTAAGATATTTTTTTTTTAGTTGTAACTATATTACGTACCTATTGAAACTATGTAATCTGTGTGAATCCGTTCCGTACTTAGGTTTTATAATGTCTAAGTAATTCAAACATTAAATTCTCCATATTTTGATAAATCAAAAGAAACTGATTAATAAATCAATTTGGTAAATAAATCATTATCACGCTGAAATTTAAATCATTTGGTTCCCGTTCCCGTTTGGTGGTAGTGGGGTGGATCTATTCATGATTACAAGCAACTTTTACTATAGGGCCAACTTTGATATCGCGAAAAAAAAACAGCTGTTCCATACAAAAGCGCAATATCTACTCGACCTTAATAATGGAACAGCAGATTTTTTTTTCGCTTTATCAGAGTTGGCCCCATAGTAATAGTTGCTTGTAATCATGAGTGGAACCACCCCACTACGGGAACCAAATGATTAAAACATCAGCGTGATAATGATTTATTTACCGCAATCAGTTTCTTGGCTTGACTATATAGCCAACCGATGCTATGTTCACGCATAACGGACCAAATGGGAGTTATAAATGCGGAGAAAAGAGCCCATATATACTTTTAAACTTTCGCGTTGCATTTTATTAGATTAGGAACACAGGTTTTTAACGCGTTTTTAAACTAAACATAGGTGTTGGACACCTACCTTATCCCGACGTTTCGACCGAGTTGCATCGGCCGTGGTCACGGGCTGACTGGAGCTGCGGTGTTACGCCTCCTCCTCTGCGGTGCAATCTTCATCCACCGTCGAACAGTTTTTCCAACTACCGCCGCACACTATACTAACGGTGTCCCTATTCCGTATCATAGCCGTATTCTGGTTGTTAGCCGACCGCGAACAAAGAGGTAGTGCGTTTGTAATTACTGGATTCCACACTGCAGATAATTTGTGGCCATCTTCCCGATTGAAGTTTTTAGGATGTTTTTTAATTTCAATCGCTTCACGTACGACTCGTGAATAAAAATGGCGAAATTTGTTTAGTTTAAAAACGCGTTAAAAACCTGTGTTCCTAATCTAATAAAAGAGCCCATCACCAATACCAATAATAACATAAGAACATGCTTTCCTTTCAGGTTTTCTGGTGGAATTTGTGTCACTGCCAGTAGTATCAGGGTTCACATCAGCTGCGGCTGTAACCATAGCTTCATCTCAAATTAAAGGCCTGTTAGGTCTGAAATTCAGTGCGGAGACTTTCCTGGCTACGTGGAAGGGAGTCTTCGAGCATATACCGGACACCAGATTACCGGACACGCTGCTTAGTTTATGCTGCTGTATAGTACTCCTTGGGATGAAGGTAAGTGTATTTGGATGATGTTTTAATTTACGCTCAATATATTAATAAGCTATTAAATTTCTTCTAACTAACATTTCTCTTTGAACTTGGAATTCCTTAACAAAAATTTCAAAGTATTATAAACTAAATTACATGGCATGGATCTTTCTAAATTCGATGTAACTATTTCTGTAGATCTGTAGTCCATCAGCCATTTTTGATGTCCCCACTGCTGGGGCACAGGCCTTCCTTATGGGTGGTAAGGAGGATGGGCCATAACCCACCACGCGGGCCCAATGCGGATTGGTGGGTGTTAACGACTGCAAATGCAGCGGGGACTAACGGCTTAACGTACCTTCAGAAGCACGGAGGATCTCGAGACAATAAATTTTTGGTCACCCATCCCATGACCGACCCTTGCGAACGTTGCTTAACTTCCGCAATCGCTGGGCCAGGCGCTAAACCACTGCTCCTCGTAGATCTGATCTGATAGATCTGTAGAGCTTAATTCAAAAATTAAAAAAACACAAAGAAAAAATATCTTCATGATACATTAAAAACATATACCTAGGTAGGTACAAATGACATTCTAAACAATATAGCCTTCGTGAGTTTCGTGACATAGATAACTGCAGTAATGGCTGGCATACTTAACATTGCATTATATTTCGGGAAAACTCCATAACTTAACTATGTAGTCAACCTTCGTAACACAAAGAGTCGTTTATGTATATAATAACGAGACTGTTGTGTTACGTTATCTTCAAAAAGGGTTAAATATTATAGCTTTGAATAGTTGTGATTTGAATACAGATTTTTATTTTATTTTGGTACAGTATTTATAATCTAAAGTTGATTGAGTTATAGCAGGGGTGCCCAAGCCCATACTTTTTCTTAAGAAGATCGACCTAGCAAAAATGTATGACTGAGAGCGACATTTTGACCGTTTAACCCACCAAATATCATAAGTAAAACTATAAATTGGGCGCAAAGTGTCAAATTTATCCTTGGCGATCGACCGTATGGGCACTTCTGAGTTATACCAAATGACTTACATACTTAAATATTAAAATATTAGTTTACTATTGAATGTGACTTGTTTAAAATTAATGAAATGAAACCCTTCAACTATATTGTGTATGTAATTCAAACATTATTAGTCTTTCGATGTCATTGAGGTTTAGACAGCAAGTAATCAAGACACTTTCCACGCCAATTAGTTATTGCAAAGTCATTTGCATATTGCCTCAAGTTACTTAGTTGTTCGTGGGAAAAGTCGAGTTTTCACAATAAAGTTTAATCTAGTTCGATTCATATGACACGCATAGCAACTTGACAAGCTATAAATTATGGATTATTATGGAAAAATAAGGATCATTTTAGTTTAGTACATCTCGGAGACCATAAATTTAATTGTAATATATTGGTACCTATATTATATTGTAATTTTAGTATATTATATTAGCCTCAGGTAGTTGAAAGTCTTAGTGCTTTGTCACATTAGCTTTATGTCTTGTTTAGTATAACAATCGTGTTATATGAACGCAATAGTTAGTGCGATATGTTACTAACTATTATTGAACAATTTCTACGACCGTACTATAATAGCGTACCTTACTTAGTACGCAGTTCATGCTTATTCTTAATACTACCACCGTGATACGGGTGATTGTCTAGGCCGTGTATTTTGGGAAAGGCTGGGATCTAGCTGACCTATTTGTAGGCACGTCTACCTACAAATAAGGGACGTAACTCAATGGTATACATTTGTATGATGCGAAGTTGGGACCGCTTTGAGAGTGTAGGTACCTTCAAAATCTACCGTAATTTAGTTTTGACTACCGATTTTAATTATAGTATGATCACGGAATAAATAATAGTTTATATTATTACGCAATCAAATATCTGCGAGAATATATGTTTATATTTCGATTGCTTTTTTAATTATCAAGACCATTGATAAAACTTCAAATATGTAGGTAGGTATTACAAACCTAGCTGGCTTTCTTTACTTTTTTAGAACAGCATTTTTGGAACTCAGTACCTACGTACGAGTATGTACCTACCTACAAATTATAATATTTACTACTCTTGTACGTTAAGCTTTTTTGAATTTTCATAAACTGTCTGTTTTACCAAATACCTAGCTCCAGCTACCGCTCACCTATTCTGTAAAACGACACTATGCCGGAAAACGTTTGGAAAGATATAAGACATAGAAGTTTTAGTTGTTTTTTATTTTCACTATTTCGATGTGTCTGTATTTATTAATAGAGTATTGCCACACTCATTACCGTACCCTACAAGTTAGAGTACGTATCCTCTTCAACAAACAGAAAGACTACCTATACTATCTATCCTTTTTCATACATCTGCGGTGTGCTCTCTACCCCTTAAGAGGATTGTCAACCACGTGGTCTCCATACAAACGGCGATAACGTTTCCCACCCTCTAAACCTTAACCTACAGCAATGAATTTTTGGTATGTTTTTGAAATGTCTAAAAACTAGGGCTGTACTTTTTGATTTTAAAATATTCATTGTAGATTTGAAAATATTGGCACTTCTGTGTTTTGTATGAAATCACCAAAATGCAAATATTTCGAAATCTATTATAGATATTTAAAAAATCAAAACGTACAGCCCTAGTATTTAGGCATTTCAAAAAAATACCAAAAATTCATGGCTGTAGGTTAAGGTTTAGAGGGTGGGAAACGTTATCGCCGTTTGTATGGATACCACGTGGTTGACAATCCTCTTAATATGCGTTCAAAACATAGATATAGTATATGAAAGCCATTAAGTTTAGTCATCGCGCTACAGTCACAAACATCCATTCATTCTAAGCATAATATACTATATCTATGATTCAAGCATTCATTGTATTTTTATTTCGAACAGTTGTTTGACTGTTGAATTGGATTGTTTACAGATGTGTAACCGTTTGCGTTAGTCAACATAACGTAATAGTGTACTTAAACTTGATAGTAAAGCAGCATTGGTTGTTATTATTTTGTATCAGATAAAAAATAATAACGATAAACCAATGCTGCAATGCGTTTCGCAATTTCGGCATGTTTCTTAAATGTATTTTTTTTAAATGTAATTTCTATTCATATTAAAATTTCTAGATCAAGATACGCATTGTTTTGTAGTAGATACCTACTCTGAATTTTTTTTTATATCATTATATGAAATAACTTACTGTTTTACAATGTCTATCTAATCGCTTTACGTAAACCACTAGTTTAGGGGTTTATATTCTTTAGATGATCGAAGGGTTTAAACCCTAATAAATATTATAAAAATCGTGTAGTATATTAGTTCATATTTTTTTCACCAATTTCGGCCGCAATTTCTATTAAATACAGTCTTAAATATAGCTATACTTACTTACATATTTATAACACGAAAAGGAACTAGAAAAGCCGTTCCGTACTCATTTTGGTTATTATGATTGGATCTCATGACGATGCATATAAAGTACCCCACTGTAAACAGGCGGTTATATTAAAACAAGCAAGGTAGATGACGTACCTGCAAGGTATGGTAGTAGGTACAAATGCATTTTTTCGAGAATTTCTGTGTAATGTAATGTGCGTTCGAATGGTAGAATACAGGCAAAAGCTCTATGTAAGTATATTATATAATTCTGTAGATATATATTTATTGGTGTGTATCAATGTATTTTGTATGCATGTAAATATCATTCTTCTTTATTTGTGCCGCATTCGCGTTTATCTGTTTACTGTTGGTTGACTGGTAGAGAATGCTATTAGCATTAAGTCCGCCATTTGTACCTTACTCTATGTATTTGTACAATAAAGATTTATAAATAAATAAATAAAAGCTAAATTCGCGTGTGAGTGAATCCAAAAATATATTTTGTTAATTATGGCTCTATAAATCTATATACAATTTGTAACTTTAAAATAAAATATATAAAACCATTATGTTATGACTATAAAATTACGAATTTAATAATACCATAGGTAGGTAGGTACACAGTGTTGAACTATTCCCATCCCACATTGACAATGTCACAGCACGTGGCACAAGTATGGCACAACTGCTTGGAACTTCGATGTGGTTTCAAGCTATGAATTCTGTGACTGCCTGGAGGCGGCTGTCGGCATCGGCGCGGAGAAATGCGGCTTCAACGTAATAACTATAAAGCCACTAAAATATGCGTCTTGGGAGAGATATAATTTCAGGCTGTTTCACATGTTACGAATAGCACTTATTATCTTTAATAGAAAAAAATACAAGACATTATTAAATAATAAAAAACCCGCCTGCATAAAAAGACAAGTCGACTGAAAAGATGGAAACAAGATTAAATAAATATTAAAGGCAACATGTCATAATAACATGCAGTCGGAGGCATGCATTAAAGAAAGTGCCATTATGAATGATTGAATTATATGCCTCCGACTGCATGTTATTATGACATGTTGCCTTTAATATTTATTTAATCTTGTTTCCATCTTTTCAGTCGACTTGTCTTTTTATGCAGGCGGGTTTTTTAATGTTTCAATTTTTTTTTATTTATCTCTTTTTAGTTATTATATATTACGGTCATGATATACCTTTTTGAAATCCTTATAATAAGCCCTTTAATTTGACACCCATATTGCAGTATTCTAAAAAAAATTTTTTTTTACTATGTATAATAGCACCGTACAGCCGCCATGTTGGTTTTTTACACTTGGGCTGAAAAGACCAATCTAACGATATCTTAATCATAGAAATCCGTTCAGCCGTTTGAGAGATATGAGGTAATAAAGAATATTACATACAAACATACATACATACTTACAAACATACAAACATACTTACAAACATACAAACATACTTACAAGATACGCGCGAAACACATAACCCTTTCTTTGCAGTCGGGTAAAAAGAGCGACAGTTTGTCATTCTGTTCTATTTATTGAAATCAAGAAGTTTAAATTCATATTCTGTTTTATTTGTTATTTATTAGCGAAACCAATTCCCATTTTTTATCGGTGAATATCCTGCACAGTGTTTAAAATATGGCAACTTGTATTTGTTGCAAAGCTTTTATGCTTATTAAACGGCCAAGAACTTTTAACTGCAACGTTAAAGTAAACATTTTAATACAGTACGATCCAAGCATTAAAAGCTCGAGCAAAAGCTATTTAGCCCTGCCAAGCTCGGTACGATCCTATTTAGGACATATTGTCACAATGTCATCTCATTATGGTTCATATGACGAGAAATAACGGTACTAATTATGCTGTCGCTCAATTTCGTCCATACCGCAGGTGTACCGCCTAACCACGTCATTTGTTGGTTTCACCCAGTAATGTATAATGTTTGCTTTTAATAAGGGGTTGTATTTGATTGTACATCATAGTTAACGTAAACTAACCATCAGGGTAGATAAATGCACACTGATTTATTGCTTTATGCTCGCTTTGATGATTTGGTGTGCTTTTACGTAGTGCGAATTCATATCATAAATAAACTAACATTCATTCGTAGTACGTAATGTAAGTTGTGTTGTTTTTGTTTGTGTTCGCATTCTATTGTAGTGCTATATTTACACTTAATGTTTTTCCATGAAGGTTTCTAAAGTGGACTAAAAGGCTTTCAATTCTATTGTACCTACCTAAAGTCAACAATAGAATGAGTTTTTTGGGTTGCCTGAAACTTACTGTACAATTTTTACAATGGAAAGCCGTTATAAGTTTTACACCTGTTATGCTAATATTATCTTTTGCCAAATATGTAAAATTTTACTACCTTTTGCCAAACATGTAAAATAACTGCATTTACAAAATTTCCTTGTGTTGAGTCACGGATCAATAAAAAAATATTCGCAGACACAAAACCTTGATTGGTGTCCTTGTCTAGAGTAAATCGCGGCAATTATTAATTATTATTGTTTATTGGAATTTGGAGTGGAGCTCGGTGGCGCAGTGGTTTAGCGCCTGGCCCAGCGATTGCGGAAATTAAGAGGATTGTCAAGCAAACGGTCTCCATACAAACGGCGATAACGTTTCCCACTCTCTAAATCTTAACCTACAGCAATTAATTTTTGGTATGTTTTTGAAATGCCTAAATACTAGGGCTGTACGTTTTGATTTTTTAAATATCTATAATAGATTTCGAAATATTGGCACTTCTGTGTTTTGTATGAAATCACTAAAATGCAAATATTTCGAAATCTATTATGGATATTTAAAAAATCAAAACGTACAGCCCTAGTATTTAGGCATTTCAAAAACATACCAAAAATTCATTGCTGTAGGTTAAGATTTAGAGAGTGGGAAACGTTATCGCCGTTTGTATGGAGACCGCTTGCTTGACAATCCTCTTAAGCAACGTTCGCAAGGGTCAGTCATGGGATGGGTGACCAAATATGTATTATCTCGAGCTCCTCCGTGCTTCGGAAGGCACGTTAAGCCGTTGGTCCCGGCAGCATTTGCAGTCGTTAACACCCACCAATCCGCATTGGGCCCGCGTGGTGGGTTATGGCCCGACCCGTCCTCCTTACCACCCATAAGGAAGGCCTATGCCCCAGCAGTGGGGACATCAAAAATGGCTGATGGACATTGTTTATCTAAAGATTATATTTTATGGTTGGTTAAATACATTTACAGCAAAGTTAAAAATAAGACTACATTTTTATGTCAATCTTATTAAGTATAGCGAATGTAGCATATTTTTTATTGTAGTACCTATAGTAACCTATTGTCAAGGGAAAAAAAATCTTTTTGAAAATTAAGTCACGGACTAATAATCATAATAACAAAGTGTCCATATCCCTACAAGGAAATTACCAGAAGAAAACAAAGGTCTTATTATATTATTGCGTCGTCTGTTTATAAGGAGAAATGATTATTAGGGAAATGTAATGTCTCCGTTAAATTGAATCAGTGTCTGTAAAAATAGAAGAAAACAAATAATATATCGAGATGATGAAAATACATAGGTAGGTATTTTTGTCGAGTGTTGTTGATTAAATATGAGAAAATGTAAACCTTATAATAAATACTGGCTGACATCAGCCATTTTTAATGTCCCCACTGCGTGCAAGTGGGTCTTGAAACGGCTCCAAATCTTCTAAAAAAAGTTTTGAAAAGATCTTCTGAATAGATAAGACATGCATGATTATAAGTTTTCTTCCTTATCTTAAAGTTCGTACAACTTCAAACTTTGTAAGCACTTGTTTGTTGAATCCTTTATGAATTCTAGGCGTTAAAAGACATCCGAATTAAAGCGGCACAAGAGGAGAAAGGTCACCGGAGCGCGGCAGTAATACTTCAAAGGGTATTGTGGTTCGCCGGAGTTGGCAGAAATGCTGTGGTGGTTGTTTTGGCTGCTGTGTTGGCATTCTTCATACATCAAGACAGAAATGACCCCTTAATACTTACCGGTAAGTGACGACGTCGATCAACACACATATACCTAAATACAGGCCCAAACGGGACTGAATTTGTGAGAATTACACTTAAATACAAAGCCATACCACAGAAATAAGAGAACACCATATTAAGGTTCGATACATATCGATAAACACAAAAAATAAAAATCGGGACGAGGTACACTTATACTATACAAGTAACCCATTTGTAAAATACCAACAAGCTCGTGTGTAGATAACCCTGTATTTGTATTGCTCTAAATAACGGATGGAAATACATAAGTAACATAAATATAATAATTATCTATGATTCAGTAACTAATGTTAATACTCGTCGCACAAACATATTATGCCCCTTCCAGGATTCGAACCTGGAACTTTTGGCTCAAATAGGAGGATTGCTACCGTTGCTCACAGCGGCCGTCGAGCTGAAGGATCTCAAGCAATGAATTCAAGATTTTTCTATATTTGTTTACTTAAATCATTTTATTTAAACTGGAATACATACGCAGCCTTAATTCTGTTTTCTTTCCGGTTCCTTAGAGCATAGCTATTAGTCCACGCGAATGAAGTCAATAAAAGGGTAGCATGATCATTAAACGGAATTTATGCTTCTTTGTGCACGCTCTGAGATCGTTTAAATATGATGCAGATGCAAAACTTACTTCAGAATTTATAGATGCTCGCACAAAATATCTACTTATCTTCTTTTAGAATTTCTTTATTAACATTCCCAAAGCCAGGTTTGGATGAATACCAGCTAAGCCAGCTTCGAGATAAAGAAAAGAATTTAAAATTCTATTAACAATTCTGTGTAGTTGCGTTGACGTTATTACTTTTTCGTCTCGAATTTATGAAAGGGGGAGAAAAACAATTGCTTAATTTACATTGCCTGAGGGAGTTGAACAGAACTTGGTTCTTGAGAAGTTAAATTAGTATTGTTCCAAAAATTATTTCACCATTTCAGGTAACATAACGCCGGGTTTGCCTCGCCCTGAAGCGCCGCCATTTTCTTCGAATGTCGGGAATACGACTTATACCTCTGGTGATATGTTTACTCATCTCGGTTCTGGACTTCTGGTTGTCCCTATTGTTGGGATAATTTCTAACGTCGCTATAGCTAAAGCATTCGGTAAGCTGATTTTTATGTTTTTCTTTATTTGTAATTTTATTGGCTTGCGCGTCCATGCCCATACTTGCTCAGTGCCCATGCCGGGTTACAGATGTGACAATCAGTGAATTCTTTTTTTGTCAGGAGCAAAATAAAATATACAGATTTCGGTCCTAATAAAGTCTAGTAAAAGTCTACAATTCTTCAATTGGTCAACAAAGTGTCAGTAATAAACTATACTTATGTTACATAATTTAATAAAAGCAGTTGCTTTTATTATTTAAAGTGATGAACGCAGTAAATACGATTTCTATTTTCCCGTATTCAAATTACTTGTACAGAAGTTACGATTGTCCTTTATGAAAATAATTTCTAAACCCTCCATCCATTTGGAAAGAGAGGCCATTTATTGAGTATCCATAAATTCCGAGATTTATATTACGGTCATTAGTGTCCGAACGCTTTCAAGACCTAACCGCCGAATTAAATGAGGTATATCGAATAAATGCGGACGAAATAACGTTAAATGGATTGCCTACTGATTAATGAGCCGATCACTGATGTGGGATATTTTTTTATCATTATATTACGTAGGATACCTTCTAGCTTAATTGTAGTTTTTCAATATGCTCCCAGACAAAGGTAAATTGATTCTTTATTCTTTGTTAACATGTTTTTTCATTTTCCTTTCTCATCGTTGTTTAATATAATAACATGTCATTCGTACATGTCTATCAAATAAATTGGCAATCTTTTTTGCTCTAATATTCTTCTGGATATAATTGTTTTTCATGTTTATTTGTGTTATTAGATAATTGAAACATAAATGGGCTACTTTTGTGTTTTTATTATTGTGTTTAATTTATGAAATAATTATTGATATATTATTATGTCGTATAATGTTGAGTAGGTCTACCTAAGTTTAATTATCAATATTATCATACTAATAAGTAAGGTGGTTCCTTTATAATATAGACACCCAAAAAATATTATAAAGGAGGTAATAAAGTCTGACAGGGTACGTATCAGAATGTCTAAAGTTAGAATGTCTAAACTTAAAATGGCAAAGTTCAAAATGTCAAAAATCAAAATGCAAATTGTTTAAAATGTCAAAAATCATTATGTATAACTTCATAATAGCAAAATTTAAAATGTCAAACGGTTCAAATTTCAAACTAGTTAAAATATCAATGGTCCATAAGTCAAAGGTTTACAATGATTTTAAAACAACAATTCGCCTTTTTTTTCATTTATCGCCTTGCAACATTTTGTGAGCAATTCTTTGTAGTTTAAATATTTAATAACCCCTTCCTAAAGTTTGAAAGTTAGGAGATGGATACTTTTTTTAAAATGGTTAAAAAAAACAAAAAATTTGGAAATTAAGCAGGGGAGGCTAAAAATGGTGGGGAGAGGGGAGGGGACGTACGTACTAAATTTCGCACGTAAAAAAGTCGTTTCTGGCGCTTCGCCGGCCGCTACCGCGGCACACTCGCTTCGCTCGCTCGGCTTGCGCGCTGGTTTCATGTACACCTAACATGCTCGTCGCTACGCTCCTCGCACCTATCATGTGACCTGCGGTCCTTTAGTAGTGCTACCAACTTAGTGCGCCGCTATTAAACGTCAAAAATTACGACACAAATCTAAAATTGTCATTTTTCGTAGAAAATCTTAATTTTCTGATTTTTTTTTCTCGCGTATTATTTGGTTCCTAAACATAAAATTTCGTATGCGTGTTCCAAATCATGAGTTCTTTACATAAAAAAATATGAATTCGATACTCGTGGTCTGATAATGGAAAGGTGAGCCCTGCAAAATCATATAGCGTCTCCAAGTACCGATATTGCGATCTATTTACCAACAAAAGATTCGATGCGATAGATGATAAATCGAGAGAAAAAAAAGCATTAACAAAAACCAGGTAAGGAACCAACCGAGTTTGATTTTTATATTGATGAACAACTGACAACTTACAATAACAAAAACTTTTTCATAAAAGAAAGGACTTTTGCACAGTGTAAAAGAGTGATTCTGTTTAGCACGAAAGAACTCATGGTATTGTTGAGTCAAGCTACTTTTTTTGGATTATGGATGGAACCTTCAAAATCGTTCCTCAGATATTCATGGCCCCACATACAACTGTGAAAAAACGTTTCCGTTACTATTTGCGCTTTGTACACACAAAGAAAAGCATCATAATATGATGTTATGTTTGATTTGATTCCTGAATATTGTACAAAAATGAAATTACATTATATCCATTATTTGTCGTCATGTATTTTGAAAAAGCTCCAGCTTTATGTTAACGCCAAAATTTCTTAACTTATTTAAATCACGCTTTCTCAACTTCAATTTTGGTGGACTGCTACTACCATCACATCATCAAAAAATGTAATTGGCATTTATTATGAATTGGTAATTTAAATATTAGACATTTTAAGTTTTGATCATTTGAATTTAGACATTTTTATTTAGCACTATCTGACCGTTTGACATTTTCGTTTTTGACATTTTGAACTTTCGACATTTTAATCGTTAGACATTCAAATTTTTGACATTTTGAACTTTGCCATTTTAAGTTTAGACATTCTAACTTTAGACATTCTGATACGTACCCGTCTGACAACTGACACTTTATGTTGTCACAAGCAAAATAAAGCTCGTAGTATTATAGGTACTTAACTTAAATTGATGTAGTACAAAATCAATATTTATATTATAAATGACATATTTATCTATTATCTTTTTACGCCTAAACTTCAGAACCAATATTGGTATAGACATAGAATCTACCATAGGCAAGGACATAGGTACCTATCTTTTGTCGCGAAAATGAATTTCGAAGGGTTAGGGAAAAAAGAAAGTTTGTATTGACTCTGGAACAAATCAGTCATTAGTACTTACATGCCGTACTGTTAAATAAATAATATCGTGACTCGATATAATTGCTTGTATTAATTCCTAGGAACATCAAACCTGCTACCGAGGATTTTATATTCAGGATTTAGGGGTCGTTCCGTTATGTTGATCATATACTGTTCTAGCAGGATTCATACCTGGCATAGACGATTTTGCATTCGGTTGTATAGTCGTAAATCAAAGTGACTTTCATGAAAATGCTTACCTATTCAATAGAAGTAGAGTAGGACGTGCGTTCATTTCGTCTGCACTTAAAACTTTTACATACCGCGAACAAAAAACAACCAAGGGCCTTGTTATAAAGTTGTCCAATTAGGTGTTGAATTTTTTAACAAACTAAGTTTACGTGACTTATATATTCAACTTAGGAGAGAATCATTAAGGGCGTCACACACGACCATACAAATTTTACAACTGTCCATTAAATCGTTAAACAAGCAGAACGGCTGTTAAAGCGACCGTTAACAATTTGACAAAGTTGATAATTTTATGTATTCAAGACTAGGCCTGAACATTAAAGTGTCGTCTAGAGAGATAATGGGTTTGTCGGTACTTCGTTCTTTAGATTAGAAAGTATATATTTTTATAAGTAATTAAATATCTCTTCTTAAAGATTGATAAGTACATTAATAAAAAAATGTTCGCTTTCATTTTTCAGGATACTTTTTATTAGTATAGCTTAAATAATTATAGTTTTATGCTTTAATTAAATAACATGAGATTTAATATACAACGTGTTACAAAATAGCCCCTAATGTCGAATATGGTAGATAGGGACCATCAAACTGCACAATTTTTATTATGAGACCATATCTGAAATCGCGAAAAAAAACAGCTGTTTCATACATTTTTATATTTTCGTTATTAATTTTTGTAGGAAACAGCTGATTTCTTTTTGAGTTTTTAAAAGTTGTTCAGTTTGATGGTCCCTATCTACCTTATTTGGCATTAGGGGTTATTTTAGTAACACGTTATAGATACAGAATTTAGTACAAACATTGTTTAAGGGAAGCTTGATTAGGTCACAATACATGTTATCAAAGTTGAGATGTATCAAGATTCAACAAAGTTGTTAACTGGGTCGATTTCAGCAGAACATTGGCCTCCATCCAAGAGTTTTATGCATCGGCGGTGTTGCGTGGACTTTTCCCATTCATTCATGACGAACAGCTCGCTCATTTGGAACATAGACTGAACGATCGAGATCGTTTCATAACGACCGTCCAACCGATATGAATGAGTATTGATTGGGGGTAACATTTGTCGATATAACATTGAGATACTGGAATAATTGCTTATAATAACTTAACTAAAACTTACACTTAAGTAAGTAAAATTAAGATTTAAGGCGCGCTGGTAGTGAAACTAGCGCCGCCATTACATTTATTTTTATTACTCGTAAACTAAGTCAGTATTTAAAAAAAGCTTATGTAATAACCTCTTAAATTCTCTCTAATATTTTTTGAATAACATCATCAATCCATAATTGCCAAAAGTGGCCACTTTGAGCTAAAATGGATTTTAAAACTTACAGAAAGAATGAAAACTGTTAAACAGTTATCCTAAAAAATATAAAAGACAATTTAAGAAATTATTAAATGAGCTTTTTTAAATATTGACTTGGTTCACGAGTAATAAAAATAAATGTAGTGGCGGCGCTAGTTTCACTACCTACAGCGCCTTAAAGTACACGTGCAATACTGTCAAAACCAGCAAATTATCCAGGTACCTCTATGATCTCTAGTAATCGAGCTGTTTAGCGTCCCATAGAGCAGGTTAGCTTAGCACCAACTTAAACTTAAGGCGATTAGTGCCCTCACAGTTGCACTCTCATTAAATTAAATTAATTGCTCGCTAAGTACTTAATGTATCGAAAATTCAAACGTACAGATTGAAGTTAAGGTTCAATAGTTTATTTACAAGCAATAACCGTTGTAAAATACACCGTTATTAACACGTTTAAGTATATCTAAAAATGAAAAGGGTTGTTCAGACCACGTGAATGAACAACTTTTACTACGGGGCCAACCACGAAATCGCGAAAAAAAAATCAGCTGTTCCATATAAAAGTACAACATCGACACGACTATAATCAAATGTATGGAACAGCTGCTTTTTTTTTCGCGATTTCGTGGTTGTTTCCATAGTAAAAGTTGTTCATTCTCGTGGTCTGAAATCCCCTTTTCATTTTAAGATATACTTAAAAAATAACGGTGTATAGTTCGTTGTAGTAGTAGGCAAATTTGCCAAAAGTGGCCATTTTAGAGTACTAATCGTCTTAAGGGTTTCGCAAAAGGTGACTTATAAATACGGGTTACGCCTCGGCCACGACAACGCACAGGAAAGTTCACGATAGTTTGTATTTCAGCGCGTGGCAGAACTCTGGACGCCACTCAAGAGATCGTTGCTCTAGGCATCTGTAACGTGGCGGGTGCATTTTTCCGTTCGTTCCCGGTGAATGGGTCGTTTACGAGGAGCGCCGTGAGCGACGCGTCGGGCGTCAGGACGCCTGCCGCTGGCTTTTACACTAGTAAGTACTTTGATTACGATATGAGAATGAAACTGAGATCCAATCGCGCTAATTTTCAACGATAAAACCAAAGCTAAATCGTTACCATTTCTTTTAAAATTAAAGATTTTTGCATTCACAATGCTATTTTTTTACAAAACATAATTTAATTTAAAGTAGGTACTTACTAGAATAAATTAACGGGTTCGATTCCCGTCCGAAAATTGATCTGGTGCGAGTCGTTTTTTTTAGTACCTACTATTTCTGTTTCGTCAGAAAAATACTCGCGTTGGTTTTGTTAAAATTGTTGAAAACTATGCCTAGGGAGCCTAGGATGCCAATCTTGGACAATTTTAATGAGAATTCTAAAGCTAAACCAAAGACTTTTAGGTAAATACGTATAATGAATGTTTTGGTTTTATCGTTCAGATCAGAAATAGCGCGATTGGGCTCCTGTTTCGAATTTTATGTACGATTAAGGTGGTTCGATGAGCTCAGTAGCGCCACCAATGGAAATCAATTACGTTTTATCAAGGGTTTAGATGATTTTGCGCAAATAAAAGACTAAAATACATTTTCTAAATAAAGTTTCAAGAACTCAAACTTAAGCAATAAGTCGTGCATGTCATTAGTGCCAAAAGTGGCCACATTTAGCAATATCGACATTCATAACTTATTGTTTATATTTGAGGCCATGAAAAAATATTTAAAAATGGCACTTTACTCTTCTATTTGCGCAAAATATCCAAAACTTTTATTCTAAGCCCTTGATACAACGTAAATGATTTATTTCCATTGGTGGCGTTAATGAGCTAATCGAACCACCTTAATATCTTTAAATAACCACTGAAAAGTTCTAGCTTAGGTTGTGTGTTAAAATACTGGATAAAATGATAAAAATATATAGATACAAATAAAAAAGCGCCCAAATAGTAAAACTAGGCATAGTGTGTTAAGATAATATAAATAAAAAAATATTGATTGAACTTTTAAGTTATTCACCCCAAATATTGTATCTAAAATCGCACTCGGCAACAAATTTTACAACATAAAAAATAATGTTGTTCGCAAAGAATTGCGGCTGAGGCGATAAATCACCTCCTAAAACGGATACAAAATTTTTACGACTTTCTTGTTGTGAATTGCTTTGTAACATTCCGTTACATTTCCCCTTATTATGTTTCGACAATTGTTGGAACGAGGGGCTCTAACTTTGTCAACGTCGAGGGCTTGTTTCGCTTTTGATGATGTCTCAGCCAATTATTAAAGCAATTTTAACAGCTGAATCAAAGACGATGGTTTAAATCCAACAAACTTTGACACTTGAAGCTCGTCAATTTATCTTCTGATTAAGTTATTTACGCCTTCGAAGATTGTGGACTCTCTGGTATGTAATTGTCAAAGGTTGGTTGAACTTTAAAGGGGAATTTAATTTATAAATAAATGTTTCATGTTTTAAGTGTTGTATAAGGCTTAATATTCTGATATGTATTCGTTGCCACTTTATTAGGGTTTTAAATTACTTCTCAAAAATATACTCGTATTTATTTTGTGTATAATAAAAGCCCTTACTGGGAGATAGATAATTAGTAATTTTTGTTGATAGCAGTCTCGTACAGTATACAGTTTTCGTTTGTTTGAAATAATTAACCCCATTGTTTGAATACAGTTCTAGTTTGTTTAATAAGTATACAATTAACTCGTCCATCTCCAAGGATGTAATAATGATATGTGCTCTAAAGGAATGTCAAATCTATATCACTATACAACTATATATCTAAGTATATCTACAACTACAAATATTTTTTACTTGATAGTATTATCAACAAAAGAGTAAATTAAATCAAAAATCGGAGTGAAATCAGATTAAATTCTACCAGCGAGAGTGCTATGTATGTGACAGTTGAAAAATGAAAATAACTAACTTCAGCTCGCGTTTTCCTAATGTAATTCTACGAGTATTTTTAAACTGAAGAACCCCACTGATTTCTATCTAAAACGTTGAAAACCAATGTCCTTCGCACACATTAAACTTGCGGGTAAATTATTAAAATTGCGTAGAGCCGTTCGCCGAACTTTCGAGGGGCTTTCCTTTTCTCTCTAAGTAACCAAGAATTCCCCACTCCACTAATGCACAGTGGAGTTTAAAAGGTTTTCGTTGGCTTACAGACTACGTACACATTATCTAACTTTCCACATATGTGGTTTTTAAACTAAGATGGAGCTGTAGGTGCATTTTTTACTTCACTTGGCATTGTGCACACACACACATCGACGACTTGGACAAATATGATTTAAAAATTATATCAAATACAAACTTGTGTTTGAAAGATAATCGTTAATACAAACAACTGACTCGAAACAATTTGAGGTTGTTTTTACATTGAGCCCTTGGGAATCAAACCCAAACATGTAGTCAACGACGACGCTAGACTAGCACTTCGTATCAAATAGAAAAAGTTATTTTCGTTTAAACGCTAACGCTAATTTTAGAGTTTAAAATAAGCAGTAATTAGCTATTAAATGACACGATGACGAACACTGATATCTCGTGGTGTAAAAGCTGTGATAAATGCAAAGAGAAAGCAGTTGTATCTACTTATGTGACAGTGGAGCTCGGTGGCGCAGTTTTAGCGCCCGGCCCAGCGATTGCGGAAGTTAAGCAACGTTCGCAAGGGTCGCTCATGGGATGGGTGACCAAAAATTTATTATCTCGAGCTCCTCCGTGCTTCGGAAGGCACGTTAAGCCGTTAGTCTCGGCTGCATTTGCAGTCGTTAGCACCCACCAATCCGCATTGGGCCCGCGTGGTGGGTTATGTCCCATCCTCCTTACCACCCATAAGGAAGGCCTGTGCCCCAGCAGTGGGGACATCAAAAATGGCTGATAGACATGTGACAATGTGACATGTTCATAATTTGTATGATGAATTGCAGAAGCGAAGTAACGCCAAGCTTCCGTGAATTGTTTCTGCGGACAGTTTATTAAAGCCGTCAGTGATTAGTCCAGAAAAATCAGGATATAGCAAAGACGAATGTGCAGGCTTTGTATAAATCATTTTTCACGTACGCGGGAACATTGCGGTCCGTACTTTTGGTCCATAAATCTAAAGTTCGCTGTACCGCCGCCGCATACAAGTTTTCGGTTTTAGTTTTTCGTGCTGTTGGAAATTTTTGATGGTAAATATATGATCACGGTAGGCTGTCATCATAGGAAAGTTTGTGGAGTGAATTGAAATATTTATGAAGAAGATGTGTGATTTACTTACTTTTAAGTTGAATCAACCTGAATATTTTTCTTTCTTACATTGTCCTTGTTCTGTATGGAGTAAAAGATCTACCTATTTTTTCAACTGCCGTCGAGTTTGTTGAGATTTAAATAAAAGGAGATGAGCTCACGTACAAGAGTGTAAGAAATGCAGCTCTGAATGCAAATAAAACTTATTGATTTTCGATAAAGAAAAAGTTCAATACGAACACGTTTTAGTCCATGATAAATGAGAAAAACAGTTTTGCAATATTGTAAAAAAATAAACATCGATTTTCACATTTCGCCGCAAGAGGTGGACAATGCTCTACATACATGAACTACATTTAAAATTGATAACTGTTAAGAAATTTTGATCTATTTAATGTTTCAGAAGTTTACCTTAATGTTTCATATTAATAACTAATGTTTCCTCAGGTATTATAGTGATACTGACTCTAGCGCTATTGACTCCGTATTTTTACTTCATCCCGCGCGCGGCGCTGGCGGCGGTCATCGTGTGCGCCGTATTACATATGGTGGATATCGCCATTATCAAGAATCTCTGGAAGACGAGCAGTAAGTTAGTCATCTAATATTCTAAAGTTTAATGAAGGTACTGTCTATTATGGTATATTCGGTCCGCTGGATGCAGGCAGTACATGACTGAACCTTGGGGGAAGAATAGTTTTATGGCTAATAAGATGATGTGTATATTTATTGATGTGCCAATATACAGGGTGAAATCGAAGTCATTCTAAGAATCTAAACGCGATATTGATAACTTTAGGTACCTAATACACTTAAAATAACAAAACAAGTGACAAAATGGTCCTCGACTGCAATGACACTTGTTATTTAACTTTTTATTTTGTTTTTGGCAGGGCATGTGTTCCAAATATTTTTAAAATTTATTTATTTTAGCCAGTGACTTAGATTTCACCCTGTGGAATTCTATAATATCTTGAGTTTGGTTGATCGTTTACTTAATTTGTAAGTACGAGTATAAAAAACTTTACTTAAAAAGAAAACAAAAAAATAATTTAAACCTGTGTCATATTCAGTTAGTCAACCGACCCCTATAATCTCTACAAAGATTAAAACGGGCGAATCCAGAAATTTCATCAGTGAGTTGGTTTCTGAATTATTCCTCCGGGATCTGATTTAATCTCTCAACGCTACGCAGTTATCACTTTAACTGACTCAGATTATAGCACATGAGTTATATGTATAATGTAATTTTTAATTGGGTTAACGTCTTTATTTATTAAAACGTAAATGTTAAAGAGAGGGCACAAATTAATGTGACTAAAATCTTCCAATTATACTTATTGGCTTTGAAGTATTTTCTTCTTGCAGTACAGATTTGCGTGTAGCTTTCTTTGTTTTTTTTTGTGGGTGTTACAGTAACTAACGTATTTTAAAACTGGTACTTATTTTGATATGGGAATTAATTAATTGGGTGACTGGAAATAATTAAAGGCGACTGTTAATGGGATACGCAGCGGTTTATTTTTTGGGCGACAAAATTTCTAAACGGGCGGCTTTCTGTGGATTACAAATAATACGTAAAAGAGGCGACTACATGTGGGAGACAAATAATTTAAGTTAGCAGTGAAAATTCTAAATGAGTGACAAAAATACTGAGTGGGCAACTATTATACCAAGTTGGTAACATATATAACTGATTTTAGCTGCCCAATATGGTATTTTTGTCATCTCGATTAGGATAATAGTCACCTTTTTTAAATAAAATATACGTCAAATTTAAATGTTTTGTGTGCCCTAAGGTTGCCACCTAAATAGTAATTTGGTCGCCCGATCTGAATAACTAGTTACACAATTTGTATTTTAAAGTCACCCATTTTCAATATTTGTAGCCGCCATCAGTCCGTCGCCCATTTATTATTTTAGTACGCTATATTCAGTATTTTTAATACCCAGGATGGGATTTTTTTGTTACCCGATTAAATATTACCCTTATGATATTATCACAATGATTAAAAAATGTCTAAGGGCAATGCCACAAAATTACGACACAGTCAATTCTCATTACCATCAAAATTTACTTGAGGAAATCGCAATATCGAGTAATAGCTTGATTGATTTGAGAGGTCTAACAAAAGCAACTTCTTTGAACTTATTTTAATATTTCAAACAGGACTCGACCTCATCCCATTATTTGGGACATTCGTTTGCTGCCTTGCGCTGGGAATCGAAGTCGGTCTGATTTGTGGAGTAGGAGTGGACGTACTACTACTACTGTACTACCATTCAAGACCTCCATTAGGCGTACAATTTGTTGAGGTAAGTATTTACATTTGATTTTATGACATAATAGTACGTTAAATACCAGTTTCGACACTACCATGAGATCGAGATTAAAATGTGTTTATTTTAGAGGTTAACAAACTTAGTACAGAACTACAGATTTAATCGTGATTTAAAACACTTGATAAAACTTTAAGTAAGAAAAAGCATAAAATATTTTAGCATAACAGCAATAATTTTACTACAAAAACCACAATCCAATGTTATGTTACAAGCCATAATGAACGAAGAGAGAACATTCAAAACTGCAGTGTTCCAACCAAATCTATCTCGAATTTTCAGTCAATGTAAGTCTGCTAGTCCTCATTTATTCATCGGCCATAGAATTTCGTTTCGACCTCACCAATTTTGCAAGAAACGAGTTGCAATCACGCTGTGCCCGCTGCCAAAGCACCAGCGAATGTAAATTTATTTGTATTATTGAATGGCTGTTGGCAACACAACGGGCCGTGTGCGGGGACTAGTTCTGTTCCTAGCACACGGAATATTTGAGCGTATTGCCTGAACGATGTTTCTGTGAAAATCCCTACTCGACTTTGCATTAGTTTTCTTTGGAGTTTATCTTTTGACCGTGCTTGTGCTGGGAGTACAGCTTATAAGCGCATTGAATGCTTTGGATTTTCAATTCGAATCGAAAATCTAACGTGTGTCTACGTAACCTTTTTAGAGTAGTATATAAAAGCAAAGCTATGGTTGTGAAGGTGTAGGGCAAGGGTCTTCAACCTTTTCGAAGTCAAGGGCCTATAGTATACTCTGATATTGGTTCGGTGGGCCGCAACACAACGAAAACATTATATTCTAACTAAATAGGTAGGTAAATACCTAGGTATAATTTGTAGACAATATGTGAATTTAATTTTGTCAATCAATACAATGACGGGCCGCCAAGAACGCAACCGCGGGCCGCACGCGGCCCGCGGGCCGCGGTTTGAAGACCCTTGGTGAAGGGATTAAAGTTAAGAAGGACATGTTAAGTTTAGCTTTATTTTAGAAAGATTTGGGTTTATTTTTAACATTTCTTGATAATTTCAGCCTGTTAAAAAGACAAAAGAATTTGAATCAAGATTATAATGCTTTATACTTGCCAAAAAATTGTTTAAAAAAAACAAAAAACCGACTTCAAAAAACCTACCTCTAAAAAGCAAGAAATAATATTCGTAATAATAAAAACACGTCTATTGAAGTCGGGTGGGGCTGGAGTACAAATTCTTTTTTTTTAATTCTAAAAGCCCCACCCGACTTCAATAGACGTATTTTTATTATTACGAATATTATTTCTTGCTTTTTAGAGGTAGGTTTTTTGAAGTCGGTTTTTTGTTTTTTTTAAACAATTTTTTATTTTTTTATTTTTAGTGTAGGTACCTTGTAGGTAAGGTATATTATATTATGTAGAAAAATCGGCTCAGCCAAACGTAAGATAATCGCGGAGAAACATACTTAAATACCGGTCAAACTGAGAACCTCCTATTTTAAGTCGGTTAAAAAACTACACTTAAGATATCCCTCTTCCAACAAAAAAAAAAATATCTTATTCAGTTCATAAACAAAGAAGTAATACGACCAATCATCGAGGTAATTCCCACAAAATCATACTATTTTCGTGCTTTTTTTCAAAATTACTCGAAAAGTACTGAACCGATTTCCAAATTTCAAAAAATGGGACCAACTTGGGAGTGTACTTAATGTAATAACGTTTGAATCATTTCAATCGGTCCAGCCGTCTTCGAGTAATCGGTGGACATACACAAAAAAAAAAAAATATACAGACGAACATAGAACCTCCTCCTTTTTTTTAAGTCGGTTAAAAATACGTAAATTGGCTGAATTAATACATTTCACCCGGTATAGCGTTTCAATGAGTTAGTCGAATTAATTAATTTAATTTATTATTTGCTTTATTTTCTTTGGGGAGCTTGCAGCATAATTTACAAATTACATGCGGAATTGAATACCTACATAAAAGTTTAACTAAAGATTATAATGTCCCTACTTTTTTATAAAACGGCCTCTCTTCTTTTTAGGGTAACGATATGCCGCCACACTACGCCATACACCCAGTAGGTGGTCTCCATTTCGCCGGTGCAGAGACAGTGAGAAGTAAATTAACTTCCTTGAGGAATCCACACAACAAAGTCAACACACCAGTCCCTACACTAACAGTAATACCAACTAACGAGAACGGTGGGATAAGCTTCGTTGAAAATGGAAGTGCAGTCGGTGAAAACATGGTCCGAAGTAGCGGTGTGAAGTCTTCGAGTGTGTTGGTGGTCTACTGTGGCGCTTTGTACAGAATGGACTACACATTTTTGCAGGTAAGTACTACAGCGTGAAATTTTAATCATTTGGTTCCCGCCGTGGGGTGGTTCCACTCATGATTACAAGCAACTCCAAGTTCTACCACAGAAATTTGATATAATAGATCCCAGCATATTATGCACTTCAGCTGATAAATCAATAAGCAAGGATTAGAAAGGTATTATAAATGGAAAAGAAACTCTTTTGCAAAAAAGAACCGCATTCCGTTTTCTTCACTGTCCAGTCCATCAGCCATTTTTGATGTCCCCATTTCTGGGGCAAAGGCCTTCCTTATGGGTGGTAAGAAGTATGGGCCATAACCCACCACGCGGGCCCAATGCGGATTGGTAGGTGTTAACGACTGCAAATGCAGCCGGGACCAACGGCTTAACGTGCCTTCCGAAGCACGGAGGAGCTCGAGATAATATTTTTTTGGTAACCCATCCCATGACCGACCTTTTTCTTCACTATAAAATGAAATTACTTAAATAAATACGTTATAAAAATTATACCAAAGCCATAATTAAATAATAGAACCACTAAAAACAGATTTTCAAGAACCATCTTACGATAAATTGTCTGATTTTGTAGTAAGGCTTTCATCGAGGTGAATATTTTATCATCAAATAATTTTCCATTGAATATTGAATTGCCTGTACAAGCCAAAATACTTTACACGTTCACGAGAAATAATTGCACGTGTATGGACCGTGCAAATTCAATATCGTTAATATCTTTGTGTAAATTTTCTAAATACTAGGTACCTTTCTCATAAGCTGATTATTTTTCATTACAGTCCTTAGGAAATGATTAGAATTTCTTTATTTTTTTTTGATAAATCGTATCTTTTTCCAAAGTTAGTAAGATAACAAATACCTAGTTATATTTTTTTTGTATTCGGTTGATATTGGTATTTTGTTCACTAGAAAAAAAAACTGTAGGTACCTGTATATACCTGTATTGACCGTGTAAAATTATCACCATTGTAATTTTTAATTTAATTAGAGTTTGTTATCAAATAATTTGAAATGTTACATACTTTTTTTTTAAACTCGCTAATTTCACGTTTCGCAAGGTTATACATTATATACCATATCGAATAGATAATCTCTAAATTAAATAGGTAAGTACTCGTAATGAGTCGACATTTTTTTTTACAAAACGGTGGTTAAATTAAAAACCGTGTTAGCTCCTTTACTTTGATCGAGATGTTGATTATTTACTACATAAGTACCTATTTTTTTTACCGCCGGACAGTAGGTACATTTTTCACAAAATAAAATAATAACCTAAATAAAATAGCGTGCCGACGAGGCTCATGATGCGTACACCAGTGATTTTTTAACTTATTTAAGTTTTGATATTTTTATTATTATTATTATTTTATATTCATCTGAATTGTGTTTATCTAAACGACCTTTGCCTTGAAATTTTTGAGCAGTACCAAAATTAACTTCACAATGCCGACCTAATATCAAAATGTAGGTACCTTATATCTCCCACAAGACATTGAAATGTCTCACAAAAGTTGATACCAAATCAAACACCGATTCACAAATCTGTAGGCCTTTGATTTTATAGAATATAGACCATTCAAAACGTCCTTTGACAGGCGTCACTGAAGATTAATTCCTGCCATAAATGCCGTTGATTATTATTCGAATTTCCTTTACCCATATCCATACATACAGTTCATACATACAGGAGGCTTTCAGATGGTATTAATAGACAGCGTGGAGACGAGATATGAGGTGGCATTCTCTATTATGGCATTTGTAAGCTATTTCCTAATGAAATTCATACTACCTACTAGCCCATCGTTGTTCTATAATTTATGCATGATTATTTGTCTTGAATGTCGGTACTGGATTGGAGTTATATTTATTTTAGTAATTCCCGTAAATTTATATTTTAGAAAGGTGTCGTAATTTAGAAAGTTGAGAGTTTTAAGTGGAGTTTTCTCGCTGTATGTAAATATTTTGCAATGTAGCAATGCGTTATACCTACAGTTAGAAAATTTTATTAATCAATAAGTTAGCAGTAGAAAAAAAATTTCCGTGTGAAGCCCGAATTCCATTACCTAATACTTAGACGATTGAATTAAAGGGAGTCTTATCCTGACGTATTTTTTTTACTACTGAAACAGGATTAAATTCAAAACATATTTTTCAACACACTTGCTCGTAAAGTGAGCCCTAATACATCGCTTTTAGGGCCATAAACCGAGCTATAACAAACGCGTGCAATAATATATAAAACACTAGTTCGTAATAGAATTAACCCTACAAAGTTAAATTAGTACCTTACTGCAAGTTCTGTGCGAGTAAACAGAGCATTCCCAATTTAGCCGGGTAATACAGTTATTTTTTTTTGACAACAAAGAGGGTTTATGCTGCTGAAAATTCATTAACATTTTTGAAATAAATAAATGAGTAAGTCCTTAATTAAGTCAAATAAATATAAAATTATTCATAATTCACAATATTTTGTTAAAAAATATTAAAATATTTGCATTTTGTCACATAAAATTATAATTTTGAAGTATTAGTAGTAGGCTGTATGCTCCTCACCCCTTTGTTCGCAAAATATTCTTGCGTTGGGCGTGTGAAAAAAAAACAAAAAAAAACATGCGCGCCTTTTCCCATAATTATCATATTTTGTTGCAATATTTGTTGCTGTGTGATAAATTACATTGTTTTTTCCTCGCAAATGTGTTGAAAAACGTCGTATCAAACTCGTGAGCTCTTGCTTATTGCACACTCGGCTGAGTTACGCCCTCGCCTGCGGCTCGGGCAGCAACCCACAGCCTTGTGTGGAATGAGCAACCTAAGCTAAATTGTCTCATAATGTACTAATTCCTATAGATAAGCTCAAGGGCCAGTCAGAAATGATGAACAATGTTGTTAAATTAATTTTACTAATCACATGTACTTTATACACTGACAATGCCAGTTACCTATCACAATATTTGATTTTCAGAGTCAGGATTGAAATTAATTTTCGTTATTATGTTTGTCAATATTACAAATACGGGAATGTATTAGCTCCATTTAATATTCGCTCGCCGAAAGCCGCAGCGTCAAATCACATGCAATGTTGACGGGGCGACCACAGCTTTAGTTGAAATACCTATAATATAATGTTTGAATCTGATACGGGTTAAGTACTTTGCATGAACGGCTAGATAAAAATAATTATTTAATATTTACTTCAATTAATTAATTATAATCTACTAAATGTTGATTTACATGTTCTTGAAGCTCCCCATAGTTACTCAATATTCATTCAAACCCTTTTGAGGTAGGCTCCACCGAAAGTTTTCAATATTCAACGACGAGCAAATAAAATGGGAAATCAAACCGACTTTTATTAAATCTGAATTCGTTCGGAAATTACAAATATGTGAGCTCATTAACTGTTTGGCGTATTTATTCATTCTCCCTTTTTTATTTCAAAATTACGTAGGTTATGGTTGGTAAGAGTTACTGAGGAAATAACAGTTCAATAAATACGATCATAATGATTTAAATTGAAGGTTAGGTTTTCTGAGGTACTTTATCGGAAGGGATTATCTGTAAAAGTAATAAAATTAGCTTTAAACCAGATGTGGACCTCTCCAATTATAAGTACTTACCTCAGAAACCGGGGGTAAATCATCATCAAACTTGAATTTATTCGGTGTTTCAATAATGTTTGGAACTTGATTTTGTTTACCTAACTGCATGCTATTCTTTTACGTTGACGTTTTCGCTAACTATGGTTGTAGTCATCTACAAGTAGAAGAAACCGATGATCATTTTGATACATTAAAATGTATTCAGATTAATAAGAGGAATAAATAAGATCGTATGAATCATTGCAACTTTAATAAGTTTATTCCCTATACTTAGAATTACCAAACTCTTATCGGCAAAAGGTTTCTTAACAGTATAAATTTATAGAACACTTTTTTTGTTTTGAAGAGAGAAAATAAGAGTGTTTACTCAATATTTCGTTAGAAAAACCTTACCATTTAATGGGATAAACAAGTGCCTTTTACAATAGGATTAACCTTTCTGTCACCACCTCCAACCGGCCTTACACCACAATGTGGACGTCATAATTATTATTAACATTTTTGGCGTAAAACCGCACCAGGGCAAACATCGCTCTGTTATTTTACGGTCGGGCCGAATGTGTTTTCGTTCCATTTGCCTCCAAAGTCGGGATCGGCCCGAATCCTTTAAAGCATAATTAATTGACATGAAAAAAAAGGATTCTTTTTTGGGGCTTTCCAAAACATCTGTGATCATTGTGCCCGTATGTTCGTATGATGGGATCGGGATCTTCTTTTCGGTGTCAGCTCTTTAGAGATTAGGCCCTTCAAAAAGATGTTATCGCCCCTTTGAGTTGTTTTTGGAACGAGTGGATTAAGTCCGCTTCATAACATTGAGAGAGATTAATCATTAATCTTGATGAGTACTAGGGATATGATATTGTCACATGGAATAAGTATAGGAAACACTTTTTCTCTTTTAACGTTTCCTACCATGTTAAAGCTACATTTATAAAGCTCATGCTTTGATCAAAAATATCCTAGATGTCCGGTCAGAGTCTCAAAATTGCACCTCAAATAGCGTCCCACTGACAAACTGGGCGCTTATTTTGCAAAAAGTAAGTGATAAAAGATGTGTTTTTGTACAAAATACTTAAGCTTATTTTGTGCAAAATAAGTGATATAAAATGTGAGTTTGTACAAAATAAGAGGTGATTAAGTACAAAATAAGCGCCAAGTTTGTAAGTGGGACGCTATTTGAGGTGCCATTTTTGCTTACTGTTTTAGTTCGTGAAGCGTTATCTAGGATATTCTTGGTCTAAGAGCTCACGTCTCATTTTAAAGATAGCTTTTAACCTCATTGCTTTTGAAGAACCTCTTGCCTAGCATGTTCTTATTAAGTAAACTCCCTAAACTCAATTTCCCTTTGAAATATAGTTATTGGTTCCCTACTCATTATATTGAAAGAACTTCCTTACAGGAAAGTTTAAGTTTTATATCAATTTCCAGAGCATTAAAATGTTGGTGTCGGAGTGGTCGCGCAGTGGTCGTGTGGTGTGGTGCGACGCGAGGCCCGTGGTCAAAGCGCAGCTGGATAGCGTCATTCAAGAGCCCCTATACTGTGATTCCGACCAACTCAGAAGATTTTTGCAAAGTAAGCTGAATTGATCTAATGGTTATTTTCAGCGTCAGAAATGTTGATTTGTTTTCAACAAATCCATCCAATCCAATCCAATAAAGTTAGTCTTTATTATGGTTGAAAAACAAATCAAACATTTATTTTTTAACAATGTTATGTAAGTGGCGATTGTCGGTAAGCGCGCCGTACTATGTATTTATGGAACCTTCCTAAAAATGACATGAAATTAAACTTTTAATTTGGTGGTCAGTCTCACTTTGCTGCCTTTAGTAAGATTGACGAATTAAATCGAAAAAAGTTAACAAGAATTGAAGTCAGCCTATTGGAAGTCAGCGAAAAGAAGTTATAAAAAATCTGGTTAAGCTATTACGCGGGTTGTTTACGTAAGAAATACGGTGCTCATTCTGTTGCACAAATTGTTGACGATAATTAGCGAGCTAGTTGCATATCACCTTTGTCATCAAAGCGAGCAGCGCCAGGCGTCGTACTTAGTGCTATATTTCCACTTCATTAGCCGCGCTACTGGCACAGTTTCAAACTACGCTTCAAAGCCAAACGTGTGGTGCTCAGGTATTTCAATTAGTGCGCACTTTAGCCTGCCAAAATTAACTCCTGCCATTCAATTATTTTGTTATGTTAAAACTTTTTGGGCAGTTTGAAAGGTAATTAAGATACTGTTTGTTATGGATAAATGCGACCTGTTTATAGCTGGCTGCCATTGACTTGTATCTATCTCTAGTCTTAATCTATAAAATATAAAATGATCAAAGTTTGTACCGGAAGATAATAGTGACTTTGTCATCAAAGCGAGCACCGCCACGCGACGTACCTTCGTGCTATATTTTCACTTCATTAGCCACGTGACTGGCACAATTTCAAACTGCGCTTTAAAAGCAAAACGTGTGGTGCTCAGGTATTTCAATTAGTGCGCATTTTAGCCTGGCAATATTAACTCCCACCATACAATTACTTATTTCATTAAGTCTTAAACTTTTAGATAGTGTTTTTAAGTAACCAAAGTATTATTGTTTGCTTGGGAAATGTCTCAGCATTTTATACAAATGCAAAAGGTACCTTAATTAGCGAGCTATTGCTATCAAAACGAGAAGTGGCGTACTTTCCGCTGACTGGCACAGTTTCAAACTGCGCTTCAAAGCCAAACGTGTGGTGCTCAGGTATTTCAATTAGTGTGCATTTCAATAAAATCCTAATTAATGTTAAATGTTAATAGATAATATGGCTGATGTGCATTACATTGTATTTGTTACAGGTTTAGCTCTTGTTGAAGACCCTGCTACCATAGGCGATACACAACTTTAGTTAATTTGCAGTGTTTGACATATAAAAGACTCCTCCATGAAATGACTTTAATAGTGTGTCACAATGACAGACTATGTTTTTTTACACCAGTGCTACTTGCTACGAATTTCTTCACTGCTGCGGTGGGCGCGAATGTCACTCACACAACGAGCGAATTAGTAATGTTGTTCACTAGTTATTTTCATTGTTTGTAATAATATAAATAATTAATTCACAAAATTGACCTTATAGCAGGGCTCTGTCACTCCGCGCGCGAGTCTGAACCGCTCGGCGTCCTCTGAGAGGATAAATTTCATACATCAGAAAAGATAAGATATACGCGATAGAAAAAGAGACAACTACTAAGTGAATGTTTTGGAGCGAAGGAAGCGCTTTGCGACCTGAATTGCACCTTATTGTGTCGGAGCAAGAGTCGCAATTTATTTAAACGATTTTGCGGAGTGCAACTTCTGTACTATTATCTATTCTGTGCTTATAGTGTATTACAAATAATGATTGATATACCTACGATTTCTTACGCCAGTGCTACTTGCTACGAATTTCTTCACCGCTACGGTGGGCGCAGGTGAGACTTCTACGAGCGAATTAGAAATGTTTGTTCACTAGTTATTTGCATTGTTTGTAATAATATAATTAACTTATTTATAGTATGACTTTATAGTGTGTCACAATTAATATTACGATATTTTTTACACCAGTGCTAGTTACTTGCTACGAATATCTTTACCGCTACGGTGGGCGCTAGTGGGAGTGCTGCGAGCGAATTAGAAATGTTGTCTACTAGTTATTTTCATTGTTTGTAATAATATAAATAACTTATCCATAAAATGACTTTATAATGTGTTACAATTAATGTTTAATAAAGCTACGATATTTTACACCATTGCTACTTGCTACGAATTTATTCACTGCTACGGTGGGCACGGGTGTGAGTGCTACGAGCGAATTAGAAATATTTGTTCAACTAGTTATAATAATATGAATTGTTTGTAATAATATAAATTGAGATATATTATATATATATATAGTTATACCAACCCGTCAAATGTTGATCATGCGTACTGTCACGCGAGCACATTGTTGATCCGAAAACGTATGTTGATCCGGGTGGTTTTTGTTGATCCAATATACTGTTTTCATAACTAATGTGGCTCCGGTCGGATCAACAATTTACTCCGACGAGGTTTGGGATAAGCAAAGAAAATGTTGATCACATATACAAATCCACTCCGATAAATGTTGATCCGATTCAAACGAACCAATCAGAAGGCGGCAAGTCTCTCATTGGACCCTCGAACCACGGGACTAACGGAGCGACGACGGCGCCGTGCACGGCGGGCGGCGGCGTCTGGGGTGGCATTGTCGAGCGTTGATCCCAATTAACCCATCACCATTTTATTAACATGTTTTCATTCTTTCTCGTTTGTTTGTGTGTTTGTTTGTTTCTCCTCAAAGTTTGCGAACGATTTTAAACTAGTTTCCTGATGAGCTAGTCTTGAAACTTTGAACAGAGTTCAGAACTGAAAGGCAATGAAATATTATGGTGTCATTGAGCTGATCTGATGATGGAGCCGGAAGAAGGCCACAGGAACCCTATGATGAAACCATGCAACCTGAAAACAACATCGTGAAACACAACATGAAAACATCGTGTTTGGGCTAGTTAGAATCGTCTTGACGAGTACTCTTATAGGAGATGAGGTCCAGGGTCTGATGATGAAGCTGGAAGGCCATGCCCTAGGAACTCAATATTGAAACTGTGCAACCCCATCGAGTTTGGGCTAATTTGAATCGTCTTGACGAGTAATTTGTTGGGAAATAGTGTCCATGGTCTGATGATAGAGCCGGAAGAAGGCCACTGGAACTCTGTAATAAAACCATGCAACCCCATCGAGTTTGGGCTCGTTTGAATCGCCTTGGGGAGTACTCTTATGGGAAATAGTGTCCAAGGATCTGATGATGGAGCCGGAAGAAAGCCATATGATCTCTATAATAAAACCATGCAACCCCATCAAGTTTGTGCTCGTTTGAAATTTGAGAAAAGAAATTGTGTTCTGTGATTGAATGTGTAAATGTGTAATTTGTGTAAAGCAGAAGAAAATAACCGCAAAAACTATAGCAATGGGTAATGCGTAAGTATCCAAATATTTTTATTCATATATTAATTAATGTTTAAGCACTCTTTAATATTTGTTCATTAAACCAACAGTTGGAGGCGTCCTGAGACTCCTGAGGGGCAGCAGCAGCAGAACGAAATATAGGTAGCAGTTTTAGAGATATAGCAAATTTTCCAAAACCGCAAATATAACTTTGTCATTTATTTATACAAACACTATGAAAAACAATGTTATTTCTGCAGACGAAAAATGATAGTGGTATTAAAATATGGTACCTATGGTATAAGGTAACGCCGGAACCTTACTGCGCGGGCCCGACACGCACTTGGTCGGTTTTTTGGTTTTTTGTTAAAACTAAAATATTATTTTTGCAGGCCCTTCCCCCCACCAAAGCTGCCCGATCAGGAGGCCATCTATCTACAAAGAATGGCTCCAGGAGCGCCTGTTTTTTGGTTTTTTGTTAAAACTAAAATATTATTTTTGCAGGCCCTTCCCCCCACCAAAGCTGCCCGATCAGGAGGCCATCTATCTACAAAGAATGGCTCCAGGAGCGCCTGGAATGTGAAAGGCCCTGGTGAATACTCGCCAGGGCTCCTCAAGTTGATTAAAATGAATTTTATGATTAATGTTAGTTTTTCATTTCATTCCTTTTCCCGCCATTCTGTTGTTATTTGAGCGTCGAAAATAAATAGAAACCCATACATTTCACAGGAAATGTAGGTAATTTGGTAAATGTAGGTCTACTCTTTTTAACGTAACCTAAAGCACAAAAGACACATTTCTGTATTTTTATATTATTTTGTAGATAAGACGAGCAAATAAAAGTCGCAGGCGGCCGCTAGTTTTATATAATATACAACGTGTTGATGAATTAACGCAAAATGATAAAACTGTTTCTTCGGACCATCAAACTGAACAACTTTTACTATGGGACCAATTTATCTCGATGGGACCAACTATGAAATCTCGAATAAAAAAATCAGCTGCTTCATCCATTTTTGTATTATCGTTATTAATTTTTGTATGAAACAGCTGTTTTTTTTCGCGATTTCATAGTTGGTCCCATATCCCATAGTAAAAGTTGTTCAGTTTGATGCCCCGAAGAAACAGTTTTCTCTTCTTCTCTTCTTTTCTCTTCTTTTTCAGAAGAAGAAGGTTGTCGCGAACTAATCCCATTCAGTGATTATTATTAGCCTCTAACTTTGTGACCGATGAGAAATACGTGAAGATCTGTTAGGAAGTTAGGTCCTAGTGATAATCACTGGATAGAAAACGTTAGGTAGGTACGCCATTGCAGAAAATAAAAATAAAACTCACTTAATAGACTTATTAACCATACAATATGTACTACCTATAATTAAGTTACATTTTTCTTATAATCAATTAGTCAAACTTTATTAAGTACCTGTTACATCATCAGGTAAAAAATAATTAAACAAAAATCAATGTCAAATATTCTTACTACCCATTAAATAGGTAGATACGGACGGCCACAGATCTACCTACCCTAATCTGTCAAATTTCTCCGACCAATTTTAGACTTATTGTCAAAATTAAATAGTTCAGTATCCATTGAAGAATTTTGACAGATTTGGGTAGGTTGATGTGTGGCCGTGTGTACTATAATTAAGTAACATCTGTGTTATATATATCGGCTCAGTCGTTACTTCATAAGGGTTATTCATGGTTACTGCGTGGGTATACGGGCGAAGGTATCACAGCACAAATTATAATAAGGCCGGTAGTAGCAAATATAAAACTGTAGAAAACGAATAACTAATCAGATAACACATTACTTAATAACAATCACACTAATTAAACAGATCACAATCAAATGGTATAGATCAACAACGGTTCGTCGATTTCCCGGTACGCGGCTTAGAAAAACAGAAGAGCTTCTTCTGTTTTTCAGTCTCGATGCAACATGGCCGTTCCATCCCGTGTTGCCACAGACTAAAGCCGTCGCCACCATAGATTCGACGCTCCGTCAGAGTAGCGTGACCTCTTGCTCACTCTAGATCCAACCAGTTTTATCAGACGCGCCGTCACGGCCAGACTGACGTACGACCGTCCTCGGGCGTGTATCTTCATAGATTCCTGTAACAAAACAAATCGTCCGCTCGTCTATCCTGAACTATAGGTATTGCAACTATTACATTCAAAAGTCGTTCATTTACTGTATAACTTTAATCCATGATGTGCAAACAAAAGAACAAGATAAACCATCTCACCTTACACACTAGAAACATAACAACAGCACATCTGGCCCCGACCATTGAATCCCTACAACCAACCCCGCAAGGTGTAGTTGGACCGGATATCAGCGTCCACGTGACCCGGACAGAACGTCCAACATAATTGTTCATCTGGCCCCGACCATCGACTCCCTTCAACCAACCCCTCAAGGTATGGTTGGCCCGGACGTCGTGTCCACTTGACCAGCATGAACCACCTCACCTGGCCCCGACCATCGACTCCCTTCAACCAACCTCTCAAGGTACGGCTGGCCCGGATGTCGTGTCCATTTGACCAGCATGAACCATCTCACCTGGCCCCGACCATTGACTCCCTTCAGCCAACCCCTCAGGGTATGACTGGCCCGGACATCAAGGTCCTAGTGGTCAGGATAATCTATAAAATACAGTAGGTACGCGAGCAAGTGCATAAGTAGGTAGCTATTAAGTCCATTGAGTAACGATACATACCTAATGATTACGAATCATCTTGTTCAGTCGTGATTTCAACCTCATATCCAACATCTAAAGTCTCAGGATCGGAATAAACACTAAGTGTATCGGAACCTGCAGTTAAGGTGCGGGAATCGGTGGACATATTGTCTGAGCATACGGTCAAGTCATTGTAATTAGCAAGCCTACTATCATCGCGGTTTGTATTGTCAAGTGCATCTTCATTGACATTTAACAAACTACTTGCTATTTCCGCCAAACCCTCTTGTCCCTGCGGTACTGAACGTAAGTTCTCATGTGCATACTTATAAATACGGTTTGAACCACTAAGACTTTTAAGTTCGTATCGGTCATGATCCAATACCGCGGTTATAACGAACGGGCCTTTAAACTTTCTATCTAGCTTGGTTTGGTTACGCTCACTATTTTTAATAAAAACGTAATCACCTGCGGAAAATGGTTTAATTGCCGCTCGTCCTTTATTGAATCGCTCTACTTCTGATGCAGCCGCCTTTTTAATATTAGAAGATGCATCTTTTCGTATAAAATCAAGGTCTAAACGATTTTGTTGATCTGATCCTTCTGGATTAAGTTTGGATATACCTAGTGGTTGTGCACGAATCCCAAACATCAGTTCTGTTGGTGAATATTTAGTCACAGTCGATTTAGTACAGTTTAAAGCAAGTTGTATTTTACCTAACTCATCCCGCCAAGTCTTATTAGGATCATTCTCTACAATGGTTAGTAAACTTTTGAGTGTTCGCATCACACGTTCCACTTGGCCATTTGCTCTGCTAGACCCAGTTGCAATAAAGTGGAGATTTATATTGTGCTCTGTACAGAACTTTTTAAAATCGGCACTGCTGTAACACCGTCCTTGGTCAGCTATGATGCGTTTTGGCGCTCCAAATAAACACACAGCTTTCTGTAGTGCTTGCACGGCACTATTCGCATCAAGAGATGAAGTATGTTCTAATATTACATACTTCGTAAAAGCATAAATAATTACAGAGCAATATTCTTTATTATCACTTTTCCAGCTAAGTTTTCCCGAAAAGTCGATATGTATTGTATGCCAAGGCATAGAAACTTTTGGTATTGGGTGAAGCTGAACGGGTTGAGCTCCTGATGGCCCCTTCGAAGCTTTACATACAATACAGGAGTCAATGAATTTACGTACACATTTGGACATTTCCGGAAACCAATACTGCTCATAAAGTTTATCTAATGTTTTATCCGCACCCAAGTGTTGAATTTCAGTATGGACATGATTTATGAGAGTCCAAATAAGGGAACGTGGCACTACCGGTAGCCACGTGGTAGTTTTGTTTCGTGAAACTTTTCTGAACAATATGCTATCTCTGACGTCATAGGTTCCAGCAACAGAATCAGGCAAACCGTGATTATTACATTTGGAAATAAGATCCTGTACTTCGCTATCGCTGAGGATTTCGTGATAAATAATCAGCATGTTCCATCCTTTTTCCTTCTCGGTATATGATTTCAAAATCATAAGCCTGTAAATAAGCCCACCAACGATGCACACGTGGTGTAAGGTCTGTTTTGGACTTTGAGGCTTTAAGCGAATTGCAGTCCGTGAATACAGTAAAATGTCGACCATACAAGTAGTGACGAAAATGCTCTACCGCTCGCACGACTGCTAACGTCTCCAGTTCGTACGAGTGATAACGAGAGTCTGCGTCACTTGTACGCCGGCTGAAATATTCAATAACATGGGGTAAGCTATTTTTCTTTTGGATAAGTATCGCACCATATCCCTCAGAGCTTGCATCTGTATGCAATTCGACAGGTAGCTCAGGGTCGAATATTGTCAAAACTGGTTCAGAGGTTAAAATTCGTATTATTTCATTACGTATTTGTTCGTGACTTTCTAACCATTTTATAGCACCCTTTAGTTTTGTTAACGGATACAAAGGACCGACTATCCGAGTGAAGCCAGGTATAAATTTTCGAAAATATGAGGCCAACCCAAGAAATCGACGTACATGTGTAGCGGACTTGGGTTGTGGAGCATCAATCAAAGCCTGTATTTTTCTTGAATTGGGCCTTACCTCCCCTGACTGAAGAGTATACCCCAGATAATCAATTTTGTTTTTCATAAATTTACATTTATTCAAATTAAAAGAAAATCCCGAATTAGCCAAAACCCCTAAAACTTCATCTAAATGTTTCAGACCCTCCGAAACATTAGACGAGTAAACCAAGACATCATCCATATAAACTAGCGGCTTTTCAGGCAAATGAATTAAAGCTTTTGTAATACTCCTCTGGTAAACAGAAGGAGCATTGCGAAGTCCGAAGGGCATTGTTAAATATTCGTATTGCCCCTCGGGTGTTACGAATGCTGTCTTCTCTACAGATTCAGGGTGTACGGGTATCTGGTGGAAGCCAGATGCCATGTCTAAAGAGGAAAAGAAGCAAGCTCCCGCAAGTTGGTCAATTTGTTTCTCGATACGAGGTAAAGGGTAATGTTCAGGTTGGGTGTTAGAGTTAAGCTCCCTAAAATCTACGCACATCCTGTCAGTATTATCTTTTTTCTTCACCAACAATATTGGACTAGCAAAGGGAGATGCACTTTCTCGGATTACTCCTGCTTCTAACAGTTGTTGAACTTTTTCCCTTACTATCTGCTTTTCTACGGGTGCAAGTCTGTAAGGACACCTTTGTACAGTTTTGTGTGGATCTATTAAATTAATTATAAGCTCTCCAGTTTTAACACGGCGAGTGGGGATGCCTTGAATAAAGTGATCTGAATATTTGTTTAAAATGGATATAAGCAAATTTTTTTCTTTTCCCTGTAAATCTGTATCAATTTCAGTAAAATCAGTTTTATTTGAAACCGTCACACATAAATTAGATTGTTGTTGAGTATAAAAGATAAGACCATCATTATCATTTTTTACGGAAACGTCATTAGCTAGGATATCCCTACCAATAATTACAGGATCCGAAATCGCATCATTAGGTACTACATGAAAAAGCAAACTAACTGAAAGTTCACCTATTGTCACCTTACTTTGAATTTGGGTTGTACTATGAACGTTATTACTATCACCACCGATACCACTAAGATAGACAAGACTCTTACGCACAGTACCCGGAAACTGGTCTGATATAGCTTCTTTCAAAAGAGAACAAGATGACCCGCTGTCAAACAAAAAAAAGACTGACTCACCGGAAGATGTTCACATTGGTTAACTTCCTTGACCGTAGCTCCATTATTGTTCCTCTTGTTTGGGCACGCAGTTGAGACGTGGCCAGGTTGCCTGCAAGTGTAGCATATCACCACTGTTGGTTTCTCTTGATGAAGAGTCGAACTAGAAGCAGCTTGTCTGTTGGTACTAAAATCGTCACGGCGCCTTCTGCAATCCACCGCCCGATGTCCTTGAAGTCCGCAGTAGCGACATTTACCAGTAAATTTATCACTTATACGCTGTCGCTTTAGTTCTGGTTCTTCAGTTTCGACAGCCTCCGAACGTCGTTTCAAGGTTACACCACCAAGAATGCGAAACAGGTGTGCTCTTGTAGAAATCATTTGAGAGTTAAGTTCACGGCGTATGACAATATCCTTTGAACACAATATCGAAATAACGAATCCGGTAATAACTTCTTCGAGCATCACTGTTTTCGGTATTCGCTCAATGAGGTTCCATAGGCGAAGAGCAGATTCGGTGGCTGTTTCTTTGATTCCTATTTCAAACCATATTATTTTGTAGTAGCAAATATGAAACTACACTTTTATTGTAGAAAACGAATAACTAATCAGATAACACATTACTTAATAACAATCACACTAATTAAACAGAACACAACAAGAAAGTATTTTTGTTGGTCCTCAAATTAGGGAGTTAATAAAAGATTCAAGATTTGAAGAAAAATTAAGCGATATAGAAAAATCTGCATGGAAGGCTTTTAAAAATGTTGTAAAATTTTACTTTGTCTATTTTTATCATCCCTAATACATACTTCTAAACGGATCATCATATTTACACAATTTCTTTTGTCCTATACGTTTAAGACCTAAACCTATCAAATGACACTAAAAACATCACGTGCTACTATGTAAAATCTATGCAAAGGTCAAAATGCCCTCGGATCAACGTTAGTTAGGAAGATTGTGCACGCGCATGAATATAAAACGGATTAACATTTGACGCATCGGTGTCATTTCTGTGACCGTTAACGGATCAACAAATATCTTTAATTTGTGTATTTGTTGATGACGAGTATCTACATAAGAAACCGATGCTGATTGGCGGACAACCCTACCGTGTCAATACCGGATCAAAGTATATCGGTTGTATTCGTGGGGAGCCAATTATATACGACGAAAAGGTGGATCAACATTATTTCTAAAATTGTACTGGATCAACATTTACATAGAACGGTTGAATATATATATATATATATATATATATATATATATATATATATATATATATATATATATATAAATTAATAATAATATATAATATACAGGGTTGTTTGTAAAACACCAACACCACAGATGTTAAGCAATTCAGCATACCTAGTATTTATTTATATTAATAGTAATTTTTTGATATTATAAATGTGTGATCTGCCTTAAGGGCTTATAAATACGGGTGAAAGTTACTATTGTAAGTAAGAAATAAAGTACACTCTTGAAAAAATGCATCATTTTATTTTTGCCTATTAATAAAAAAAAATTGCACTTCTAAAATTGGAATTAGTCAAAAGAACACTGAACCTTCGTTGAAAAAATGATTTAGGTAGGTACCTAAAATGGAAATATATTTTTTCGTACTTACCTACCTATAGTTTTCTCAAAACATGTTTTACTTAAGTACCAACTAGTAAATGTTTTTAAACTAGTAACTATTATTTCATCCTAACTTCAATTCTATTTCAAAATTCTATTCGAAAAGTTTAGTTTTATCAAAAATATCTAAAGAACTCTATATAAATTAAAAAAAAATAAAAAAATACTTGGCGGATCAAAACTTTGGCGCAACACTTTTAAATAGGAAGTGTACACAATAACTAAATAAATGTATCTTGTAATTTTCAAGCTTATCTCTCTGTTGTTAGTTATAACAGGCTCTAATTTGTATCCTCTTGTTGTATTGTTCTATGCCTATTGTCCTTTACGCATTTGTATTGTTATCCCGATCTCTACAACAATCATCGATAAAATTGGTATTGGAATCTATTGTGAAATTTAATCTGTATTGGGTATGGCATTGAATATACATAGGTAATGAAAATAATGAAATGAATATTAAATGGTAGAAAATTGTACCCTGAAATTTAAGATGACGTGTATCTGCTATAAGTACTGCTGTAAGCATGTAAAAATTGTTTTTTTATTTTCATTCACGATAATTATGGGTACCTTTTGGAATATCGTATACAACATAGAAGTAATTGGGAATATCATATTGTTTTATGTTGTTCTAACTTCGATCGTAATGATCGAAGTGTTCTAAAGACAAGTCGTGCCATATGATGGTAAACGCACTGTCATTATTCAGAAACTACTTATTATAATTAATTATTCCGCCTTTTCAAAACAGCACAATGGGATTACGTGTCTAATTTGTTGTTTCTAATAAAGCTACGGCTAAGTAGGTAATCGACGTAAATAGTTACCCCGCCTGAGACCGGATTTGCTAAAGCTCTTCGGTCCGTCCGTGTGTCCGTCCAAAAAACTACCCATTAGTTTCTCGGGGTCTATTCCCGACTACACTTTTATTTAGGCCTTGGTCTCCTATTTTAAGCTAAAGACGTTCAGACGTCAGCGTAAACATTATTATACATTTCATACGCCGAAGTCAGCGTTTGAAAGAGATCACAACAACAATTCTGAGGGCCGTATTTATAAACCGCTCTCGACGTTGAGATCTATCTAGAGATCATACTTGAGATGCAGTTCTTATATGAAGAGCATCTCAAGTATGATCTTAAGGTAGCTTTCAACGTTGAGAGCGGTTTTAAAATAAGGGTCTGGATGTTGACGCTATAAGCGGCCGAACAACGACGTCGGCGTAAATAGGACACCAAAGCCAATTTTATACTCTTGGTGTCGGTGTACATTGACGGTGTCAGATTTAACACAGAGGTAACTATAGCAACATTACATAACCTTTGAAAATTGCCATTTATGTCCGAAACTAGGTAATCGAGAGAGGCTTAACCCGAAGTTTCGAGAACATTCTAACGGCCTACGGACGAGTGCAGTAGGGAGTAGACCTCTTCAACTGAAACAGAATAATCTGTTATCGTTAGTAACATTGACGCTGACGAGCACATATTCAACAGGTTGCAAGTGAAATATTGCACTACACTCTTTAAAAATTGCCACTTTTCTTCTCTCCCTGAATGTCTTTGCAGAATTGCAGAATTAGACGAAAAAAATACAGTACAGCCTGGTTCTATCTCACGAAGACCGTTTTGCTCATAGACTTAGAAAAATTTTCGCTGCGCTCAAGAAGACCAACAGAGCGTGGAAAAGAGAAGTTATCATTATACGAACACGGTCTATGAAAAAAAGAGACAAAGGATCAAGTGACAATGTGCCAACCTTTTTCACAGTAAGAGCCCCTAGCGTCCCGGCTTGCAAATGAGCAATCACAGTAGTTGTAGTTGTATTGTAGGTCGATGGAGCAGATGAAAAATTAGATCGAAAATGACAATATCACAGAAAAGACGTAGGTAATATTAAGTAGTGTAGACAATATTTCACTCACACATTTGCACTTCGTTTTTCGGAGCACCTGCTTAGTGACATTGTCGTTCTTTGACATTCTATTTCTATGGTTTTGCTTAAAATTAATGTTGTTAGGCATAGATATAGTATTTGTTAGGCGTGCACATACACAGTATTTGAGAGTGCGTCTGCACGCTCTCGTATCACGCACACTTAGGTAAATATGTGTATTGCACGCCTAACAAAAGTCGTAGCAAAACTGACTTCGTGAGATAGAAGAACTAAGTATACCTTCTTATTGTTACGCTTGTAGTACTAAAGAGGCATTCTTATCGCCCACATGAACAAAGAAAAATATTTTATTTAAAACAAATAAAGATGGCAACCTATAACCATCCAGTTTGTTCTGATTGATTAATTTATTATTGTAGTCGATAAGTTCTACATAATTTTATAAATTAATCTCTCCAATGCCAATGAACATAATTAAATAAACATACCTTGGTCCATGGTAGTATTTCTTAGTACTAAAAAACCTCGCCAATGTTTTTTTATCACATTATTAACCATAATACCTACACAAAGTCAATTAAGTAGGTACCTAATTTGATTCACTTTTATGTAGTTGTTTTGTACTTTCGTAATTGTAGTTGTTACAACTTCACTTATAAAAAGGTGTTGGAAAATGACGCTGGTTTTTTAATAGAAAAAATATTTAGAAAATTATGATCGTTTTCTTGACGTCTGTATTTTTTGTAATTATAATGGCTTCAGGAAGCTTCGAAACGATGCCTGAAAATATTCTTGTTGCATTGTTCAATGAAATGGATAATCAACATCATAAACAAGAACCAAAAGAAAATATAGCAGAAAAGTTTCTGTATTCGATCATAAATGCACATCAACTTGCTGCGCGTAAGAAAAAACCATTGAAATACAGTCGATGTAAGTATATGAAAATAACATAATTCAGGACATGTAACATAAGTAGACGCCGATATTTTCATGAACTATTAATTAAAAATAGCAATTTTTTTACATATTAGATACACTTCAATCATAAAACTGTCATAAAGTTGTTTAGGAAATATCGTCATCTAAGTAAGTGACTAAAATTTTTGCTCGTCAGTGGCACAAAATCATTGTCGACATTATCGCTCCAGCGAACTAATTATACTTAGGTCGTATAAAAAAATGGAAAATGTGAGAAAATATGCAGCCAGGGGCTACCCTGGCACTGACGGTTAAGCTATTTAGGCTCCCATAATCACTTCCAAAAGAATGCCTGAATGTTTTGTTTTCAATAGTTATATGAAATGTTTTAAATATTTGCCAAATTATCATTTTAAATCTTCTTTCCAGATCCCAATAGCAAAATTATTAAAAAACCGAAAGCACCAAATCATAGGACAATACTCGAACAGCTGGTAGCCCAACAACCTATGGAAACAAACTTTAATAAACGCTTTGGCAAAGTTTTCAAACAGTTAAATATGGTGAAACATTTAAAAAAGGAGTTTACTAATATTGCAGGTCTACTACTTTGAAAATCTGTAACAAAATAATCTATAAATTAAAATAATGCAAAGAAGTAACTTTAAGTACTTTTTATTTAAAAGGAAACCCCTAACTTATAAAACTTTAATTAAGTTAGTTAATTAGATTATTTATAAAAACGTACATTCTGGTCTGGTAATTGACGATGACAATAAGTGATCCTTTTTTTAACCGACTTCATCAAAAGGAGGTGGTTCTCAATTCGATTGTATGTTTTTTGTTTTTTTTTTATCGCTGTTCGCGCGTATCTTCGACATTTATGGACCGATTTAGATGATTCTTTTTTTGTTCGATTGAGTTTTCTTGCGAGATGGTCCCATTTAATTTTTTTTCAAATCGGTTCTGTAGTTTACAAGTAATCCTGAAAATACTATGATATTAAATCAACTAACTTGACAATTTTGTTATTTATGAACCGAATTAGATGATTTTTTTTGTTGGGGAAGGGATACCTTTGTGTAGTCTTTTTAACCGACTTCAAAAAAAGGAGGTATTCAGTTTGTATGCATGTATGTTTCAAAAATAAAAAAATTGTTTAAAAAACAAAAAAACCGACTTCAAAAAACCTGCCTCTAAAAAGCAAGAAATAATATACAAATCATTAGATACGCATTATCATTGTTATAATAAAACACGTCAATTGAAGTCGGGTGGGACTTATAATAAAAAAAGGAAGATGTACTCCAGCCCCACCCGACTTTAATAGACGTGTTTTATTATAACAATGATAATGCGTATCTAATGATTTGTATATTATTTCTTGCTTTTTAGAGGCAGGTTTTTTGAAGTCAGTTTTTTTGTTTTTTAAACAATTTTTTTATTGAGTTCCCTAGTCAAGTCAGCAAGGAACCCTTAGTTTGATGTCCGTCTGACCGTCCGCGGCTTAGCTCAGAAAGCTGTATTTTAGCATGAATGTGTATATTAATTACGACGAAAAAGTATTCTTGAAAAAAAATTTTTTCTTATTGTGGCCGAATACCACCTTTTTGTATATTTGTTTCATAAAAGTAATGTCAATTCTGAGGTTTTGTTGGCTGTCATTATTATAAAATATATTTGCCTCTTGAGAAAACGTGTTTTTCTTTATTTATATAAAATTCAACAAATACTTTCGTTGAAATGTATTAGCTTCTTGAGAAAACGTGTTTTTTCTTTATTTATATAAAATTCAACAAATACTTTCGTTGAAATGTGGTCCTTCTAACAAAACAACCAGTGCATGTGTGTATTTATTATTGTGCATACTTGTTTGTGTGTATTCTTGTGCATAGTGTTTATTCTTGTGCATAATTAATATGATGGTGAAGACACGATCCCAAACTGCACTCCAGGTCACGTCCACTAGCTCACAGGCACCGGAGCAACCGGAGCGTCCTGCCTCTGACCGCTGTACCAGCTCGCGCACAACAAGTTCTACCTCAGCGACCACGGTGGCAAGAATAGCGGCGGAAGCCGCACACGCTCGCCACCTCGTACAAATAGAGTTAGAGTTTAAGCGCAAGACAGCGGAAATTGAGCTGCGTGCGGAGCTGGCCACTCTCGAGGTAAAATCCAGAGGTAGCCGTTCAACCTGCAGTAGAAGTAAGGAGAGTGTGGAGAACTGGTTGAGAGACACCGACTGTCAGAACAAAACGGCCGGGTGCTCACCTTTAAACCAACCCATCTTTGAAGACAAGAATGCCGCACCTATACAGTCCTCCCAGCCCGTGTGCGAGGATAATTCCGTAGCTCGCATAGCCGGAGCCATTGAAGCTCTGGCGGGCAAACATCGGCCACAGATGCCGACAAATCTTCCTAGTTTTGATGGTAAATCTGCCTTAGACTATTTAACATTCAAACGTGCTTTCGATAGTACTCAAGCATCCTTTAGTACGATGGATAATATAGCTCGCTTGAGCCACTGTTTAAAGGGAGCAGCGCGTGAAGCTGTTGGCACATTGCTGGCAACCGCTTCGCACGCTACTCAAATAATGGACGTACTAAGCCGTCGTTTTGGTCGTCCCGAACTTATTATTGTACAAGAAGTAAATTCTATACGCTCGTTCCCGAAGTTAGGAAACGACTTCAAAGATTTAAGCCTCTTCGCTTCCCGTGTGCGTAACTGTGTGGAAGTCGGGAAATTATTAGATCACTATGATTATTTAAGATCACCAGAGTTATTCGCGGCCTTGATAAACAACCTTCCACAGTTGTCACGCGCACGATGGCTAGATTATGCGAAGCTCAATTGGGAAGGCCAGGCTAAAGTAGAGTTGTTCTCTGATTTCCTGTCTCGAGAAGTCGATTTAGTTTTGCAGTTTGGTGCCGTCGCTGAAACTACAGGTGTACATCGTGAGCGATCGCATACTGTGACGGAGTCAGGTGCAGACCCAGAGGCCGAACCTACAAACATGCATCACGCGCAGGTGGAGCCCGTTCCCGGTCATCAGGCACATACCAGTCTGTCGCAACTTCCATACAAAAAAAGATTCTATGAAACGGACACGAATTTTTATGGCGACTATATTTGTCTCACTCTTCCTCATTCTTTCTCGTTCTTTGATGATAGGTCATCTGTCAGAGAAACACGGCGGCAACATTTAAAGTATTGTAACAAATAAAATTAATTTGTGTAGGTAGTTAAAAGTTTGTTTTATAATAGTTTTGTGATATTTAAAAGTTTGTTTTAATTTGTTAATAGTCAAGTTAAGGTGCATTACATGTAAGTCACAATGAAGCATGTAAAATGTGAAATTTGTGATCGGCGCGAAAAGACGATACAAAACGGTTTTTTATGGCCAAATTTCCTTCAGGTGAGCTTCGGTGAGTAATACATTAACCAATATAACATTCGTTTACAATTTTTGGTAGGTATTTGAATGAAATAATAAAATTTTAGTCAGAAAAATAATCTGCATGAAAATAGTGGTGCTACATCATATATAAATACCGATATCGATGCTTTTAATTTTAGGTGTAAGAAATGGGTAAAGATGGGCAAGAATGTACGCGCTAGATTACTGTTATGTTAAAATTAAACTGTAACAAATTATAAAAATGTTTTTATATATTTTTATTTCAGGTCATCAGCCGCCATCAGCTGCCGAAATAATTACTTATTGAGAACAATAAAGTTTTTTTTTTAAATAATTACTTTTAATTTAATTTAATATTTTATTATAATTGCAATTAGTAGAAATTTTAAAATTATTCCTTAAGTAAAGCGCAGTTCAGTGCATTCATCGATATCGATAAAATATTTAATACTATAAGGTCGCCCATCTCTATTTCTTTCCTGTAGGTTGGCAAAACATTGTTTTGTTTTACATTCGTTATGTTGGCTACGTCGAGGTATGTTTGATTTGACATTTCGTAGATTTTTTTGGTCTATGAAGTCCCGTCTCTTCTTACGTATAGTATTGCTTTCTCTGTGGCACATACTGTGTCAGAATCTCGATTGGTTACTGCTAAACTGAAAAAAAGTTCCAGTATCAAAAAAGAAAATAAAATTTCATTGTGCCCCTGTTGTCAAATAAATCATGATTTGACATTGTCAAGTTGTGACAAATTCAAACATATGACCATAGATGACAGGTGGTTATTTATTAAAGAGAGTAAAATATGTTACCGATGCCTTATACCAGGTGCTCATAGTTTTAAATATTGCAACAAAAATAAAAAATGTGAAATAAAAAATTGCAATCGTAAACATAATACGCTTTTACATAATCCCAACTTTAGCCGTGCCACATCTGAGGGAAATCATTGTGTTGAACCGTCCACGTCCTCAGCCGAACGAGTAACCATCAGTACCACAGCCGAACATACAGAATCTTCACTTCGGCCTCTTCTTAAGGTAATTCCGGTTACTGTTTTCGGCCCGGCTGGAAACGCTGACATTTTCGCTTTGTTGGATGATGGATCCACAGCAACGTTCCTCGACATGGATATTGCTCAAAAGATAGGTGTGGAGGGTCCAGAAGGACAAGTCCACCTCGACTGCGTGGGGGGCTTGTCTCGGAACAGTGTCGTACGTTATGTTGACTTCAAAATTAAAGGCAAATTTTCACCTGACACCTACGAGATCCGTAAGGCAAGAGCTATTGATAATTTAGGATTGGAGTTTGGGCAAACGGTAACGCGGGCCAATCTTAGCGCGTATTCTCACTTAACTGATCTAAAAGAGGAATTATGTTATGTTGATGCGAAACCTTCCTTAGTAATAGGCGTTGACCATTGGGAGTTGATTTTAGCTTTAGAACTTCGACAAGGTACGAAGACTCAACCCGTTGCCATTAGAACACGGTTAGGATGGGTAGTATTTGGGTTTTCGTCTAGTAAAACAAAACTTGTTGATTTTGCGTTCCATGTTAGCCATCACGATACTCCTGACCCTCGAAGTGAATTAGAGCTTTTAGTGAAAGAGCAATATAAATTGGACGCGATTGGTATCGTTAAGCATGAGACTCGAAGCACCGAGGATCAACGCGCACTTAAGATTCTGTCTGAAACTGCGCGTCGATTACCGAGTGGCCGTTTTGAAGTACGACTGTTATGGAAAGACGATGATCCTGTGGTTCCGAATAGTTTTCCATTGGCATTGGCAAGGTTTGAAAGTCTCGAAAAACAAATGGCCCGTGACCCTCAATACGCGGCACGGTATCGGGACAACATTCACGACACCTTAAACAAGGGTTACGCGGAGAAGTGCACAACCTTGAAGTCAAACTCGGTTTCTTGGTATCTCCCACATTTTGGCGTGGTAAACCCCAACAAGCCGGGCAAGCTCAGAGTCGTGCACGACGCCGCTGCAAAGACACGTGGCGTTTCTCTTAACTCTCTCTTGCTGAAGGGACCTGACTTCCTGCAGCCTTTACTTGGTATTCTGATGCGTTTTAGGGAAGGGAAAATAGCACTGACCGCGGATATCAAAGAAATGTTTCCACAAATTAAAATCTGGGAACAAGATAGGGATGCGCAACGTTTCCTTTGGCGCGACAACCCTTCATCTCCAATCGAGACTTATAGAATGTCCTCTATGATTTTTGGAGCATGTTCTAGCCCTTCCACAGCCATATTTATAACGAACTTAAACGCATCGGAGTACCAAGACGAGTTTCCAGAGGCTACCCAAGCTATTAACAGAGATACCTACATGGACGACTATATTGGGAGCGTTGATGAACCCCAGAAAGCAGCTCGCTTGGCTTCAGAGATTGTGGAAGTCCACAAACGCGGCGGATTCACTATGCGTGGCTGGATATCAAACAATCCTTCTGCACTGAGCCTTTTGCCAAAGGAGCTGCTATCTGAAATCGCGTTGGGCAAAGGTGATGTAGATCTGGGAGCTCCTGCCTTCACTAGAACCTTAGGCCTGATTTGGCAGCCTCACGTTGTCGGGTTTAATATCGATTTTAAGAATCTGTCAAATCAAGCTACCAAACGTGATGTGTTGGCTCATGTCATGCGCATTTATGACCCTTTAGGCATTCTTGGCCCCCTAGTAGTAAAAGGTCGTATACTTTTCCAAAATTTATGGCGCAAGGGCCTCACGTGGGACGAGAGACTATCAGAGGCTGAACTGAGCAGTTGGTTGGAGTGGTCTGAGGGTTTAAAATCCTCCGTGAATTTACAGATCCCTAGACGGTATAACCTGTTGGAGAGACAAGTGATAGAAATTGAGCTTCATTTGTTTTGTGATGCTAGTGAGCTTGCTCACGCCGCTGTTGCTTACTGGCGTTTTGTTTTCGAAAACTCTCAAGTAAGTTTTTCTCTGATAGCCAGTAAAGCTCGTGTCTCTCCACTCAAACCGACTTCAATCCCACGATTGGAACTGCAAGCTGCCCTGATAGCCTCTCGCCTGGCTGATACTATATGTAAAGCCCACCGGTACAAGCCCCACCGAAGATATTTCTGGTCCGACTCAATGACTGTGCTTGGGTGGTTGAGAAGTGACGCCAGGAATTTTAAACCTTTCGTTTCACACCGCGTTGGCGAAATTATAGAAACAACAAATATCGATGAGTGGCATTGGGTGCCGACGGAGCTCAATGTAGCCGATGACGCTACAAGGGGGAAGTGCAAAGCACTGAACATTGAGTCGCGTTGGATATCAGGGCCTAGTTTTTTGTTGTCTCCTCCCTCTGAATGGCCTGTTGAACCGCAGAATTTATCGAACCTTTCAGGGGTGGAAGAACTAAAACCTTCATGTCGCAGCCCACCATTCAACCCATCCTCAACATCTTTGCCATCGACATCTTCACTCAGCGTAGAAACCATTCTTTACAGTCATACTCATCAGTTACCATCACCCGTAGCAGTTGAAGCCACCAACCTCAGCTCATGGACTAAGCTCTTGAAAGCAACCGCGCATGTTCATATGTTTTTAGCAAAATTTTTCCGCAATAAAAGTCACCGTTGCTTTCAGAACCCTCTTATTGGTGACATTGTACATAACTTTTTTAGCGCGCAATCGCCAAGTCCTCCTGCCACACTGAGCCACGTCGATGCGGCAGCGATACAACGGGCAGAGTGTCATGTGCTTTTGAAAAGCCAGCTGGCCACGTTCAAGGAGGAGATGCTTCATATGATTCGCCGCCAATCCCTGCCTAAGAATAGTCGCCTGGCCACTTTATCCCCACAATTCGATAATAGGGGACTGATCTGCCTCTCTGGACGGATAACAGCAGCACCAGGCGTCGACGAGGAATTGAAACGGCCAGTTATCCTTGATAGTAAAGACCCTGCGGTTAGGCTACTGATTCAGCACTATCATGCCAAATTCGCTCATGCTAACACGGAAACCGTTCTTAACGAGCTCAGAAAACGCTACTGGATCCTTGGTGTTAGAAGCGCAACCAGAGTAATTGTACGTCATTGTCAGATGTGTAAATTGCTACGGGCTCCCACTATGCAGCCACCAATGGGCGACTTGCCTATAAATAGACTGGAACACCACAAGAAATCATTCACCAATACGGGTTTGGACTATTTTGGCCCTGTTCTAGTTTCTGTTGGCCGCAGGCGAGAAAAACGATGGGTTGCACTCTTTACCTGTTTAGTAACGAGAGCGGTACATTTAGAAGTTGCGCACACCCTTTCGACTGACTCTGCGATCATGTGCCTGCGGAGATTTGCTGCACGCCGAGGAACTCCAAATACCATTTTTTCGGACAATGGAACTGCTTTTAAGGGAGCCAGTCGACAATTGCGTGCGCTCTACGGCAAAGATGTCTACGATTTTGCAGCCACAAATGAGATAAGGTGGCACTTTATACCGCCATCGGCCCCTTTCATGGGCGGAGCATGGGAGCGTCTCGTGAAATCCATTAAGACAGCCTTAAACGTTACGCTCCGACAGAGGACTCCCTCGGACGAAATTCTGAACACAATCTTGGCAGAAGCAGGGGCGATCGTCAATACGCGTCCACTGACCCATGTCTCCCCGGACCCAGATCACCCTGAAGCATTAACCCCCAACCATTTTCTGCTAGGAGAGTCATCAAGAAGAAGCATACTGGACAACGTAGAGCTTGTCGATACTGACATGTGTGGCAGGAGTAGTTGGCGCAAGGCCTTGCGTCTCGCAGACCATTTTTGGCGTCGTTGGGTGCGAGAATACTTGCCCTCTTTGGCGCCCCGTCGCGTACCGGGCTCACCCGTCTCTATCAAAGTCGGGGACCTGGTGCTCATCGGTGATGGGGATTTGCCGAGAGGCAACTGGCCCCGCGGCGTGGTGGAGGCGTTATACCCGGGCCGTGATGGGGTGACCAATACCACCTTTTTGTATATTTGTTTCATAAAAGTAATGTCAATTCTGAGGTTTTGTTGGCTGTCATTATTATAAAATATATTAGCTTCTTGAGAAAACGTGTTTTTTCTTTATTTATATAAAATTCAACAAATACTTTCGTTGAAACTTATAGTGTACCTTATCTCTACAGTCATGTAAAAGTGGGGATGTTTTTTTTTCTGGTTAGGTCTATCAAAAATATTGTAGATTTGTGAAGACTACTTTTCGATTCAGGGGTTTTGAGAAATATTAAGCTAAGTGCAAAATTTTGTTAGAGTCAAGTTTCAATTTCAAGCCAAGGTGTGGGGGCGTAGAAATTAATTAAAGGACGTTTTAAATTGATATTCAGGTTTTATTATTTTATTTCACATTTTTCATATAAAATCAGCGGCATTTGAAAGTTCTTCCACTGAGTAAGTAAATCACTATAGGTTTTATTTAGTTCTTGCAGGTGACCGTCCGTCCATGCCTGCGCACGTCTCTTCTTTTTACTTTTTAAAAGTACCTCATCATCATCATATCAGCCGCACGACACCCACTGCTGGGTATAGGCCTCCCCTAAGGATCTCCACGACGATCGGTCCTGCGCTGCCCGCATCCAGCGGCTTCCCGCGACCTTCACCAGATCGTCGGTCCACCTTGTCGGCCTACCCACGGAGCGCCGTCCGATGCGTGGTCGCCATTCCAGAACCTTTCCGCCCCAACGGCCATCGGTTCTTCTCGCTATGTGTCCCGTCGTAAAAGTACCTAAATAATTCAAATTAACTTCAACCAGCTGGGAGCTGGCCATCACCGCCGGATGGCCAGCTCCCAGTGCGGTAAAAGAATTGACGATTTAAAAAACTTTTTAAAAAAAAGGAAAACCTCCTTCAAAAAAAACCCTAAAAACAAAAACAGCTTCAAAATTGAATACTTCTAAAAAGCAAGAAATAATATTAGAATCATTCGTTACACATATCAAAATTAATAAAACACGTCTATTGAAGTCGGGTGGGGCTGGAGGACAACTTCATTTTTCTGGTTCGCATAAGTATTTGCACGCGTAGGTACACACTATGGCGCACTGTCGCAGCACAGGACAAAAAACGTTTGCGAAGCGCGGATGTTCGCGACCCGAATCCCTTAGAGATTGCAGTATCGGACCGTTTTACCGATGGTACCTACTAATGACATAAACTACTAAACGACATGTAAGTACCAATTATGGTGAAAATTGGTTTTCTACTATACATGGCACTACGCGCAAAATGATGATTGTTGAATTAATATAAATTCGTGATGGTACAGCGGGTGACTATAAATAGTAGAAAGCTTATCCTTGGAAGTTACGTCAAGGTAGTCTTAATTTTTTTGCAAGATGAAGACATTGGTATTCGTAGCTATTTTATCGGTGGCTGCCACCGCTTTTGTCAACGCTGGGGACGTTTATTATGACATCAAAGATGCCCCGTACTTGTTTCATAAATTTATAAGGGACTACAACAGATCATATAAGGATTCAGACGAGGTGTTGCTTCGATTTGCGTCGTTTATCGCATCGTTGGACGTAATAAATAAATCAAACGCCAAAAGTCCAAATACCATGTTTGACATCAACAAATTTGCTGATTATACGAAGGAAGAGAAAAAGAAGTTATTGGGATTTCTTTCAGGTGCGTTTCTAACTGTTATACTTTTAGTAACAATAATAGTAATTCCAGAACCCCAGGTCGAAGAAATGATGACATTAGAAACCGCCCGACGCGCGGCGGGCGCCGCTGGTGGTTCTGGTCACATCCCCTTAAGGCTCCGTTACGCGAAATCACTTGTCTCTGTCTTTTACTTTACGTGTAAAGAGTATGGAAAATAACCTCACTTCTGCACTTTTTCGATGTTTTTTCATCATAATCTTTAGCACAATCATCTTTCTTAAAAAAAGTTATTGGAGCAACTGCACAGTACGTTAAAGTGTATTTTGATGTAGAATTCAATACGTTTCCGCTATTATTTACGCCAAAAATATGGCCCGCGACAAGCGCTTTTGATGATATTCCCATTTTTTTACAATCATCTGTGAGGTTTATAGGCAATTTAATTCTTGTAGGTACTAGATAATCTCTTTAGCTTGTCGTATGTTTTTTTTTGTGGCTACAACTTTACGTTTACTATATAAAAATATGCCCCGCGCAAACCATGTTTTCCTATTATGGCCCCTTAAGTCTGTACTTAGGGTTAAACCCCAGCATCGGATTTTTTATAGCTTTAACCCTTTATATGACTCGGAAACATCTTGCACTAGAGAGAGAGAAAACCCCTCCGCTTACTTCCGTTTTCTTCCGCATCGGTCAGTCGGTCAGTCTGAGCACCATAAAGAGATGGAATTACGGAGAAGTCTGGAGATACCCAAGTGGTTTAATATGAATAAATAAACAAATGTTTGGACAATTTCACATCTATTAGCCCCAAAATAAGCAAAGTTTGTAATATGGGTGCTAGACAAATAATACCTATACTAACTCTTATATAGTTTTTAAATAAGTAGGTATATATACTTATTATTATACATTATAGTAACACCCAGACCCGTCACAGAAATTAAAATTCATCATTTCAATTCTGCCCGGTCGGGAATCAAACCCAGGACCTCTTGCTTGGTAGACCGCCATGTTGACCACTGCACCACTCAGGTCGTCATATATAGTTTCTTCTAATACACTACACATTAAGTGAAATGAGTATATAGATGTTATCTTTGCCTAAAATGATTTCAACGATTTCTTGATTTCAGGGTCTTCACGACAGTCAGCAAGATACAGCTGAGACTAAGATCAGCTAGGTGATTGCGTAAAGTCAATTGTATTCATTTGACAGTTCATATTGTATCATAATATATGTCATCCCATACAAATTGCAGCCGATGGAAGACGATATGAACTGTCAAATGAATACCTTACGCAACTCCACCCCTGAGCATCATCGAGTGCCGATACTTTACAATAAGTAATAAATTAATAACTATTCACACCTACGTTCTATTATTTTGTGATCTCCGATATATTTTTATTTTTTTCTCGAATTAAGGGGCTTAATTATAACGGGTGTAACAAAACACACAACGAAGCCAAAGTCCACGCATTCCGCCCATCATCAGGATCATTGTTGTCTTTTGGGCTATACCTGGGAAACCAATAGCGACGAAGTTATTGAAGGTCAAAGTTATTTTTTTTCATATTTTTTATGAATTCTTATCTTATTCGTTATTTCCAAATTTTTGTCTACAGAAACATTATCAAAATTTTATGTATTTCGTAATAATCAATGGCTTCAAAACGTCATCACTTAAGGCAAGGCCAGTTCACGATCTGATGAAAAGATTAATTTTTGAACTTCCAATGTTAAGAACTGATGTAGGATTCTACTTCACAAAAATTACTTTAGACTGAAAAAAATTGAAAAATCCTGAATAACACCTTAAAAAAACTTCAAATCGTCAGATTTCGTAATTTTCAACGACAGTGATATGATTTTTTATGCAAAAAGGATAGCTTTTTTTATCGATCTAACACACAGCTGCGTGCGGCCGACGCAGCTGTGTAGCATACACTCGCAGGCGCGGTCTTTTGTACGCGTTACATTGCGTGGTAATGTATGCAATGCATTTTTAACACCAAAAATTAAAATCGTTTCCCAGCAATTATTTTTGAACAGAAATGGTCCTGATGATGGGAAGAATACGTCGACCTCGGCTTCGTTGAGTGTCTTGTTACACCCGGTAACTATAGGTCAACTAGCGCCACCGATACATTTATTTTTATTACTCGTAAACCAAGTAAATATTTAAAAAAAGGAAACAAGGCCCTCTTAAAAACAAGGCCCTCTCAAAGGCCCTCTTAAATTGTCTCTAATATTTTTTTTTTTATAATCTTTAATATTTTTCATTCTTTGTAGGTACTTGTTTTAAAATGCATTTGGAACGACGACAGTGGCCACTCTTGGTTTCAATGGATTTTAAAACTTACAGAAAGAATAAAAACCGTTGAATTATTTAAAAAAAATTAAGAGACAATTTAAGAGGGCATACTGAGTTTTCTTTTTTTTAATATATTGACCTGGTTTACGTATATTGAAAATTAATGAATTGGCGGCGCTATGCTAGTTGACGGCTATTATGGGCCTTAACTTAGAGTAAGACGGGCTTGTTCGGGACGAAGCCGGTGTTTCTCGAAGGGCCTTAGTACATTAAAAAAACATCTAGATGTCGCTGAACAACAGCTACGTAGGGAGGTTAAAGAACTTCACTGATAGTGGGAATATTTTTTAAAAATCTACTAGTTGAATAGCGTCGATCTATCGACATAAAATTATACTAAAATTGTCAGTTGTCAGAAAATCGCTCTTTAGTATGACTTGAAAGGCTACATTACCATGAGCCCTTTAATAAACGTAAACATGCGTTTTATCAATTATCAATGTTTTAAACATCGTTTCAAAACAGAGTCTGACAGAATATACCTAGTGAGAATACAACTCGTCAAAAATAGTCAATGCAGTGGAAACGCACATTGGCAGTTTGGTGTCCATCGCAGTGAATGTGTGCAGTTTGATCTACGTAGGTTATAGATTAGGAGGCCATAACAAATTTGGTAACGATCGCGTAAGTGGCTGACTCTGGGTTCACAGGATGGAGAGGCACTCTCTGATGCTATATACAATATGTTCTCAATTAATATTTAGGTAAGCGTTTTAATATTATTTGGTGATTTAATTTAGGTGACAGATCTACTATTTTAGGAACAAATATTTTTTATTAGATCACTGAAAATACATTTATTAGGTACTTAACTTTATTGATAAAATCATACCCATTATATTTTACTTTTGTAATATAACGGTCAAGTATTTTATTTATCCTACTTGGCTTGGTATCAGCTGTACCTAAGATAAATAATCATATCATATTGATTTTGCAAAATTACAAATTTAATATTTGCAGTGTATACCAATGATATTAAATGTAAAGATAAGTCATACTCTACATCATTGCTATTTTATACAGCGCAAAGGTGCTATACATACACACATTGACATATTCCATCAAGAAAGGGACAAAAATTAACACCACCATACGGAATACTTGTTGTAAGAAAGGAATAAACAGACATCATAACGTTTCGTCTAATAAACTGCTGCATGCTCATTGGTGTATGCTACTTACATTATTCGTCATTAGTCACGAACTGACAAATTATGTATCTAAGTAATTATAAAATTTAATTTAAATTACAAACTTCGAAAATTAATTTTTTCATGAAATTATGAATATCAAAGTCAATTTGGTACATAACATGTTTCATGGATACATTAAGTTATGATTGCAAATTCAATCAGTGATTCGGTATGGTGGATTGATCGGGTATTTAAATAAGAGAGTTTTAGGCGTAAGTAATTTTAAATTCTGGCAGAATTTACTTACTAAGAAGATGAAGATTATTTTTGTGTTAGTGGCTGCCATTGCTTGGGTCAACGCCGGAAACACTTACTATGATGTAAAAGACGCTCCATATCTGTTTCATAAATTTATAAGAGATTACAGAAGAACTTATAAAGACACTGAAGAGGTGGTTAACAGATACGCATCATTCGTCAGTAATTTGGAAAAGATGAATAAACTGAATGCCGAACAGCCGCTAGCAAGCTTCGGCATAAATGAATTTGCTGACTATACTCAAGAAGAAGTAAAACATTTGAAGAGCCTCAAAAGTGGGCCGAGGCGAAGCCGAGGCACACATACGTGAGTCCATCAATGCCTAGTTGCGGCCAAGGCTTGTATAGTACTTTTCTCAAATAATGCGCGGAAATTCAAACCAAGAAGGTTTTTTTAACTTTTAATTTTTATTTAAAATTAAAGCAAAAAATTGAAAAAAGAAGAAAGGAGCCAGTTTCTTTATTTTTTTGGAATGTGCACATCAAGGCCTTTCATTTGATACCCATGTTGAAAAAAAAATTTTTTTTCCAGTTTTTTCGTTTTTTATTTTTTTTTCCAGTTTTTTAGAATGTACTCATCAAGGCCTTTCATTTGATACCCATATACCTAATATTAAAAAAAAAGTTTTTTTTCTTTTTTTTTCATTTTTTGGAATGTGCTCATCAAGACCTTTCATTTGATACCCAATATACCTAGGTATTCAAAAAAAAGTTTTTTTTCTTTTTTTTTTTGTTTTTTTTTTCATATTTTTGTAATGTACTCATCAAGACCTTTCATTTGATACCCATATATACCTAGGTATTAAAAAAAAAGTTCTTTTTCTTTTTTTTTTTTCGTTTTTTTTCATATTTTTGGAATGTGCTCAAGACCTTTCATTTGATACCCATACCTAGGTATTAAAAAAAAAGTTTTTTTTCATTTTTTTTTCGTTTTGTTCATATTTTTGGAATGTGCTCATCAAGACCTTTCATTTGATACCCATCATATACCTAGGTATTAAAAAAAAAGTTTTTTTTCTTTTTTTTTCGTTTTTTTTCATATTTTTGGAATGTGCTCATCAATACCTTTCATTTGACACCCATATACCTAGGTATTAAAAAAAAGTTTTTTTTCTTTTTATTTTTTTCGTTTTTTTTATATTTTTGGAATGTGCTCATCAAGACCTTTCATTTGACACCCATATATATGGTATATACCTAGGTATTAAAAAAAAGTTTTTTTCTTTTTATTTTTTTCGTTTTTTTTCATATTTTTGGAATGTGCTCATCAAGACCTTTCATTTGATACCCATATTATACCTAGGTATTAAAAAAAAGGTTTTTTTTATTTTTTTTTCCTTTTTTTCATAATTTTGGAATGTGCTCATCAAGGCCTTTCATTTGATACCCATATACCTAATATTAAAAAAAAAATTGGATTGTGCTCGCTCATCAAGGCCTTTCATTTGATACCCATTATTCGTGATTCATTAAAAAGTTCGCTCCATTTCTGAATTACACGTGCGTAATGAGTTTTAATAGAAACATTGCCGGTCAGACGCCGGCAATTTTTGTATGAAAATCCATTATTACACGTTAGTAATGGATTCTCATACTAAGATTGCCGGCGCGGTTTATGTCAGTCCGTAAACTCCGATTTAGCACGAAGAAGGTTGTCAAAATAATGATCGAATTTCCAAGCATGTTTGAGAAAAGGTAATATAAAGACGTACTTTATTTTAGTGAATAGGTAAAATTTAAAAAAAAACTCATTACGATGCAGTCAGCTGCATCATAAAATAACTTTTTTTCTCATTACGATACAGGGCGAATCCAAGAAGAAGGTAGTGCCGTGATATTAAAAAAAAATACGATATTTTTCCACATAAATTCCATGATTAAAATGCACTCTATGGTGATCGATGACTTATTGCGATTAGTTTGCAAGAATGCACTCATCTCAATTTTTTTTAATGGAATACGCGCCATTTTTAGAGCATTACAAAAAAAGTTTTGAATTTTGATTTTAATTTTTACATTTAGTTATACTGAATTTCGTAGGTGTTTTTATTCTTGCTTAAAAATGTGAAAAAGATTGACTCTGCAAAATTATTTGAGATGCAGCTAAGGAAATGACTTATTACAAGGTAGGTACATAGCTAACTCAACCAAAGTCTCTCTCTTTTCTAACGTTGATCTTTTATTTAGTAGGTTCAATCCCAAATGTATGAGTGTAGATAAAGTAGTGTATGAATCTGCACATAACTAGGTATTAAAACACTCGTGTGATACTATTAAAAACCTCGCCTACGGCTCGGTTTTTAAACACACACTCATGTTTTAATACCCCTCATTATGTATCAGTATCATAAACTACTATTATTTTAGTTCATAAAGGCCTATGTTTATTCAAACTGAAATTCAGCGTTTTGAATGAACATTGTTCAGATATATTAGAATAAATACTAGAAAAATTCGACTCGTCCGTATCACCTCTGACGGGAATCGGGTGCGGGTTCACCCTTGGAACTCTGGCCCAATGTACTGACCAATTATGCTACCAAGTCACTACTAGGGCTTTTAGAATAAAAAAAGGAAGTTGTACTCCAGCCCCACCCGACTTTAATAGACGTGTTTTATTATAACAATGATAATGCATATCTAATGATTTGTATAAATTATTTCTTGCTTTTTAGAGGCAGGTTTTTTGAAGTCGGTTTTTTTTAAACAATTTTTTTTAATTGGAGAACCATTACATTGGCATATTTGTAACTCAATAGTAATATCGTATGTTTTTATTTTTCAGTATTGCCGAAATCGTCTGTAAGGGAATACCCACTATACCGTTATTGGTAGCTCAGCAATTTGAGAAGCCAAAAATTTATTCTGAATAATTACCTACTTATTTGAGAAGGTACCTACCAATTTTGTGTTTTATTTTATAAAAATAGCAGGTACCCGTATTACAAACAGCTAGGTATCGTAAACAAAACATTCGATAGAGTCATTTTGTATGGGAAATAATTACTTTGTCGAGTACTTTCACGCGCATTTTTTTTCTTGATAGATGTTCGTACTAAGGGTACAGATTGTCCCATTTAATTTTTCACATTGTCAGCCATTATTAAATATGGCATATTCCCGTTGTCCCCCACTGTGGGATATCGGGAAAAAAAGTTATTTTTCATACTTCCCAATATCCCCCAGTGGGGGACAACATTCCCCCATTCATTTAATTTCCGGGGACAGCGGGAATAGGCCATTCATACGAGCAAAAGTTGTAGATATTGACTTCAGTACCCTTAGCACGAACAGCGATCGAAAAAAATTACATGCGTAAAAACATTCGATAGGGTAATTTTGTATTGGATTTCCCATATTTATATGTACAGCGCCATCTACCGCCGAAGAGCAAAATTAAATGTTTCATAGATAATTACTCTATCGAGTACTTTTACGTGCGTTTTTTCGATAGATGTTCGTGCTAAGGGTACAGAACTAGTAAACGTCTATTCACATGTACAGTCACGAGCAATAAGATGTACACACCATAGAACTTTGTCACATTACGTTTTGAATAACCTAGGTATAACATTATCACGCTGAGATATATTTATTGAATGTGACATAGTTCTAAAGTGTGTACATTTTATTGCTCGTGACTGTACACACGACACGTACTGAAAGTGGGTGACCACTTGACCAGTGATATCGTGTGAAAAGTGTCGTTGCAGCTTCTTGCAGTTACGTAAAAAGAGAAGTTTAAAAACTAAAATCGAATAAAAAACAAGAAAATATTCGAGTCCAAAATTCAATAAAAAGGCTAACCGTACACGCATGTAATTATGACAAAGTGGCAATGTATCCTCTTCCTAATATTTTCTTGTTTCGTACCCACTTTTTAGAGCGCGATTTTTCCGCAGTTGGGTTCTAAATAGTGCATAAATTAAAATCTTAGCCTAAGTCTCTTCATTAATAAATTAATTGACGCTTCTAACGATACCTCATTATTATCAAATTTATGTTAATTACATAGTTAATAAGTTATGAGGGAAGATAGATGAACATACATATCCACATACCTACATACAGTCAGGTCAAAATATTAACCCTCCTTTTTGATTAGCCGTTAAAAGATTTGATGGATTTGCTACAGATATCGAAAGAACTAAATCCATTATCATAGCTACAGCTATATACGACTACTACGTACTAACGTATTTTTTACCATTTCGTTGAACTTATGTTAAATAACCTTATACTTAAATATAACAAGTTACGTTAAGTAGAAATGGTAATAACTTGTTAGGTACAATAACGTTTTCTTGACGTAATGTTTTCACACTAAGTAATTACATTAGTGTAAAGCGTAAACTCAGTGTGGGTGAAATTGATTCGTGCAGCCTATCAAATGTACGTTGATAGGCTGATTGATTGCTGATTGATACCCTTATATTTATTTTTTGTTGTAAAAGTTTAACACTTACGCAAATCTACCATTTTAATTTTATTTTCTCTAGTTGCGGTTGTAAAATGATAGGCGCTTTTGTTTCCTTTGAATTTATTATGAGGAGTCAACGAAAGTTACTAAGGATCTTTTTATTTCTCGTTATCCTAAGGAAATGTTACTGGGGTTTCCATAAAAATAGCTCTCTTTGTTCAGTGAATAGAGTCGACTTAATTATGTATGAGATTGAAACCCAAATTCGCTTTAACTTTTTTTTACAACACGACCTTAACTTTAACCGTCTAGTGTGGACTATAAAAATAACAACTATCGGTTGCCGCCTGAAAAACAAAATGGCCACTTTTATTTCGGCCAACAAATGACACAAGGGGTAAATTGAAACGCGGGATGGGATCAAGAACCGGTAAGTTTGAGTACCATCGGCCGTTTGGGCGATCTGACAGACCCTCATAAAACGCTCCACGGAAATGGTTGGGCCTAGCTTTATCTTGTTTTGAAAATCCTTTTGGTAAGGTGACGCAGCTTTTCTCTATGTGACGTATATAAAATGTATTCTGTACGGTGCTGTAGGTACATTGAAGTTTTGGTCTTGCTCTCAAAACCACTCTACCATTATGCAGTGGTAAAAAAACTTTGCCCTCATTAACCATAATATAATCGTTGTATAACTAGAGTTTTACTTATTTTGACTCTGTATTAAACAAGATACAGGTATCTGTATCTAGTTTTACATAATTAACGAAAATACCGTAACCTAAATCCTTTATATAAAACATTGTATTTTGTAAAAGAACAAAACTAGTCTAACATACAATACACGAATTAACAGACAGGTGTTTTAATTTTAAACAATTGAGGGGCATAATTTGTTTATTTAGAAAATTATTCTGTAAGTATTTAAATAACACAGAAAATATAAAGACGGCGCTTAGTAGCAATGGTGGAGGTTAAGAAAAGAAAATACTAACTGTAGGGGTACCAGACGTCAGGATTTGTCCGGACATGTCAGGCTTTTTGGGTCCCTAGTAAGGATTCCGGCCGGAGTTAGAATATATCAAGATTTTTGGATTATTCACATTATAAAAAATAAACCTTAGAAATTAGCTTTTTTTTGTACCAAACAATTAGGTACTGACCTACCTAACTTGAACATTTTCATTAAAACAATTAACTTATTTTGCAAGATATAATCAATTTTAAGATAACATTTAAAATAAAAAATAATGAACTAAACAATTAAAGCTTAAAAAACGAAAACTTTATTTTTGTCTAAGTACCTACTTGAAATATTAATTTGACACGTCTTTATAACAAGAAACAACAATAAATTACACACATCAACTTTGTCTAGGGATACAGGTGTTATTTTCATACAAATGAGGTAACTTTGAAGCCTTGCTTTCCTGCCAGGGATGTAGGTAGGTACTGTGCTGTGATCTGATGATGGCTATCCAGGCAGTGAATGGAGGAGATTCAGATCGCTAATATCGCTTTACACACCTAACTGACCTGACCAGCATTCCAAAAGATTAGTTGGACATGTTTAAAAAACAGCATGAAAATATATGGAAATTCTGAAACTGAAAACTCTGACCCATTAATCTTTTAGAATGCTGATCAGATCAGTTGGGTGTGTATAGAGCTCTGAATCTCCTCCATTCACTCCCTGGATGGCCATCATCAGATCTCAGCACGGTACATCCCTGGCAGAAAACCAAGGCTTCAAAGTTACCTCGTTTTTGCTTTAGCAAAATGTCAGGACTTTTTAGTAAAAATCTGGATTTTTAGATAGTTATACCCTTGTCCCACCAAGAGCGGTTTGTCGTTTAGTAATAGAGGAAGCAAAGGAATGAAAGATATTAAGTACTTACATCAATCAATATTTAATATATTAACATAATTTTATATAACTATACAATATAAAAATAAAATATGATTACAAAACAAAGACGGTTTCAGTTGGATCTGAAAACAAAAAAGTATTATAATAATATATTTTTCGCTGTGGTTTAAGATAAGATAATATATTTTTTTTAATACACATCTATATGTGTATGTGTAAGTTCCTATGAACTTGCTAAAATTATGTATTTATTTTTAATACAAAGAGTTCCACACTACAATCCAAACAAGTAGGTATAAATACACATTGCTGGAATGAGACAGTTTTTTCGCTACAAAAGATAATTATTTTTGATGACTTGTAGTCCCAAAACCCTTTGTACGCAAAATATTACAATTCGCAAGATATTACTTACATTCTCAAAATATTCTAAATACAATCAAAAACTAAAATATAGTATTATTTTTGTTTTATTAATTTTCTTCAAAATACTACAGGAAATTCGAACCCGTACTACGAAAAAAAGAAAAAAAATTCTCCATATCTACTAAAATCTGGCATTTGCAGAATCTGATCTGGTATTTATACATGAGTCTGACATTTGTAGAATCTGGCATTTGTAGAAGCAGAAACCACATTGACTGTGATTGTACACAGTATTATATTTTAAGATTGTAATTATATTGAGACCGTAATATTTTGCGAAAGTAATATTAGCCTGAAACATAGATTAAGTAAATTATTCATTTTTTATCGAGAGTATTTCAGCCTTGCTCCCGTTTTTGGCACCTACGAGTATGTCAAGAATTGACTACAAAGAAACGTGCTACACGTGTGCTAACTAAAGGTACATATCAAGAACTTGTACTAACTAGGATGAGATAATCGCAGTCAGTGACGTAACGAAGAGGAAATATCAAGCTGCTATCGAAATGGTGTCATGACTAGCCGGTTATTGCATTTGTTTGATAAACAAAGTATGACTAAGTATTAGAATTATGTGCAATACTAAAACTTTATTACTATGTTGGCATGGAATTTCCCAGTATCTCTTAAAGTCGGGTTATAATAACTTTAAAGAGTCTTCTTTGTTAACCACTAACAACAGTTAACTGGAGTCTTACAAAGATTAAAATATTGATACCTTTTTCACATTAAAAATAGTACTAGTCAATATCAATATAACCAAATTTTTGGGAAAAATTTGGTTATACGATAATAAATCTGTGTCAATATTTGTCAAAATGTTGTCTGAACCGCATGAGCAGTACACAAGATAAAGAAAAATACGTGAATGGAAGAGATAGCTATCGTTTGAATGAATGGTCTTCATAAAATTATTGTATTGTAGTATTTGTAGTAAGTGTATCTACTCATTGATATTTGGTTGGAATAAATTAATGATTCACAAAACACGCTTAATTACTTCTTTGCAATAAGATTCACATTAGGAACTCTATTGTATGGCCAAAACGGCATCAAACAAATGCAGTAATAACATTGAAACAAAAATAATATGACAAAGAGAAAACATTAAGTTTGTTTACATTCATACAATATCTTATTAATTCGAGCAGAGTGATACCAGTGATACGCGATTACGAATTATGAAAAAATGGTGCTTACCTTTTGTTAGTTTTTTTTCAACCCAAACATATTTTTTCTTTCTGCTGGCGTGTAGTCTGCGAATTTATTGATTCCATAAGTAGCCGTTGGATTCCTTTTGTTGGACTCGTTTATCGTCTTCAAACTCTTGACGAATGCGTCGTAATGCTCTTTTTTATCCTGTTCATCTTTATATTCACGGTTGTGATCTTTCATGAATGTCTCAAATAGTTGCGGAGCTTGCTCTACGTCATATTCACGCGGTTCAGTTGGGGCCGCCATTGCGACTGCGCTAAGTAACAAAACGATGCAGACGAACTTCATGTCGGTTCAATAGCGCTTTGACAACTCATGACCGGACTACTGTGTTGCAAGCATTTATAGAGTTTGTTTGTGTACGTTTTTTTCTGAGGAACGATTCATTCGTCATTAAAATAAATTAAGTAATTTCCGTTCAATACTTCCCTACATCGTGTTTTGTATTAGTATTAGCTGATAGACAGTTATTAGCAATAGCTGTTAACAAATATTAATATAAAGTTTTTTTTTTATCTAAAATGAGAAGACATTTTGAGTAGTTACTTACCTAACTATTTTTAGCCTTAATATACATGATTTTTCTGGCCTTTTTTACTGTACAAAGAATAGTGCGGGATCTTTAACTTTAAATACTTAAAAATAAAATTGCAGTTAAACAAGTACTAACATACATACGAGGGGAGGTCAAAAAGTTCGCGGAATGGAGGGGTTGGGGGGCGAAAGGATGATTTTTTTACTTGCACTAGTTTTGACACTCATTGAGAGGAAATAATCGAGTTTTGCGCTGTCATTAAGGCGCCGTAGTACCTACTACTAGCGCCACCAATACATTTATTTTTATAACTCTTAAACCAGGTAAATATTTAAAAAAAGCTAAGACCATGCCTTCCTAAATGGTCTATAATATTTTTTCAATAACTCTTCAACAGTTTTCATTCTTTCTGTAAGTTTTAAAATCCATTCTAGCCAAAAGTGACTACTTTGAGCTAAAATGGATTTCAAAACATACAGAAAGAATTAAAAAATTTGAAGAGATATTCGATAAATATTTGAGACAATTTAGGAGGGCATGATCTTTGCTTTTTTAACCGACTTCCAAAAAAGGAGGAGGTTCTATGTTCGTCTGTTTATTTGTTTTTTTTTTGTGTATGTCCACCGATTACTCGAAGACGGCTGGACCGATTGAAATGAATCAAACGTTATTACATTATGTACACTTCCAAATTGATCCCATTTTTTAAAATTTGGAAATCGGTTCAGTACTTTTCAAGTAATTTTGAAAAAAGCACGAAAATAGTATGATTTTGTGTGAGTTACCTCGATGATTAGTCGTATTACTACGTTAGTACTATTATATATTCTGTGGTATTACTTCTTTGTTAATGAACTGAATAAGATAATAATTTTTCTGTTGGAAGAGGGATATCTTAAGTGTAGTTTTTTAACCGACTTAAAAAAGGAGGTTCTCAGTTTGACCCGTATTTAAGTTTGTTTCTCCGCGATTATCTTACGTTTGGCTGAGCCGATTTTTCTGCATAATAATTTAAAATTTACATTACCTACAAGGTACCTACACTAAAAAATAAAAAAAAAAAAAATTGTTTAAAAAAAACAAAAAACCAACTTCAAAAAACCTACCTCTAAAAAGCAAGAAATAATATTCGTAATAATAAAAATAAGTCTATTGAAGTCGGGTGGGGCTTTTAGAATAAAAAAAAGAAATTTGTACTCCAGCCCCACCCGACTTCAATAGACGTATTAATATTATATCTTGCTTTTTAGAGGTAGGTTTTTTGAAGTCGGTTTTTTGTTTTTTTTTTAAACAATTTTTTAAATTTTGACTTAGTTTACGAGTAATAAAAATAAATGCATTGGCGGCGCTAGTAGTAGGTAGTAGGGCGCCTTAAATGCCTTACCTATCGAGAAAAACTCCTCAGAAGAAGAGATTATTTTCTGTTTATTGGGACTCTTGTCCTGGCAAAAAAAATTTAAAAAGAGTTTTAACAGAAGAAATTTTCCAGCGATGAAACGTGAAGAGGGCAACCTCTGCCTAGGGAAGAAATTCGCGGAACGAAGGGTATGGTGGAGAAATGGTCACTTTTTTAACGTACAATAATTTGTGACACTCATTAGGGGTATAATAACAGTTTGATAAAAATTAGGTCATTATTTACTGATATAAAAATCAATAAACAAACCAATCCGAAGGGCAGTTTGCAATTCGAGTTTCGCGTGGTCATTAATGCCTTACCAACCGAAGAAAACTGGAAAATATGTCTTGACTTGGTAAAAAAATAAATAAAAAAGAGCTTCGAGAGAAGTAATTTTCCAGTGGTGAAGACCGCAATTTTTAATAAATATCGCGTCTTGTATAACAATCTACTATTTTTTCGCGGGTATCAATAAATTAATTGATAGATCTAATAAATGTATTAGAGTAAGGGAAGAATACATTGCAAAGGAAAAAAAAAATGATTTTTAATTCTTACCCTCCATTCCGCGAACTTTTTGACCTCCCCTCGTATATCTATCTAAATTCTAAGTTCATTAAGTTCATGACAGAATGTCAAAATCAATGGAGTAAATAAATGCGATAAAAATGTCGATATTTTTTACTAGTAATAACAATCATGCAATATAATGTTCGTGACATTAGGTACTATATTAGAGTTTGTAAGTATACGGGAAAAAGTAAGATCCCAACAAAACATTTTCATGTAAAATGCTGCCAAGACGAGACCATAAATATGGCTCGCACTGTCAAAAAGTTATAAGACCTCATGTTGAGCCAAGCATTAATTCTACACGCCCTAACTCTACAAGTCCTAACTGCACAAACTCTACTACACCTTTTGGTCAAAATATGTGGCTTGGCCATTTTGCTACATTCACATGGGCTTGCAAAGTGTTTTTGGTGGGATTTAACTTGTTTTTCTAAGTTGATTATGGTAATATTTTTTATTTTTAACCGACTTCAAAAAAGGAGGAGGTTCCCAGTTTTGTCGGAATCTTTGTTTTTTTATGTATGTTACTCGATTACTCGAAGATGGCTAGACCGATTGTAAAATTATTTTTTGTTTGAAAGTATATACTTTTCAACGAAAGTATTTGTTGAATTTAATATAAAAGAAAGAAAAACACGTTTTCACAAGAAGATAATATATTTTATAATGACAGCAAACAAAAACCTCCGAATTGACAATACTTTTAAGAAACAAATATACAAAAAGGTGGTATTCGGCCAAATTCTCCCCTTTTTTATAAAAGCACCAACTTTTTAAGTGGTCTTCGGAGGGTGTACCTCTACCACCCTGGTCACCCCATCACGGCCCGGGTATAACGCCTCCACCACGCCGCGGGGCCAGTTGCCTCTCGGCAAATCCCCATCACCGATGAGCACCAGGTCCCCGACCTTGATAGAAACGGGTGAGCCCGGTACGCGACAGGGCGCCAAAGAGGGCAAGTATTCTCGCACCCAACGACGCCAAAAATGGTCTGCAAGACGCAAGGCCTTGCGCCAACTACTCCTGCCACACATGTCAGCATCGACAAGCTCTACGTTGTCCAGTATGCTTCTTCTCGATGACTCTCCTAGCAGAAAATGGTTGGGGTTAACGCTTCAGGGTGATCTGGGTCCGGGGAGACATGGGTCAGTGGACGCGTATTGACGATCGCCTCTGCTTCTGCCAAGATTGTGTTCAGAATTTCTCATACGGTCAGAGCATTGGACCGGATATCCAAAGGTCGCGGGTTCGATTCCCGTCTGAGTATTGATCTGGTGCGAGTCATATTTTTTCTAGTATACTATTTAGTATTGTATAAAAAATCTCAAATTTAAAAAAAAGAAGTTTAATGAAGTACTAATAAAATTATGAATTCTAACTTAAGTGTAGTAAAGTTGTAGAAACCGAACAAGTGCTCAAGGCTCAACTTACTAATATTTTTATGTGATTGTGATATCTACTACATAACTACTATATTGAATGATGACTTTCGGATTTTTCGGAACAGAAGTTAAGGGAAAAATGCTTTCTGAAATATTTCATGAAGTCGATGGTTAATAGTTTTGGTTTTATTTATAATGGAAATATGGTCAATGGGCATATCTGTTGATTTTGCTGGCTTACTTATTTAATTTTCTTTACTGCTACAAAGGTCTTAGTAAGTGTTTATTGGTATCAATTTTAACTAGAAAATGTCTACGCGTTGCTGAGAAAAATGTCTTTTATAAACAGGTGGACGGACAAGCAAAAAATCTCGTAAGAGTTAGTTTTTTTTTCAAATGAGTAAACTCTATCGTTTTGTACGTACCGCGTTTGTTGATGCTATTAAAATAAATAACAAAGTAGCTAATTAAACTTTGTAGCATACTTATCCACAATTACGCAGGCATAGTCAAACAGTGCACACACTCAAAAGTATGTTACGTATTGTTCGCGCCCAGAGGCGGTCGTGTTTCCAAGTTTCGTGTAGCGTTGCTCGGTTTGTTCCTGCTTACAACTGTTCTATAACCCCACCGTAAAGGCATGATCAGCGTATTGTGCAAATCTGCCTCGTAATTTGGATGTAGGGCATTAACAAAAGCACGTAGGACTAACTGGTCTTGGACAGGTATTAAGGTAGGTTAATAATAATAATAATAATGATTTATTTAAAGGCATAAAAACCCAATAAACATTCAAGTCAAATACAAAATACAAAATAAATCCAAATTAAAAGTCAAAATTACACATAAATAAAATAAAAATAAAATAAAATAACTCAGTAATTTTTTTTAACATGAAAAGTTAAAAGTTTAAACATTATTTTCTATTATCGCTCCGATGCACCGAAATCCAGTACTTATATAGTGGATTGTCCAATCCCCGACTTACGGCCCTAATTATGCTATTACCAGAAAGACATATCCTCGTCCAAAACGAAGCTATGCGCTTTCTCATAACAGCATAAAAGTCCGGTGTACGGGCGTCCGCGAACATGCTCGACGCGCTGCTGTATCTTGGATGTTTCATAAGGATACGGTTAACCTAGTTGATATTTTTTTTTCTTCCTGTCAAATCAAAGTGTAGAAGGAAGTAATAACATATGAGACCGTGCGTAAACTGGTCTAATAATAATCAATCCTTATTTTTTTTAAACAGAAATAAATGACCAAAAGAAAACTTTCTGCACACGTGCTTTAATAAAAGTGTTCTAAGAACTAAGGTATATACGGTACTACGTACTAGACGCAGACAGAGCAGACACCGCAAAGAAAAATTTTGCTCACCTTAAATGGAGCGCAACTACCTCTGTCCTAATGTACCGCAAATGTATGAAATTGCGGTCCATTTAGTATAAAGTGATTCAAAGAAGCATCAAGATTTTCATTCCCAAAAAAAGTATTTTCCTTATTGCTTTCCCAATCTGTAAGGACTGTCGGGAGCGCACTATCACAAAGCTCCCCCCCACCCCTCCACGAGGCAATAATGGAGACGTCCTCGATGAGTCCCGTTTAATTAACTTCAAAATGAGGCTGTGGCTCTCCAACTTCGACGGGAGTTTGCGCCAAAGAAATAATAATGAGCGCCGCCGGACGGACGGTGTGAAGTGATTTTAAAGTTTTTCGCTCTTCAAACGCTAAGCTAATAATTGATTTGTTTGCTTGTGAAGGGGTGTTTCGAACTTTTTTTGTGTTTAAACTGTCTGTGCGGTTTTAGGGTTTATACTTGGTAGGAGTTAATGATAATGTTTTAAAGAGCACAAAATGTATTGTGAGGTGAAAAACTTTAGCACGCGACTCGCTATTGTAGGCACATAACGATGTTACCCAGGATTTTGGCTTTTACAAAATAATCTATAAGTAAAATGGGGGAAATAGGGATCCGGGTGTAAATTGGGACAAAAGTTGGAAAGATTTTTGAAGTGTTAGTCTGTGGACTCTTCACTTCATTTTGGTGTTTTTTGTTATTTTGTATTTTTATTACAAATTAAAAAAAAAATAGGCGAAGAGTCCATAGACTAACACTTCAAAAGGTTTTTGGCGGCATTTTATCTAGTTCAGTTCGGTGGCTATTTTAATTATTTGCAAATTGTTTCATAGTGGATATTGTGTCTTAAAATTGGTGCAGTTTTGTGGTACAAGTGTCTACGCATCTGAACAATATGTGGGATAATTGAAATAGGTTCGATCTTGGTTGTGTAAAGCTGAGACTTTTATTGTACCTAGTGGTGGCTACTTCGGCAGAACTTACCAAGTAAACTGTATCGATATATTTGATGCCAAATGCTCCAAGCAGCATTGGAAGGCGATGCACCCGCTTTCTAATGTAAACTGAAACAATACCACTGAATTATTTAACACTTGACACTGGCAAAAATTACTCCCTGAAGAGGAGTAGATTGCCATAACAAAAATAAGAAGAAGAAGAACACTTCAAAAATCTTCCCAACTTTTGTCCCAATTTACACCTGGATTCCCCCATTTTACGGTAGCGAGTCATGCACGTACTAATGTTTAACTTTAAAAACCTAATAGTTTACATAGATATTATACTTAAGCATTCTGTAAGCTAAAGTTTGATTACAATTTTGAGTTTGGTGTTAATTTAAGTACCTACTGCCGTTTAGATACGTGGCATGAGAGTATAGAAAACATCTCGTCACGTTTCCCTTTCTATATTGCATTGCAAACAACCGACACTTGATAAGAGCGTAATCGAAAGTGTATCATCCGATATGATGGTTTATGTACTTTACTCTTAAGGTGAATCCCATATCGAAAGTGGCACCCTCAGAGGTTTTCATTTACTAATTTGTTTACTTATAGAAAAAGATTTTATTAAAACGTTGCGAGGCATTTTTAAGACCCATAGTCTAGACTTTATAGAAGGTATCTTATATTCCCTCGTAGTCATTCGTAAAAAATATCTACTTTATTTAAGTTTGCAAATGTGTAAGAAACGGACACTTTTAGCAGTTTTGGGTTTAGATGTTTGTTCCTCAATCACGCAAAAACATCTGAACAGATTTGGATGAAATTTGACACACAGATAGTCTATTGCCTGGATTGAAACACAAAATACTTTTTATCGCGGTCATAGGTTTTTCTAGGGATTTTCCGAATGTCCATGCGAACAAAGTCGCGGGCGGAAGCTAGTATTAAATAAAATTCAGCGCGACGCGGCGCCACTTTCTGTCCGGGTACCGCCGTTACCGAAAATTAATTAAAATACTCAAACATATCTATACATAAAACGTTATTGACGTTCACTGGTATGAACATTATTAATGTTCTGAGAAATAATTTAAGTCCAGTGGCATTGTGTTAGTCGATGAAACTTGGAAATATTGTAAATAATACAAAGCACCTATTGTTAACTCTGATCATTGTTATTTACAGCTCATAATAATAAATTATCTTGAATGGGGTAATTCCCAACTGTAATAAATGTTTAGTTTCCAGGTAAACATCAATGTTTCAACTTAAATAACTTAGCAACAAAATAGCTCAAAAGTCATTACTAGTAATATAGTCAGGTGGGGTAAGGGAAACATACTTTATTCTATTTTTATTTAACAAGGTTTAGTAAAGCTGTAAAACTCGCAATTAAAGTAGCTGTGTAGGCAATGTACTCCTCATTAAATCAGCCTTTAACGGTATGAATATAAATATCTAAAGACTTGCATTAAGCAGCAAAACCGATGTACATGAGCTTTTTGTGTCATCTTTGTCCACGGGAACACTGTTATTTAACTATTACCTAAAACGTTGCCTCAGTACCTCCAATAGTAGATTGTTATACAAGACGCTAAAATTACCCATTGCATACGAGGTATTTTTATTCCCGAGCTTTAGCGAGGGAATAAATAGAAACCGAGTTACAATGGGGTTTAGCGTCGTGTGTTACACTATACTTTTCACTACGATTGCGAGAAAATAAAATACAATATTAAATAGTTTATACCTACTTACGTCCGTAAACGAATCCACTCGTTTTTCTATCCTCCACTTCATAAACTTTTTGTACAATATTTAAATAAATGATTTGTGCTTGGCGGCAAAAGATTAAAATTATTTCTTTCCTATTACAGTCACACAATTCAATCAGTTTGTAATTATAGAAAAATTCTAAAGATTTCGCGCCATGGTACCTTTTTTAATTTCGGCTGTAGCAGCTAAGCAACACAAACACGCATTCTACGATTTACTCTGTACACAGAGTATAAATAAGTCTATGATTTCACCGAAGAGATGCTTTTAGTTCCATTTTCAAAAATAAGAATGAGAAACTGGGGGCCTATTACGAAACTGGGTCACGATAGTCGTCCGCAGTTCGTCGGTTATAGTTATTACAAATATTTTCAATGTAGCTATCATAGTCCATAGTCTATTGAACGAATAATGACGGATCCACTAGAGAGAAACTGTCAAATTTACGCAATCACTTTGCAATATCGCATACGCAAGTGCTTTGTAATAGGAATCAATCAGAACGAAGCACGGACGCAGCCGCTTGTATCGCATTAAACTTTTCATAATAGACCCCCAGTATTAAGTCGAGCGAGTTTTTATTCGTGATTATGAATAAAGACTTTTTCGTTTTAGTACGCTCATTGGTAATAGACAAACATTAAAAAAGAAAAAACTTTATCCCCTAGGGCTTATTATGCTATTTTATCTCGACTCTTGTACGTTACAATGACGCACTTTTTGAGTAAGAGGAGTGAAAAAGAATATTACAATTGATTAAATAAGTGTTAAATGTTTTAGATCAATGGTATCTATTGTACAAAATGTTTTGTGCCGAATTCATCAATGGCATTTTCAGCTTTTTTATTTTTTCTTTGCAACACCATGTAGTCTAGATGTGACACAAAACGCAAAAATAAACGTTTTATATGCAAGTCTATCGACAGTCAAGATTTCATAAACTTTAGAATGTTTTAAGGTTATACCCTCAAAATAACGTATTGGTATCGGTCTATAAGGAGACCTACGACCATTCCATTTTCGTTACAAACCCGTAAACACGCCTTAAATTTTTTATTTCAATAGTGAGTCGAGTAAACAATAATGTAATACAGTCTCAATAATATAATCTCATACAAAGTTTGTAACGCAACTTTTAATTCTTTTATATTTATTGTTTTTTAGACTCAAAACAATCTCTGTTATTTACCAGCCTCCATGAACTGATAAAGAACAATAGTTTAATGCTTGTAACCACAAACCATATAATTGTACATTCATTACATTTATAAATATTATTAAAAGTTCTATGCTCCACCATAACTGATTAAAAGGGTCTTTTTTATTAATTGAAATGAGAAGACAGTCTTAAATAGTAAAAAGTTGTATTAGACACAGTCATCGAGAAAACCCCCACCCACCATTTCTCTCTCTTCTATAATATTCTCTTTTGCCCTCAGCATGATAGATATTAAAGTTACATAACTATGTTCTTGATTAAATAAGTTAGTAAGATGTTATTTGGACAAAGAACAACTTTGCTGATAAATGGGGTGTCTATTTAAATTAAAGATATTAACTTCGCCAGCAGACTTGATATTTTGTAAATTAATATTCATAACATAGCACCTTTTACGATCGCAAAAAATGCGTAATATTAGCATAGGAAGTCGCTTTATCATAATTAATGTACAAATGGTGCTTTTATTCGCTAGTTTTATTTGATACATCAACATTAAAGCGGCTATATGAGCCAAAAAACCTTACTAAATATTCAAACATTCTCGAAAATTTCAGCTCGAACGAGATAGTGTTGCCAAAAGTTCGTCCCCGTTAAAACTTTATGATAATTAGTAGAGCGGGCTAATTTCAAAGATCAAGCCACGGAGAATGGAGTTTGTCAAGCAGTAATGCTTCACGTCTACTTGATTAAGGGTAACTTTTAATTAACAAATATGATTTAGCTTCATAATAAAAATAAATACACCTAAAATAAAGTCAAATATTATTTTTCGTTTCAATTAAAGTATGCTTAGTCCACTGGCTTAGTCACTAAAAATGTATTATATCATTTGCATCTTTTATAACCATTCGCAAGAAAACCCACGTTTAAATTAACTCACTTCTTATTAAATTGAGAAATTGTTAATACGAGTAATTATAAAATTATTTTTTGTAAGTTTTCAAGCGAATGCTCATAAAGGTTTTTCACAGATTGGTGAATGAAATATTTATAGGTTTGTAATATAACATATTAATTTGAATACGGTAACACGAAAGACGTACAATTAATGCAAAAAAGTACTAATTTATATTACGCTTTATATCGTCGCATTTTAGGAAACTCCCCTTACTCAAAACCTCTATTGGTACACGAATACTATAATATTAGTACCTATTAAATAGTAGATTGTTATACAAGACGCTAAAAGTACCCATTGCATACGAGGTATTTTTATTCCCGAGCTTTAGCGAGGGAATAAATAGAAACCGAGTTACAATGGGTTTTAGCGTCGTGTGTTACACTATACTTTTCACTACGATTGCGAGAAAATAAAATACAATATTAAATAGTTTATACCTACTTACTTACTTCCGTAAACGAATCCACTCGTTTTTTTTTCCTCCACTTCATAAACTTTTTGTACAATATTTAAATAAATGATTTGTGCTTGACGGCAGAAGATTAAAATTATTTCTTTCCAATTACAGTCACACAATTCAATCAGTTTGTAATTATAAAAAAATTCTAAAGATTTCGCGCCATGGTACCTTTTTTAATTTCTGCTGTAGCAGCTAAGCAACACAAACACGCATTCTACGATTCACTCTGTACACAGAGTATAAATAAGTCTATGATTTTACCGAAGAGATGCTTTTAGTTCCATTTTCAAAAATAAGAATAAGAAACTGGGGGCCTATTACGAAACTTGGTCACGATAGTCGTCCGCAGTTCGTCGGTTATAGTTATTACAAATATTTTCAATGTAGCTATCGTAGTCCATAGTCTATTGAACGAATAATGACGGATCCACTAGAGAGAAACTGTCAAATTTACGCAATCACTTTGCAATATCGCATACGCAAGTGCTTTGTAATAGGAATCAATCAGAACGAAGCACGGACGCAGCCGCGTGTATCGGATTAAACTTTTCGTAATAGACCCCAAGTATTAAGTCGAGCGAGTTTTTATTCGTGATTATGAATAAAAACTTTTTCGTTTTAGTACGCTCATTGGTAATAGACAAACATTAAAAAAGAAAAAACTTTATCCCCTAGGGCTTATTATGCTATTTTATCTCGACTCTTGTACGTTACAATGACGCACTTTTTGAGCAAGAGGAGTGAAAATTAATGTATATACGACATACGTTACCTCTATAGCTCTGTAATTGCTTCGGCCAGAGCTAGCCGAAACAGGGGATGACCTGTCCGCCAAGGCGTGCGATGCTATGTAAGCAATGTCTATGCCAATAGAATTCAATTTTGAGATTGAATTCCTGCAAATTTCAATATTCGGATTGCATTAACAACATTATACATATACATATTCTAAACTTTGGTAAAACCTTTAAAGTAGTTATACTCGAATTGTCATAGGAGACTTTAATTATAATGTGAGCACTTTCATACATTTTAGCGGAGCGATCAAAATAACGTGGCTGTGTGAACATTGATTACTTTGCTCCAAAATAAAAAAGCGATAATTTTCCAGTATCACCGGCGCTGACCGTTCTTTGATGCTAGAAAACATTAAAAAAAAAACCGACTTCAAAAAACCTACCTCTAAAAAGCAAGAAATAATATTCGTAATAATAAAAATACGTCTATTGAAGTCGGGTGGGGCTTTTAGAATAAAAAAAAGGAATCTGTACTCCAGCCCCACCCCACTTCAATAGACGTATTTTTATTATTACGAATATTATTTTTAGTGTAGGTACCTTGTAGGTAAGGTATATTATAATATGTAGATAAAACGGCTCAGCCAAACGTAAGATAATCGCGGAGAAACATACATATATACGGGTCAAACTGAGAACCTCCTTTTTTAAGTCGGTTAAAGAACCTACACTTACGATATCCCTCTTCCTACAAAAAAATAATTATCTTATTCAGTTCATAAACAAAGAAGTAATACGACCATTATCATCGAGGTAATTCACACAAAATCAAACTATTTTCTTGTTTTTTTCAAGATTACTTGAAAAGTACTGAACCGATTTCCAAATTTAAAAACTAACTTGGGAGTTTACCTAATGTAATCGTTTGAATCATTTCAATCGGTCTAGCCGTCTTCGAGTAATCGGTGGACATACACAAAAAAAACAAATATACAGACGAACATAGAACCTTCTCCTTTTTTGGAAGTCGGTTAAAAAGTGATATGAGCAACAAGCGAGGGTTATGGTATGTTTGAAAATCAGTCTGATTACTGTTTAACATTCAAGTGAAGCGAGCTTTTCAAAATATCTTCTGCTAGACTCTTTAGTAAAGCAGAATAAGTGACGTGGCTTGTGTGTTGTGTTGACCACACCACATAATATTTGATAACTGTGCGATTTAAGCAAGTAAGCCTAAAATCGTTAGGCTTACTTGCTTAGAGCATAAGCTTACTTGTATTGACATGACAGCTGTCGTATTTTTATTTGGGAGAAGCCACTGACTCCTGAGATACAGGTTTTTAGCCTAGTTTGGGTGTCAGAGTCTTCATAGGAATTTGTATTAAAGATTATGTCAAATAAATATTATTATTATTATTATTATTATTTATTTAAGAGAAGCGGTTTGAGTGACTCCAATTTATTGACTATAAAATATTGTTTTTGTCTCAGGTTAAAGTTTTTCAACTTATCCATGATATTTTAACTATTATTCTTCCGCGATTTTTGTGAAGATTGTAACTAGGATCAAATGCACACAGAGTGGCGCGAGTTTTCGGAATATCTCCTGCAATAAGTCAGTAGACACATTTCCGAAACTTGCGGTGGCAAGACGACACTTGAGCAATACTCAAACGTGTCTCCACAAATAACTTCGTAACTGAATCGCAGATCCGGATGGAATTTAAACCGCAGTGAGTTTTAACGACTGCACTTGTTGGTTGGCTTTTTGTTAGTTTGCAAATCACAGAAGCACTTTGTCTTTATGAAGTTCTGTGACAGCTTTTACTGTTATTTGTTATAATGAGTAAGTTGTGAATAATGTGACACATAATACATTTAATCGGGAATAGTATTATATGTAGGAGCTCGGTGGCGCAGTAGTTTAGCGCCTGGCCCAGCGATTGCGGAAGTTAAGCAACGTTCGCATAGGTCGGTCATGGGATGGGTGACCAAAAATTTATTATCTTGAGCTCCTCCGTGCTTCGGAAGGCACGTTAAGCCGTTGGTCCCGGCTGCATTTGCAGTCGTTAACACCCACCAATCCGCATTGGGCCCGCGTGGTGGGTTATGGCCCATCATCCTTACCACTAATAAGGAAGGCCTGTGCCCCAGCAGTGGGGACATCAAAAATGGCTGATGGACAAGTATGTATGAATAATTTAACGTTTTTATAACACAAAAAGAAATAGTTTTTGTAACTTATCAGACGATTTTATCTCTCTCTGGTTCATATTCAGTTGTGAACGATATTTGCGCTTTATGGACCTTTGGTTTTCGCTCCCACAAAACTTTAGATAAATATAAATAAAAGGACAATTTTAAAAGCCGTATGTTATGTTAGATACCCTATTTCTATTTCCACTTTAAATTTTAAAAACAAAAGCACAATACTGAAAACAAGACAATACGTCTGAAAGCAAAGCAATCGTAAACTATAAATTGTAAAAAATAACCGAGTTTCCAAAAGGACGCAATTCTCATGCGATTACGGCGCTACTAAATCTTCGGAACTCGTTAATCGAACTTTCTGGAAGTATTTCCTCTGACGCCAACTGCCTTTGGCAGAGCCTCGTTCCATCCCGCGCCAATTTAAATGATAAAATTCAGATCCCTCAAAGGATAAAATTCAGATTATTCCGCCCCAAACTAAATTAAAAAATGTCCCTTTGAAAATATAATATGAGTGTTACGGTATGCGAAGTGACCGAGCTTATTTCGTGCGAAAAGTTTTTGAATAAGGTTTTCTTAATGTCACCTTAAAATGTCCCTCAAAGCCCAGCCGTATAGCATTAGAGTAGGACACTAAAAAAAGAGAAGAAAATAGAATAAATAAAAAATTAAAGAAATTGCCGTTTTTTTCCGAACTTCCCATATTTTTCGTCATAACTTCGCAACTACAATACATTTTTTCATTCTGTAAATTGTGTTTTATTTCTGAATACATTTGCCATATTCTAGTACTAAAAATTGAAGACTATATCATCTTCATTATTTAGTTTGACGCAATCTAACCGTGGTCCAACTTTTCGAAAAAAAATATTGATAAAATTTTGATAAATTTTCATAGTACATCACTATTCATCACGAAACTGAATGAATCATTGTTCAAAAAACTGAACAGAGTCCCTTTTTGATTTTTATGTAAACAATCCCTCTTCAAACATCCTGAGAAGTTTATAAAAACAACAATTGAGACCACTTGAAACCCGATACCAAACACGTGTTACGTCATTAAAATTCAGTCTACTGCAATATTTAATTTAAAATCTTTTTTAAATTCTTAAAAAAAAAAAGTTTTATTTGCCACATTTGGGCCAGAGTAGTATTCAAAAAATGTGAGTACGGGTTATTTATTTCAAACGTGATTATAAACTTAAAATTATAATGTTGAATTTTAATTTATTTATTCAGGGAACCAACAACAGCTATATTAGGTACCTACAGATTGAGTTATTATCAAGGATATTAAATAAGCCAATTATATGTTTCCACAGCTATAACAAACATTATCATCATTACAAAACAGATGTTACAGATATCGTTACAAATACCAGAACATTTGATATTTATTGTGAGATTAAATAAATAATGCTTGGCACTTCCACATACAAAAATTTATAAAGAAAACTTTGTTACTACAATATTATTGTGAATTAAAATATCGAAATTGAGACAATAAATTTTAATTAAGCCAGTTCCTTAGTGATGAGGATTCAAAGTGTAGTGCGCTTCCACCTTCGGCCTTATCATCACTTAACATCAGGTGAGGTAAAGGCCAAGCACTATCCAGTCGTGCATAGCATATAATAATAATAATATTTTTTTACTGGGAAATAGGATAATGATCGACCAATGTAAAAGTAGCAATTGAAATTCGAATGCGCTATGCCACTGCGCCACCGAGCGCCTAATCTTCGATAGTTTGGTGGTTTAACAATAAATCTACTAATGCATACTTTCGCAAACCCTTCAACGTTCGTAACAGAACTTAAAACAATCTTTTTCACATCAAACGAAATGTGCAAACATCGATATTCTTCGACGATTTGTCTGATACGGTTCGTAGCAGTTTAAACTGGTCTCAAATCTTCCCCAACACCTAGAACTTGGGGCGTTGCCAACCGCCAGTCTCCGTTTGAAGTGCGCGAAAACGTGAATTAAGCCTGAACCCATTTTTATTAGAGAAAGCTTTTATTAAAGATTTTTCGAGAACAATGAAAGCGTCAGTTTCTTAACCAATGGGCAGAACAAACCTACTTGACAGCCTTTTTCGTAGCAATTGTATCGTTGACAGCTCGAGGTACCTAGTGCGTGAATCATGTTGAGTCATATTTACGAGTCCAGCCAAACTGTTTTCTGAAATAACAAATGTTTTATTTCTATATCTTTAGCTTATTCGTACCATTATTGTATTTATTTAAGTAAATAATCTCTGTTAACTGTAAACAGAGAGTAAATTAACTTAGACATTGGTGTCGATTCGGTTGGCAACGACATAACTAAATTGACAGTACTAAACTAAATTTAGTTTTCCATCCTTTTCTTTCTGTATCGAAAAGACAAGAACAGAATGCTAAAATTAAGTTTAGTCCTGTCAATTTAGTTAAGTCGTGCTAACCGAATCGACACCATTATTAAATTACTTTTGCAAGCAAACTTTTCAAGTTCAGTAAATTTGAAAACCAGATCATAGTTATTAATTTTTTCGACACTATCAGTGCGAATACAAATTGAGTTCGTCTAAATCCTTTTTTCAATTTCCATAATTTTACAGACACCAAGGTTGTTTTTACGCAGACATCAAACATAATCAAAAGTAGCTTCACATTTCAAACAGTTTGTTTTGCTTTTATCAAAATTCATTGGTTATTGGGTCCATTTAAATTTTAAAGTGTTTTTAGTTAGTATAATCGAATCGTGACATGCGATGGATCTAAAAGTGTGCTCTTACTTACTTTTTCAAAAATATTTTATGTTAATGGTCCATCAATGCAGTAAAGCGGCGACAAGGTGTTTTTACCTGAGAAGCTTTTGCCACATTATATTAATTTCTCGATTAGATGAAGTCACTTTTCAATAGGTATCTTATTGGATGGGCGACTATTATCATGATGTATATCAGACGAGCAATGTGCAGCACCAATGCTATTCTTTATAACATGATGCATTTGATTGTGAGAATAAGAAATTTTGCGTCTTTCATGCACCATTTGCATTGACCTGTTTTTTTTTTCTATTTAACTGGACTGGCTGTCTGTATGATTTGACAGCAAAGTTTTTGTGCCTATTTGAAACGCCACTAGCGTGCGTCTAAAGAACTAATATTGACGTACAATGAAAATGGTTGCCGTGATACAAAAAATTATCGTTTATTTTGACATAAGCACATCACTAGATTTAGTACCCTGTATACGCACGCTGCGTCCTACAGGGTTGCGTTCAGAACGTTTGAGCGCCGGTTGTTTGGTTGTTTTTTAACTCGCTCTAAGGTTTGGAACGACCAAGAACTTTAAATGTCAATGTCAATACAAATTCTTCATTTTCCATTTGGAATACGAATAATTTAAACTTTTCTTTATACTAAATCAAATAAAATCCGTTTTTTGAGGATCTACCATGATTATTTTAAAAATTAGACATAAAAACATCAAAAATACAAAATAATGTCAAATGACATTGACATTTTTTCTATAGACAAACGACAGAGCGTTTTACAACCATCATTTTTGATGGTTGCTTGGTTGCAACGCTCTGACGTTTGGAACGACACGGTTGTGTCAACCGAATGTCACGCTCAAATGTTTGGAACGCCCTTAGAGCGTTCGGTTGTGGTTAGGTTGCACTCGGAGTGTAGGTTTGGAACGCGCCTCAGCGCCAAAATGGTGGAAATCAAATAGGCACAAGAACAGTTTGAGACAGCAGCCAGTCCAGTGTAATAATATAGAGGTCAATGACCATTTGAGAAATTTTCGTCAGGTTTACGCATAAAGTTAATATACCTTTCATTAACTTTATGGGTTTGCGTTATCTTGAAGACTTCGAAATTTGAACGTGAATGATATAACTCGTCTCGAACCATCTTGGTTAGCTACCAGCATTTTTCATAGCGTGTATTCTTGTCTGCATCACAATAGGGTAATACACATTGCTTGTCATTCTCACAAAATGAAATGTTTGTCTTTAAAGCTTTGCATATATTACAAACTGCATCAGACATGTTGCCGTTTCATATATCCCTTGCAAAATTTAATACAAAAATCTGATGATAGCCGAGTTATGTATTACCATAAATACATGAAGCCAGGGTTATCACGGGGCATCGCCTGGCGACAGGCGGGTACGTCGAAATCTGCATAAATTTACAGTTTTCTTGTTGGCATACACAATTTATTAAGTGGAAAATTGTTTATTTATTACTCAGTTTTGTTATTACTAAAGCACTTTGTAGGTAATGTAACTCGAGGATTCTTTGGATTACAACGGAGTTATTTGTTGTTTATCTTTATGTGGTACTTTATGGGCTTCAAAGCATTCCCAAAATTGTCATTTTAATTAGTTGAAGATTAAAGTTCTAAAACAATGAAATGTCTTAAAAGGTAAATAAACAAAATGATTCACGATGGTCATATAAATGTTAATACGTTTAAGGTTTACTACTTACAAGAGTTTACTTCCAAGGAATTATTGTACTGCGTAAAAACGCCACACATGGAAACAAACTTCATTTGAAAGAAGTGTGTATTGTCATTTTCAAAAGAGAGAAACAATGAACAAGCCAATAAGAAAAGCATTGAGCCCAGAATAAAACAAAAAACTTCATACATATTCCGTGTATGCTGGTGTCGATAATTACATTCATTTGTTACTATAACGATGTTATCCCGTCCCGTAGGGCAATAAAAGAATAATAAGGAACTAGCAGGGGGATGCTGAGTCACTTGTTAATCTACTTAGCCAAGTGTGCTGCCTCTCTGTCTGTTGGTAGACACTAGTCTTATGATCTTATGATGTAACAGAAATGGAGCAGGATATCATAGTGAATAGAGGGGTTGTACATTACAAACTGTCCGGTGGTTCTAAATTTTTTATATGTTGTTTAGGATTCTAGGATGGTGAGTGTTTAAAATGCAAAATGCACAATACCCCCCCCCCCTCTGCGCCCGCCACCATATTGAAAGAAAACGGCACTTTCTTCAGATTTTCGCTTACTTACTACATCTTTGTTTAGGTGCATTTTAGCTAAAATCGTTTTACACAATGTTGTACCGGACCGTTTGTAAGGTAACCCTCCTTTTTTGGTCTCTATTTACTGTGTTAGTGAGGGCAGGGCCACTTTTGTCATTTTACTTAATTTTGAAACTTATTTAGGAGTTTATTCAGTTTATCATTCGGTTGTCGGACCAAACTCTCAGTTTTTATTAAATAAAAAATGTTTTTTTTATACTAGGACGAATTAATGTTTTTATGGAAAATAAATTTATTGTACATTGTAGAATTCTTATGCTTCTTTAAAAAATGTATCCATCATAAAGGAAAAGTGTTGGTGATGGAGGATGCCTAAACCCATAAGTGGGTGTCGTGCAGCTATGATGAGATAAATAAAAATAAAATAAAAAATGATTTATTAACATAAAGTTTCTATTCTAAACAAGTGGTGAGACAACCCTAGTAAGTAGATTTGATACACTTGTGTTAGGGATATCTCACTCTAAACCCTAAGACAATAATATTTTTTTCACTCCTCTTGCTCAAAAAGTCCGTCATTGTAACGTACAAGAGCTGAGATAAAATAGCATAATAACCCCTAGGGGATAAAGTTTTTTCTTTTTTAATGTTTGTCTATTACCAATGAGCCTACTAAAACGAAAAAGTCTTTATTCATAATCACGAATAAAGACTCGCATTCTTCTTTTTGAAAATGGAACTAAAATCATCTCTTCGGTGAAATCATTACACTTGACACTGGCAAAAATTACTCCCTGAAGAGGAGTAGATTGCCATAACAAAAATAAGAAGAAGAAATCATAGACTTGCACAGAGTGAACAAATTGATTGAATTGTGTGACTGTAATGGGAAAGATATAATTTTCATCTTTTGCCATCGAGCACAAATCATTTATTTAAATACTGTACAAAAAGTTTATGAAGTGGAGGATAGAAAAACGAGTGGATTCGTTTACGGAAGTACTTACCTAGGTATAAACTATTTAATATTGTATTTTATTTTCTCGCAATCGTAGTGAAAAGTAGAGTGTAACACACGTCGCTAAAACCCATTGTAACTCGGTTTCTATTTATTCCCTCGCTAACAATCTACTATTGTTAATTGCATAATAAAATTGTCGTTTACAACAGCTAAGCAATATTAAAAGGGACAATAGAGAGCTGAAACGCTTCTTGAAATACAAATAAGATATAATTTATTACTCTAATATTACCTACTGCAAAATAAAAATAATAACAAATATTCCTCTTAAATGTCTTAAGTACCAAAAGAACCCCAGTTACATAACATTTTAATTCACCAATAACAAATTCATAAGGTGACATTGAAGTTTAATTTATTAACCACTTTACACCTCTTAAATTGGGTTTTAGAGAAACACATACTTTAAGTTGAACTTAGAATCTATGTGGATCTTAAACTGAAAATTATTGCATATATTTTGAGCTTAATCAAAGTAATTTTTAACGGTGTCTTTTAAGTCTTATGTACCATTGATTTTTCATTTAGACAGTCATTTAATTGATAATTGATATAATTTTTCTTCTCTTTTTTAAAGTTATTTTAAAATAATGATAAATAATAAATAAATGATAAATAATGATAACAAAAACTATTTCACCGGCTTACTGACTCAACAACAGATTCTGTTAAAAAATGTAATCAAAAAGATTAAGGCATCGTTTTCATACAATATTTTTTGCGTTCAAAATATGGACAGCGGTTTAATTAAAAGTTTTCAGACGAATTTCCATTAATTAATACTCCCATTCATCTCACCCTTGAATTCGTTTTAAGTCTGAGGCTGAAACGAGACGCAAGCTATCTTATCAATCATTTATAAATCCGTTAATCGCAGTAATTCTCCTAAACAACATTCGCAGCTGCCAATTGTCACCAATTTTACTCGTATTGAATTATGTGGCCTTAACAGAACTGTCTTATACTTGATTCAGTAGAGAAAGTTCAATTTCGAGTGAGATTTTTTCAAATTATAAAGATAATAATAAACTTTTGTTTAAGAGTGATCTACAAATAAAAAGGTCTATTACTTACTGCCAAATGCATCGAACTCTTCACTACTGAAGAGTTTCAAAACTAGAATTAAGTAGTTAAAACTTTCCGATGGCTTGCTTTCAGACAAATTGATCATTATGAATACTAATTAGAGTTTTTGTTAACTTTCTTAATAGAAGCAACTTAAAAAATTAGTGCTTTTCGATCTCTTGTTTGATCTATAAAACTCGTGCTTTAGTTCAAAACTTTTAAATTAAAATCTTTAACGCACGTATTGGGTAAGAGGATTCAGTTGATTCGCCTTTGCTATCACCTTTTTTTAAAGAAAATTAATGAAATTTTGTTTAAATTGAGATAGTTATAGAGAAATTGGTGTCGATTCGGTTAGGAACGACTTAACTAAATTGACAGGACCAAACTAAATTTAGTTTTCCATCCTTTTCTTTCTGTATCGAAAAGACAAGAACAGAATGCTCAAATTAAGTTTAGTCCTGTCAATTTAGTTTAGTTGTACCAACCGAATTGACACCAATATGAGCCTGTTTTAAGGTATGTGGCTAATAAGTTCGTTTAATTTGATGCAATGCATAGTGCTATTAATAATTTCTCCTCATATCTCCTCATGTAGGAGGAAATGAAATGAGGAGATCCGCAGGCGAACTAAAGTAACCGATATCGCTCGAAGGATTGCTCAGCTGAAGTGGCAGTGGGCGGGACACATAGCCAGAAGAACCAATGGCCGTTGGGGCGGAAAGGTTCTTTCATGGCGACCGAGCACCGGACGATGCTCCGTGGGTAGGCCCCCCGACAAGGTGGACCGACGATCTGGCGAAGGTCACGGGAAGCCGCTGAATGCAGGCAGCGCAGGACCGATCTTCGTAGAGATCCTTGGGGGAGGCCCATACCCAGCAGTGGGTGTCGTGCGGCTGATATGAGGATGATGAAGATGATTGATAATTTGATTTTAATTTTAATCAAATTTTCGATCATAATATCCATTCAATCTTTGCAAATTTCAAACTAGAATTCAAGCCGAATGATTACTTTATCGTTGCCCGTACCTACAACTACACCGGGCGTCTCCTCCATAAATCTGTAGCGTCTTGCTCGATGATAATTTATGTACGATCAGATACACTTGTGTTCTCCACTCACACACCAAATTGAACTCTATTTCTTATAAATCAAGGGATATAGTTAAAGTTAGCGTAGTGCTTAATTTGTGACAAGCCGCTTGATACAAACTTATTCATGTTCCCGAAGTTAATCACTTGACATAGTCGGGAAATTCATGAACAAACATTTATAGTGAATAAGTCTATAATAGGGTAAGCTTTAGGTATAATAGAGTTGGCTTTTATAATAAACGAAGGGATGAATAATGATTTTACAATGTTCATAATTAATTAACACGTGTAAATTGAAGGAGATGTAGTTTAACTGAATTACATTCAATAATTAAGTTTGCAATATTGTGATCTAAATAAAGCTGTATGGTTTTTATCACACAGTGAAGTGATGCAACAATTATGCAGACCGGAAGCTTTTGTAGATAGATGCATAATGAATAGTTTAAAATGAGTACTAGCGTACTACTGAATAGTAGTTTTTGCCTTTATCAAATTTCATATATTTTTCAGTATCTGAAAGCAAAACATGCTTACATTGTTGACGTTATTACGGCTTCTACAAAATCACGAACAAAGAATTTCTGCTCACAAAAGAAAGTATGTCACATGTTTCTTCCTTTTCCGTAAGTAACACCTCTCACATATATAATTCAGTATCCACATAAATCTTTATTTTACAATGTTACAGCGGAACCGGAATGACGTTTATATCCAGCGGCGAATCCCTCTGAAATCCTCCCAATCCCTTTTTAATCCGCATTCTCCAATTTCGTGAAATTTCAAAGACATTAAATCGCGAGGTAATGTTATTGATGAATCTGTCCGTCATTATTTTTAATTAAATAAATCGATCGTTCCTATCGCTCTATCACGGCGTTTTCACCGCACCATTAATCACAAGATACGTATATTTCTGACCCTTACTACAAAACAGCAAAGAAACTTATGATGCATCTTTTTCTTATATTATGTTACGTTTGTAGGCCAATTTAAAGGACCTCGAGTTTGAATGCTCTAAGACCTCGAGAGTCAAGTTCATATTTAAAACAGGAATAAAATCAAAAGGGAAACATGTCTTGCATTTTCTTTATAGGAAAATCTTTCTAGATTTTTTAATCAAACACTTAAAAACAACAAAAAATAGTCAGTTTTTAAGGTTTCTACAAACATATTGTAAAAACTTTTGTATCTAAATAGGAGTGACATGGTACAAGTCTGGGTAAAATTTGTTTTATTCCCATTGATTTTTTTAAACTTTATTTATTTATGACTTGAAAAAAAAACGAATGAAACCAGAGGTAGGAGAGATGGAAATACCTCCGGCGATCATCGGAGGGCGTCGATTAAGTGTGTTTTATCTTTGAAAGGAGAAAACTGGGAGTTTTTATTTTGTAAGTAAAAGGTTTTTACGAGTGATTTGTATCTACAGTTGGGAACCGTTAAAGGAACGTTTTTATTTATCTTTCTTTCAGAGATTACTAGAAGGGCAGGTAATCGTTTGGTGCTCATTAAATAAAAATATTTTGGTTGAAAAACTTCGTTGCTTCTAGTGTTGTGAAAGCAGCGTTTAGCCTTTATTGATGTAAAAGTAGGTAGTTAATTGTTTCTTTTTACTAAAATATTCACAATCAGCACGATTTTTATTTAATATCTAAGAAGGGTAGTCTTTGTGTAGAAAAAATATTTCTTATAATAAGTAGGTAGATCGCTTTTTAGCGATAAGGCCGCCAATTGTTCTTCTTTTGTTTGTTATTGTAATATGTCCATGGTGTACAATAAAGAATATTTTATCTTATCTTATCTTATAGATAGATAATATTATATTCTTTATTGTTCACCACAATATAAAACATTACAAGGAAAAGAAATACATATTAAGAACAATTTGGCGGCCTTATCGCTAAAAAGCAATTCCTTCCAGGCAACCATTTGTATGACTGGAAGAAAAAGAATAAGAAGTGGGCAGTTTATGGTGCTTTTACACTATGATTTTTTATATTACAATATGATATATACCCAAAAAATTATATACATTATATATAAATTATTTATACTTAGTAGAAGCTTTATCACAAAAAAATAATGACATAAGTATCTTTTTTTTTATTTCTCGCCGTTTTCCTGTTTATTGCTAATAAATTACCTATCACTTAAATCATCAACAACACCCTGAAAAATTTGATAAGTAACATAATAAGGTTTCGGCGAAGAAATATTGTTTCCACCTGTAATTAAGTTATGACGCGAATCTCATCTAGTACGCGAAGGTAACAACAAATTTATCTTGTCTTATTACGCCAGATTACACGGGAAATGTATCACTTGTTTCATAAACTCTTTATTTTATTAAGAATGTTTGTTTCTACAGACAGTCAGTACAATCTTTGAAAAGTGTAATCGTCATCAACAACCATTTTTTTCTCCCACTAAGACATAACTCAGCGAAATGTAACTTCTTCTCATTTTTTTTTGCTGGTCACAGTTTCAACCTAACCAATTCTTCTTTACACAATACTAAATTGTGAATGCAAAAATCTCAAATTTAAAAATTAACAATTCTTCTTCGTTACGTAGTTCTTGGTTGCCAGTATTACGAATAAAATAAATTGGTGACTATAAAATTGAGTTGCTTGACGCATGTAGCACACCTCTACCGCGCCTCGAAACAATACCAGCGGCACCGCAATGGTTCCGCCATGAATTGACAGTTATGTACGACAAGCGAAACAGATGCGAAACAGCCTGTTCTAACGCATAGATTTAACTATGATGCTGTCTCTTACTCGCGCGATTTCGCCGATAGCGGGTTATTCACGATTAAATAAAATACATTTATTTCATCACACACAAATAACAACAAAACAGTATAATTTACGATTGTCGGAAACCAACTTTCCGAATCGAATCGGAAAGTCTATAGTCTTCGATCTTATTTTCTACCTTATGCTACTAAACTATTTAAATGCATTGCGGTTTCCCATCGAAAAGTGAATCGAATCCCAGTCGAATATATTGTGAATAGCTATATCTTTTAATATCGGAGGATACGGATCCGAATCGAATGCTTTCAAGTAGATTTCCGACAATCGTGAATAACCCTACTGCTCGGACTCCTGATCCTGGAGGACCTGAAGCCGAAAGTTACACTATATTTATAATCCAGCTGTGCAATTGGCATCTTGTTAAACGGCTACATAGATAAATTCTGCAGACACCCTCTGCATTCAATCGAATTCTCTGGACCAATTCAATGTAATCGATACCCTGTCATTGTTACTGCTTTTTTATTATTCTAAAGCAAATGGGAATCAGTTAAAATGCAATTACAGAACTTTGTATTCAGGTCAGAGCGGTGCTAATAAAGTATTTTTTACCATCGCCACTCAAAAAAGTGCGTCTTATTCATTGATAACAGTGAATAAAACGCGTTTTTATTCACCGAGTGAATAAAAATATTTTGAATTTGGAACAAGCGCGCATCGTATGAATTAGGTACAAAAAAATAAAAGGTGCTGAAAGTATGGAGCTATTCCATAGATAAGTTCTACAATTAAATGACAAAAATAATCCCGCCAATTTTATTTAGTGTCTTATCTTTGGGTTCTTTTCTAAAAAATATCCCGCTAAATCAATTAGGTCCTTTTTAGTGTCTTATATTTGGGTTCTTTTTTATATATTTGAGGGAGATTAGTTGTTCAGTCTTGCATCAGTCCATTCCATCAGTCTGGTACGATCTTCAGTCTGTAAAAATTCAAAGTCTATACAAACTGATGAAGTGGACTGATGCTAGACTGATCATGTAGTTTCCCTCTTAGTTAGCTCGGTGGCGCAGTGGTTTAGCGCCTGGCCCAGCGATTGCGGAAGTTAAGCAACGTTCGCAAGGGTCGGTCTTGGGATGGGTGACCAAAAATAATAATAATAATAATAATAAATAATAACGTTACGGCACGTTAAGCCGTTGGTCCCGGCTGCATTTGCAGTCGTTAACACCCACCAATCCGCATTGGGCCCGCGTGGTGGGTTATGGCCCGTCCTCCTTACCACCCATAAGGAAGGCCTGTGCCCCACAGTGGGGACATCAAAAATGGCTGATGGACAACTATGAATACTATAGCTAGGTACTGCTATTTTTTTTCTCGCAGTCAATGGTAAAAAGTAGAGTACACAACTTGTGAAAAAAAAATTTCATCTCGGTCCTTTGTATCCCTCGTTTCGCTCAGGATTCTACTTTTGAATCCCTCGCTACGCTCGGGATTCAACTCTAGAATCCTTCGCTGCTCTCGGGATCCAACTTAGTCCCTCGAACTAAATTCCCTCTTTTTTCACTTGTTGTATAATCTACTATTGTGCGCATAAAAGAGCGCATCTAGCATAAAAATATTTATTACCTACACGACACAATTTGTGTTCTTTTTTCAGCAGTGAGTTTAACGCAAACTATACTTACACAACTTTTTAAAAAGCAAAGGAATTTATTTTATCGCTTTTACTTTCTAGACAAGTAGGTATTACCCTATTATAATGCACTTATTATACAGGAATAAATTTATAAGCGAGCAATACATCGATTTTCATGACTGTGGTTTGAAATGCCTAGTGTTAATCTAAATATTCATAAAACTTTACTACCAATATGTCTTTGGGGACCAAAAGTCTGAAAAAAGCTATTTACACATAAATTATTTAACTTTATCATCAAAAGAAAAAGAACACTTCCAAAAGTGCCGCCGGGTGCCAAAAATAGCGTAACTGTTTTAATTTTATTTAAACTCGTTTTTCTCACAGACGAAACACTGTTAAAAAGCTTCCATTGTGCCGGGCTTAAAATAAGCCCATAGTTAATATTATTTTTTAATTTCTTCAACCGAGACAACGTCAGCTATAAAAGGAATAAATCCGTTAAAGGAACAATACATAACTTTGGTACTTTTTTATACAGAAAGGATTTTTCAACCTAAATCGTTGGGGCACGAAATGGGGTGGCCTTTGTTGTCAAAATTACTTTTATATGCCAAAAAGCGACTACAGACGACATTCCCTTTATGTACAGGTAAAAAGTTTCCAGTAACATATTGAGAAAAAGCTTAACATCAAACAGATTTTTATTTGTTATGGACTTTCATATAAGTTACACCAAGGTATACCCGATTTTACGATAAAAATTAATGCAATATTTTTTTATCCAAACCACGCTGTTTCCATTCGTGCGGAAGAAAGTGCGCAGACCACAAAAGGTAGGCTCTAAGGTAAATAATATTTTTAAAGTTGAATTATGGAAGTAGCATAAAATATTTATGTACTTACTTACAAAGATTTTGTATTAAACCTACTTAAACATTACACACTTAGTCTTTTAAAGAGCTCTGTCAAAAGTGAAACACTAAACCGATTCACACAGATTTTCAAGTTTGCTATGCACGTGTTCCTATTTCTACAAACAAATATCTCCAGTTCATGGCTAAGGCTACGGCTACGGCTACGGCTACGGCTGACTACGGTTACGGGTAGCTAGCTACGCTACGGACGGTTATGAATGCTACAATAAACGACAACGATCACTAACTATAACATCTAAGCCTGCACAAATCCAAACGTAATTTGGCAGACCGCCATCGAATTTTCAACGCATGAGCTGACAACCACGTTGATTGCATAATATTCTATAATTAAGAATATTTTTTTTCTCGATTCCATAGTAATTTTGAAATTTTTGGTGAGTTTTAGTAAAATTTTTATGCGGTATACCCGAGGATCATGCAACAAAAATTGTTATAAAATATGCAATTATTATTGATTTTGATTATGAACTTAAAAATAATTACATAAAATTGATATTAAATTATGTTGGAACTTCTAACAAGCGAGATTAAATTGAATTTTATCCTTGAACTTCGTTGTGTCGTCCCATCTGAATAATTCAACTATTGCCATATAAATCAGCATTATGAATCTTTAAAAGCAATGTTATACGCATAACATGAGCAAATCGGTGCAAATGTTAAAGATAATGTGGAATTTATGTGTAATGATTTCGACTCCTGGCCTCGCATCAGTATGTTGTTTCGATAGCGTAAGTAGATATGGATTAATTTATAGCGGTTCACAATTTGTACCCAAACTGACCAGATAATGTGGTTGTGAGTTATGCGCACATCCTTTGGGTGCGTTTTAGCGTATAATCACTGATAAGCTTAATAACTTTGGACTTAGTAAGAGTGGGAGAAAATTGGATTCGTTTTCATAATGCGTGGGGTGAAATAACAAATTGATGAAAAGTACGGCTTTCTACATGGAAAAAGGTTAAATTGAAGTGTAAAAATAATGTCTCGTTCCAAATATATCTGAAGCCTTAGGGTGCGTTCACACTAGCGCGACTCCTACGCGATTTTTGCCCGATTCCTTATGTTTCTGAGGAGCGGATTTACGTGCGAGCTAACATGAGATTTTGGTTACATGAGATGGTGATTACAGCTGTTAATATTGCACACGTTACAGACACTGTTGATACCAAGCGAACAATGTACATATAAAGCGTCTCACTCGCGCGACTTCTTGACGGGTCTAAACCAAAAACTTAATTACAAATAAGTTTATGGTCTAAACATAAATAACTATCGATAGAAAATCTAATAAGTATCGGATTAAATTGATGTTAAATTCCTGTACTGGAAATTTTAGTTTAATTTTTAGTAAGTGGTATTTTTAAAATATAGTTTTTCCTCGATACGAAAGATGCAACTGATATTTTTTTTCAACAAAAACATAATGATAGAAATGAAAGAAGAAAATTAACACAAATAACTTGTAATAAACCAAAATAATGTTAGCACTAGTTCAATAGGTACACGGACAAAATATGACAGGGAGTGAAGTAACCACAGACAGCGCACAGAGTATCGTTGCGTTCTATTTTTCAACACCCTGTATATATAAAAATAAATAAAAAAAAACAATGTGAAATCAACCCGTTTCCAATATTAGCCATTTGGCAGTATAACCCTAAATAGACTTGGTAAAGTAACATGGGTTCTCAATACACGTTTGGCGAAAAGCCATATGTGGGACTTAATCTTATTAAGCAGGGTTGTGGTCGGAACACATGCTTTCATTTGAAACGAACAATTTAATTCACTCCTTTGTGAGAGGTCTTGGGACAAAACAGTATTGTCCTTAAAAGGGTATGATTGACCATTGATACTTTTTATGAGACATGTAATCTAAGCATTATACAATAACATTATGTATTTACTTTCATACGGCTGTCTCTTTGCCAACGATTTAAACTACGAGCTAATGCTTTATGTTTCTTTGGAATCCTTAGTATATAAGGTGTAACAAAATTATGTAACAATACTAAAACATGTGATAGTGTTGCTAAAACTAAACAACTTTCTCCCCTGAACATAGGTCGAAAAACAATTTTTTTCGCCTTTCCATAGTAAGTTAGTCAGTATACCAATACATTTCGTATGGGTGTATGATTTTTTGTTAATCATTTATTGACCCATCTTCCTTGAAGAAAGTTGTTCAGTTTTATCAACATTATTAACTGTTTCAGTATAGTCACATAATTTTGTTACAAGATAGAGTCAGTGTTTCTTAACGCCTATTTATTTATTTTATATGGACTATGGAGTATACGCTTTCTATCAGGCAAGCCATAAGCTTGTCTGGCAACTTCAATATATTGAGGGCACATATAAAAAAACCTGTATAAATTGGACTCAGTATGACAGTAGCTTTTTATGCTTACTTCTTTTAAAGGGGATTCTGATGAACAGATGAGTTCACGGGGATCCCCTGGGGTATCGGGCTGTGGGATCCTGGTGGACGAAAGGGAAACAACCTCGTTGTTATCCTTTATATGAATCACTATATTACACTACCACGTGAAACATTCATGCAACTCTTTTTTTATAAGTTTGAACATACTAACAAAACCTCTTTGCGGTGTGATTTATGGCTTACCTACCTATAGCCAAAGAACGAAGTGGCAGCACGGTCAAAATATTTAAAGTACTACAACTACTACAAAACTTTTTTTTAGAGGAGTGTAACCTTTAGGCCGTGTGCACTTTGGATGTGTTTTCGTACGAATTTTATTCGCATTCAAAGTGTGCATTTTTTGTGCCTTACTCTCTAACAATTTAGGTAAGCGTATTTATTTATCTATTTATTATATCAATAAGCTTTTTGATGTAAAAAGAAAAAGGGATTAAGGCGAGGCCAGTTCACGATCTGATGAAAAGTCTGATTTTTGAACATCCAATGTGAAGAACTGATGTAAAATTCTACTTCACAAAAAATACTGTAGACTGAAAAAGAAACAAAGTAGCAAATTAACCGAACAGAATATTGAAAAATGGCTTGGTAACTCTGTAAAGAAATCCTGAATAACACCATAAAAACTTATAAAAATAAATTTCAAATCGTCAGATTTCGTAATTTTCAACGACAGTGATATGATTTTTTATGCAAAAAGGATAGTTTTTTTATCGATTTAACACAATAACCGAGTACATTTTTAATAAATTATCCAGTATTTCAGAAATCAATAAAAATGTACTAAAATTCGTCAAATTTCTGGCGAAGCGTCAATTAAAGGTATGCAATATTCAACCTTATTCTAAAGACATAGTGAAAGAGTAAATTTCGTGAACTGGCTTCGCCTTAAATATCAAAAGATAGGTTTATGGAACAACAAACGGCTGCTATTATAAGCGTTTAGAGGCGAGAACGAGTTGAATGCTCGCAGGTAATGGAGATAACCATTAAGCAAACGATGCCTGTTTCCGAAATTTATTTTATTCCCGCACTAAAGCGTAGATTAAGAATATAAGTTGGATATATTTTAGTTACATGCTACAATGGGGTTGGTAAACTTTTCCAAAACTGTTGTGAATTATATATTTTCTAGTAGCTTTTGGCTTTGGAGTCAGGAATAACAAATTGCGGAATTATATAATGCTTCATTTTAATTTAAATAAAAATTTAAATTTTTAATTTACAGCATAGTACAATAAATCACTATTACGGCTGTATGCGTAGGTTATGCCTTTGCTCCAAAGACTTTCTATGTTGTTGCTCAAAACAAAAAAAACAAAGGTATGATTACTCTTTGTCACTGTCTGTCAAATCTGTCAATCAGATTTTTAAATCAGTAAATGCAAAGGAACTTCGTGTTCAGCCGTATGTTTGATATTTTATCGCAATAATAATATAAAAAAAAATATTTGGTTAACAAGGTAAAATAAAAAAATCATAATATTATTTTCTTTATTCTTCAAACTTGTGCTATCAAAAAAAAATATAAAACAATTCTCTTCGAAAAAGTTTACCAACCCCATTGTTTTGAACGGTAAAAGTTTCATTCAAAAATATAGACCTTAGAACACTTAGACAAATTTATCCATATTGTTAGAATAAAGTATGGATCGTCTGACTCTAAATAAACCGATATATAAAATCAGTACACATATGAAACAAAACCAATACCTATTGCTACAAAGAAAGCTCAAAAAAGATCAAGACGCCACTTGTTATAAATCTAGTGATAAAAAAGCTGCAATAAAGACAAACTCGTATTCTCAAACAAAAGATAAAGCTATACGAGTCTATTATTAAGATTTAAGCAAACAATAAAAAGAAGGCACCTTATCAAAACACGAAATATTCGCCATACAGACTCTTGACCTTGATAAGGTCACGTTTACGTAATAAAAATTCATACGATGATAAAAGAGGAGTCGGTTCCTAAGAGGGTGTATGAATCACGTAAAACAAGCATGGAGGTGTATATGTTACTGTAAAAGCCCGAAAGTTAGTAAATCTTAGATTATACTGGTAAATATTAAGATTTCTCAACACGAGTAAATGAAGATTTTAAGATAAAAAGATAAATGAAGATTATAAGATAAGATTTATCAAACGAAAAAACGAAATGTAAGGATTTTATGAAAGAGTAAATTTTAAGGCGTAATTGCCTTAACTCTTTACTCATTAGAATTTGCTACATCCTAAGTTTTACCAATGTCTGTTGGTAAATGTTTGGTTTTTAAAAAACAAAACAATGAATGAATGAACTTGGCAATAACTTTTATTTCCATTACTTATCAGTCACTCTAATTTTATTAAATTATCATCATGGTACATTTTAATGATTATAATTTTAATTAGATTTACCAAGCAAATGGTGGCAAAGGTTTGAAATGAACGATCACATAAATTTCGGACTGATACCGTTAAAAGTTGGTGAACCTTAGGGTTTACTAGAAAATCTAAGGATTTACCTTACTCGGGCTCGGGCTTTTACAGTTACGATGGTCACATAACATTTCGGGCTATTATTTATTTTATTTGATCTCTTTATTGTACTACAATAAAATAATGTACAAGAGGCGGACTTAATGCTAAAAGCATTTTCACCCAGTCAAGTCAACCCTTAGGGAACAGATAGCCACGAATGCGGTACATTTAATATGTATAATAATTATACATTCAGACTATTACCGTTAAGGGTTGGTAAATCTCAGGTTTTACTGGAAAAATTTATGATTTCCCTAGGTTCGGGCTTTCACAGTAGCATTATATCTACTTCCATTGCGCAGTAATTCAGAGTTAGCGTCGCATTATCGTTAGCATAATCAACGTACAGCTGGTACCGCGCCGTTTTTACATGGAAACATCTGAACGAGAATTTAAAATGTGCTCTAACGCGTTTCTTGTCGGGGTATTGCAAAAAATTGGTTAACTGCTGGCTATTTTTGATGTTATATCCGCATTAGTAAACAAACAGCGAGTGTAGTGTGGATACATGAAATCTGTCTCTTTATAAAATGTATTTTTTGCAATATTTAACTTGAATGAGTTCCAAAACTTTTTGTGAAATTTACGCGCCAACTAATTCTATGGTCTATTCTACGGTTTTACTATTCAGATAGAAAAATCAATTTAAGAACCTATCTGAACATTAAAAACTTATAAAAAAACTGAGTTAGTATCAATAACTGTTTTATTTCAAAACATAAATGTTATTACAAAACATAAATTGATACAAAGTAAAGTCGACGTACAGCATAGTTGAGAAAACTTTAATCAATTTTGTTTGTACCTACCTTGTCAAATTGAGCTACTCTAGTCGCCTCTGAGCGCACTTTAGTTTAAAACTCGAAACTTTCAAAACGGCAAGGTTCTACTTGGACCATTCTAAGGTACTTCTATTTAGTTAACGTTTACTTGCTTCTACTGCAAGAGTGAAGTGCTCAAATTAAGAGTTTAACAATCAGATACAAAATGCAAATGCTACTTTTTTATTTCGAATGAACTAAGTGTGTTTTCCCTGTTTTCTTGTTAGGTGGTTATATAACTCGAGAACTAAGCAAATATACCATGTTTTAATATTTTATCTTACAGAAATGTTTACTAGACTTTTTAATATATATTTATTTAATCTTTACAGACGCGAATAAAACGTTTTTATTTATCTGTCTCTACATTTTGTTGGATCGGAAATACGATAAAATATCACTTTTTAATCAAGTTACACATTTTTATATGCAGTCAATTGTATGTAAGTTATATGGTTTGTTTTTTTATTTTCATTTTAAAACAATAACAAAATGTAATTGCATAGGTTACAATAATTCTTTCAGGAAGATAGTCGAATTCGAAATTTACTGTCACATTCAACCATATCAATGCTGTATTATTATTTTTAACCGACTTCCAAAAAAGGAGGATGTTCTATGTTCGTCTGTATATTTGTTTTTTTTTGTGTATGTCCACCGATACATACTCGAAGACGGCTGGACCGATTGAAATGATTCAAACGTTATTACATTAGGTACAATACCAAGTTGGTCCCATTTTTTAAAATTTGGAAATCGGTTCAGAATTTTTTAAGTAATTTTGAAAAAAGCACGAAAATAGTATGATTTTGATTTTACCTCGATGATTGGTCGTATTACTTCTTTGTTTATGAACTGAATAAGATAATATTTTTTTTGTTGGAAGAGGGATATCTTAAGTGTAGTTTTTTAACCGACTTAAAAAAGGAGGTTCTCAGTTTGACCCGTATTTAAGTATGTTTCTTCGCGATTATCTTACGTTTGGCCGAGCCGATTTTTCTACATAATTATATAATATACCTTACCTACAAGGTACCTAAAACACTAAAAATAAAAAATAAAAATTGATTAAAAAAAAACAAAACACCGACTTCAAAAAACCTACCTCTAAAAAGCAAGATATAATATTCGTAATAATAAAAATACGTCTATTGAAGTCGGGTGGGGCTTTTAGAATAAAAAAAAGGAATTTGTACTCCAGCCCCACCCGACTTCAATAGACGTATTTTTATTATTACGAATATTATTTCTTGCTTTTTAGAGGTAGGTTTTTTGAAGTCGGTTTTTTGTTTTTTTAACCTCTAGATCCTTAAAAATAATCTTACTCTCTTACAGCCCTGATAAATTGCATCTTAAAAGCAAGCTGCTCCTAAGGATTGTTTAAAATTCATCATACACCGTTATTCATAATTACTTACACCAAAATTTATTAACGTCCGACGTAACTGGAGCCGAAATGCGAAGACGAAACCAAGAATAATGTCGGTTTTAAGGTGTATAATGGCTTACAACACTTCGCTCTATGCGGTAATGACGGCCATTCCCTTATAAATGAAAACAAGTGGTCGTACTGTGACACTGCCTAATGAGATTAACAGCCAACAGCCACGTGTGCCGCCGGCCTTGCGACCGCTTTTTGTTTTATCTACGACGTGCTTGATGTTTATAGTAGGCATAGTAGATAGAGCTAGTATTTGCGCTTCATATTGCTAAAATATTATTTTATAATAATAATATACATATGATTTGTAGTTATTAACCTGTATGTCAGTTTCTGCTAAAAAGTATCTAATACCAAACAGAAAAAAATACGGTAGGCAATATTACACAATTACACTAAGCTAAGATTAAGATCGACGAGACAAACAGTGGCTTTTTTCGATACTTCATACATTAGAATGAAAAGTTGCAATATGTTACTGCTCAAACACAATTTTATTACCATCTTATGCCTTTTCATATACCTATTTAACACTGGCGGCAGTATCAGTTTTAGAGTAAGGAGGTTTATGTCATAACGATGCGATCATAGACATTAATATCTAAAATCGCAAGAATGGCTCAGATGTTTAGTAAAAATCCATGATATCGCGTACTTGAGTGCAGGTGGCAATTGCGAAACGGCGAGAACTACTGATCGGGAATCCTGGTCGGCCCCCTTTATGCGAGCAAATAGATTCAACGCTGGAACCTGTCCAAATGTAGTCCCCATTTTGTGGTTTAGATTTGAGGATACTTACTTACATAAAGTTTTTTATGCAATTTTTTAAAAACGTGCTTTTGAGCGGTAAATTATTTATTATTTAAGGAAAATTGCATTCGGGAAGCAGTAATTTTTCCTTTCTGACTTAGCACAATTTTTGTTTATGAATACCAAAGCGATATATACTCAAAATGACACCGCACTAGTAAATGCACCCGTGCGAAGTTAAGGCGGGTGGGTCTCTGGTTAGGAATAAAATTGAGAATTAGTGTAAAATTTGTGATTAAGAATGTCTAAACTTACGGTCTAAAACGAAAATAGCATTGTTTTTTCATATTTCTGGTCGTCTGTACTCGTATATATATATATAATCTGATCTGATCAAGGGCTTTCCATGAACTGTTTTAAGAGTACTAAGGAAATGATTTAAAATATAATTAGGTACCTATAATAATGTTAAAAATATTTATTTTCTTATTACATGCAGGTAATTCAGATTATGGGTCCTTATATTATTCTTAGCTGTAATATTATTATGTATATTGAGATATTATCATAGAAAATTCTACGTTCCATTCCACCAAAATCCGTAACTATGTTACACCTACTCTAGCGTCGGTCGTTCATTTTAATGCAGCACATATTTTTTATCTAGCACTAAGACTTTTTGCCATGAGAGTGTCTGTTTACCATCGCAACCATATCAGATCATTAGGTTAGAGTCCAGGAATTTCCAAACTATTTTGGGCAAGAGACCCCTTTTCCAAAATGAACTGATACCTCAGACCCCCATTGCCATATTACTCTAATAATCCTATCAAATATCATAAATTATTTATCAATTCAAATTCAATTCAAAATAATTTATTCAGTCTAGGCTGTTACAAGCACTTGTGAATGTCAAAGAAGCTACGCCATCGGTTCGCAAACCCTGAGCGGGAGACCTTGTAACGAGAAGAACCGGCAAGAAACTCGTCAAGGGCTGCTTTTTTCTCCCTGTATATTTCATACAGAGTCGTCAACATTTGAAAAAAGAGCTCCACATTTAAAGTTAGGTAATTTTCCATCACAATAATTATTATTAACAAAAGTTTGCACACAATGGGTAGGTAGGTTGAAATTAAATACCTACTACTATTCGTTTATGTCAACCCCTGGGATACCGATTTCGACCACAAGGGGTCGATATCGACCACTTTGGGAATCTTTGGGTTGGACTAAAGCTAAGCTAAAACTTGAATGTAATTAATAACGTTGAAACTTTCTAATGGTGATTTTATTTAATACGATAGTTAGCGTAAGATATGCAGATGTTCAACATTAAAGAAAATAGATCTCTATCAACATTTAACAGTTTTTAGATAAAACAAGATGAGCTATTCGTTACGCCGAAAAGTTTATAATTCACCAATGATATTGTTTATTTAATTCTCTTTAGGAGTGAGATTTTATTAAATCCGCATGCCTTCTAGAACAAGTTAAGTATAGTATTAAGTTTTTTATCTCTTTGTATTTATAAAATAAAAGCAAAGGATCACGAATTGCCAAGTAGGGTTGCCAACCGTACTATAATATATAGTATTGTACTATATTTCCGGTCTGCGTACTATATACTGTTGAAGAAATATATAGTATGCAAAAATACTATATTTTTAACATCGAACGCTAAGAAATACATCTTTATTTTTTTAAATTTGTGATCGTGAAATTTGACTGATTTGATAGCGTGTATTATATCGTATTTGAATTCTGAAAGTATTGCATCAATGTCAAATTCAAAAGCTTCAAACGATATTATGGTCATTGGTTGGTCTGCACTCTGCTCTATTTTTAACCGACTTCATCAAAAGGAGGAGGTTCTCAATTCGATTGTATGTTTTTTGTTTTGAGATTTTGTTGGTAATCATCTGCAAAATATTACATTATTCTTGCTTTGAGAAATATAACTCAAGTCTTAGATAAATTAGTTATGGAAAGTGGTAGCGATAACGAAAGTGCGTCAAGTTCAATTCAAGTGCGATTAAAAAGCGAAAGATACAAAGAATACTCCAAAAATATCCAAAACTTGTTAAAAAATGCAAAAACTGAAAAAATATAGTTTTTATAAAAATAAATAAGTTAAAAAATATATTTGCCTATTAAATACCTACTATATTTTTTTAAGTGTACTATATTTTTTATAGCTTATACATGTTGGCAACCCTATTGCCAAGTAATCCAACGGTAACGTAACATAGCAAAGAATAGTTATGCCTAAAACAATAAAAATTGATATAAGTTATTTTGCCAGTAATGGCTGGCATATTAAAGTATTCATTGACTGCATAAAAAAGAGTCGCGAGTAGCAAGCAAAAGCACAGTTTTAAAACAGTATAAGCTAAACACTTGTTTTGCTTATATACTCTTCGTTCATACATTTGTTTTCTTATACGCTTTTCTCATTTAAGAAAATTTAAATACTGTGTCATTTAAATTGGAATGAAATTATTTCTTTAGGTTTTCAAAGGGAGTTATAGCAAATCTGCTTGATTGTTCTAAAAAAAGCTACATATACTTCTTTTTCTACAATGGTTTGGGACTCCCGCCAAGTGATGCCTGATTCAATTTAATAAAAAGTATTTTGGTCTAAAAACTTAATCATCAAAAATAAACCACTAATAATAAAATTACCATAGGTAAAGTACCTACCTATCTAAAGAATCATATTGAAATGTATCATTAATTTGATTCAAACTGTTAAAAAAACTTTTGCCACTCGACATGCAAAAGTGCTTTGAACAGTATTATTAAAATTCACGTAAATTAAGCTAATTACAGAATTTTGTTTTAAATAGAGGAAAAGTTTTCAAAGTGTGCTACGAGAAGAGTCAAGTTTGTAACTTGCAAAATTCCCAATTATAAATTTTGAACTTCTCAATTTAATTTTGAGATCGATTCAGAAAGTTAGCAAGCTGTACTTTTTGGGTGCAAAGTCAGTGTCATTATAAACAGATTAATCTGTAATTAGTATTATAATTTTCAATACAGTTGCTCGAAAATGTAAGTTTACGAGGACAGTCGAGCGTGCGTTAAGTTGATTTTACCACACGCCGTGCGTTTTTGTTTACGGATTAGTACAGCGTGCGGAAAGTTGATTTTACCGCACGCCGGCGCCGTGCGTTTTTGTTTACGAACGTTTTTTTATTTCTACTAGCTTCCGCCCGCGACTTCATCCGCGTGAACAGTAGAAACACATTGCAACCAGTTTAAAATGACCCCTTTAGTGTATGAAAGCTAATACTACGGACCGGAGGGTTCAAGCTGTTTCCCTGGTTCCACCCACTTGAATTAGTTGAAACAAAGCTTAGATTTTAAGTTGGACAATTTGAAAAATCCATCAAAATTCGTTTAGCGGTTTTTGCGTAATTCGCGCACAAATATTTAGAATTTACAGTTTCATTATATGTATAGATTACAATTTCAGTAGTACCTATAATGTTTTCTCGCAAATGTATTGAAAAACGTAGTATGGCACACGGTTGTTAAGGTTTTTTAAAACTGCTTACCAACCTTGTATCATAAACTACTATTATTTGAGTTGTGTTTTGTTGTAAAGCTTAAAGCTTCCATAATAATTTGTCTAGTCCAGTGTAATGTAATATAGTAATTATTATAATTGTTAAACTTTCAACTTCTCTCTTTTTCGTGTGTTTCTTTACTTTCTTTTGTATGTTAAACTTTGATTATTTATGTGACTAAATAGATAGTCGAAGCTTCGAATGCGTTGAAAAAAATATCACCCAACAGCACAGAGAAAGCAATACTATACGTAAGACCCAACAGTTGGGTGACCAAAATACGCACACATTGTAAGTTGTGGGACCGGCCATAGTTTTTATTACAACACTGTTTTGATGCGCAATGCTAAAAACGAAGACTTTTGTTTCTTTATTCAATCAGTAAAACAGTTCTGTTATGTATCAAAATTACTATAGTATTAGGTAAGACAGGTACTTATTGGGTTGGTTTTTGGAGTTGAGTTTCTTCTCATTTGGAATATTATGAAAAATCGCAAAAAAATACCTTCAAGCTGATTGTAGGTAAGTACATCTGTTTAGCAAGGGTAATATTACATGAATAGTGCTAAAGATCTTAATTTATTACTTACTATTACTATTTTAGGAGCTCAATGGCACAGTGGGTTAGCGCACGGTCATGGGATGGGTGACTGAAAATGTACCATCTCGAGTTCCTCCATGCTTCCGAAGGCACTTTAAGCCGTTGGTCCCGGCTACATTTGCAGTCGTTAGCACCCACCAATCCGCATTGGGCCCGCGTGGTGGGTTATCCTAATAATAACTTCTATAACCCTCGTTCTCCACAAGGCCTGAGCCCCAGCAGTGGGAACTTTAAAGTGGCCGATGCTGACTAATAAACATCGGGAGGTAACATTCAAGGCAACCGCTACAGTCGAGAATCAAACAACTCATAAAAAAAATCCGGAACAGTAAAAAGTTCACATTGACATAATGAGTTTAACCGGTTATCGGCGAATAACGCAATTACGCAAATTTAATGAAATTGAGTTTACGCGACACTCTCGACATGCCTATATCATTACCATGCTGCGTACAGATCTGCTCAAATGTAATTTGTTAGAATGCTCTCGGCTCTATTTTGATGTGTTTTCTTTGAGGGTGGGAGGTAGGTACCTCTGGCAATTTACCGACGCCTCGGAAGATCGCTAGATTATTAATTTAATTTTGAGACTTGAGCGCAAATTTACTGGGAATCTGAAGTGTGTTTTCGCATTAGCAAATATGATTAAGTATTTTTTGATGAGAGTAACATTTACTTTGATATTAAACTGTGAAGCGTATTCTCAAATGCTGATGGATGTCTAAAGCAAGCAAACAATGGTACTTAACTAAATTTAAATTACATATATAAGAACTACAATTACTAACAGGTTAGAGATGATGGTTCGTGAGATAAAAACTAAGTTGGTCGATATTTTACAAAAGGTTGATAAAGATATTCGTTCATTACCAATCATCTTACCTGATTTTCCTTACGAATACTCTAAATATATTCGTCAAATGACAAAAGTCAAACGTTGGTTATGCTATCGACAACAGGCATTAAAAACTAGGTCCTCTAGAATTTCAGAGAGTCAAATCAATCAGTAATATGAGCGAGCTCGGACCGAGCGAAAACAAACAACGAAGCCCCGGGCGGCCGTTTCTGATAAGCCTAAAACAAATTGAGCTTTTTTTTACAAAACCACAGATGATGGAGGATATTCAAACTTTTTATAAAAACCAATTTCTTTTTCAATAATAAAAACATTTTCTTAGAGATTAACTAAAACGATAGTAGTATGAATGTTAACGAGTAGGTTCTAAAGGTCGACATGAAAGCTCTCTAAAACTATACGTAAAACTCTGTAAAATAGAATTATTAAAAGAGAGGTAAACAAAACTGAACGTCCCAACGTTTTCCATGTGACGTTCAAAAGAACGGGTTCCGTCAGTGTCCTCGCGTCAATCACCTTTTTTCAAATTCAATTTCAGCCGCTTGGCGTTCACGGTACGGTAAAACCGGAACGTTCCTATGAAAGCGCCAGCGAGTTTTGTTTGTTTTCACCAAAAAACTAGTTTAAATAGGCTTTTGACCTGTCGAATGTAGGTATTATTTTGATGTATAATTTTTTATTGAACTAAGGCTTTATAATGTACACGGTATACCCTTATAAAAATGCGAAAAAGAAAGAAAACTCTATCTGTACTGGTTGTTACGTTTTTACGCCTAAGCTAGTAAACGAATTTTAAACATTGTCGACATAGACGGTAGACATAGGCATAGACGGTATCCCTACTAAATTAATTAAAGAAAACTCTAAGTTCCTTGCTCTACCTTTAACATATATTATAAACTTGTCAATTAGAACTGGAGTATTTCCTAGCGATTTTAAGACCTCAATTATTAAACCGGTCCATAAGAAGGGAGAAAAGACAAATGTTAAAAACTATAGACCTATTGCTCAACTAACCGTCTTTTCTAAAATATTTGAAAGAATATATCATGACATTATCTATAATTTTTGTGAAAAATATGACATATTTGCTACGGAACAGTTTGGTTTTCGCAAAAACAGATTTACAGAAAAGGCAATTTATGGTTTACTTGACCTGATTAAGAACTCTACAGACAAAAGACAACATATCTGTGCTATCTTTATGGATATGACAAGTGCCTTTGATGATGTTGATCACAGGTTGTTACTGACCAAACTCTATCGTCGTTACGTTCCCTCAAATATGGTTGAGCGAAGCGATGGCTGGTCCATGCGTCATGCTCGTGAACGGGTGCTGCCAGTGGGAATGGGTCTGCTTCTGTCTGCTTGTACTAAGGGCGTCGTATATTTATATATATATATTTTTTTTCTCTGTTTGATGTTATCAATATGTATGGCACTTCTTACTCAAAACATAAAACTAATAGGCAAGTAAACCTTGTTTTGATTTCTCTTTTTTTTATTGCAATCATTTTGCTTTATATAGTCAGTAGTTTTTGTAAGTAAAGGCCTATGAAAAGCTTTTGGATATTAGTTTTCAATTCAGTGCCTTAGGATGGGTAGCCTAAGTATGTCATGCTCTCTTTAATCATTTCTGCGGTGGTGTCGTGTGGGGCGGGTCGTTACGTTCCCTCAAATATGGTTGAGCGAAGCGATGGCTGGTCCACGCGTCATGCTCGTAAACGGGTGCTGCCAGTGGGAATGGGTCTGCTTCTGAGTACATATCTTAACGCATATTGAATTGTAAGAATTGCGTTTTTTATTGTTATTTTTTATGTCTTGTCTCAAGTATTTTTTGGTAAATTTTGCCTACTTAGGTGCACTTTCGAGTAGCAGACATAGTGATTTCTCAACTAGTTGAAAGTTATTTACTCTCACAATTACCTATCCGATATGTAGTAGGTATTTAATTTCAACCTACCTACCCATTGTATACAAACTTTTGTTAATTATTGTGATGGAAAATGACCTCACTTTAAATGTGGAGCTCATTTTTCAATGTTGACGACTCTGTATGAAATATACAGGGAGAAAAAAGCAGCCCTTGACGAGTTTCTTGCCGGTTCTTCTCGTTACAAGGTCTCCCGCTCAGGGTTTGCGAACCGATGGCGTAGCTTCTTTGACATTCACAAGTGCTTGTAACAGCCTAGACTGAATAAATGATTTTTTGATTTGATTTGATTTGATTTATGCGTATGGGATAAGAGGTGTACCACTAAAATTGATCGAATCATATTTAAGTAAAAGAAGGCAATATACTGTTATAACCCAACTTTGCAGGAAAACAAAAGTTATTAAAGAGTATGCGTCTCTATGTAGAGATGTAGAGACGGGGGTGCCTCAAGGTAGCATTTTAGGACCTTTACTGTTTAATTTATATATAAATGACTTTCCGAAATCCATTGACCATCCCATTATATTGTTTGCCGATGACAGCACGGCCATAATTAAATGTAATAGTAACTCAACCTACGAAGACGACATTAATTGTGTAATGAAAAATCTCAATAGTTGGTTGGTCAAAAACAATCTGTGTCTAAATAGTAAAAAAAACCAAAATAATGCATTTTCGACAAATGACTAAAATGCCTACGGTGGCTTTAATGTGCAATGGGGAAGAAATTGAGTCCGTCACCGACACAAAATTTTTAGGCCTGCAAATAGATTACCAAACTAATTGGAAGCTACACACTGAGAATCTCTGTAAAAGAATTAATAGCTCAGTTTATGCTCTCTACAAACTCTCTAGAGTTACAAATAGAAACACTGTCTTGATTGCTTACCGCGGATACGTTGAGTCCATATTACGCTACGGAATCATATTCTGGGGAAATTCTGTGGGCAAGAGTTTAGTATTTAAGTATCAAAAAAGATGTATAAGAGCGATTACTGGCCTTAAATCAACTGATACTTGTAAACCATTTTTCTGTTAATTGAAAATACTTACTCTACCATCGTTATATATTTATGAAGTGGCAATGTTCGTTATGCGTAACGACTACCTTTTTACTACATTTGCAGAAAGGAATCCAAATAGGAGTCACCGCAATGGGAGTAGAATATGTGCACCACAAATTAATACCAAACACGTTAGTAGTAGCTTCTTTGGAATGGCTCACAGAATCTTTAATAAAGTACCTCTCGGACTTAAGAGCCTGCCAATAAAGAACTTTAAAAATCGCCTGGTGAGATTACTTGTTGACAAAGCCTATTACTCTGTACAGGAGTCTTTAGAAGACAAAACATTGAAATAATTTGACATGTTTAATTTTTTATTTAGTTTTATTTTCAATCTTTAGTATTAATGACATTTTAATTTTAACATATTTTGACATTTCTATATAACTCTAATGAAATTTGCGAATACGAATATATCTGACAATTGTAATAATTTAATATTTGACACATATGAAAATGTTCTTGTTTGCCATTGTTTGCCTGTTTCGCGTTGTTCTATCTTTACTATTTGTATACCTTATAATATAAGGTGGGAATGTAGTGACACTAACAAAATAATGACAACTTCCATCATTGTAATACTAACACCTGCATTTCACAAATAAATTATATTCTATTCTATTCTATTCTAAAGATAAATTGTGATGGTTTTCAGGGTTAAACATTTTCCGGGTTTAATAAGGGTATAACTAAACAGTCTGTATGTATATTGGACTTTGAGGTTACTATTTCTGAAATACCTAGGGAAAATTAAATTTCTCGTGGATGAAGTTAGTACTTTCTGCGGTTGTGTTTGCTCTGCAGACAACTTAAAAAAAACAACGAAATACTTATGCATTATATTATAATGACGCAGCGTCTCACTTGGATGGGACTTACGGGTCTAATTCAGATATCATTAAAGATACTAAAGATATTAAATGTACTAGATTTCTCGTACGTAAAATATAGTGCTCCGTTTAATCGATTTTTTTTATTTTAGTTAGTGTTAGCCACATTAGCTATTGTCAATTTAGTCTTTATTACGTTTTACCTTTAAAACTATAATAAAGTAGATAATTTCAATTCATAATAAAATTGTCCAACTGAAACTGCTAACAAAACGGACATTACATAAAAAAGAAGTAGTAAAGTGCAGTACTGTTGAGTTGAATCTGGCCACAACTCTTGATTATTGCCATAATGTCTCTCTGCTTGAGTGAACTTCATTAATTTGCGTACTCATTCAGAGTTGTTTTAATACGTTACGTACGGTCAATATTTTGGTACCCTTTATCCGAGCTCAGTTGACACGCGTTAGGCCTGGAAAAATGGCCCAGTCACAGGTCACGAGCGGTGAAGTGCAGATCTCTGTATGCCGTTAGCTTGAGTGATTTGAGCTCGGTTTGTCCGAGATTTTTCACCTTTGCCCGTGGATTTCTCGTTTATTTGCCCGCATTTTCAGCGTTGACCCTTTGCGGGTCATTTTTATTACGCACACACCCCGCAAACGACTCTGTGTAATTAATCGGTGGACAGCGTACTTCAATTAGCGTAATTGACTTATTTGCGCCAATCTGTGAAATTAAGAAATTTGTGAAAAAAGGAGTTTATTTTGGTTAAAAGCATACGTTTGGCGTTGTGCATGTGCTGAAAATAATTTCTCGATCTATATACTTATTTTACTAAAATGAATACAAGTAAATATTTTTACCAAAAAACTTTTTAATAAATACAGGGCTTAGATCAAAAGAATCATAAGTAAATCTTATTAAAAATTAAGCAATGCCATTAGGTTTTCTCAGAATGATTAATTAGATTATCTTATTTATAAATTAGGTTTAATATTTATATTCCAATGCTTGTTAACAAAAAAAGTTGTATATTATAGTTGTATTTTACAAATATGATCATTCATGGCACTTTGAATTTTGCTATAAACTTTCCTTTGAGGCATCAGCATGCACACACGAGTGAAAACCCAGACATACAACGGCGAAAGTGCTTACGCTATTTTAACAGGAACTTTGTAACGGAAGCTACTAGACAACACTGAAAACTAGGAAACTGCCAATCCAGTCCATCCGAGTACCACATATCTTACGGAACAGTATAGAGAAGTTGCGGCGACACTTAATTAACTTTAAAGCTACGTGGAAGTGGAACTTTGGCAATGGAGGCTTCTTTAAAAGGTTAAGTTGATCAGTGTTTTAGGGTGTCAGTACTCGTACACGAAAAACTGTAGAATGATAATCAAATTCGTGTCGAGAACATAAATATGTATAATTTTGTTTTACGAACTGCCACCTACAAAACATTTACAAACAAAAAAATATATAGGCAATGTAATTTTTGAGTATATTAAAGCATGGCTGCTGGACATGGATCAAACCGAGTGCAGCACAGCGTTGCGTTGCATTATTATTTTATTTTATTTTATTTATTTTATTTTATTGATATTTGGGGGTTTACAGCTCCAATACAGCGTAGTATAGAAAAATAAAAACTAAAAGCCTATTAAAAACCTCCACAGGTATGTAACAAGTTTAAAGTAAAATGATTAAGCCAATGCTTTAAAAAGGATAAATTACATTAATAGAAAATAGAACCACAAACTATGGCCAAAGAAAATACATAATTATGTGCTCATTAACATGTGAATAAAATTTACTTATACCTACCCATTTAATTAACAGAGCTTATTATTTGAGTGTTTGGGGCTATGCAGCTCAAGATGAGGCTGTAGTCCCTGCGACCTAAAAGATCTATTGTAACTCGCCACCTAATTATAGTAACTCTTTGAGCCCAGCGGCTTCCAGGAAGTCTAGTATCTTCCTGGTTTTAAGAGTTTTTATTTCCTCCGGGTCGATAACGTGTCGTCCCAGATGGATACTACGCTTGTGGATTAGAGGTCCACAATCACATAAGAGGTGCTTGGGCGTTTCCTGCTCCTCATCACAATATCTGCAGATGTCAGTATCACTCAATTTCATATGAAATAGGTGTCTGTTTAGTTTGCAGTGTCCAGTTAAGGTTCTAACAGTCGCGCTGACGTTCGATCTACTGAGTTGTATAAGCTCATTCGTCCGTCTTTGCGAGTAGCCTTCTACCAAGGCTTTGGCGTGTCTCAGTCCTGGCTGTTTTAGCCAGTATTTCCTCGACTCGTCCAAGAGATTGTCTTTAAGGAGTTGCATAGCCTGGTTTTTTGAGATCCCGCAGAAAGGTTCTGGGCCGATCTGTTGACCTTTTGATCTGTTGATCTGTTGGAGGAACTCGGTGGCGCAGTGGTTTAGCGCCTGGCCCAGCGATTGCGGAAGTTAAGCAATGTTCGCAAGGGTCGGTCATGGGATGGGTGACCAAAAATGTATTATCTCGAGCTCCTCCGTGCTTCGGAAGGCACGTTAAGCCGTTGGTCCCGGCTGTATTTGCAGTCGTTAACACCCACCAATCCGCATTGGGCCCGCGTGGTGGGTTATGGCCCGTCCTCCTTACCACCCATAAGGAAGGCCTATGCCCCAGCAGTGGGGACATAAAAATATGGCTGATGGACTGTTGACCTTGCGCTCCAGTTCTAGCAAGCTCGTCGGCTTTTTCATTACCGATGATGCCTGAATGACCAGGGACCCATTTCAGTTTCAGTTCATTTTATTCTTATGACCCAGTTCATTCAGTTTGTCTTCACAGTCTTTTACCAGTTTCGATCGTATTACATTCGAGTTTATGGCGTTAAGTGCTGCTTGACTATCTGAAAAGATATAGATGGTCTGATTTGTGTAGTTTCGTTGGCGGTTGGTTTCTGCACATTCTATAATGGCATAGACCTCTGCCTGGAATATTGTGGCGTACTTACCAAGATTGACACTAAGGTTGACTCTTGGTCCCACGCCATATATACCACAGCCTACGTCATGACCCATTTTGAAGCCGTCCGTGAACCAGACTAGGCTTCCAGCCTTACAGGAGCTTTGGTCATCAGACCACATCTCTCTGCTAGGTAGTTCCACTGAGTAATTTCTAGTGAAGTTACAAAGTGGAAGCATGGCATCAGATGTCATTGCAAGTTGTTTGAGTTCAAGCACTGATTCATGTAAAGATCTCAGTGCTTGAGAGTGCCATGCTACTTTACCAGTGTTGCCCACTTTATAGATCCCCGCTTTCGCCTCCTTCACAATAAACAAGTTGCGTTGCATAGCGCAATGGCAAACGATGCTGTAAGTACGAGTAATGTATAAAATGCTATGCTATGGTATACTTACCTATGATTATATCACACCGTATCTATGCGATGCGCGAATGATGCGCAGCAGGCGTTCGGCATTCGGTGTGATATTATTATACTATCATCATAAACATGTTAACGGAGCCGTAGGTGTAGCATGCGGGTCATACCTATTTGGTGTGACCTGCGTAATGATACCTAAATTAAAATCTAAAAAGCTCTAAGCCAGCGCTAAGAAAACCGTAGTGAATATTATTCAGTGGCGCAATGGCGCTACGTTCAAATGCGTTCTATGCGTCTTATTTTTTATTGGCATAGATTAAAACGAAAATAAAGTACTTAATTAATATAGGTAAATAAGATCGAATAGACCCAAAAATTCAAATGTGTACATTGTATACCAGGGTTGAAGCCAGAGCGTTATTTGCCAATCTTTCTCGAGGTCAAATAGGAACTTGCCCCGCTTCGTAAGTGTATTGCGAACTTCACTCCGTCCGTGTCCTCGAACCATACGTTGTAAACCATTGTACTGCATCTTTCGTACGAGTGACTTGCTACAAGCTCATGACTGCCTGGTACTTTTGCTTGTAATTGACTGAAAAGCTGTAAACTTAAAAATGTTAAAAATAAAACAATTGGACAAAAATATTAAATAGACGATTTTTCCAACCAAATCTTTGGAATCAGAGCAATGTTTGTGATGTTGTCTAACATCTATCTTTATATCTTTAAAGACACATTTGTTCGAGTTAAATAAAGCTCAGCTTAAGTTCCGTATTTTGACTGACCTAAGTAAAGTATAAACCCTAAGTTAATTTAGATAGGTATCTGATTTCATTATATATATGGAAAGAAAAACTATTCAACTCCTCCCGACCGTCCATTCCGTTCACTGTTCAATAAACATTCAATTACAAATAAAGTTCTCGTCGCCATGTTGTATTTTGTATTTAACAGTGTGGCCCTTAGAGTAAGACGCGTTTCTTCGTAGAAGCCGCGATGCTCGAAGGTGTGGCCACGCGAAACAAGAAATGGCAAAGCGACATACATGGCATGTGAAGTCATGTACGGTGAGCGTTTCGACCGCGCAATGAAGAGAGAATTTTACCGCCTGGTCTAGTGGTTCGCCCACCCGTGTAAGACGCAGGTGGTTTGATTCACAGGGGGGGGGGTACAATTTTTACTCGGTTTGGTTGGTGAGAGGGCTTATTTCAAGTCCGCCTGGCTGGCTACCACTATCTTTCCTAAGTCTGACGCCATACAACAATTAAAAAATTGTTGTGTTCCGGCAGTTAGAGGTAAGATAACCAGTTCCTCAGTGATGAGGATTCCGGGTGTAGTGCGCTTCCATCTTTGGCCTTAAGGTGAAGTGAAAGCCAAACACTATCCCGTTGTGCATATAGAAAAAAGAATACGCACATCGCGCCGCCAGTCGCCCCTTCGCGTGGTCAGACCATATGGCGTTGGTTCGTTGTTAATTACTGCATGAAAGTATAATGCATCGGTTTTTTAGCATAATTTCCTTTGTCAGACGTTGGAGAAAATAAAAAAGTTACGAGACGCAAAGGTTCCAATTACAAAAGGTCCGTTTACTTGGTAATAAGTATTAAACGACTTTATAATTGTGTTTTAGCTGAACAATTTCCACGTACACTTTTCGTGCTAAGCTAAGCAAAGTGTTTGGTTATTCAAGAACTTGTATGTAGGTACTTATATAGAAAACATTAATATAAAATGTTGGTTGATTGAAATGTTGGAATTGGAAGTTTCACGTCTCACGTAATTGTCATTTTGTTAGTTTTATTTGTTGTCAAAATTCAAAATTCAAAAATAATTTATTCAGTCTAGGCTGTTACAAGCACTTGTGAATGTCAAAGAAGCTACGCCATCGGTTCGCAAACCCTGAGCGGGAGACCTTGTAACGAGAAGAACCGGCAAGAAACTCGTCAAGGGCTGCTTTTTTCTCCCTGTATATTTCATACAGAGTCGTCAACATTTGAAAGAAGAGCTCCACATTTAAAGTGAGGTCATTTTCCATCACAATAATTATTATTAACAAAAGTTTGCACACAATGGGTAGGTAGGTTGAAATTAAATACCTACTACATATCGGATAGGTAATTGTGAGAGTAAATAACTTTCAACTAGTCGAGAAATCAATTCAATATGCGTTAAGATAGGTACTCAGAAGCAGACCCATTCCCACTGGCAGCACCCGTTCACGAGCATGACGCGTGGACCAGCCATCGCTTCGCTCAACCATATTTGAGGGAACGTAACGACCCGCCCCACACGACACCACCGCAGAAATGATTAAAGAGAGCATGACATACTTAGGCCACCCATCCTAAGGCACTGAATTGAAAACTAATATCCAAAAGCTTTTCATAGGCCTTTACTTACAAAAACTACTGACTATAGAAAGCAAAATGATTGCAATAAAGAAAAAAGAGAAATTAAAACAAGGTTTACTTACCTATTAGTTTTATGTTTTGAGTAAGAAGTGCCATACATATTGATAACATCGAACAGAAAAAAAATATATAAATATACGACGCCCTTAGTACAAGCAGACAGAAGCAGACCCATTCCCACTGGCAGCACCCGTTCACGAGGATGACGCATGGACCAGCCATCGCTTCGCTCAACCATATTTGAGGGAACGTAACTAGTATATTTAGTTCATGAGTGTTTATATTTATTATTATTTTACCGTTTATCTTTTCCAAGGGAATTTATGGTGATTTAGAGAATTTTTAAACGACATTAAGCAACTCAACTTTAAGAGCAATTTATAAATACGTGCCTACCTGTCAAATTGTTTTTAATCACAGATTTAGCTACAGTATTTTAAGATGGTCCATTTTTTTCTATCAGGTAACAATATAATAATAATGGTGTGTGTTTGTACAGATGTCTCTATGGCTGTTTTTACGTACCAACCTTATAGCTTAAGGCCTTAAGATGGGTCAATCCGAGCGGGTCGATCCGTGATGGAGGTGAATGCGAACGTAACTCTACTCACTTTGGGTTCAAATCAGTGCGCGGCCACGTTCCAACGCGGCGGTTCTGTTGAGAACTTGCACCGAATTCTCAATTTTTACATGTTTTTATTACTTTTCTTCGCTTTCAAGTAAGTTAAAAAAAATGTTCAATTAAGATTGAAGGTATTAACATCGCCGATTTTATGGTTGGTTTTAACATAAACGAATGTTCTGTTTCCAAGAAATTTTGTAAATAAGACCAGAAACAGGGTCCACGGAATATTTTTTTACATCAAAATTTTTATTAAATCTATAGTGTATTATTTCAAGTACTTTATATATTTTTCCATGATAGCTTCACGCGCGTAATCTTTCAATAATTTGAATTGAATATTGGGGTTTGACCCACCTTAAGGCTTTAACTGTTACAACAACGTAACAGTAACAGCAAATAAGCGGTTGATTCGTTTTCATTGAAAATATCACGTACACGCCAGCGCGAACGTTCCAAATGTTCGCAAATTAGATCTCGCGTACGAAGGTAATGTTTTGTCGGAAAACAGTGGCTTGCGGGTCTAAAAAGGCAACATTGTATGTGAAGCTGTGACCACGGCAGCTGCAAAGGTGTCGAAACGTCGGGAAAATAAAAAATCAAACAAACCACCTAATTACCAAAATACTTTCAATAAAACCGCGCTAGTATCCGTTAAAAAGTGTTTTTTTCATGTCTAGTGATCGTATAAGCTCGAGAAGTGAATATAAAATTAAGCTGTTCATAGTTTTATCATAAATCTTGAAATGATTTTAAAGGCCTGTTATTATAACCATATAGGTAGTAGCACTATTCTAAAGGCCTGGTATTATACCCATATAGGTAGTAGCACTATTCTAGTTGTATATAAAAATAGCATGATAAATAAAATAAAACAAATTTTAATATGACATGAAATAACCTGAATTTTTAGATTTTAGCATTCACAATGCTATTTTTATTATATTAAGATCCTTAATACGAGTATAACTAAAAAAATATAAGAAAAAAATGCTTATCAAAATAAAGTATACAGAACCTATGAAACTGGCCCTAAAATTATATATTAACACAGTAATCGTAAATATTTCACTATCTTGCCTTTTTAGAACTCTGTTATCTCGATGATACTATTGAATAAACGTTGGTTGGGAACCTCATAAACGCTATATTTTGAAAAGACTCTGCGGTGTGTTTAGTATATTTAATTATGTTTGGATCTAAAAAAACTTCGTGTTTAACCTATCCTTGTCTTGTGAAGTCTCATTTTTTTTATTATTTTACTACCTATTGATATTCCAGTAAGTAGTATATGTTCCTTTATTTCTATCCTTCGTAAGTTTACATATTTTATATTCATAATTATCACTATGTTTATCGTTTTGTAAATAGGCAGTTTCCAAATAATTTATTTTCAGCGTGTAAATATTATTGGAACTTTAACTTAAGGTGGATAGCCCACCGAAAGTGACTCAGAGGTTTTTATTTAATAAGTTGTTAATATAAAAAGATTTTAAGAAAACTTTAAGTGACATTTTTAGGGCGCATGGACTAGTACTTTTAGAAGGTATCACTACATTCCCTCGTATTATTTCGTAGAAGTAGATTGCTATGTGACAAAACTATCTTCTTCTAGCTTGCTATCTACTTCTAGCAATAACTACAAGGGAATTTAATGATACCGTTTAAAAATACTAGACCATGGGCCCTAAAATTCCACGTAAAGTTTTATCAAATTTGTGTAATTAGAATATTAAATACAATATTAAATAAAATTCACCGCGGCGCCACTTTCGGTCAGGCAACCGCCTTAAGCTCAATAGTACTATTTCTGCCGTTGACCTTCATCACAAACAGAAGTGTCGGACTTAAGGACTGAGGAATACAATCCCCCCTATTATATTTATTTATTAAGCGTCAATCTAGCTTTAAGTATTCTTGAGCATAATTTTGTCTGAAGATTTTAATAAAAAGTTACATTATCCAATTCATACTTTCATTTTCTCAATTGACTTAACAACAATCAACGCAGTCACAAGACTTACCTTTGTACTTTATTTTGAAGTAAATTCTTACATGGTCTTTAGCTCACTCTTGCCACTAGACTTTACTAGTCTATCTTGATTAATAACAACAGTCTAGCTATAGCTTGATTAATAACAACATGGAAATATAAAGTGGAACCAAATTATTAACAATACTGAAACAAGTGATAGCGTTGAATAACTTTCTGCAAGGAACATAGGTCAAAAAAAAATTTTTTTTTCGCCCTTCCATAGTAAGTTGGTCAGCTGACCAATAGATTTTGTATGGGCATATGATTTTTTTTTAATTTTTCGACAATGTGTCTTGGAGAAAGACTCTATTATATCGCTTGTTTTAGTATTGTTACATAATTTGGTTCCACCTTATATAAATCACTTATTACACTAGCAATCTTTACTTTGTAAATTGTCTTCCAAAACAAATTCCTTAAAGAATAGACGAGATTTAACCAAATCCATACAGTTGAAGTTACATACCCAGTGGGATCACGAAGCAATTAATGGTGTTAGCTGGATCATTGCGCTAAGCCGAAGATTGGGTTTAGTGGTTCCTTTGTCTGGTATGGCAGTAAATTGTGGCACTTGTGTACACACGGCATATCAGGCCATACATATTGGCCTTAAGACAGTCTTTATGCCTACAGTAATAAAAGCTGTTTTCGCAGTTCAACTGTTTAACTTGTTGTGCTGTCGTGTTTACCCAGCGACATGTCCATGGTAGATGCTAGCACTGTTTGGAAAAGTCAAACTGACATTTTGACATCCATATGTAGGTACAGTCGAGTTCATTAATATGTTGGCACTTTTGACAGCTCATCAACCTTTATGGCTTTATAATAAAGGTCAACAGCCTGTCAAAAATGCCAACATATTAATGAACTCCACTGTACCATAAAATCATAAACCACTGACCTGTTTTTTTTTATTATATGCAGGTCAATGTCATAAACTAATATTGATATCATAGATATAGTATAATTGATATGGATAGCATTTTGTTTTAAAGGGCGAGTAATAACTTGAATCCATCGGCGTCATACATTATGGTGGCACTACACAATCAAACGCAAATATGGCAAATGCAACACGAATATCTATATTCGTGTTGCATTTGCCATATTTGCCTAAACACAATCATGGGCCTCATTTTTGAAATCAAAGACGATCATTCGGATGGCGTCGAGCGCTCTTCACTACTCATTTTCATAATTAATTGAAAATACGTAGTAATAAAAAAGCGCTCGACGCCGCCGAATGATTTCAAAAATAGGGCCCAATAAGGCCCATATCTGGTGCAAATAAATTATCTATTTCGCTTTATTTCCACAAGCAAGGCAAACCAATGTGATGTCTGGTCATTAAACAAATTTTTGGACAAACATGGTGAATGCGATTCCGAATAGCTATGTAAAGTGCCACTATATTATTTGACTAATAAAACAGATAATAAGATAATAGTCTAAAACATTTGACGTCTAAGTATATTCGAGCTTACCTAAATGAAAACTTGAAGATCCACCAACAATACTGTTCGATAACATGTTGACTTCATAATAGGATTACAACGCTAATAATGTTAGCCTTTTGAAGGGTATTGAATTGAATATACACGCTTGAGAGCTCACTAAATATAAGTGACGTATAAAGATATAGTAAAAGCACTGTCCAATTTTAATAATCTAGGTTTCCACAACCTTTAAGTAAAAATAATAAACAACAATTATTAAATAAAAGCTGTACTATCATTTTGATTAAAAAAAACTTTTACACTTCTTTCATATGAAAAAGTATAGATACACTTGGATTGATTGATTGTAAAAGTTCAAGAAAATATTAGCATTGGTTCTACGGTACGATACTTTGATACTTATTCGGTGTTTCAGTAGTTTTTTTGTAGTTTAATTCTTAACAATTATCTATACCGAACATTTTGCATGTAAAGTAGATACCTACTCAAACACGACGGCTCGAGGGTTGTCACCTCATTTTTTATGCAGATTGACTTCAGGAAGTTTGCAGCGTTGAGTATTTAACTACTTTACCGTTGTATTACAGGATTTTGAGAATTTTCATTAACTGTCGGTGTAACGTGATAATATTGGACAGATTTCTATCCGCTATTAACCAAATGCGTAATTTCATAAAACTATTTTTAATAAACCGTGACCAACGTGACAGTTGTAAAATACAATGACAATATTGTATCTACTGCGTCAACCCATTTGAAAATAGAAAAACTGATCTAACTTCTCATCAAGTAATTTATAAGTACTTGTTGTACGAAGTACTTATAACTTCATATACACCGCAACGAAAACTAAAATTGTCATGGTAATTGACAATTGTTACCTTTATTAACTAGGGCCATATTTGAAAGTGATAGTACAATGTTAGCCAAGTTTCAAGATAAAATTCTTATTCTAGCACAGATTTAAAATTCGAATCCACAAACAAAGGAGCAATCACGCTGCATAAAACGGCACTTTGCAACTTGCATCCCGTTTTAAAATAGCGATGTCGTAAAACACATCGGCGTGCTCGTTTTGACAACCCTGGCCGCAGATCGGAAGCTTCAGCGGATCGGACTCTCATACTTTATTCAAGAACTATTTACTGTGACCGAGAAGATATCTTTTCGAAGGTGGGTTTTGTAGCTAAGAGTTATTCGAGGCGGATAGGTGTTCACTGTGAATAGTCATCGAATGTTTAGTTAGACTTCGAAATCGAATGAATGTAGATGACATAAAGTTTTTTATGTACAAAAGTAAAGGAATGTAAAATAGCATTAAAAATCTGTGTTAGCATTTTGAAATTACTTTATCTTAAAGTTAAGACTCCGTAGCAATTTTGCCGCTGACTGCCGCCCTCTCACTCGCAAATTTAATGTTTTCTCAAGATTTTTTAAATCTGAGGCGTAAATGAAAAATGTGTCTCGGCCACTTTTCGCAATATAAGATTACGGGTATTTCAACATATATTTCAGTTTCGAGTTGCTGAAGTACATCGTTATCGTATTTGCCAGTTCAAATAACTGTTAGAAACGATAACTTTTTGTACTTCAGCAACAAAAAACTGAAATATATTTTAAAATGTCAGTAATCTTATATTGCGAAAAGTGGCCGAGACACATTTTTCAATTGCGCACTCAGATTTAAGAAATCTTGAGAAAACATGAAATGTGTGAGCTGCAGTCAGCGGCAAAATCGCTACCGGCTCATAAGCATTTTCAATGTCGTCATTTCGATTGCTTATACTAACTTTATCATCTAACCGAAAAATTTATAATAATTTAAACTATATTGGTAGTTATAATAAAACATTATGCTTACCTAATGCTTGAATATTATTAATAAACTATCAAAACAATTTCATGTATGTACCAACTTCAACATTTTCGTGGAAATTTCGAACACATTTTCGAAACTATAATGATGTACTTTATAATTACTATTTCGGTAGCATTAATATTGATTGTATAAATTTCAACGAAACAACTTTTTAAACTGAACAAATCAAACATTTCAATAATGTTCTTTGAAAGCTATACCGAAAATACTTAAATAATTGCTTTAGTTTATGAAAAAAAAGAAGACGGTCCATAAGCAGCTTTATAAAATAAAAAGAAAGACAAACTATTCTTGTTGCAGACACTCTGCTTTTTTCTTTTTTTTGTAGTTAGTATAGCAATCTCCTTGTCATTACTATGTTGAAATGGCATGTACTACTGATCGCGAGGCACGTTAAAACACGTTAAAATGAATGCGGGCGTGTCTGCCAACTCTGAGGCATTTAGATGTGGCATTCTGCATGTCAACACGTTATTTGGTGGGTTGGAACGTTTACCGATTGTTTTTGTTAACATAGATAATGTTCTTGAGATGCCGATTGATATATAGCCCAAACGTAATTAGTGTATCTCGTTTCTTAAAAAACTAAACATATGGCTCTAACCAACGTAGAGCTGAAATTAATAAATGAAATCAAGATGTATGTAGAACGTAGGTTTTTTATTTTTGCAATATTATGTTGTTTACTCTTATGTTCATAATAAATACAAACACTCAATGTGGAGTTTAGCTTCAGAAACTATTAAGTGTGACGGTTATCTGAGTAAATATACTTATTTTCCTTGTATGAGAGCATTACTGATGCAATAAAAGTATATAAATAGAATTATTTATTATAATACCTAATATTGTGGCTTTATCATTTATTGACCAAGCTTTGTGCTAATGTTCGTAAGATATTTCCTTTCCTTTAAATATTGAGTTAACGAGGATTTAAAAACTCTGTTTCTTTGTATCTGTTTATCTGTTTATTTGTAACGAGAGTAACTATATATTATAAATGCGTAAATCCGTCTGTTTGTTTGTTACGCCTTTACGTCTTAAATTCTGGACCGATCATCATGAAAGTCTACATACACGTTGCCAGGGGTACAGAGAAAGAATAGGGTACCTTTTATCCCGAAAAAAAGTATTGTTCCTGGGGGATAGTAAAATAACTTTTTTACGCAGACGAAGTCACGGGCTGCGGCTAGTATAAAGATAATACCAACCAAAATATTTACACAAAGTAATTGGTATCATAATGTAATCTCATTATTATTATTAAACGTTTCCATATTGAATAAATAAACTGTGGACTAATTGAGCCAATCGTCAATACAAGGTATTAATTTTAATCGTTGCCGTTGGACGAAATCATTCGTCAGTTTATTTTAAATGGTTTAAATAAATATCAATTACCCAAGTTACAAATAAATGCGCTCAGTATTATGCAACTGTATTATAGGTAAATTAGGTATATTTATTTATATATTGTAGGTACTATATTTTAGACTTTAAATTGACAGTTTTTCTTATTTAATTTTTGCACTTTATGTCACCCGCTTAATATCGAAATCTCGAACACGTTCTCAGGTTGGCTGGAAGAGATCTCTTTTAGAGATAAGTCCTCCTTTGTGTACATATCTCAATTTATTTTTGTGTAACTGTTTTTATGAGTGCAATAAAGAGTATAATAATAACTTTAAAATATACTGTTCAAAAGAAAATTGATATTTTGTCTGGAAAATCATTCTGAAAGGTATTTTTCTGATAAATTTAATCTGATTTTATTTGAATTTGATATTGTTCGAAAGCGGTTCTGACTTTACTGTCGTATTTACTGTTTAATTTCTCCTATTTGCCGTGTCAGAATAAAAAATATAAATTTCGTATTCTTGTATGAAACTCCAATTTATTTTTATTCTAACTGACACACTGCAAATAGGAAAAATTATACAGTACAGTAACAAATGTACTGTATAATTTTATTATACAGTACATTTTACTAACAGTCAAGTCAGCAAAGGTATTGAAGTTTCAAGGCTTTCGAACAATATAAAATTCAGTTAAAATCATATTGAATTTTGTCAGAAAAATACCTTTCAGAACTTAACTCTTTTGTATGAAATGTAAAAACAGTGGCTCCTAGTTTTTCCTTAAACATTTGGTCATAAAAACAGCACAAAGTGAACTAAGTTTTGTATCGGACAAAGAAACAGATAAAGGTCGGGACACAAAGTATTCATACAAATCTGTCATACACGCGCCATCTAATAAATCGAAGCGTCCATTGAATATTCACGGTCGGGTAACGTTCAATACCTTACGTCATAAAAGTAAGTCCTACGATAACTTGCCATAATACTGCTCTATGTAGTTTCATAACTCTTATAGAACGTTCTGGAACCATTTTTGGTAGGTATGATCGACCGAAGAAAAATATGTTGGCTAACCATTATTGTACTTTGATGCTCGCGCGTAAAAACTCTTAAATACGAAAAAAAATATTGGCTTTGATATAAAAGATTCATTCAAACATACTTAACGAACCCTGCAGTTTTTCCAGTGATATTTTTCTTTATAACATCAAGATACAAATAGCACGTTCTGTGAAAATTTCATCAAAAGCAAACCCAATTTTCTGTTCTTCGAAAACTTTCAACCCTCCTAAGTAACACTAGTATTTTCAATAGAAGCCATTATCCCTTTATAACCATTTTATAAATTAAAATCACATTATTAAATATAAACAAAAGCCCGCTAATAATGGTTTTTAATTAAGCCGTCAATAGAATTCCCAAGTCGTTCCCTCACAATAAACTTTAATTGAAATATAATTGACTGATCTCGGTTTAGTTCTGTAACATGACTGCGACCGACAATACCATTACTGAAAACCGTTCATATTTTCAATTATTGTGCTAGTGAAAGGGTATTTCATTTGTTTGTTTCTTATGTTCGTTTCGCATTTGTTTTTTTTTCATTACCGAAGTATTCTAACGGGTGTAACAAGACCCTCAACGAAGCCGAAGTCCACGTATTCCGCCCATCATCAGGATAATTTTTGTCTTTTGGACTATACCTGGGAAACCAATAGCTACGAAGTTATTGGAGGTCAAAGTTCAATTTTTTTTATTATTTTTTATGAAATCTTATTTTATTCGTTATTTCCTTATTTTTGTCCAAAGAAACATTCTCAATTTTTTTTTGTATTTCGTAACAAACAATGGCTTCAAAACGTCATCTCTCAATGTATTTCACGAGCACACACATAAACGCTGCCTTTGAACTCGGCCGCACACAGCTGTGTAGCATACACTCGCAGGCGCGGTCTGTTGTACGCGCTACATTGCGTGGTAATGTATGCAATGCTTTTTTAACACCAAAAATTAAAGTCGTTTCCCAGCAATAATTTTGAACAGAAATGGTCCTGATGATGGGCAGAATACGTAGACCTCGGCTTCGTTGAGGGTCTTGTTACACCCGGTATGTTTATTTTATGTTTGACACAATAGTTTTTCATAACCGATTTGAAAAATCTTTGCAAATATTATTGCGCGGTCGAACCAAACCGCCATCACACGCCATCGATAGGATGGGATTCGCTTGCCGCGCCGTCGCTCGTCACTCCTTCGCAAAATGTAGGTGACGTGAAATGTACAAAATGTAAAATTTGCAAATTGAACAATAAGCATAACAACATAGGATTATATCTTCTACCCCTTCGTAGCATTACGTGAAGCATACCCCTCCTTGTATATCAGGTCCACCTCCATTTGGTAATAGCCTTCCAAAGCCGAAAATGGTAGATAGGATAGCATGCAAACATAACCCCTAAAAATATTATATACCGTGAAACCCGCGACAAGGCTGAAATTAATTTATACAGCGTTGTGTAATTTTTATAATATAGTTATATTCGGCTCGGCGGTTCACGTGTCGTCTACCACATTTTTTTTTCTCATGAAACGCAGGCTTTGTCCTAAAACCTAAGCTTTGTTTCTGAACTAACTTAAGCCTGCTGAAAGCCTTAAAAAGGTGTACCAGGTTATTACATAATATATGAGCAGAGCAGAATAAAGTATTTAATCTTTTTGATATGATGAATGGAATAAAAGGTTTTTCCTTTTGTGCATAAATGGGCGTAACTGTCATGACGAAAATATTAAATGACATTAAGATAAAATATTATGTTTTCCTTTTACTATTTTAGTACCTATAGTAGCTATAGCTATACAAATTATATATTAACTATTCAGTGGTTTTATGGATTAGATGGATCATTGTATGGATTTAAATCAAACTTGAAAATAATTTAGCTATGCCTTCGGTTAAAAAATACTAAGAGTTGTGGTACTAGAGTTTAGATTAGTACTCGGAGGAAGAAAAAAAAAATTATTTATCGAGAAAAAAATTCACAGATTTTACAGTCCCCGCAAGAATCGGAGCATTGAAAATGAACCCAAAAATTTACGAAAAACCAAAGTCAAATCAAATGCAAATCCTATTTATGTTTTTAAAGTTACCTAGGTAGTAAAGCGCCCGCTGACTGCCTCGACGTGGCCAAAATATTATTAACCGATTTTTGAAATTACAACGAATGCACTTCTCGTCTATTGCCATGACGATCGGTCAATAATCATAGAAGCTACATCACTTTTTATGTACGGAAACACCCGTTTTTCTACAATTCCAAATCTAAAGGGACCACCTACAAGTCACAATTATTAACCGATTTTCAAAATTTTGTCTCCATTTTGTAGCCAATTTTTGAATTTTTCTTAAGTCAGTTTTTTTTTCGAAATACTTACAATTTAGTAAACAAACATCCCTCAAAAAACCCGAATTTACCCGAATTTTGCAAAATAAAAAAAAAATTAACAGTCGATTTTCAAAATTCAAACGATCACACGTGTCTCGATAAATTCCTCAACTTTTGGTAGTATTCCCATCTCGATCCTTCCAAAGTCCTCGGAGATATGGCCAAAAATACGTTTTAGGCGATTTGCATCTGATAACCATTTTCAATGGTAAAACGCGCATATATAATAATTCGATAGAGTAATTTTGTATGGGAACTTTGTATAGCGCCATCTACCGCCGAAAAGCGAAGAGAGAGAGATTTTTCTCATTAGACAAATCCTCAATCGTGTACTTTTACGCGCGTTTTTTTTTCTCGATAGATGTTAGTGCTAGGGGTACAGGTTTAATTATAGTTGCTAGTCAATTTTTGTTTATTGGATATTGAATATTCTGTACCTATCTATAGCCCCTGACAAAGCTACGATGTGAAGTATTTTATGAAGCGAATTTAAATTATACAACTTTTATTTTATCAGTGGTCTACTGAAGTCTGTAATGTAAGTCATTTCAAATCCTTCAGCAAACATGAATTCAATCTGAGAATAAATTTTAATTATCTCTGTCTGTTCGTGGAACTATAAATAAAGTTATATTGATATTGAATATTGATACAGTCATGAAAATACTAATCTATTACTTATTGCATAAAAACATATAGATAACATAATGCTACAGAAGGCAGCACGCACAACGAAGGTGTCTAATAAAGAGTTTCTATTTAATAAATATGCCATTATCCGGGGTCTGAACAGTAGAGTAAATAGAGGAATGGGCAATCGTTCGCGTGAGGAGAACGGTCCCATCTGGCGTTTGGCGGATTATGCTGGTGGAATTCAATAACCTTTATAGCGCCATCTGAGAACCTTCCCTTGCAACTTTTTCGGCCTCTCCGAGGAGTTTCGACGACTTTGGTAATCAAGTTTAGTGATGTAGCCGACTCGTGATAGACTTTGGGAATTCGGTATTCATTTGTTTTGAAGAACCGAATTTAATTAAATGGAATAAGTAGGTACCTATGTTGAATGTTGAGTTTGTTTGGTTTTGGAATCCCAGCATACCTACTTAGACAAACAACTACTTTTCGTAGTTATATACAACTACTATACGTGTAGTTATCATAATCGTGAATTAACATAATTGTAGCGTTTTATTTACTTATCGAAACTATAAAAGTTATTTGTATGTAAATTCATCATGTAACGGAAATTTTGAATAATCGAGTCATTTACGATGATGACCTAATTTTCAAAAGAAAATGTTTTAGTAATTTCGTTACACATTACAATAAAACTATTTTTACTCAAAAATTAACTGTATCACATACTACTTTACAATAATAGCTACTAATTTCAATAGGAAAATTCAGAAAACAAAATGAAATAGGAAATGATGATACTAATATTACCGAGCTTATCAAAACACATAATTTATTTGGAAGTGACAAATTGCTTTTGCTGGTACACATTGTTGATACTTATTGATTTTGAACGGGGCACCGTCAAATGTCAATTACTTTGTGTGACTCGACAGTTTTCATAAAAGCCTGTGTCAGTAACACAGGCGCTTCTTACATTTTATTATTATCCATTTGAAATAAACTTAAGCGCTTATTACACCATCCTGAATGTCGGACCCGGAATTCAGTGTCCGATTTAGGACGAGAAATTCAGTCGCCAATTAGACCGTCCTGAATGTCGTATCCGATATCACAGCTTTACGATCATACAGTAGTTAAACGAATGTTCTTGTAGCTGTAAAAATACAAAGCTAGGTAAATAGGAGGTATATGTAGGTAGCTAGGTAGGTACGTGTCATTTTCAACGCTAATCTGAACTAGTTTTTAACCGACTTCATCAAAAGGAGGAGGTTCTCAATTCGATTGTATACTTTTTTTTATCGTTATTCGCGCGTATCTTCGACATTTATGGACCGATTTTGATGATTATTTTGTTCGATTGAGTTTTCTTGCGAGATGGTTCCAATTATTATTTTTTCAAATCGGGTCAGTAGTTTTCAAGTAATCCCGAAAATACTATGACTTTACATCAACTACCTTGACGACTTTGTTATTTATGAACCGAATTAGATGATTGTTTTTGTTGGGAGAGGGATACCTTTGTGTAGTATTTTTAACAGACTTCAAAAAAAGGAGGTATTCAGTTTGTATATGTATGTACGTTTCTTCGCGATAATCTCACGTTTGGCTGAGCCGATTTTACTACCTAAATAATATACCTACACTACCTAATACGGAAGGTACTTATACTAAAAATAAAAAAAAATAAAAATGTTTAAAAAACAAAAAAACCGACTTCAAAAAACCTGCCTCTAAAAAGCAAGAAATAATATATAAATCATTAGATACGCATTATCATATCATTGTTATAATAAAACACGTCTATTGAAGTCGGGTGGGGCTTTTAGAATAAAAAAGAAAGTTGTAGGTACTCCAGCCCCACCCGACTTTAATAGACGTGTTTTATTATAAAAATGATAATGCGTAGCTAATGATTTATATATTATTTCTTGCTTTTCAGAGGCAGGTTTTTTTGTTTTTTATATTGATGTAGGTCAAAAAAAAAGCAAATCACAGAGTGACAACCCTTATATACTTTTAGTCGTTGCGCCAACTGTCTATCTAGACGAACGGCGCGGCGGATATTTTTTCGCCAACATAAAAGGCGTTGACTGACTGTACTATTTATGCTGTGGTACTACTGTGTCGGAGCCGAGCGTCCTGAATGCGATTACACTGTCCTAAGTGCTTCCGATTTAGCATCCGTTATGTCGGAGACAATTTCTATCCTAACTAGGATCCTAAATCGGATCCTAGCTTCCTGAATGCAATTACACTGCTCTGAATTTAGGAGTGACGTCATATCGGGTCCGACATTCAGGATGATCTAATTAGCTCTTTAGACATTGATTCTTGAATAAACAAATCACATTGTCCTTTTAAGGCACCCGATTTTTTATTTTAATAGTACATTATGAGACGAGCTTAGGTTGCTCATTGCACACAAGGCTGTGGGTTGCAGCCCGAGCCGCAGGCGAGGGCGTAACTCAGCCGAGTGTGCAATGAGCAAGAGCTCACGAGTTTCATACGACGTTTTTCAACACATTTGCGAGGAAAAAATAAAGTAATTTATCACACAGCAACAAATATGGCAAAAACAAAATATGATAATTATGGGAAAAGGCGCGCATGTTTTTTTTTTGTTTTTTTTTCACACGTCCAACGCAAGAATATTTTGCGAACAAAGGGGTGAGGAGCATACAGCCTACTACTAATACTTCAAAATTATAATTTTAAGTGACAAAATGCAAATATTTTAATATTTTATAACAAAATATTGTGAATTATGAATAATTTGATAATAATTATATATTTATTTGACTTAATTAAGGACTTACACATTTATTTATTCCAAGAATGTATATGAATTTCAGCATCATAAAACCTCTTTGTTGTAAAAAAAAAATAACTGTATTACCCGGCTAAATTAGGAATGCTCTGTTTACTCGCATAGATCTTGCAGTAAGGTATTAATTTAACTTTGTAGGATTAATTCTATTACGAACTAGTGTTTTATATATTATTGCACGCGTTTGTTATAGCTCGGTTTATGGCCCTAAAAGCGATGTAATAAGGCTCACTTTACGAGCAAGTGTGTTGAAATAGTACATTAAGAGACAAGTTAGCTTAGGTTGCTCATTGCACACAAGGCTGTGGGTTGCAGCCCGAGCCGCAGTATTTTTCACACGCCCAATGCAAGAATATGTGAGCATACAGCCTACTTCAAAAATATAATTATTTTAAGTGATAAAATGCAAATATTTTATAACAAAATATTGTGGATAATGAATAATTTGATAATAATAAATATTTGTTTGACTTAATTAAGGACTTAAACATTTATTTATTTCAAAAATTTAATTAATTTTCAGCAGCATCAAACCTCTTTGTTGTTACTAAAAAAATAACTGTATTACCCGGCTAAATTGGAAATGCTCTGTTTACTCGCACAGAACTTGCAGTAAGGTATTAATTTAACTTTGTAGGGTTAATTCTATAACGTACTAGTGTTTTATATAGTGTTAAGGTTAATTATAAATCATACACCACGTTAACAGAAGTAATACTTTATTTCACGACCAGTTCAGACGATAGCTCGAGCAAAAGTGAGGACGATTTAAAAACTAACGCCTTTATACGCTTTACCATAACTATCATAGAATTGTCCATAGACTTGCAACCGTCAAGTATAAACACACGTGGAGCATAGACTTGAGCCGGAAACACACCATTGCGCCGTGCCGTGTCGCGCCACGGCACGTCAATCAATCTGTCAGTCTTTGCTCCACGATTCACAGACTAGCATTAAACGTCAAAAGGATGTTTTGTCTGTGAGTGATTGCCGACAACTGCATGAACTATGGCAACACTAATGTCAATCTCAAGTATTGTCAAGTTGACATATGACACTCAACAAGGAAATGGCCAACAGACATTAGGATTGATAAACAATTGATTTACAAAATTAATTACTAACAATAGATAGATAACATTTTTATTCATAAACCACTACAACACACAACAACAGGAACACTTGAGAAAATGCAAAAAATGTGATAACTTAAACTAAAAACATTGTCCAAGATAATACCGATATAATATATTATTGCACGCGTTTGTTATAGCTCGGTTTATGGCCCTAAAAGCGATGTATTAGGGCTCACTTTACGAGCAAGTGTGTTGAATTTTTTTTTTAAATATAACTCCAAGTTAATTTGTTTCGGTGAAAATCGTCGTACTTTATTAAACAATGTAGCCGTCAAAATCTGAAATAATTATATATAAACACTTAAAAGGTCGCAAATAATTTACAAAGATAAATAATTAAGTAAGAGATATCGAAGCCTTCGAAAGTCTTGAAATATGTGACAAAAAACAGATTTATGCAGAAGATAAAAAGGCCTGATCCCGTTGTCCCCCATTTTTTTACCGGTACCACTGTCTGCAAACTCACTATTCACTCGAATCCGATATCATCATCATCATCATCATATCAGCCGCACGACACCCACTGCTGGGTATAGGCCTCCCCCAAGGATATCCTCGACGATCGGTCCTACGCTGCCTGCATCCAGCGGCTTCCCGCGACCTTCACCAGATCGTCGGTCCACCTTGTCGGGGGACTACCCATGGAGCGTCGTCCGGTGCGCGCGCGCTATTCCAGAACCTTTCCGCCCCAACGGCCATCGGTTCTTCTCGCTATTTGTCCCGCCCATTGCTACTTCAGCTGAGCATCCTTCGAGCGATGTCGGTTACTTTAGTTCGATATAGTTTATTCTAATAACGTTAAAACCATGGAAAATAATATAATCTTATTGTCTTCTTATGGCAACCGTTATGTCGGCCAGCGGCCTTCAATATCTGTTTCTTGGAAAATGGGATTTATCTCATTTATTCACACAGATATTATGAAAGGGAAGTACTCGTATTTTGGCAAATAAATTATTCAAGTAAAAATAATAATTATTGGTAACCTATAGATTCCGTCTCAAAAGACCTAAATATTATACTTACTGTGGTGGGTATAGGACCCACAGCGGGTGTCATGCGGCTGATATGATGAAAGAATATTATGATTTCATATGAACATTGCGTATTTATTGCCTTTTTAAAGTATTTTTATACTGTTTCATTCTGGTTTTATTAATGTTTTATCTTGAACTAAGTTTATGAAATATTCTTTATAGGTAAGTAAGTACTTTAACTATTCTAAATAATCTTATTATGAAAAGTAAGGCGGAGTATTCGATTACTGCTTTTACTCGTATAGGTACAACGTAATAGAAAAGGTGTTTGCTAGCGAGAAAGTCATTTAAATATGAATGATAGCAAAGTGCTCCCAAAGGAAACACTTCCTTATTTTCAGATACCTACAACAAGTAAATATAAATTTGCAGTAACCTAAAAATACATTTTGTTGATCAAATATAGATTAAGTACATGTTCAAATTGTTCAATTCTTTAGCGATGGTGAATTTCATCAGTTTCGGATATATTCCAGTTATTCCATAAAAATTCAGTTCAATTTTCAATTAAATCAGAAGAAGAGGTGTTAATCTAAAACCTGTAAAACAGTTCTTTATTTTTTTTATTAGATTTTTATTTATTAAATATTTAAATTTCTAAGTTGATATAATGGGATATTTTAAGTTGAACTTGTGTATTCTGACGCAATTTCAACAATCTAAAAAGGAAACCTAATACCGTTCGATCGTCTAAATAAGGTCAGAGGTCCGTCGAAATTGATGTAGCCTGTATCAAAGTGTGACGTCGAGACACGTCACGGTTGACGTTTTAATTAATGCCCTTCATTTACGCGTACCTGTTCGTAGCAGTAATAATAATGTTAAATTGGCTTTAAGAATATTCTATGTTAATTATGGGTATTTGTGTTTCAGGTACTCTTTCCAGTCAAACATGACATGCGCATAAGATTATTGTATGAGGGGTTTTAAGTTTTGTAACAAAAATAACCAGAGAAAAATTTGAAGAGAGAAAGAAAATTATCGGCGATCGGCGGCTATAATCGAGTCAAAAATCAAATAAAACTTGAGAGCTTGTAAACTTAACATTGCTGTAGGTAAATTGTTTTCTCTACGAGGTATGCCAGGGAGATGACATTGACAGTTAAGAACATAATACGAAAATTTTCGATTAAAATTTACAAGTCACGAGGAATGTTTGTTAATGAGTTTCGTTGATGAATTTGACTATGAGCTACGAGTTATAATAATAATATAGCGAAGTTCATAATAGGTAGTTGTTAAATTCAGCAGACTCCAACTGCAAGTGAAAAATTGACATTGTCATTTTGAGTTCATAAAATGACTTTTTTATTTCTTACCTCTGGTTAAACTCCATCAACGTTGGTATCTGTACTATTCAGGTACAGTACGAAAGCCGGTAGGTAGGTATTGTATACACTGTTGGGTCAAGAGACAGGAATGACAGTTTAATTAATGTCCTGCTGTATTTGCCTGTGATCGAGATTGACCTCAGTGGTGATCTGATTTTAATTCCAATCTAAGTGAATGGCGGTTTCACTTTCAAAGATTTATGATTAAAATACGGCTGAAAATAATTTTTGACGATAAATAATTTGTCTCGTCTGAATATCAAATTAACACAATACCAAAATAATTACGAGACATTGTGAATAAGTGAACGAAAAAAATGGCTGGCGGTTGAGCCAAAAAGTAAGTTAGTAAGTGAAGGTCGGTTTGATTGTTACAGCTTCTAAGCTTTTCACAAAATTCTCCTTAGGTAAATTTGTACCCTATACACTTAAAAGTGTTATATAGCTCAGTAACAACGTGAAAACCAATAAAACGAGCATCATCTTGCTAACCCGTTCGTTACTTTCTCCTATTACCAGCATAATCACCTTAAATTCAAAGATTGATCCGCCCCAAGCGTTTAATTTGCTGTAGAAGGGTATGGAGAAATTTAGTTCTCGGGCGTTAAGCGCGAATTTCCAAATAGTTGTTTATGCTTACCGCTGACGGGCGCTATTTTGTAGCTGCGATAAGCGCGGCGTTAATCGCGGCGATATCGCTGCGATAAACGCGGCGATAATCGCGGCGACAATCACGGCGCTTTTTAGTCGCTGACGTAGGTTAACCCTAAAAGGCACCCGGTAATAATATTATAGAACAATCACTTTTATTATTGCTAAGCTCTATAAAATAAAGTTTATGGTTTATTTATGTCAGTAATTATATACTTTTCACAAATGAAGCAAACAATGTATACGATTCAAATGTCTTCAGTACCCTTAGCACGAACAGCTATCGAGAAAAAAAACGCACGTAAAATTACTCGATAGACAATTCTCTATGGAAAATTTCATTTCGCTTATCGGCGACAGATGGCGTTGTACAAATTTCCAATACAAAATTTATCTATCGAATGATTATTTTTTTGATAGCTGTTCGTGCTAAGGGTACAGATCCTTTTATCGTCAAAATAGTGTGAAGAACAAAAATGGGGTTGGTCAACTTTTCCAAAACTATTGTAAATTATATATTTTCTGGTAGCTTTTGGCTTTGGAGTCAGGAATAACCAATTGCGGAATTTTTATAATACTTCATTTTAATTTAAATAAAAATTTAAAATTTTAATTTACAGCATAGTACAATAAATCACTATTACGGCTGTATGCGTAGGTAATGCTTTTGCTCCAAAGACTTCTATGTTGTTGCTCAAAACAAAAAAGCAAAGGTTTGGCATTAGCAATGTCAACTATTGTTGTCATGTCAGTCACAGTCAGCTAACATAAATAAAATAACTCTTTTGTGAGTAAGTTTGTAGATATACATACATTTACGAGATCATCACAAACGTATAAAGCTCTTTGAGGACAATTCCTGTTTTATCCTCTGCACCACGTCTCTTTCAAAGGCATGGTAATTCTAAAAAAAATGTTCTGCGGATGGTCACGTCTATATTTCAAACAAAACGGAACAAAGCAGTGTAGGTACTTCATCGGCGTGATAAGCTGGATTATGGATTTCTTCAAGCTAATTCATTTCCAATAATTGAACAAGAAAAACACTAGAAAATCACAGTAATAAGCTGATAAACAAACAATAACATTAGGTGATTACGATTATACTCTTTGTCACTGTCTGTCAAATCTGTCAATCAGTTTTTTAATCCGTAAATGCAAAGGAACTTCGTGTTCAGCTGTACGTTTGATATTTTATCGCGATAATAATATAAAAAAATATATTTGGTTAACAATATAAAATAAAAAAAACATAATATTATTTTCTTTATTCTTGAAACTTGTGCTATCAAAAAAAAATATAAAACAATTCTCTTCGAAAAAGTTTACCAACCCCATTCTGCATTTACTTTATATGCGCAAATTCAAGAATTATATAAATTGGTAAGCATATCATGTAATAATAATTCTCTTACTTTTTATTGCAAACTCTACCATTACAAAAATAATTATGTCAGCCAGCGAAAAAAATTGTGGTGTCTTTTAGGGTTAAAGCCGCTTGTCACTCTTGTCAGTGTCATTTCGTGGGCGATTAGTCGCCGGGCTATGTGTGAGCTACTTTTTGTAGCTCGTGGGCGTTTACGTATTGAACTCCATATGTTCTATTCTGGGCTACAAAAAATCGCTCGGCGATTAAGCGCCCGTGAGCGGTGGCGCTTACACGCACAGACGATGCTGTGAACGGTTTTGTTTAATTATGAGCGCTGTATTTACTTCAAAACACGCTTGGTACGTAAGGTCAGCGTAGAGGTATTCTCAAAAATATATTCGTCAAAAATATATTTTAGTTTGAAGATCTAAATTATTACAGTGGGGGAAAGTGTGAACAAGAATAAAACGTAGCAACAGAGTGGACAGAAGGTTGATATCAAGTACCCCTATGTAATAAGTGCCATTATAATGTATACGAGTAAAAACTTTTGAAAACTTCGACTTTTTTGAAAATAATATTTTCATAAAGTTCGAGTTCAAACTTTTGTAAGATTTTGCTGGTTTTTTCCCAACCTTACCTTTTCGTTAGTATTACAACTTCGATATTGAAAATGATTCTATCCTGGCCTATTGACTAAGTTGAAAAAACTGAAATCTCTGTCTTCCTTACTTTAGTCATCGAATAAGAAGTATATGACTTAAGTATAGTTTGTTGGAAATGTCATAAATTATTTTATTGTAAATTGGAAATGTAGTTTTACGGATAGTCGCGATGTAAGATGATGCACATTAATAATGTTATGGCGGCATCATATAGTTACGACCGACATAGTTGTTAAAATAATTGCTGACATTAAATTTGATGACAGTCGAGTAACAATCTACAAACCCGATTACGATATTTGTTAACCGGAGTAGCTGCCTCATCTTACAACAAGGGAGGAGAAAAAGGAAGGAAAGTACATATGAATACATTAATGATATGATATTGGTATATAAAAAGAAGAATTGAAGGGACTGAAAAACAAATTGGTTCGTATGAAGTTAGCTGTAGGCCAAAACTATGACTTATTTAGGAGATATTTATTTGAGAAGTAGATCTATATACGTGGAGCTTGATAGCGCAGTGGGTTAGTGCATTCGTTCCAGGATTGCGGCAGTTAAGCAACTTTCCCAAGGGTCTGTCGTGGGATGGGTGACTAAAAATGTATTATCTCGAGTTTCGAGTTTTCTCTGTTCTTCGGAAGGCATATAACACCACCAATCCACACTGTGCCCGCGTGGTGGGTAAATGGTCCATCATCCCTACCCATCCATAAGGAAGGCCTGTGCCCTAGCAGTAGGGACAAAAAGTTAATAACACTTTATGATAACCCTTAAACGCTTTCTTGGCTAAGTACTGTCAACCTAATTCAACTGAGTTTCAATGAATTTTTGAAGAGGCCAGAGCTATAGTGTTGCTTCCCCAGAACTGCAGTCGTATCCCAGTACCAGATATATCTTAGACTAAGCTGGCAATATATCAGCGGGTATATGTGTCGCTACGAACAAGCACTTGACCTAAAATATTTAGATTGCACTACTCTAGTATACTACCTAGGTATAGAGAAATGTAAACGCCATTTTACTTTGACTATGAGCTTCAATCAGCTTGATCTTGTCAAGACGTAGGTAGTTAATCATAAAAATAATGTTCAAATGCGATTCGGTATAAATGCCAATTTGGATTAGTTGGTGCATAGGTATTTCATACCTGAGAATTATACATATAATACGCTTATTAAATCATATCACGTAAAATAGAACGAAACTTAAGCTGAAAAAAAAAGTAACACATAGGACATTTGACATGGTAAGGCAAGTCTATTTATCTAGTGTGATTATGACGTTGCTTATACCGTTATATATATAATTTTAGTGGCCACTTATCATCAGCGGTAGTTAGTTTTGAAGATGGCTTTCTCAGCTGAAAGAAAACAAAAGACGCGAGACCCAAAATCTGGACAGATTTAGTTTTCCAACGCGGAAGAACGTTATATCTCAGCGCCGCCATCTTAACCGTCCGATAAGGGGTATTTTTGCGCCCAGCACCACTGACCGCTACAAAGTGTTGAGCCCCGATTCCAGCACTTCTTTATCACGGTCGTTTATCAAATAAATTCAGAGGGCGAGTGAAATTTATTAGTTTGCCAATGGCCACCGTTGCGATTGTAACGCGGTTTATGGAGTCACACATCTTGGTATTATTTTTATCGGACGCCCCCAAAAACGCTTAGTGTCGCAAAATTTTAATGCAGATTTAGGCTTTTGGTTGCTCTTCGTTTTAGAGATGCGACATAAAATTATCAGTTTGAAGACTTACCCCCTTATTCATAATAAAATCAGTGAAAAATTTGTAAGAAAGTGCCGGAACACACTGCTTCGCTAAATTTATAATATTTTAAAGACTTTTATTATTAAGTTGGTTGCAATTAACTATATATTAGACCACCCGGCATGGCCACGCATTTCCGTTTTTTCCATAGCTCTATCTCTTTCCATCGCTCGAAAATATACTTGGTTAGAGCAAGAATATCAATCAGCGGTGACCAGCTCACCAATTTTGAAGAGCGCGGACGCGGTCAAGTGGTTTTCTCGCTCCAGTAAACGATATTCCTGCCTGAGTGACAGAGAAAGAGATACAGATACTGCAAAATGCGGTGCCGGGCGGCCGAATGTTACAAAAAGGTATCACTTGTAAGTATCAAAATTGTTAAAACGATTACCTACTACACGGGATTAACAATAAATAAGTAATCTACTAAGCTCAACCTAGTCCCAGCTAAAATCATCCGCTTACAAAATATATCCAAGTTCTCTATTGCAGTATACCCAATAACTCAACAAAATTACTGCGAAAATCCGGACGTGGGGCGTCTCAAGAATTTACAACGCGATCCTGATATGAAATTCTATCGGTCATAGCCGTCGAATATGAAGCTCGGCACCTGAAAAGGCATCAGAGAATACTCGCATCGTACCAACCTTTGCGGGGAGAGTTTAACTAGATAATATAACAATATGACATGTAATGGCAAGGAAACGTAAAGGTGAGATGCAAATAACGTCTAGAGCTTGAAACGTGCCGCGCGAAGTTTAAGAACGAGACTTGAATACCAAAGTTGGGCACCTCTGCACCAGGATAACTGCCGCGAGTGACTACAATATACTTTAAAGTCGGTGTAAGCCGGGAGAAGCGGTGGCCCTTATCGTACGCGTGATTTGAATGCCGGAGATTTTTATTCGACCAATATGACAAAAATGTTTGCGACGTCTGCGTTTTGAATACATAAATTTACTCGTAGCACAAAATTGTCGGTGTCGTGACGTTGCAAAGATTAAAACTGTTTTGTTTTTGAATATGAAATGTAAGCTGTGTAAATTGTAGCGCCGCTAAGAGGAATTGTATTGTATCATAAACATTTCTGTTGGTCTGTTAATTCTTGTCTGTGACAAACGTATTTGAACTTTGTTTAAGCTCATTTATTCTCATGCTGCCCTCCCAAAGGACATGATACGACATAACGCAAAGTAGAGCGTTTGCTTTTGTTTAGAGGGATGTAGTAATTTATTTTATGTGTTTTCGTATCTGTTACAAGAATATTCACTGAAAAATAAAGTGTAATTATGAATACATACGTAAAAAACACGTATACTATAATATTTCAATAGAACATCATCATCATCAAATTAGCCTTTCTAGATAGATACAGATGGCGGGCCTAAAGCGGATACTACTGTAAATGCAGTCGAGTCCAGCGGTTTAGCGTGCTTTCCGAAGCACGGAGGATTTCGAGATAATATTTTTACGGTCACCCATCCGATGACTGACCCTAGCGAAAGTTGCTTAACGTCTGCAATTACAGGCCGAATGCGCTAATCTGTGAAATTGTACTGTAGAATATACTGTACTATGCATTCAACCCCGTAAAATTAATAACCTTGTAAACAACCACTTTTTTTGAAAAAAAGTTTTTCTTTCTGTAATAAACTGCATAATGGCAATACCAATCATAGAACGTTGATTCGTTGAATATCGGAAACAATAGCATATTTGCTTTGGTAGAGTTGTCACTTTGCAGTTTTCCATACAAATAAAAAAACAAAATTTTTAAGCCATTGTGGTTTTAAGAGTTTATGATAATTTTCCGGGGTTGTATGTATTGTACAGTCAGCAATGAAAATCGCTTAACACTTCGGTAATTTGTCATAGCCACTTCTTTAACAGGTCTCTCACGGTTTTAAACATTAGTCGTTAAAGTTATTATGACAAAGTACTAAAGTGTTAAACTTTCGTTGTTGACCGTACCCTGCCTACCATATTCGGCATCGTAGGGTTATTACCAAACAGTCTGTATAAGCACATCGTGTACGTCAATCGAGCGGAATCCATCTCAAAAACAATTTGTCTGAGTGCCTGGAATTGTCAAGTATCTTGGCTTGAATTTATGGAGCACAGCCTTCCTGACAAGCGTCCTAGACAGGGGTCTGATATGCAATGGTCAGGCTGATACAGCGAAGATTACGCACTTTAATCAATCCTTCCCTCTGTCCAACTGTAACATTATTTATAAACGAGATATTCTACATGAAGCGCTTATGGGGTAGCTTGACAAATTGATCGTACTCGATCACGTTTATTAAGCAACGCTCGGTCCGGCAGGTGTCGGATGGGTGACCGTTAAATGGCATTACAACTGAGCGCTTCCGTGCTTCGGAGAGCACGTTAAACCGTCGGTCCCGGCTGTTGTCATCTGATAACAGTCTTTAAGCCAAATCAGAGGCCTTACAGGCGGCTTGTTAATATATGGATAAGTAAAGTACCATACTTCTTGTTGAACAAAGGCGAGAAAAACCTCAGCAATGCAGACATAAGTAAAATTCCCTATATAGTCGTACACACAAGAAAAAAACCAAAGTCTCGTCGTACCATAACGTAATACCTCAAGTGTACTTTCAAAAGTCCTTTAATCTAGACGCAAAAGTGGGAACAACGGGTGTTCAGGCTCAATTTACACCGCGGGCGAAGGGAAGCGTCTGGAAGCCAAGCGAATTTTATGGTACATAACATAATGAGTCTTATGCCCAATGTGAGAAGTGCAAATTAGTGCGACTACGAATCCCTGGAGGATGCGCAACTCTTTTTGGCTCGTATATAGTTTGCACATTCGCTTCGCTTCCAAATAAACCAAATTTAGATAAAACCAAAACTAAATCGTTGCTGTTTCAGTTTTGTACACAGAAAAATACTCGCTCTAGTTTTGTTTAAATTGTCGAAAGCTATGCCTACGAAGCCTAGACACAGAATAAATACTACAAGTGCCTAGAATGTCAATCTTGGATTGGACCAATTAATGATAATTTTAAAGCTAAACCAAAGATTTATAGGGGAGTATATAGGTCATCTAACTGACAACTTGGATTTATCGTTCAGAATTAGCCTGATTGAGTCCCAGACACTTCCCTTTGCCGTTGGTGTAAATTCAGCCTTAGAATTCCCAACGAGTGAGGCCTTCAATGTGGTGGAGACGGAAAAACACGCCACGACAATAACACCAGGCAACAATAGTGTTTGGGGGAAAAATCCACTACATAAAGGTTTACGTAAAGTATACGACTTGTTTTCTTAACGAATGGGGGCGATTAACAAATAGAGATTCTAACAAACAAGACTTGCCACAGTTAGTAAAAGTACAGAATAAATAGTAAACGAAAAAACACAAACAAAAGTGAAGCAGTGCGAGTAGTGCAATAAGGTTATGCGTAATAACTTCATCAGTCTTATTATTATTAGCCACAAAACATAAGTTTAGCACAAAACGCTCGAACCATGTAGGTAAGTGAATTAAATACTTATAAGTAATAAAACATATGAGGAGCTCGGTGGCGCAGTGGTTTAGCGCCTGGCCCAGCGATTGCGGAAGTTAAGCTACGTTCGCAAGGGTCGGTCATGGGATGGGTGACCAGATATTTATTATCTCGAGCTCCTCCGTGCTTCGGAAGGCACGTTAAGCCGTTGGTCCCGGCTGCATTTGCAGTCGTTAACACCCACCAATCCGCATTGGGCCCGCGTGGTGGGTTAAGGCCCATCCTCCATACCACCCATAAGGAAGGCCTGTGACAGCAGTGGGGACATCAAAAATGGCTGATGGACACAATAAAAAATATTTCGATTTTTACTACCAAAATATGAATTTAGTACTTAAATAAAATTCCGCTCTGTAGGTACTCATCTGGGTAATATTAAAATGAGAATTTTATAAGACTACGTGTAACAACTTTCTATGGCATTTTAAAGTTACCAAACTTTAACTTTGCCTAAAAGTCGAGAACTTGATAAGTTAAACATGAGCAAAGAAGTTTTGTAATGGATAGTAAAGTGTTTTCTTAACAACTTCAATGATAAATGAGATGTCGTTCAATAATTAAGTAGTTAAGTTCTTACTTTAGTGAAAGTGTAAAATTTCACTGACAAAGTAATTTGTTTCGGTGCTTAATGGATTTTCATTTGTTCTCACTTTAATTTCAAATGATTTTCACTAAGTTATTATATTAGCTTTGATACATTTAATTATTAAATTAATAAAAATATAGTTGTTAATTCGCAGTTTTATTACTAATTTGACTGTTATTTTATTATACTCGTAGTTCAAAATGAAGTCATTTTATTTATTAAAATTGAAATATTGTTATTTAACATAAAACTCTTTCGTGAAAAATCGATACATTTTAGGTTATCATCAATCTGATAATATTTTCCATTACACTTTTTGGTTCATTTTTAGGTAGGTAATGTGGTTAACAAATACTCTCCAAGAAACTAGCAAAAACTTAAAAGAATATAACTTAACTTAAAAAATAAACAAATTATTACTAACTAAATACGTAGATTAGCTTCAGCTTAACGTGATGGTAGAGTAACAATCTCAGTTTCCCACACACAACACACCTACACACACACACGCACACACACACACACGCACACACACACATTCACACACACACATAACACAGTCCCCTTAATTAGTCTTTTTCTTTAAATTCTTTTTTTCAAAAACAATGTTTTTTAGTAATTACTGTTTTATAATCTTGATTGCTTCTAATGTTCAATATCACCTACCACATCCAACAAATTATTAATAACTTAAAAATAACCTCTTACCTGATTCCACCCTGGTCCGGTTGTGGAGAGACTGGTTATCCGTCACACAGGTTCTCCTAGCACAGAGGCCAGTCTCTCACATAGACTACCATCATTATGGTTCATAGAATAAGCTTTATACTTAGTTGAATGTTTAAGTAATTATCATGTATATGTGAGAGAAGAAATAAAGATATATTTATTTATTATTATTATTATCAGTTTCTTCTTTCATAAAAGGAATAGCAGCATTTCCATGAAATATCTTAAGCGTCCAGAAGCGCTTCTGAGATCCTAAACGCCTTAACAAAGTGGTCATTGTCCTTTTCAAGAATGGCTCCGATAATATGTTGCTGAAGCATCCATTCCCCTGTCCGACCTTTTTCAATGCTTCGCGAAATCTCAATAGGAAGCTTGGTGGTTACATTTTCTTTTAAAAAGGCTGATTACAAAGATTTAAAGTTTCCGATATCGGACACTGTATCATGAAAAATTATTAATGGTTCCTTAAAAAGTTTAATGTTAAATTAATTTGAAGAATATGTAAACTCATTAAAACGTATGCACGTAACTTTATTCTTCACAGGATCTAATTGCAATACAAATCACTTAAGTTTATGACGATATATGATTTGGTGTAGAAGCGCTTATGGCGGAGCTTGACAGATTGATTGTATTCAATCATGTTTGTTAAGCAACGCTCGGTTCGGTCAGGTGTCGGATGGGTGACCGTTAAGTGGCTCGGTTCCGGCTGTTGTCATCTTATAACAGTCGTTATGCTATGTTAAAGGCCTTATTGATAAACTCTAACACCAGAGGTGGGCAATAATCCTCATACGATAAGAAGATGAACTGTCCGTCCTTATCTTTGTGTTATGATATTATGACAAGGACAGACAGTGCATTGCTATCGCTATCGCTATTATTAATTATCAGATAGAACGATATTTACAAATATGTAATATCGTTTCCAGACATAACCAAAAACATTATTTAATTAGCTCATTTCTTAATGAATACAGGTTTCAAGCAAGTTCAAAAATTTAAAGTTAGTCATTATTCAATCTAGGCTGCTACAAAAAAAAAACATACAATTCAATATGCGTTTCTTTATTTTAAATGTTCCCCCCCAAAGTTATTCTATATCAGCTCACAAGACTCGAACGAATAGGGCCTGTTACAAAAAGAGAATCGCAAAATTAAACGAGTTCGTCATTTTGATTTTGAACCTTGTATACGAGTCCGAGGGACGAACATGGTCTGATTATCGCGGTTTTTATATTGTTATAGGCTCTCACATTTTCAATAATACTTCGGTACTAAGTACTTTTAATTTTCTTACCCCCTCCTCCGATTAGGTACCTCAGAAACCAGGGTTTAGAAAACTTTAGTCGACAATGACTCGGTTCAAACTACAAACAATGAATAAAACCCTCCAAAAAAATGAATAAACAAGTCTTAAAACATAAAAAAATCGTAACGTAATAAAAGTTTTTGACCCATTAGTATCGCTACACTTTTCGCGTTACTTTTGGGTACTATTCCCCCAAGTCAAAAATCATTTTGGTGATTTTATTCCCCCAAGCAAAGTAGGTAATACACAGGTATCAATGAAATTTTAGTTTAACGCTGTTATCGTGTTTTTAATTAAAATACTTACAAAAAGAGTTACAATGTTTTCACTAAATAATTTCCAAGAACCTTGGTTTCGGGTTGCTTGTTATTTTAAAAACAGGGACCTAGTTAAAAGTTTATCCAGTATAATATGTGGTAAAGATACCAACACATAAACGTAAACTTTTCCGTTAAAGTTAAAGCTCCCTTAATAATCTCGTTAGTCTACCTTAATTAGGTTTTGTGAACACACTATTACATGTAAGAATTACTTATAATGGAGGGTTTGCTTGCGTTTATACTTAATAAGTTTGTTACTACATATTCATGAAAATAGACTAACAATAAAATAATTTGAGGACGGTGTCATATTTCGAACATGGCCATTGAAGATTTTCCGTAAAAAAGCTGTTATTATGAAATTAATCTTTAGTTAGGGGAACTCGTTAAAAACCAATCTGTTTTCCTATTCTATTCAAAACTGCAAACGTTGTCATTTAGCAGAGAAGTATTGTAAGGTCCGAAATTTCATGACGACTCATTTGTTCTATAAGTATACAACCTATACGTTGTCCGTAGTAAGAAAAGAAAAAGATAAAGCTCCTTCAGGAAATGGGCCATTCGGTGCCCTTTCGCAGAGCTATCGGGTATTAGCAATTTGCTTTGTGTTAGACATTCCGCCTCTAAAAGTATCGAGCGAAGATAAGGAAAAAGGGGCCCCGATAATTAACCCTCGAGCCGTTTAGAGTAAATGTGAATTCAACGAGTGCGTTCGGAACAATTAGTGTACTTTTTTGAGGACATTCGATAGGAGCTTTGAATCTGTACTAATTTGGTTTTATAAATGAAATCGACGTTCCGAATGTCGCTGTATTTTTAATCAGGATTTATTTTAAGATAAGATTTCCAATATAAAGGGATTATGGTATTAATCGACCGACGGTTGTCTTATCACTATCAACGATTATGCAATCTTATTAATTGTTGTTTCATTGTTTACCGAATTTTCAGTAGCACTAAGAGCCGTCTATAAGTTTTAATAATCTATTGTAGTTGCTATATCTTTATTTTCCATTTTGTGTAACACCACGGCACTTAATGAATCATTAAAATTAGTTGACTCTTCTAAGTGGTGTTAATCTATTAGGGCTATTCTAGCCGTATTCAGAAAGTTAGGCAATTCAAAAATAGAACAGAAAACAACTCTCACTCTCTGATAAACATTCGCATTTCTAACATACAAAAAACACTGTCATTCATTTCAGTTTTATCTTTTTTATTATAGGGACACTTCAATTACTTCACGTCTATTTACTATTAAGGTTAAGGCTTATCAAATAAAATATTAGCAATCTAAGCTATATTCTTTACCTTAACACTTCACCGAGTCATTGAGCACATTAGGGGGCTTTCTCAGCTGCCAAACCCACGTCAACGCGAGACGGCCTTTTTGGTCACGTCCTCCTGTCAGACGCAGACGAATTCGAACCTTAGATAGGCTTATAGGTATGTGATCCATGGGATAATCGTTTGTAATGCACCCTCGTAGCGTGGCTAAGAAATAGAGCTATATTTGGATTTCGCTGGTCCTCAGGAAGGCGGTCGTTAACCACCAATGGACTATGGAGGGTTGATCTTCAAACCTTCACGCAAATGCCAGAGTCTAGCAAGAAGATATATTATTTTGTTAGTAACGCCATTCCGGCCACGAAATAGAATGTAATATTTATCGCTTTTTTCCTTTTTTTATTGTATAAGGCATTTGTTTTGATCACGCCTAAAAGCTTTTAATCCTTTTTAGCGCTTCAGGTTTTTTCTCATCAATTTGAGATATTTACGGCTTACTTACTGCTAGTTAAAAAAATACCTTTAACTTAAAACACTGAAAATAATTTAAAAAAGTGTTCCTAATTTTGGCAACACTATTTATACTAACGATGCATTAAGGAGCACTTAAAAATTATATAGGTTTTTCTTAATAATTGAAGTATTACATTCATTTAACCTGTCTGTCTAATTCTGGCATTAGTTACTTGAAAACAATAACGTCTTTGACGAGATTTAACATGAAATTCGAAAGAAAATTACTATTTGTTCTCATCGCTAAAGTTGAGATAAGAACTTGGTGACAATACGTCTGTCTTCACAAAAGTAATGGTGACTTCTGCCTCCAAAGCTTTATGTTTTTTTGTCAGCAAAGTTTCTGCCACGTTTCATGAGGCATTTTTGTTGCTGATGATTGATTGCTGAAACAAGCAAATTCTATAATTATAAAGTTTTGTGAAACAAAAGATAATAGAAAGTTTTTGGAACACTGAATCGTATGAATAGGTAGTTGATTTAATTTACTTGTATAAATAAATTTATTCAGAAGAAGTTAACTGTGAGCTTTAGGATTCGAACAAGGATCATTTAAAAAAATAAATCACATTAAGTAAGTACAACTTTCGTTACATAAAAATATTGCTTTGAATAATCTCACTTCAGTAGTTTATAGACTCATCTCTCTCATTCATGTGTGTTATTTTATTCATTAATTTTACTGTAAAGAGACAAGGAAATATCTTTGCTATACATTCGACCAAGCCCTGAATTTATTTACTTTAAAATGAAAAAACTAACTGCGTTTTAAAAACAAAAACAAACTATACGGTCCATTCGAAGAAAAAAAAGGTGTTTATTAATATTCATAATATGCATAATGATAACATTAACAAATGTATCCACACAATTGCCATAAGCAACAAGGTAGTCCATTTTAATGAAGAACAGAGCGTTAATATCCACTACTGATGTATCAATAAAGAGACTGTAATTGCTCTCAGTAATTAAGTCCAAGTAGTCGACAATCACATTAAGCTTTTAATGTCCGACTATTTCGTATTTAGTCGTATATATCTTTTTGAAACACGACTTAATTTGTCATTTAGTATCAATGTATAAGAAATATTCATAGCACATTCGGATTTTAAGAACGTGGACCAATCATGTAAAAAAAAAATTCTCAGATCAGAATTTTTATAATAAGTAAGTACAAACAAACTAGCTTAAGTCCACGACTTGTGGCTGGATGAGACTCCAATTTCATTGGGACTGCAAAAACCCTATCTTAGTAGATACGAACTAAAATGATTGGTAAGTATATCAAATCGTAAAAGATACATACCAACTTGTATTGTTACTCAGCTATCTGCTTATATGAAGCATTGTGATATAGTAGTTATGTTAGAACCGCTTAAGGATACAAAGGAAAACAATAGGAAAGTGGGAAAAGCGATGGTCTTTTTGATTTATATCGGCGCGGCGGTCGCGTCCGCCCGAAATAAGAAGTAAACCACAACTCGATCGGGATTCTTGGTGTAGTATTTTTCTCATTTCTTTTAAAGCTATCCCTATCCATCTTCTTCTGACCACTTGTATTAGTCAATTTAAAGTTTATAAGCTATTTTAGCTACCGGGTGGCGATATTAGAAATGCCTGTGGGGTACAGACACTACCTGCTCTGTACCGCTCTGGGATTTTCTAATTAATAACGTCGAAAAGCCTGTGTGTTTCTTCAGGCTATATTCTACATAATTTACCGAAACATAAAGAAGGAATACTTTAATCACAACTGTAATTTTTTGAATAGTCTGTGTTCCACAGGCTTTTTAGGGTGATATTGTTAAATTTTTAGTTCAAAAACCCCGCGTGATACAGAGCAGGCGGTGCTCTGAAATACACAAGTAAGCTTATTCGACGTTATTAATTTGAAAAACCCAGAGCGGTACAGAGCATACAGTGTCTGTTACCCCACAGGCATTTCTAATATCGCTACCGGGTGTAACAAGACCCTCAACGAAGCCGTGGTCTACTACTATCATCAGGACCATTTCTGTTCAAAATTATTGCTCGGAAACGACTTTAATTTTTGGTGTTAAAAAAAAACATTGCATACATTACCACGCAGCTACGTGCGGCCGAGTTGAAAGGCAGGCGTTTATGTGCGTGCTCATGAATTACATTGAGTGATGACGTTTTGAACCCATTGTTTGTTACGAAATACATACAATTTTGATAATTTTTCTGTAGACAAAAAATAGGAAATAACGAATAAAATAAAATTTCATTATAATTTTGAAAAAAAAAAATGACTTTGACCTTCAATAACTTCGGAGCTATTGAAGGTCATTAACTTTCCCAGGTATAGTCTAACAGACAAAAATGATCCTGATGATGGGCGGAATGCGTGGACTTCGGCTTCGTTGAGTGTCTTGTTACACCCGTTATGACGACTGCTCGTTACTTAAGTTAAAGAGCTGTTAAGCCTAAAAATCTATAATGAACTTAACCATTTTATATCACAAATGACATAATACCAACCAGTACAAAGCTATACTAAGGTTTCTGTGGTCCTACCATGAGTTGATGCAAACTGTTTACGTTACTGTAAACTATCGTTTTCTCTCTTTCACTCGCATTGAATGTGAGCAGTATATCCGATAGTTTACTGTAACGTGAACAGTTTGCATCAACTCATGGTAGGGCCACAGATTTATTTAAAGTATTTTACGTTCCACTAACTGTATCACACAATGGAGTACTTAATTACTTGGAGAAACACTTGCCTAGTCTGACACCATAACAACAATTTAACATTGTCGTGTTTCAGCAGTTAGACGTAGGACAACCAGTTCTTCAGTGGTTGAGCTTCCACCTTCAATCTTATCGTCACTTAAGGGCGAGATGAAGGCCAAGCACTGACCGAGAAGAAATAAATTACTTACACAATGAATATGAATTACATAAACTCTAATAAAACATTCATCGATGAAGTTCTGGGCGATAGTCATTTTGATTTATTCCATTCAAAGATTTGAAGTTGCCCCAGTCGGATCGCGATCAATCCAGATCAACCTGCCACAGAAGCTGTGCTGTTTTGTTTCGTTTTATTCTCATTGCGATCATCAATCCAATTGGAGAGGAAAATGCAAACGGATGTGTTTTGCAATTTAAAGCTTTAGCTGTATAGATACGATACAATTTTAGGGAATTATTTCAAATGGGTTGTAAATATGGTAGGTATAATCAAAATACTTCTACTTAGTCCATCAGCCATTTTTAATGTCCCCACTGCTGGGGCACAGGCCTTCCTTATGGGAGGATAAGGAGGACGGGCCATAACCCACCACGCGGGCCCAATGCGGATTGGTGGGTGTTAACGACTGCAAATGCAGCCGGGACCAACGGCTCAACGTGCCTTCCGAAGCACGGAGGAGCTCGAGATAATAAATTTTTGGTCACCCATCCCATGACCGACCCTTGCGAACGTTGCTTAACATCCGCAATCGCTGGGCCAGGCGCTAAACCACTGCGCCACCGAGCTCAACTTATTCCAAGTTATTGTTAAAAAAAGAAATGTAGTACGTTTCCAAATAAATTAGTAGCCTGTAAAGGTTGAGCTATATTGAGCTACTGCTTCCAATGCTATTCCAATATAGTTTAACCTTAGTTTAACAATAGACAAAGACTTGACCCAAAACCATTTCAAACAATCATAACTTATAAAAAGTCTTTTAAGAATCCATTTTTATTTGCTGCTTAAATATTTGTCACGTTATTCCACCACTATATTTGATTTTGTTACTCAGCTAAGTTGTTTGTAACATCAGATTCTAAACGATCTTAAATGACGTTAATGTATGAAGTGACACGTTACTTGCTTTCCCGCAACATCGTGCGCTGTCAGCAAATGCGAGCGACAAGATGGATCTATCCAGCGAACATTGCATCCAGCTGAGAGCAACAATAAAGCCAACTAGTTGGTGTAATTTCTCAGAATGTTTGATGTAGAAGCTGAAAAGGTGGTGACAAAGACGATATTTTTATACTCCATCTACATACTAATAATACAAATGTTACTTATGTGTTACTAATTTATACCTGAAATTCCCATCTGAAGCAAAATTCAACGCGGATGAAATATATACCTACGCGGATGAAAATACGCATGCACTTCAGGTAGAAAGTTCGCTGATTGGCTGGAGTCAAGCTAAGGGTAGAACAATATTTTGGCAGTTGGTTAAAAAAAACCGGTCAAGCAAGAGCGAGTCGAACTCGCGCACCGAGGGTTTCCGTACCATCATAATAAATACACTGCAGAGCTGTATAATAATAAAATTATTATTGCAGTATGAGGTCAGCACCATCTCTTGGCCGATAGTGGAACTATTTTTTCCTTAGGTCAGGGCCATCTGTTGACTGGTAGAGGAACTAAATAATTTTTTGTTTGTTTTTTTAATTTCTAAAAAAGTGTGTTATATTGAGACATCGTTTTATTTTTCCTGTAATCTTTATATAAACTACTACAACATAGAATTATTTTAGATTTTTCTCTTTGCAAACTTCGGAGATAAAGGGGGGGGAACGGTATTTTTTTTTACATTTTTCATCATAAGTCGAAAACTATGCGGCTTAAAAAAAAAGAAAAAAAGGTTTTAAAATGTGCAAACGGCGCTCTTTTATATGATACCCCACATGCCCCATGCCTATTCGCCCCACTTAAAATATTTAAGACCCCTTTTCAGTCCCTGTTGTAAAAAAACTATTTATTTTTATATTTCTTTCATATTTGCAAAATAGTTGAATAAAGGTCATTTTTAACTATTCCAAATTTCAAGTTGATACCATTCGTAGTTCTCGAGATATCCAGCTGTGACAGACAGACGGACTTAGTCACACCATAAGGGTTCCTTTTTACCATTTTGCTACGGAACCCTAAAAACGATAGTCTTCTAGAACCATAATACAAGAACACGTTACTGTGCTGCATGCAGTTTTTGCGACGACTATTGCTTTTCCAATTTTTTAAAAAAATATCTGATAAGGCAACTACGAGAGTTAGCTTTACCATCAAAATTCATCATTATTCATTAATGTATTCGTCTCTTATATAGCGAGAAGTAGTTCTGCTTATTTCACGTTACGATCCGAAAAACATTTTTTTCCAGCTTCCAACCGCTACATTTTTCTTAAGCTGACAGCTATCCGTTACGAAGCTCGACAATCGGAAGAAAAATAAGGATTCACGACTTCACCAAAAATTGCCGCTGCTAATTATCACGGAAAAAATTAAAACACGGCTGTGATACAATACCCGACATCAGTCAAGTCACAAACAAGATTACAATGTAATCAATCAGTCAGGAGTGGGGATGGGGGAGTCTTCTAGGGCAATTAATCAAGTGTTGTCGTAGAAGACATTGGTACTCGGCGCAGACTAAAAATTACAATAGACACCCTTGAGTTACATGCACTAAAGCTTACAAAAATGCTAAGCAACTTTCGACCTTCAATAATGTCTGCATTTAGACTAATAAAGACGATTTCGACTCACATAATTAGTTATTTAACCCTTGTCAGTCACAAAAACAAATAAAATTAACGTTTTAAATTGCTTTTACACTAGTAACGGGAGAAACGAGTGTAACAATTTAACCCGGCGAGCATGTGGTGGGGTGTGACATGCCCATGCTTTGCGCGAAGCCGTGTATTTTTCAAATTTGCCCCTCAATTGTTTTGTTGCTTCGAGTAGCTGGAGCCAATGTACTCCGCGGGGGGAGAGTGGCGTGACCGCAGGGTCGCGTCAACCGGCGCAGGAGCTACACCCGTGTAAATGTTCGTGGGGTGCGTCATACCCCGCCACATGCTCCGTGTTAGTTTTAACATATAACTACCTATAAATGCCAATTTATTAAACCAAGACTTAAGAATTAATTCGTATTTTGAAATATGGTTTATATTTAGTGTATAAAATAAAAAACGGTGTATATTTATATACTTTTATTGTATTATTTATCAAAAATACTAAAACTAAAATCAACTAATTCTTTAAAAAAAAAATGTTATTGAGGCTCTGATATTCTTTAAGTTTTTTAAGTTGATTTTATATATTTTTTTGAAAATTAGTTGATTTTAGTTCCTTTTTCAGAAGTTCCTTTTTTTGATTGTTTGTAAATGGGTACGTATCAGAATGTCTAAAGTTAGAATGTCTAAACTTAAAATGGCAAAGTTCAAAATGTCAAAAATCAAAATTCAAATGGTTTAAAATGTCGAAAATCATTATGTTTAACTTCAAAATAGCAAAATTTAAAGTATCAAACGTATCAAATACTTGACGAGTTGAAATATCAATGGTCATTAAGTCTAAAGTTCATAATGATTTATTTGAATTGGGTTGGATCTTAAAACGAATCGCTTTCTTTGAGGTTAATTGAGTCTGTGGAGGTCTTTGGGCTTCGCCTGAAATGCTTTATAGCAAATTTAGCTGCCGGAAATGAGCCTAAACTAGTCTACTGGGACTTAGAAACCGTAGACCATAGGTCACGAGATAGGTGCGAGGAGCGTAGCGACGAGCATGTTAGGTTGACATGAACCCAGCGCGCGAGCCGAGCGAGCGAAGCGAGCGTGCCGCGGCAGCAGCCGGCGAAGCGCCAGAAAAAAATCTATTTCAAACTCAATTGGTGGATTTTGTTCGGCGGCTACAGAATCAGTGACTGGCACCGGCTACCGAATCAGGGAGCGGCGTGGCTATGGTGATGTGCGGCGGAGACACAGAGGTTAACACGCAATTATTTTACCTAATTAATTAGGTGCCTAAATGAAAGAAAGGCATAAGTAAATTCTTTACGTCTTTATATGTATTTTGACTATTAGACATTTTAAGTTTTGATCATTTGAACTTAGACATTTTTAGTTTGGACTATCTGACCGCTTGACATTTTCGTTTTTGACATTTTGAACTTTCGACATTTTAATCGTTAGACATTCAAATTTTTGACATTTTGAACTTTGCCATTTTAAGTTTAGACATTCTAACTTTAGACATTCTGATACGTACCCTTGTAAATGTTATGTTTTAGTATTTTTGATAAATAATACAATAAAAGTATATAAATATGCAATGTTTTTTATTTTATACACTAAATATAAACCATATTTCAAAATACGAATAAATTCTTAAGTCTTGGTTTAATAAATTGGCATTTATAGGTAGTTATATGTTGGGGTAAATTAAAAATAAACCATAAACTCTAAAATTACGGGTCGTAGGTTGTCAATTCCATGTACAATACAACAATGTCTGTGATTTACATAAACTTGTGACATGTGACTTGATGGTCTAATTGCTTATTTTTAAGCCTTACGTTAGAGAGAACGAATAGAAAATTTGCCATTTGAGTAAGGGAGCTATAGAGAATGAAGAACGGACGGACAGACATACGAAAGCATTTTTGCCCTAGCTGAAACGAAGACGCTTCGCTGGCGCTTCGTGCTCGCTCGGCCAAAAAAATAAAAAAGGCTTTCCCTATTCGGCGTATAAGGAGGATGGACCTCATGAACCAAATCCCACTACGGGGACTGCAAATGTGCCTTCCGAAGCACGAAGGCGCTCGAAAAAACAAATTTTGATCACCCATCCCATGACCGACTTTTGCGAAAGTTGCTTATCAATATCATATCAATCACAGAGCGATGCGCAAACGTGCTGTGCCATCGAGCTTATCTAACTCACTAATCAGATACTATAAAAAAATTCAGCCGAACTGAGAACCTCCTCCTTTTTTTGAAGTCGGTTAAAAAGGAAAATGGGATATAGAATCACTGAAGAGTCACTGAATTTCACAATTTATGTATGACTCATTTTGCCCGTAACGTAGGTAGTGATAAATGATTAGCAACTCTTAGAATATGAATTGTTAGCTCAGCCGGTCAGAGCAACGAAATAAATACCAACATACGGCGGTCAGAGGTTCATATCCTTCACTAGTCAATTTTTTTATGTTGTAGCTTTCAATAACTATTTCTTTTTAACCGACTTCAAAAAAAGGAGGAGGTTCTCAGTTCGTCTGATTTTTTTAAATGTTTGTTACCTCATAACTTTGTCAATCATAATCCGATTTTAGATTATTTTTTGTTTGAAAGCATATAGTTACAGATTGGTTCCATTGTCATAAGATCACGATCTGATGATGGGATCCTGGAGACATCAAGGGAACTCTGCATTGTGTTCAGGGCTTCCAAGGTCTCAGCCATAAGAACTATATCATCGGCAAAACGAAGGTGTATTAGGTACTGGCCATTAATGTTGATGCCGAGTCCTTTCCAGTCTAAGCCTGGCCGCACACAGGCGTTTTCCGCCGCGCGGATTCCGCATTCGTTTTCCGCGTCGAGCCTAGCGCCATCTAGCGCACGCGTTTTATTTAGACCCAAATGCATCAAATCCAGTACAAAATACACTGACTGTTCCCACACATTCGTTTTTTCCGCACGGAAAAAAATCTGCTCGTGCTTTTCGAATGACAGCACGGTAATGCCAGTGCGTTCGGAGAAAAAGCCGAATGACGTCATGCGGAACGCAGCATTTTGCATTCATTTTGTTCAATTTGTTTCCACAGCGGAATTCCGTCTGTGTGACCAGTTGCAGTCGATTTTTACCTTATTTGGACTAGTAGAAAAATATTTATATAGATGTCGTCCAATATTTATATTTTTTAAATTGTGTGATTCTTTTAATTTTTGCTTCTTTAAAATAGGTATATAGTAATAGGTATTTAAAAAAAAGTTGATCTTTTGTGAAGAACAACGGCGAAAAAAAATATACTTACTTACCTATTAAAACGTTTGAAAAAATATATTCAAAAATTTGAGTAAAATAATACGTTTACGAATTTTCAGGACAGCTTTATCTGAGCTGCATAGCCCCTAACACTAAAATAATAATAATAGGTCCAACATAATTGGCTCACGGTAACTATATTTTGTCTTGAGGAATCAGTAAAGCTAAAACACTGTAATTTTAATTATGGTGTTTTGGCATGACAAACTATAAATAAAAAAAAATTTACAGTGTTTTGTATAATTTACTGATATCTCCTTATATATTATAAAAAACTGAAGAAATATTTTATATACGGCCCCTGATCTCATTTTATTTTTACTTAAACCAAAATGATACACTTTATTCTAAGGGGAGAAGATTAAAATGACTGATGCCAACCAAACTGAACATGTAGGTAATCTCCCTAATTCGTTTTATATAAAAAGTAGATTTTCTTTCCCTACTCAATAATTAAATTTTTCCCCAAAATTGCGTAAGAAACCTTCAATCGGACATCCCTGTTAAATTCAAAATAAAACGCGTGCACTAGATGGCGCTAGGCTCGACGAGGATAACGAATGCGGAATCCGTCGGCGCCGGCCGCCGCCGGTGGAAAATGCCTGTGTGCGGCCAGGCTAAGAGTTCAAAGGTCCATGTAGATAACATTATGAGTCACTGGATTTCACAATATTTGATGTTATCTGGATAATGTTATGTTATTATGACTCATTTTGCCCGTAACATAGGTCTCGTAGGTAGTGATAGATAATTTGCAACACTTGTAATGTGTCTCGTTAGCTCAGCTGGTCAGAGCACCGAAATAATTATTATTTAACACGGCAGTCGGAGGTTCAAATCCTTCACGAGTCAATATTTTTATGTTGTAGATTTCATAAACTATTTATTTTTGATCAGTTAAGGCTGATTACAAGTTCTTATAAAAGTCAGTAGCTAAGCTACGTCATTGTCGGTTCGAAAATAAGTTCGCATAATCAATCTAAATTGAATAAATTATATCCAGCTTATTCGATTTCTACGCGTATTTATAAAATAAATTTTTTTATTTTATTTATTAAATATTTGAACAATCAAATAAGACTTATATGTAGTACGTAGCCACGCAAAACTGTTTACACAGGTTGACTGCAGGATCAGTGTGTCTCGAGCTTAAACAGCTAATACATAGGCTGGGCCAGTTTCACAAGGTTAGAATAAGTACAATATACCTACGCGCTGTAATCCGTAAAAATTGTTTTATTTCTAATGAACTGATGTACGCCCGGAAGCCTTAGAAGTGTACTTATACACTTTTGTATTGGCCTATCGGTGTTTATATTTTTTACACTTACAAATTTATACTTCGCAGCAATCAACATCACTTCTTAATGTAGAGTAAGGCAGTTAAAACATTAAGTAACTTTTGCGATAGGTACTTTAAACCCCATTTTACTTTGGAATAAAGTGGTTGAGTGCTTAATGATAGAACGCCTCGTTGTTTCTCATCGGCCGCCAAATAGATAGACATTAAAAATGCAGGGGTTGAAAATGGGGCGTTGCATTTTAGGCGGGGCGCGGCAGCGGCGCGGCGTTATAACATCATCAATGAAATTTCCTAACAGCTTTTTAGCGTACGGCGATTACGTCATTTTGATTGTATGTGTTACCTATTTTGGTATTGTGATAAATTAAATTGAACTTGCTTCAGCGTAATTTAGAAGCGGTATAACTAACTTAACCCAAGTTAATGATCAAGCTCGATTCGATTCAAGGAAGAGCCAATACCGAATAGCCGTAACTAGCGCTAACTTGAGCCGCAATCGGGAGATAGATTAGCGCGGATTCCCTTTCAAAGCTACTCTATTTACCTTTTGCAGCGGCAAGTTTTTTCTTTAAAATCTTAATTGATGGGAATCAGAGGGTCTATTACAAAAAAGCATTGCGATACGCGTACGATGTTCGTCCCACTCCGTGGCAATATTGACTCGGGAATAAAGTTCGTAACAAGTAAGTAAATTGATGATTCTTTTTTGTAATACGCCCTCAGGAAAGCAGTCACACGTTGACTTACGTTCGATGAAAAGTCTTGATTTTATTTGATTCATGCCTATACAGTTTAGAATTCGCATAATTTTTTTTAGTAATAGTTCGCTATTTAATTCACTTACACCGTTCAGACGGAGAGTTGTCGTCGCTTTGATTGGGACTTACTGCCTGGCGCCTTGTTTGAAAATGTGCGTCTTTTATTATTATTAGTGCAAATTAGTTATTTATAAAAAAGTTTTACTTTTCGTGGTGCTGTGATTTCTTCGCCCGATGCAAAGGCTGTAAAAATATATCTTCAACTTGAAACCTAAATACTGTAAGAATTAAAAACACCGACTATTTGTTTACACATTTTTCAATACTCTTATATTTATTTTTGTCCTCCCTTAGGCTTTTGAGCAATACGAGCATCCGATTCCGAAAATTCTCTTCATATAGGCTTTCCCTTTAATTAGTAAAATTACACATCGGTATTTTCCTCACGTGTAATCTTTTCATGTCCTGAATACGAGTAATTAATAATAGTAATGATTGGTTCGTGGAATGTTCTACGTACTTAATACTATGTCTTACACCTCCTTTGTGAGAACCTATTATTGAAATTATAATATTATTTGTTTTCTGGAGTTAGTTTTATTAGATTTGTTAGTACTGTTTGCTCAATTATAAAGCGGTCGTGCGTTTTGGTGTTCCGCGTTGACGTTAAAATGATATGTGGGTATAATTATGTTATAAAGTGCTATACATACAAATGCATTGGACGCAGATAGAGAACGTGAAAGCCTGAATAAATAATTAGTTCAGGCAAAGAAAGCTCAAAAAAATTATAGAGGGAAATGCTTGGAACACAATTTTTGGCTTTGTAACTTTGTTTGAACCTGTTAGGAGGTAAACATTTCAAAAGCCCCCGCCCGTAGTCCCTATGCCGGGGGGTAGGGGGATTTGAAGGTCCCATTTTTCGGTTTTTTTACATATATCTCAGAAACTATGCGTTCTAGCGACATAAGACTTTTAAAAAAATGAAAGCCGATTAAATTTGCTACATGTTTTATTAAAGCTAGTCTTTCGATATCTTGCATAGTTTTTGAGATATCCGCTCCTGAATGTCTGTCAACATGATTAAGGTGAAGCTTGAGGACAATGGGATCAGACCCTTCAAGCAGAAAGTGGTGCGGACATTCTGATTGTGGATACGGCTGTGGAAATGTCGGAAACAACCGCTGTCGGCATTGTGGGTGAAGATGTTGACCTCATCCTCTTGATGGCTGAAGCTGATGCGCATAAGGACATTATTTTCATCAAGCCTGGACGTGAGAAGACAAGCGATTCCTTATTCTCGTCCCGAGAGCTTTAGCAACAATGTTTTAATGACGTGCTGTTGTTGCACGCCTTTAGTGCACCAAGGGTCGGTTGTAGGATGGGTGACCAAAAATGAATTATCTCGAGCTTCTGCGTGCTTCGAAAGGCATTGGCAGTGGTCCATACCCACTAATCCGCGTTAGGCCCGTGGCTGAAATTTGTGTTTTTTTTTTCGAAAAACTGTTTCGACGAAAATTCTGCTCACAAATTTTCACGAGCATCGGTGACCTGTAGAGGAGAACAGACGGTTGCCCAAGCTGAAACGAAGAAGCATCGCGCTCGCTCGGTCAAATAATCAAAAAGATTTCCTTATGGGCGGATAAGGAGGATGGACCATATCCCACTACGCGGGCCCAATTGGTAAACAAGTGTTGACGGCTGCAAATATTCCGAAGCACAAAGGAGCTCGAAATAACAAATTTTTGGTCACCTTTCCCACGACCGACCCTTGCGAACGTTGCTTATAATCGCAATCAGTAGATGAGTTATGTTATCTGGTATATGTATGACTCATTTTGTCCGTAACGTAACGTACCTAGGTAGTGATAAATGATTTGCGACTTCATACTGTGACTCGTTAGCTCAGCTGCGGTCAGAGCACCGAAATGAACACCAATATACGGCGGTCGGAGGTTCAAATCCTTCACGAGTCAATATGATTTATTTTTGGCTGATTACAAGTTCTTATAAAAGTCAGTAGCTACGTCACAGAACAAAGAAAAAAATAGCTACGTCGTTAGTCTGAAAATAATTTCGCATAATAAACACTTGTGTAATTGTGTATCTAGGCATATTTTCCATATAGGTGCGATCAACATCACTTCTTAATGTAAGGCAGTTAAAACATTAAGTAAATTTTGCAATAAGTTAATAAAATTGTTAGTTATGTATTGCTCTAACATGATTTAATACAAATCTGTTTTGACAACTAAATGGGTGATAAAAAGTTCTAATTAAAAAGTTGCTAAACATTGTTCACTCAGTGTGTTAAAGATAGATATTGATGGAATCAACATACAAGTTGCATAGTACCTACGGACTTAAGTCAAAAAGGATAAGTTTGAAGCAATAGAGTAGCCGAAGTAATTAACAAAGGAAAGGTCACAGACGTTAACTCCATCTTGAAACTTTTGAAAACTTTCCTGGTCTTCACTTCGCAGTACGAGGAGGAAAGGCGAAGTTGAAAAGTGTAAGAAGTTGCAACGTGGCACCGAATATAAGAAAATAAAGTAATTAGTATATTGTATTCCTTGGCTACGAATGCTACGATGTAGCTACAGTGCTACGCGACTGAGGGCCTATTAAAAACAACGTGTTTAAATGTTGTAAAATGTATTCACGGTAGAGAGGGTGAAGTGTCCCCCAAACTTGACTCTAACAAAATTGTTAGCAAAATAGAAAAGTGGTTTTACAAACCTACAAATCCAACGACACTATTCAAGACCAGAGTGAATAAGCACCTTCTGGGCAAGCTCACTCCATCGTAGACCCTGTCTTTGCTTTTGGGCAAGACTGGGGTCAAGAGCAAACCCATTAAATAAAATAAAAAAAGACACCCTACACTATGAGGTTAACAAGATTTTTTTTGATCCCCACTTTACATGTAGTTGTAGGGAAGGTGCACTAAAAAAATATATTCCAAGATATTTTATCACTTTTTTGGCGTGTTTTTATAACAGCTTTCAGTACTAAGGACCATTAAGTTAAGCTAAGCCGCGGACAGACAGACGGACAGATGTCATGGCGAAACTATAAGGGTTCCTTGATGACTTGACTACGGAACCCTAAAAAAGAATCACCATAATAATAAAAAAGAAACCATAATAGGTTACTTTTGGGTAATATTAGGCTTTATTATTATAATATATTCACAGAGTCATTCAAATCGATTTGTTTCAGATTTACGACTTTCGAGCCCATTAGCGACTGTCATTGATTTTAATTACCATTGTTTACGTTTTGATTAGTTGGTTAATTGGCTGATAACTTGAATGGTTTCGCTGTTTGGCTCCTATAATTACGCCATTGTTGTAATCTGCTAATCAGTTTCATTGGTACTTAGTAAACGATTAATTGATACAGATACAGGTATTTAATAGATTTACCTAAAAAATATCAGTTAAAAACAAGTGAAAACTAACGACGTTTTTTTTCTTTCTGTAGTCTTCAAATAAATCCTCTCCAAAGTGTCACACGTTGTTGTCTTGCAATTTTATTTGTACGAAATCTTCTCTATTTTGCGACTTGTACCCAATTCTATTTCACCATGTACGCAAAACATCCTATCTCACGGTCAATAGTCACCCGAGACGACCTTAACGTAATATTTATTGTGGCGAATAATACGCTCAATGTATTCAAGTCACTGGTATCACTGCGCGACACCTTATATTTCATCGGGACCTATGTCGAATTGAATTGTTATTACGCACCAAAAATAAATCAACCTTTGCGTCGAAAAAATGATATATACGACGATAAAACGACACCCGTGAATACATTGAAGGTTCTTGGCGACTTTTATATTATTTATGCTTGCTTGTACGTTGTACCGTATATGGAAATATGTGCTTTAAGTTAAGTGTAAGAATGTTTAAAGTCGTCAAGGTGGTGTGAAGGCTCAAAGTAGTTCCTGTCCTATATTAATACTTACTTTATGTTATTAGTCGCCAGGTAAAAAAAAGGATACTTCTCGATTCAGTGCTCGATCTTATTAGTAATAAATTATAATAACTATTAAACTAAACTAGGTACTTAAATAAGAATCAACTAAACTAAAGTAACCGACTTCGTTCGAAGGATTGCCCAACTGAAGTGCCAGTGGGCGGGACATATAGCGAGAGGAACCGATGGCCGTTGGGGCGGAAAGGTTCTGGAATGGCAACCACGACAAGGTGGACCGACGATCTGCTGAAGGTGACGGAAAGCCGCAGCGTCACCACTACTACCACTTCATATTGGATGCGGGCAGCGCAGGACCGATCGTCGGTCGTGGAGATCATTGGGGGAGGCCTATACCCAGCAGTGGGTGTCGTGCGGCTGATGGTGATGAATAATAATAATGTTTGTCGCTGTCTACAAGGCACCATCATGGTTACTATCATGCAGACCGTATAGGTACTTTAATTTCACAATTGTAAAGAAAGAGACTAGTTATTGAAATTTCGTAATATAAGACACAGCTAGTGCAATGGAGCAATCGATTGATTGTTAATCGATGGTCTAACTTTTGATAAGTATTAGTTATACATAGAAAACTGACCTATGAGACACATACATTCGTAAACCAAAAGCGCTTAAAACTACAAACAGTTCCAAAGAATAAGGTTGTATGTGCGCAATTAACATTGGCCAGGCCTCCACTCTGCAGTTGTATTTCGTACTTAGCAGTAAAGTTTTCCCTGGTAGCGGGCAGAGTTAGCGCCGAGGAGCATTCCCTGGCTAATTAACGGCTGGCTGCATTGTTTGCATTCAGCTCGGTTTGGGAACAATTAGCTTCATTCACAAATGTGACGGATGCTTTTCTGTTTTAGGTGTTTTTGGCGCTCGTAAAGAGCTTTTTATTGACATTTTAGAAGTTTTTGGGTTCACTTCTTTCATACAAGTCAACTCAGTTGCAGATTTATGTGATTTTTTATTATGTAACTTATTTTAATCATAAGGTACCATGTTAATCCATAATGCGAATCAGCTTTTGATTTTCTTATGGTAAAAAACAAAAAACCGACTTCAAAAAACCTGCCTCTAAAAAAAGGAAGAAATAATATACAAATCATTAGATACGCATTATCATTGTTATAATAAAACACGTCTATTAAAGTCGGGTGGGGCTGGAGAACATCTTCCTTTTTTATTCTAAAAGCCCCACCCGACTTCAATTGACGTGTTTTATTATAACAATGATAATGCGTATCTAATGATTTGTATATTATTTCTTCCTTTTTTTAGAGGCAGGTTTTTTGAAGTCGGTTTTTTGTTTTTTAAACAATTTTTTTATTTTTTTATTTTTAGTGTAAGTACCTTCTGCATTAGGTAGTGTAGGTATATTATTTAGGTAGAAAAATCGGCTCAGCCAAACCTGAGATAATCGCGGAGAAACATACATACATACCAACTGAAACTTACCTCCTTTTTTTGAAGTCGGTTATAAAGACTACACAACGGTATCCCTTCCCCAACAAAAAAAAACCATCTAATTCGGTTCATAAATAACAAAGTTGTCAAGTTAGTTGATTTAATATCATAGTATTTTCAGGATTACTTGTAAACTACTGAACCGATTTGAAAAAAAATAAATGGGACCATCTCGCAAGAAAACTCAATCGAACCAAAAAAAAATTATCGAAATCGGTCCATAAATGTCGAAGATACGCGCGAACAACGATAAAAAAAAAAAAAAAAAAAAAAAGAAAAAAACATACAATCGAATTGAGAACCTCCTCCTTTTGATGAAGTCGGTTAAAAACTAGATTGACCTGCCTGTCTATGAAAAAGAGTTAAAACTTATTGCTTTACAATATTAAATTGTCGCAGTCAAATTGTATAACACGCCGTTTTGCATTACGGCTCGCCAGTTTGTATAATGTTTTAAAACACAACAACAAGAGGCTACAACAACAAGCTTCTTACTTTCGCAATTATAATACGAAGGTAAGTGTTATTTAGAAGTATTTAGAAGTTATAATGTGTAAGTAAGGAGGAAGAAATCCACTTGTTCAGAATACAGCGATCTTCCACAATGTGCTTGAGTTTGTAATAAGATGAAGCTCACGAGTGTATACTTAGTTGCGTGTTATGAGGTACTTATAACCTCATCATGTCTAAAGAATGTATGATTCTAGCAGCGTAAGAACGTACTTTATTATAAAATATGAAACTGATGGTAGATCGTTGATGTTTTGTTGCATTACGTTGTAGGTTCTTTATTATTAATAAAATAATTGTCATGTTTTAATAAATTTTATCTACTCTCATAGCGTAAAATTCGAATTCAAAACGAATTTATATTGTCATACTTGTAGTAAATTTAACAATTCAATTATGTTACTATTATTGATTATGTTCAAACTATTATTATTCTGGTTCTTATAAGTAATAGAAGCTCAATTGATATCCGAAATACATTGCGGCCAATCAGAAGCGTTCCCGCCTTTTTCGGTTGACGCATAGACCCTCGCCCCACCACTGCGAGGCGGGCTCGGGTCGATGGGTCAATTGGAGGGACATTCTGCTGCTAACTACGATACAGTGTACAAGTCTAGAGGAACTTATGCTAGTCTATAATTATAATTTGTGAGAGTTCAAATTGACAAACTAAAGTGTAGTAGATCAATAAATCAAACTAAGTTGTGGAACAAGTGTTGTTATTTCCGGACCGCTGCAACAGATCAGAAGAGGGATTACTCACAAAAAAGGTAAATACCATATTCTTTTTAACGAGAGAATCAAATGAGAAAAAGGTTATCATTAGATGTCTTTTGTACAAAACATGAATTTAAAATTGTGCTATTCTATTTCAATGCGACTAAACGTTGAAATTCTCAGTGATTTAGTTGAGTCATGATTATTATTTCTAAGATAGCTAACAGTTTTAAGACACGTCAACAATTTTACAAAAAAAAAAAAAATAACCTCTCGTTAAAAACTTTTTTTTTTCTTTTTCACTTTAAAATGATTGATTTCGTAGTGTACTTTTTCTGTCTATCACAACACAAACTACATACAGACACAGGTGTTTGGTCAAGGCAACTCCTTGATAATGCCGTTACATACAGACACAGGTGTTCAGTCAAGGCAACTCCTTGATAATGCCGTTACATACAGACACAGGTGTTCGGTCAAGGCAACTCCTTGATAATGCCGTTACATACAGACACAGGTGTTCGGTCAAGGCAACTCCTTGATAATGCCGTTACATACAGACACAGGTGTTCGGTCAAGGCAACTCCTTGATAATGCCGTTACATACAGACACAGGTGTTCGGTCAAGGCAACTCCTTGATAATGCCGTTACAGACAGACACAGGTGTTCGGTCAAGGCAACTCCTTGATAATGCCGTTACAGACAGACACAGGTGTTCGGTCAAGGCAACTCCTTGATAATGCCGTTACATACAGACACAGGTGTTCGGTCAAGGCAACTCCTTGATAATGCCGTTACATACAGACACAGGTGTTCGGTCAAGGCAACTCCTTGATAATGCCGTTACATACAGACACAGGTGTTCGGTCAAGGCAACTCCTTGATAATGCCGTTACAGACAGACACAGGTGTTCGGTCAAGGCAACTCCTTGATAATGCCGTTACATACAGACACAGGTGTTCGGTCAAGGCAACTCCTTGATAATGCCGTTACATACAGACACAGGTGTTCGGTCAAGGCAACTCCTTGATAATGCCGTTACATACAGACACAGGTGTTCGGTCAAGGCAACTCCTTGATAATGCCGCTACACACAGACACTTGCATTTGGTTAAGGCGACTCTTTGACTATGTTAATAACTTACTTACAATCCAAACTGGCATGACTATTTATTAACGTATAAAACGTGTGCTCCTTGTAAGTGATAGATACGGATTTCTTTTAGATTTAGGTAGTTTTGCGCTTTGTTTTATTTTCCAGAATAACGATGGCAGACCAATCTCCAGTTTTACCGACGTCGATGAACGAATCACGGCGCAGATTGAAGACAAGGCGTGAGCTTTACCGGTCTGCGAGCAGCACGAGTGAGGACAGCGCTGAAGAAGGACGTGGATCAAGTCAACCTGGAGTAAGAGAGCATAGCCGTGGATCCAGTGTTTCCGTGAGTCATTCTTTGCCATGCAAAATATCTCGTAGACGTCATCATCGCTCCGGTCACTCACCAGATTATCATCCAAATACGTCAAGATCTAGACAACCTTCCCCCGAACGCGTGGAAAACCATCGACATCATCGTTATCCTAGAGACACATCTATCCATACGTCCCGTTTAGAAAGCAGGCAATCACGAAATCGTAGCCGTAATTCTAGAGATAATAAAATTGTAGCAATTGCGCATCGCCGAAATAACAGCAGTTATCGATCTAGGAGTCCCGTTCGGAAACAACGCGAGTCTAGTAGTCCGCCTGAAGGTTATTCAACTGCTGCTCCTAATATTACTGTTTCACAGTTAGTCGAAGCGCTCCAAGTTATAAAGAATGGCACTAATCATGATAACTTGCCTCTGCATTCTTTACAAAATGTTATTCCCGAATTTAATCCATCTCGTGAAGAGCAAACCGTTGATATGTGGCTGCACAAGGTAAACGAATGTGCCAAAATTTATAACTGGAGCGAACGACAAACTATCCATTATGCTTTGCCTAAATTATGTGGTGTTGCGAAAAAGTGGTATGAAGGGTTAGATTCTGTACTATTTTCCTGGTGTGAATGGCAACAAAAATTAAGATCTGCTTTTCCCAGTGACGAAAATTATGGGCAATTGTTGACTGCAATGTTAGCTAAAAGGGCACGTTTTGGGGAAACTTTGGAAGATTATTTTCACGAGAAAGTTATTTTGTTGAACAGATGTAATATAGTTGGCAAAAAAGCTATAGATTGTATTATATTTGGTGTAGAGGACCGCGGTATTAGGTTAGGGGCCGAAGCGGCACAGTTCGAGTCTACCGAAAAGTTACTTTGTTACTTGAGGAACGCTAAAGGTAGCAAACCTAATAGCAATATAGAGAGGCGGAAGACTAAAAACTTTGAGCTGAAAGCAGAGTATTCTAATAATAGATATCGTATAAATAATAATAACTCTAAACGACCGCCAATTACTTGCTATAACTGCAACGAAGTAGGGCATTATAAGTCAGACTGTAAGAAACCCATCGTAAAATGCGATAATTGTCTCCTATTTGGACATTTATCTGAAAAATGTCCCGATAGTGAAAAAAGATCGATAAAACCTAAAGCTAAAACCATTTTGACCGTAACTACTAATGAATCTCTTGACAGTAAATACTATAAGTCCGCGATTGTAAATGGTATAGCTAAGCAGTGTTTTATCGATTTTGGCAGCCATGCAACGATAATCAAGGAATCTGAAAGTAGGAGTATTCCATGCGATTGGAATACGGAATCTCTACCAGTACTCACAGGCTTTGGTAGTGGGTCTGTCAAGGCTTTGCGAAAAGCTACACTTAGCATCATAATTGATGGAGTCGAGGCTAACGTAGAAGTCCTTGTAGTTCCTGACGACTCTATGCGTATCCCATTCCTAATTGGACAATCCTTCACCGAACAGCCCCATATTGTTTTCGAGAAAGATTCCAACCAGCTTAATATTCTCCTCAAACGACCGAAACTAAATTTAATATGTAATGAAACTTCACCCATTAAGGGCCTGACCGCTGTTAGAGTATTATCCAATCCCCCTTTTACTGGCGTAATATATGTCGAGGAAAGTTTCAGATTTAAATTAAACCATGAACATTGTCTCATTCAAGGAATATTCTCCTTAAATAATGGTCTAGGCGAGGTGTTAGTCAAGGGGTCTTCTCAGAATGGGTTTGTTTTAGAAAAAGGTACTTTAATAGCTAGGGGTATACCAGCAAAGGAAGATAGTGGGTTTCTTCCTGAACTAGATGTCAAAACCATAACAGAGAGTAATCACCCCCCTATAGATCCCAAGGATTTGAACGTAGATAGCAGTGTATCGGCCAGTGAGATTGCTGATTTGACTACGTTGCTTAATAAATATAGATCTTGTTTCGCTTTCAATCTTGAAGAGTTGGGAAAGACCAACTCTGTTGAAATGTCTATTAAGCTTAAGGATGATACCCCCGTAGTATTCCGGCCATATAGGCTGTCTGTCCATGAAAGGTCGCAAGTGAGAGATATGGTAGAGGAATTGCAGCGCAACAATATAGTCCGTCCTTCAACTTCCTCTTATTCCAGTCCTATAGTGTTGGTTAAGAAAAAAAATGGGGAAGTGAGGATGTGCGTAGACTACAGGGCATTAAACCGAAAAACCGTAAAAGAGAATTATCCACTGCCCAGGGTAGACGATCAGTTGGATGACTTGGCCGGTTACAAGTATTATACAACATTAGATTTAAAATCTGGTTATTACCAAATTCAAATTAATGAAGACGATAGGCATAAAACTGCGTTCATAACGCCAGACGGGCATTTTGAGTTTAGTAGGATGCCCTTCGGGTTAGTTAATGCTCCGGCTGTATTTATGCGTATGATAAATCAGGTGCTAGGGCAGGCAAGACATAATATAGCTTCAGCTTATATGGATGATATAATAATTCCATCTCATTCAATAGCAGATGCAATGTCTCGTTTAGATACAGTTTTAAAATTATTAAAGGATGCAGGATTAACACTTAATCTGTCAAAGTGTTGTTTTTTCCGTCAGAATGTCGATTACCTAGGGTTCGAGTTGAGTAAGGATGGAATTAGGCCAGGGTCAAGGAAAATTGAAGCTGTGGCTCAATTTCCAACCCCAAAAGATCAACATACAATTAGACAGTTTATTGGTTTATGTAGTTTTTTCCGCCGGTTCATTAATAACTTCGCTGTTATAGCAAGGCCGTTGACATCCCTATTAAAAAAGGATTCCGTCTGGACATGGGGTGATCATCAAAATAGAGCCTTTGAAGTTTTGAAGTCTCTACTTACTAGTAAGCCTACATTAGCTCTGTACAACCCCACAGCCAACACGGAAGTCCACACGGATGCTAGCAAATATGGTGTTGCGGGAATACTACTGCAGCGGGATGATCTTGATAGGCTACGCCCTGTAGCGTATTTTAGTAGACAAACGACTTGCTACGAACAGAATATGACTGCTTATGAGCTCGAAACGTTGGCAGTGGTATCTACCTTACAACGTTTCAGAGTATACCTGATTGGGAGAGAATTTAAAGTAATTACTGACTGTAATTCTTTAAGGGCCACATTCTTGAAGCGCGATTTAATACCTCGAGTGGCGAGGTGGTGGATCGCACTTCAAGAATTTAACTTCACTGTGGAATATAGACCAGGTACATCGATGAATCATGTTGATGCATTAAGTCGTAATGCAATACCCAGCCATGATTCTGACGACTTACGCTACACCGTCATGAACGTTACTCAAGAAGACTGGTTAACTACGGCTCAACAAGTCGATCCTAGTTTACAGCAAATTGTCACTGTTCTGAATGGACCTAATGATAAAGAGGTTGCCGATATTAGGAAAAATTATGTTATCAAAGGCTCTAAGCTGTATAGAAAAACTAATGACGGTGATAAGTGGGTCGTGCCAAAAGGATGTAGATGGCAGATCATGAAACAAAACCACGATGACATTGGTCATTTTGGAATAGATAAAAGTTTGGCGAAGATTCAGGCATCCTATTGGTTCCCACGAATGAGGAATTTCGTAAATAAATATGTTCGCTCTTGTTTACAGTGTAGTTATACTAAAGCCACTGCAAACACTAAGCCACCTTTAAACCCAATACCAAAGTCTAACGCACCATTTGATACTATCCACGTTGACCATGTAGGACCGTTTGTCAAGAGCTCAAGCGGAAATACCCATATTCTAGTGATAATTGAAGCTTACACTAAATTTATATGTTTAAAACCTGTTAGGAACACGAGTACAAACGTAACGATAAATAAGTTAAAAGAGTATTTTAGTATATTTGGAGCACCTAAGAGACTAATTTCCGACCGTGGTAGCTGTTTTACGAGCATTAACTTTAAGAAGTTTTCCGATGAAATTGGTTTTAAGCATATCCTGAATGCGGTAGCGACACCAAGAGCAAACGGCCAGGTTGAAAGGTACAACCGTTCGCTTTTGGAAGCACTTACGGCTAAATGTGTCGGTGAAATCGAGAGTAAATGGGACTCTCATGTCCCAGAAGTCCAATGGGGACTAAACAATACGCAAAATAGGGGAATAGGTTGCACTCCTTCTGAGGCGCTTTTTGGTATTAAATTAAGGGGTATCAGTGAAAACAAGTTGAAATCCTATATAGATTCTAGTTCGCTTATAGGTGAAAACAGTAATATCACAGAATTACGTAATAAAATAGATACACACGTTAAAAGCTACCAAGAAAAACAAAAGACTTATTATGATAGCAAATTAAAAGCGACCAGGAAATTCAATGCTGGTGACTTAGTCAGCATCGCTAGGGAGGTACCGTCATCTGGGCAAAGCAGGAAACTAGTTCCAAAATTTCAGGGGCCGTATAGAGTAACTAACGTATTAGAGCATGACCGATATATAATAGAAGACACGCCTATTACAAGAAAAAATAATAGGAGATACAGTGCGGTAATAGCAGTAGATAAAATGAAACCTTGGCTAGTTTTCGCACCACCACATGATTCAGAGGATGAAGATTCTGACTCTGAGGCATCCGTAAACTAGTAGATGGATTATATTCACTTTTGTATCAGTTGATAACTACAACCTTAATAGATAGAAGCGATCTATTAAGTACCCTATTATTTTGGTCAGTAGATAGAAGCAATCTGCAACCAATCTATCGAAATGAATAGAAGCGATTCATTTCACTTCAGGTTTATCTATATACTAAAACCTCGTTATTAGAAGTAATTTAAAATAATTTTACATATATTTTGCATAATTATTGTTTGTAAATAATGCCTAGTAGAGAAGTTATATAATATATCCCTGATTTCAGACAAAAATAAAACATCGGACGAATATATTCAAATAGTTGTAGCTGGTTGTTTTGTCCCCTTTGTTGTTTATTTTGATAATTGTTTATTGTGGCATACAGATAGAAGCGATCTGTAAACCCAATATTATGTTATACTTATGTGAATGAATAGAAGCGATTCATTATATTCGGTGATTTGTTACTTACTAGTAATTTTTTTTGTTAATAAAAGAAAAAGAAAAATGTGTAAAACATGAATGAATGAATAGAAGCGATTCGTTTCAATAATTGTATTTGATAATAATTTCTTCTTTTTATTAAGAATGTTACATAATCTATAGAAATGCTGTTCAGAAATTATATATATTTTATTGTTATCATACATAAGTTATACTATATGACTGTAGTCATCGAATTGTTTTTACTATATCCCTCGTACAAATACACGAGGACGTGTATTGCTGTTGGATGGCCGAGCTGTAGTAAATTTAACAATTCAATTATGTTACTATTATTGATTATGTTCAAACTATTATTATTCTGGTTCTTATAAGTAATAGAAGCTCAATTGATATCCGAAATACATTGCGGCCAATCAGAAGCGTTCCCGCCTTTTTCGGTTGACGCATAGACCCTCGCCCCACCACTGCGAGGCGGGCTCGGGTCGATGGGTCAATTGGAGGGACATTCTGCTGCTAACTACGATACAGTGTACAAGTCTAGAGGAACTTATGCTAGTCTATAATTATAATTTGTGAGAGTTCAAATTGACAAACTAAAGTGTAGTAGATCAATAAATCAAACTAAGTTGTGGAACAAGTGTTGTTATTTCCGGACCGCTGCAACATACTTTATACACGCAACTAAGCAATGTTATTAAATAACTTTTTTCCCATTACGATACAGGGCAAATCCAAGAAGAAGGCAGTGCCGTGATATTAAAAAAAACATATTCCCATACTTTCCATGATCAAAATGTACTCTATGGTGATCGATGACTTAGCGTAGCGATTAGTCTTCTGGAATGCACTCATCTCATCATACTAATATTAATAAAATTGGAACTCCACCCGATATTTTAGATGCGGCGACGGAAAAACGTCTTACTTAACCTAGGTAAGCACTGCCTACCTACCAAGAAACTACTTACTCTTTTTATCATTGATATTTTATTTTGCAGGTTCAATCAGAAATTGTATGAGCGTAGATAATGTAGTGTATGAAACTGTAAATAACTAGGTATTAAAACACTCGTGTGTTACTATTAAAAACCGAGCTGTACACTCATGTTTTAATACCCCTCATTGTGCATCAGTTTCATAAACTACTATAATCTAGTCGTGTTCGTTATTTTCATGCAAATTATTTTAAGGCTAAATAATTTTTTAGTATAATTTTACAGCAATATTTAAATATTGTTTGTCTGTTGTCTCGAATATCATTATTTACTCGAATGCTATTCTTGTGTTTTATTAGTTGGTATCCTTTGTTTTAAAACAAACTATTTAAAGCCTGCTTTCTCCAGGGGCCTAATCGCGCTAATTTTAAACGATAAAACCAAAGCTAAATCGTTACCATTTCAGTTTCGTTTACAGAAAATACTCGCTTTAGTTTTGTTAAAATTGTTGAATACTCTGCCTAAGCAGTCTAGGATTACAATCTGGGATAATTTAAGTGAAAATTATGAAGCTAAACCAAAGATTTTTCGTTTTTGGTTTTATCGTTCAGAATTACCGCGATTGGGCTCCTGGTATAATCAAAAGTCCGGCAGCGAATTTACAAATCCTATTCTATCAGAGTCATGACAACTAAACTGGATTAGCGTTTAGTTACGAAAAAGCTTGACAAATAACCTGATTGATCCTAATCAATGAATTTAGCTAAAAAGCTGAAGCTCAGTTATAGCACCCAAGTTTCAAACATTTTACAATGAGCAAACGTATGAAACACGCCCAGAGTCCTCCAAATGCTTTTAAACGGACAAATGCGCCCAACGTTAAAAGCTTGAATAAAACAAACTGCCCTGAGTATTTGTGAACGGAGATGCTCGCGAAATATCAAACGTTTTGCACGTTTCATTTTTAAATTGGAAAAAGAATAATGAAAAAAAACCGGGCAAGTGTGAGTCTAGGTTGCGCGCCGAAGGATTCCGTACAAAATTGTTTGTTGACAATCAATTTAAAGAAAACAATTTTTTTACTGGCGCTGTGTGATCTTGCTTCTTTTCAAATTTTATAAATTCTAGCTTAACATATCCGGTGTCAAAATAAAGCAATATAAATGGGCGTTTCTTTTCATTGCGTTGACTTAGAAATAAGTTTTTTTAACAACTTTAAGACTTTAAGACTTTTCAATTTTCCTTTCGAGCTACGGAACCTTAAAATGCATTTCGAAAACAAATTACGAAAGAAACTAAAATACGGAACGGACGGGCTTGAACTATAAGACATTTGCATCCAAACGAGGTTGCTACAATAAGATGGAAATGCGCGTTGCATTTGGAAGTAATGCATACTGGCCGCATTATTTAATGGGTTTAATACTATGTATGAGACGTTATTCAGGCGGATAACTTTCCAACAACCATATTTTCTTTGAATCGTGTTTGAGCAAAAACGGAAAGCGATGGGTTTTAAAGCAGTTTTTGAGATGACTCTGATTATGCTTTTGTTATTATGTACATTATTTACCTATGCGAGTTTCAGTTCAAAATTAATGCAAGTATGTATTATTTTCAGCCGAATTACTTTACAACAGCTTCTTTTGTTTCTTTTGGAAATCAAGATTATTCGAGCAAATTGCGATAGTTTTTTTTTAACATGAATTGTTACATAAGTAACCGTGTTTCAAAATGTTGTTCCATGAAAAATAACTTTAGTGTGGATTACTGTGGATACACTATTACACTATGGAATTACCCTGTAAAGCAGTAAAAATGTTTTACAACATAAAGTATCAGCATATTTATAGTTACGCGGCATAAAACCTCTTTACCGAGCTGCCTGACGAGAAAACATCTTGTTAAAACACTTGAATAGACAGGAAGCAGTAGGAAAGCAGCCAAATTTAATACAGAAGCAGTCCCAACGGGGTGTTGCAGTATCCTCGCGCAGACTGATATTGTGAAACTTTTCTTCGACGCAATCTACATAAAAAATGAGCTGAGGGTTCGTGGTGACCCCCCAGTAAATGAGAGTCTTTTGAACTGTTAATTTTGTTTGCATACAAAATGAAATCTGACATGAAAGTTATTTGCGCCTTGATCTTTACAGCACTGTCTATTTTGCATTACACTGAGTTTGTTTTGTTTATGAGTTTACGAATGTTTTTATAAACCTCTTTTCATAAAGATTAGATAAGAGATGGAAAGATATAGGTATTTAGTCATACAGTATAGACTGAATAAGTACTAGTTATAATCGTTAAACACAATGATTGCAAAATGGGTACATGTTAACACAAATTTCATTAATTTGTGTAGTTCGGAGAAATTTGTACATCTGATTTCATTTTTAACGAATATTACTCGAATATTACGTTTAAGAGATTTCCAAACATTTACATCATATCACAGAATACATAATAGTACAAGTATCATATGTCAATTTTGATAGGTTTGATTTTATTTTCCTTCATTGTAGAAATATGAGAGCTTTCGTATGTATTTGAGAATTAATTTCAAATTGAGCAATAAAAATATTAGAGTGAGATATTGAGAAAATTTATTTCTCAATGAAATACCAAATTCCTCAAATTAAATAAAATTATAAAAATTGGTTAATAAGCTTGTGACTAAGTATGATTTTATAATTTGGCCAAAAATTTTCTGTATCAAAACTTTTAAATGAAAACTTAATACAAGTCTCAACTCGTAGGTTCATTTCTTGTTCACTTTCGATATCTATAATGAAACTTTAAAGGTAAACTTGAGTGGAATCCGCAAGTTAAAGCGAACAAGATCGAAGTACATACATTTCTCAACGCAAGGTGGCGCAAGCCCCAGGAAAGTTCAAATTATGACGTAAACTAACTAACTACTTACCTTAGTTTACCCCCAAAGTATCAAAATGGGTACATTTTTATCAATAATGTAGATACCAAGTATCGCTGCGGGACCGCCTTATGGCGATGCTTCCGTGGGCTGGCCCCATTCACGATGGACCGACGATTTGGTGGCCTTTTAGTCCGTAAGCCCGCGACAATATTGCCTACGTCATATCACGATGAAATGCATGGCACACGGTCGGACATGTTGTGCAGAGCGAGGATCAGAAGATTATCGCAAATAAAATTGGCCGGAAGCTTGAGAAAGTCTTTCACTGCCGGTCAAAATTTTAAGGTTATATTTACGTCATGTGACATCAGTATGAGACCCGTGGCATCATTTAGCCCTTCAATAGTAAAGAGAGCTAACATAAGTCTGTCACTTCTGAAATGGCCTGAAAGTACTTGATAGACTTCCAGCCATTTCAGAAGTGAAAATGGGATGTATACAATATGAGTCACTGGATTTCACAATATTTTATGTTTATGTATGACTCATTTTGGCCGTAACGTAGGTACACCTAGTAAATGATTTGCAACACTTATAATGTGACTTGTTAGCTCAGCTGGTCAGAGCACCGAATTGTAAATCAACATTGTCGGCGGTCGGAGGTTCAAATCCTTCACGAGTCAATCTTTTTTATGTTGTAGCTTACATAAACTATTTATTTTTGTTCAGTTCTTCGAGCATCGCGGCTACAGAAACGCGTCTTACTCTAAGGTTCAGTTAATATGATCACAAGTTCTTATAAAAGTTAGTAGCTACGTCATCGTCAGTTGGAAAATAAGTTCGCATAATCAACCTAAATTGAATAAATTATATTCAGCTTATTCGATTTCTTCGCATATTTTATAAGACACTTTTGTATGTTTAATATAACTACGCGCTGTAATCCGTAAAAAGTGATTTATTTCTAATGAACTGTACGTGCGAATAAATACATAAATAAACAGGGAATATATATTCTTCTGGAAAAGGCTTATTATAGTATTAAGGAGTTTCAAGATGATAGATTGTAATTTAAGGTTCCTAACTAATGTTGTTAATTTGTTTGTTTAAAGTTTTATCTACTATTTTATTTTTTGTTTAATGTTTAAATAATTGTTAAATTCGTCCAGTATTAATAGTTAATGTATAAAAAAATATTTTCTAGTTTGTAAGGAATTTGCAGTACCCCTATGGGGTTCTTGTTTGGAACTTTATATTGTAAACACCACGTATATAATAAGAACGCAAATAAAGAATATGAATATGATAAAAGTCACAAACCAAGCCCTTTTGAAAGCATAAAAGGGCAAAACTCTAGGTACTCATCTATCTTTTAGCATAGCCTGATGTATTCCAAAGCGTAATTTGTAAACAACCTAGACTAGAAAAGCTTATTAAACTACGTTAAAATATACAATATTGATCAATAATTAGGTACGCCGCCGCCGCGTTGACTCCTCCCGCTTTCTTAACAGACTAATCCGCTTTTCAATTATTCCGTTGGCCTCTTAAGTAGAAAGTAGCTTGCTATTAAACACTGAACAAGTACTTTAAACACTTGAACTTCAGAAAGCTGCGCATCAAGTTGTTTTACATGGTTATTTCTTCAATGTTAATATTGTTTAAATATTAATAATGTCTTTTACAGATATTTTGGGCTAATCGAGTTTTTGAAATTTTTGGTCACCCATCCGATTACTGATCCTAGAGAAAGTTGCTTAACTATCGCAATCACAGAGCGATACGCGAACGCGCTGCGCCAAGCTCCTCAAACTCAGTAATCTAAAGAAAATGGGATGTAGACAAACATGGATTTCAAAATATTTTATGTTTATGTATGACTCATTTTGGCCGTAACGTAGGTAACGTAGGTGTAAATGATTTGCAACACTTATAATGTGACTTGTTAGCTCAGCTGGTCAGAGCACCGAATTGTCAATCAACATTATCGGCGGTCGGAGGTTCAAATCCTTCACGAGTCAATCTTTTTTATGTTGTAGCTTACATAAACTATTTATTTTTGTTCAGTTAATACGATTACAAGTTCTTATAAAAGTTAGTAGCTACGTCATCGTCAGTTCGAAAATAAGTTCGCATAATTAACCTAAATTGAATAATTCTTCGCATATTTTATAAAACACTTTTGTATGTTCAATATAACTACGCGCTGTAAACCGTAAAATATGTTTTATTTCTTCAAAAACGTTTCCTTTAACTTTTCAACAGTTTTCATTCTTTCTGTAAGTTTTAAATCCATTTAAACCAAAAGTGGCAATTGTCGTTTAAAACGTATTTTAAAACTACAAAGAATGAAAAATATTAAAGAGTTAAGTATTAAAAAAAATGGAGACAATTTAAGAGGGCGTGGTTGTTTCCTTTTTTACTTGGTTTGCTTTTTTATCGATCTAACACATACCGAGTACATTTATAATATATGATCCAATATTTCATACGAGTAATAAAAATAAATGTATTGTTGGCGCTAGTTGACCTATATAAGCGCCTAAGGCAGTTAACACATTTTAGTAATTTCTGCAATAGGTACTTTTATCCCATTTTACTTTAGAATAAAGTGGTTGAGTTTTCCGCGGACGGAAATCGCTAGTAAACAATGTTCTAAAATAAATTTGGTATTGGTTCAGCAGCTTAAACGTGAGCTTTACTTATGTACGCAATAGTCTTTAAATTGTAGAATAGATATTTAACTTGAACTAAAAATAATTACAATACGAATTGTAACAACATCTCAAATGTTTGGGTTCAGGACACAGTATTCATTAAATTCAACTTAATTAATTTTAGAACTGGAAGTTGCTTCTCTAAAACATAAAGTGATGTGAAATTCAGAAGCCACAAAGTCATATAACGTGATCGCACGATGATTCCTCCTTTATTGTAGAGGTTGTATAATAAACAGACGAACCAAAACCACAGCCTTCGCTTTATTAATTCCAAGTGAATTACGAACTTTGTAATGTTTGTGTGTGTGTGTTTACAAATTTTCATACTATTATTTTGTCTTACATTTTTACAACGTTACCTATATTTTATCACTATATTTTTGCTTAATGAATTATATTTATGGGAAACAATTGTGCTTAAAAAATGGTACTTTTATCTCTCTTGACGTCATTTAGTTAAAGTGATAGAGGACTTTAGCCTCAAAATGTTTCATCATAATTCAGGCTTACCCTTGAAAGTCTAGGTTAATATAATTTCCCTTTTATTTGACGAAGGTGAGATTTGTCTCCAAGCTGTGTTCCACTCCCAGCTTACAAGCATACCGCGTGTTAAATCGTGTTTAAAATGGAAACCAGAGTTAAATACCTATAGGCCAGTTAAAATGAAACTTTCATAAAAAAATGGTTCGTGAAAAGTAAAAGTAAATTCGGTTAAAATTGTATACTTGTACTGAAAGATAAAGATAATGCGTTAAAATAACAGTCTTTGTATTCTGATTCTTTAAAGCTGTTATTAAATTTTTGAAAGAGAAAAGTAATATTAAAGGTAAGTACTTATATAATAAATACGACGACGTAATTATTAGCGACGTAAATTGATTCATATTTTCATAAAACAATCGTAAATGTTAGTCTCAAAAACCGCACTACTGTTCTAACTGTAGAGTGATGTTGGCTATCACAGCTTCTGAAGAATGAAACTTTGAAGTTTACACAGTATGACTGTAAATAGCTGTTCTATTTTATGAATGTTACAAGGTGCAGTGCAAAGCTTGCAGTGCAGTAAAAGATGCTCTAAAATCCTAGACATAACAAATGAATCGTATGCTTTGAAGAAGAGATCTTATGATGATAACCGATGAGTTTATGTTATTCTTTTGTGTTTTGTAGAAATTTATTTTTACCCTAAATTCGACTATAAATAAAACTAGTCACATTATATTGTTATTACCCCCATGCCATGGCAGGGGCAGAAACGCTTAAATGTTAAACAAATACAAGGTGTAAAACAATAAAGATGTATCAGATTTAATAGTGCAATTTAACCGCAAAGAAAAAGCTTATAAGTGCACAGAGTTCCATTTGAGTTCTATATTATTCAATAATGAGATTACTGAATTTAACTTTTGAGCTAAAAATATAGTATTATACTTATTTAGAAAACAGCATAATAACCGAATTGTTGCGTAATAATACTAGATACAAGGCTACATTACCCTTCCGATTTCGCAGTACCAATTACAGCCATTTCTGTTTGTCTCTTTGTTGATACCGCCTGCAAATGTGACGTCACAACCATGCGGGTTATCTCCGGATATCCGGCATCTCAACCGGAATGCGCGGTTATGTTCACAGCTCAGATAAGAACACCCTGTTTTGTCAAACGCGCAGATTACAAATACCCGCTTATTACTTAGTGAAAACATGTGAGGGTGAGGGTTGTTGTTTTAATAAGCCCAACCATTTTATTGAAGATATTTTTTTTATTAATAATAAAGTGCCAGTGTATTTTAGTATTTTGAATTTGAAAAGAGTTAATAGGTACTAGTGGCTTAGTAAGCTGTAGATCTCGCGTTAAAACTGTTTAAACAATAATCTAATAGATGTCGTCACAGGTTTTCAAAACCAGTACTAAGTGCTGTTTGGTAGGTAAGTATTCTTTTATTATAATGATCTATTCGATTCTAATTTTGAACATATTTTATTTATTTCGAAATGAGTGTTTTTTCTTGAAAAATTTCGAAATACAGGCATAAAAAAACAATATCGAACCTGCTTCTCGTCAGCAAAATTTCACTAGAATCGGTTGAGAAATGGTAGCATTAGTAGAGGAAACATACGGACATACGAAATCATTTTTTCCCAAGCTGAAGCAGAAACGCTTCGCGCTAGCTCGGTCAAAAAAAGAAATGGTTTTTACTACAGCTGCTGTAATTCGTATATGGAGGAGCTCAGTGGCGCACTGGTTCAGCGCCTGGCCCAGCGATTGCGGAGGTTAAGCAAGTTTCGCAGGGGTCGGTCATGGGATGGGTGATCAAAAATTTATTATCTCGAGCTTCTCCGTGCTTCGGAAGGCACGTTAAGCCGTTGGTCCCGGGTGCATTTGCAGTCGTTAACACCTACCAATCCGCATTGGGCCCGCGTGGTGGGTTATGGCCCATCCTCCTTATCCACCCATAAGGAAAGCCTGTGCCCCAGCAGTGGGGACATCAAAAATGGCTGATGGTCAATTCGTATTATGATAAAAACAACCACGATAAGAAATTGTTTTTAAGCTACTGCGCAGAAAATTTGTGCGTCTGCCTAATGTAGTACCTACTGTCAACTTGATCGTGTCAGTCAAAAAAGTACATGATAGTCGATGAAAAAACAAGACTTTTCGAGGTTTTTCGATTATTAATATACATAGTTTTCTAAACTCGTTCTACTAGGGATACAGAGCACAAACAGTTGTCATAACTAGACTAGGAAACATTACTTATAATATGGGAAATAGGTCGAAATCATTAGCATTTTATTACCAAAATATTGTTTTATTATAATAATAGTAATAATAAAATATTTTTTACCTCACCAGCATGAAAAGGGCGCTTATGGCGCGTCAAAACTCGCAATAAAATCGATTTTTGCTGCGAGCGTGAGGCAACGTGATATTTTAATGAGTGCATCTAGCGATGAAGATAGTTGTCTAACTCCAAAAGAGTTGAGAGAACAAGTTTCTAATGCTGAATTTAGCTTTTACCAGAAAAGTCACGAGAAAGTAACTGTTCTTACCTATAAAACTTTTCTCGCTGGTAGAACTGAAAAGTTGTATGTTTAACACGAGAGCAAAATTTTTTTCTGCCCTTGCCTTTAAATCGCTCACTGTGCTCAGTAGTCAATATTAAAAATTGTTTAAAAAAAACAAAAAACCGACTTCAAAAACCTACCTCTAAAAAGCAAGAAATAATATTCGTAATAATAAAAATACGTCTATTGAAGTCGGGTGGGGCTGGAGTACAAATTCCTTTTTTTTATTCTAAAAGCCCCACCCGATATATATATATGTAGAAAAATCGGCTCAGCCAAACGTAAGATAATCGCGGAGAAACATACTTAAATACGGGTCAAACTGAGAACCTCCTTTTTTAAGTCGGTTAAAAACTACACTTAAGATATCCTTCTTCCAACAAAAATATAATTATCTTATTCAGTTCATAAACAAAGAAGTAATACGACCAATCATCGAGGTAATTCACACAAAATCATACTATTTTCGTGCTTTTTTCAAAATTACTTGAAAAGTACTGAACCGATTTCCAAATTTTAAAAAATGGGACCAACTTGGGAGTGTACCTAATGTAATAACGTTTGAATCATTTCAATCGGTCCAGCCGTCTTCGAGTAATCGGTGGACATACACAAAAAAAAAAACAAATATACAGACGAACATAGAACCTCCTCCTTTTTTGGAAGTCGGTTAAAAATCACTCGCTGCGCTCGTGATTCAATTCTAGACTACTTGCAAGTTCGTGATTTAAAGTCGGCACTCGCAGCACAAATTGACTTTGGTCTCTTGTGTAACAAATAACTATTTCCCATTAATCCCTTAAGTTCGGCAATAACAAGTAAAGTTTTTTGTCTGCGAAGTTCTTCGTGGAGAAGGATAATTATAATAATTAAAGATATCAAAAGTAGGTTAATGTATACTTACCTAATGGCCAGATATTAGGTTGCGTTTAAAAATTCTCAAGATCCATTTGACGCGACAAGGAAAAGAATTTACATTTGTAATCCGAGCATGGTATTTGATTTCCTTTTCAAACCTTGTTCCACATAATATTATACCGCGGGCAATAAAATACCTGCCTTATATTCCTTTTTTTGTCGTTTAATTTCTCCCCTTTTAGATATTTCAGTCCGTTGTAAATAGATTACGTACATTTTTGTGTCAACGGAATTTTTATAATCCACGTTACTCTACGCAACAGGTGCTATAGCCGTGTCTTTAGGGTGAAAACGTTGTTATGCTTACGTTATTTTTAGGTTTTGTTGAATTTTGCAGTAGAAACCTTTGTCAAGTGTACAAAGTTTAGAGTGAATTTCGACTTAACAACACTAATAAACAACGTAGAGAATGAATGTAGAGAAACAAAAGATTATTGTTTTGTCGTCAAAAATGTCAACAACTATGTTCCCACACTTGAATCCCTAATCGCATCAATTTGTTGTAGTTGTCGTAGGTAATCCTACTTGAAATTTTCAGTGAGTGAGTGATGTGATGTAGCATTAATTGACACGAAATTACGTACGCATGTTAATTTTACGTATTAATAAAGTGGTCTTATAATTCAGTGAACTGATTGCGAAAGCAATCATCGCTAAATTGTATATGTAAATATTTTAAGATAAGATAATTAATTACACTTATGATAATTAAAATTAAATACTATGTAATTTCACCGCTAAAGTGTCAATAGCACAAAGTTTTACTAGGGACGACTATCTGGTATGAGTTTTATGAGCTTTCTTCAACTTTTATTGCTACGTCAACACCATGTCCATCTTGCATCTTCAACCTTTAATTTGTCTTGCTTCAAGCGCTTGCAATAAGTACAACTTTTTGATGTTCCTTTGAGAAGTACCTATAGGACATGCGCATGCAAAACACAAGATGAACATGAAAAACCAGATAGACTTAGCATAGAGAGCATAAGAACTGAGCTGTCAGTTGGCGTGTAAGTACAATTCGGTTTAGGTAGACTTCTGAGCAAAATGTCCTTGTGATCCAATCCAATGACGCAGTGCTGACTGGACGGATCACCCGACGGGTCAGAGTGACTTAGAAGATAACGCAGCAATTTGTTCAGTCCACCAACGCTGGCGTCGCGCCAGACAGCCTCTGTTTGGGCTTTACACCGCTATTCCATTATCCTAATAGACGTCAGCGTAGTGGGCGGATGTATGCCGCACTTGCTGGGTTAATGATTGTGCTTGGATCACTGTTTTGAGACCGCTATCACTTTTGTTCCATGCTGCCGAATGCTGTTAGTTTTAGCTTTTTTATGCACAACGGGATAGTGCTTGTCCATCACGGAGGCCCACCTCTTATCGTCACTTAACATTAGGTAAGCCTGATGTTAAGTGACGATAGGGCCGAAGGTGGAAGTGCAGTACACCCGGAATCCTCATCACTGAGGAACTGGCTATTTTACGAGTTCTATAACTGCCGGAACACAACAATTTTTAAATTGTTGTTATGGCTTCAGACATAAGTAAAATGGTAGTTGCTAGCCAGGCGGATTTGCTTAAAACCCTTACCACCAAACAACCCGAGTACAGATATATTGGGAATCGAACCCGGGAGCCCTGCGTCTTACACGGGTGGGCGAACCAAGACCACAGAGGCGGGTAATCGTGTTTTGAAAGAACATCTGTCACTTTTGCTGCTTGCTTCCAATCGTTGTTTATTTTATATATGAAAAGCTTCTTACTTAAATCTTACTTTCAGTTCAAAAAAAAATGGTGCTTATTTTCAAAATTAAAACCAAGTTCCATTCCAATCCAATTGAATTTTGTATATGTTTTTATGTTACTTATAGCATTAGGTTCTTAGTGTAAGTGTTATTTTTCCTCAGGATTGTGGACGGAGGTTCGTGACCAACTAGAATAAAATAAAACAGAGTCGTGTTAACCGTGAATGTGTGGGTATGTGACACTAATTACCAGGAAACACTGAGATATATCTGTCCCTTAGCCGGAGAAGGAAATCCATTAGGCTATGTCTTTACCCCTAATCCTTATGTATGGTAGGTATAAATGTTAGGTGCTCGTCTCTCATATCAAATAGTATATAAAAACTTAATACCCTTCTTAGACTTTTGAGTGAAGAACTTAATTATAAAAATCCAGTTAGTGTCTAGCAAAAAAGTCAAAGACCCGTCAATACTATAGTAAAACAATTATCCCTGAGATAATAATACTTTCAAGACAATAAAATCATCGAAATTCTAATCTATTTACAAGGCAAAAGCGTCAAAAGACTTAATTTTAAAGCGTTGAAGACCGCATAACCTGACAGAGATTAGCGAAAACAAAGTTTGGAGATAAATTCGGCGATGAATTCAGCATCAGAAAACTCGTCTCGGAGATTTTCAGTAACAAAAGTTATTATTCTTAACCGAGCATTTGGGAGCATCCCTTCGTACATAACGGAGAGATGATTAAAATATCAGCTATCCCTAGCGGCTGCCGCGGGATTGTCTTTTGTAGGGGAATAAACGGTACGGCCCGTGGGCCGGACTTAGGGAACGTCTAAGGGGCCTTTTAATTTAATAAAATTGTAAAGAACTTGGTAGTGGTAACGTACAAGAAATTATAATCAACAGCAAACTAGGTTGGAGGGTAACTGGTAGTCAGTTGAGAAATTGGAGTGCCAACCAAACACTGGTTTTGACTGAGATTTGGTGTTCAGGTGACCTGAAGGGGCACTTTAATTATTGGATACTAGCAGCCTGCCCGCGACTTCATCCTCGTGTACCGTAGGGAACTTTTGACCAGGTTAAAGTAGCCTTTATGTTAATCCATGTCTTATTATGTCTACCAACAAAATTTCATCCAAATCCGGTAAGCGTTAATTCCGTGATTGAGTAACACACACCTAAACATCCAAACTTCCACAATTGTATAATATTAGTAGAATATATTAAAAGCCTATGTTATACTGTTGTACCTAATGTAACTCACATGTTATACTTTTATGCTGTTATAAGCATACGCACTAGCAGAGCATAATTTTTGTGCAAATGTAAATAAAATGAAAAAAAAAAATTTGACCCAGCTTAATATTAAACATAGTTTAGATTATCGAGAGATTCAAGAAAGGTAAGTAGGTTTTGCTTAATGCACATAAAAGTCAAAACAAGTGTAATGAAACTACAATAATAACGGTGAACCACTTTTACTTTCTCCACAGGAATACACCATGACTCTTATTAACTAGGTTATAGCAACAGTACGTTAGCAGTTTTCCCTAACTACTTCTTTTCTCGACGGTTGAACAGTGACTGAGCCTGCAACTGACCTTCGTTGACCGTCCCGCCGATTATCCCCACCACTTTACCTCCCCATTCCACTACAAAATGGCGGGAAAATGTGGCGGGAAACGGTGGAGCCAAGCTGCGGTGTTGCCAGGCTATTAAACGAAGATACTATTATCCTTTCAATTTCATTTGAAATCATAACAATAAAATTAATTTATTACTACCCAACGACAAAACGTCACACAAGTCAATCCAGTTTAAAAAAAATGTTTTATATAAAAAGCATTTTACAAATGAATGAAATTGTTTCAAGTTCTGAATGTTCCGACATCAGATTAATTTATATTCATACACCACCCTTTCTTCGGCCCTGTGGTTCCGTCAGGACAATTTTCCGTCGAGCTGTGTCGTCGGGCAACATGCAAGAGAAATTTCGTTATCTACGCTTTTTTCTTTTCGCATTTTATGATATTCATGGCGTAAAGAGTTGTTATGCCATTTCAAATTGAACAAACAACTGTCGGTTCGAGGGCCGTGCAATTTTTTTGTGAATCACAAAGAAAAGTGGTACCAACGAGCTCGAGAATTGATGAACTGTGCGTATTCTCACCGTTATTTTTTCGTCATTTCATTCGTCAGTTAAGGTCGAATTAAAAGGTTTTTCTGCTGAAGATTTTTTGTTGTTTTACATACAGGATTTACTGTAAAAAAGGTGTATTATTTTTCCTTATGTAAATAATTTGATGCGTACAAAATAGCACAGAAATGCCGGGTTTTAATGTCTTTAGGATCTGTATTAGACAGCTTACTATGTAATTTTATATTATTTTGTTGTTTTTTTATTATTTAGCATTTAAATTTGCTTTAGCGTTCTAATGTCCACAAATCTATATTCACAACAGTTTCTTTTTCAAGTTCATCTTTCGTCTTCAACTTTCAGTTCGTCTTGCGTCAATTATAATAGAAAGTTTTGACGTTCCTTTGAAAAGTTTAGGGAATGTGCTATTGCATGCCCTATGGTGCTTCAGGCATGCGTCAGATGAAAGCGCAAGATGAATGCCAAAGAGAACTGGTATAGACGTAGCATAAGGGATACAAAGTTTGCCACTTGGGTAGGGAGGCCAACATTTCCGAAGCAAATGCTTACATCCGCAATGGACCAAAACAATTAGAGCTAGCTAGCGTATAGTGTGTCCTGACGGATCACATACGCAATAAAGTGTTACGTAAATCCCGCGTTATCAGCGACCAGCAAACGTAGCAGCTATGAAACGAACTCAATCTGCATACATTTGCAGTTGACCCTGTTATTACAAGACTAGTTTGTGTACCAGAGGCTCAATTCTACTAACAAGTTTTAGCTGAACGTAAACGTAGAGTCGAAGTTGAACTAAATGTCACATTTCGCATTTAAATTTTTCATAAACATAACATAATGTAAATATGTTCAGTAAAGAAAATGATAGGTACCAACATATTTCAAAAGAAAAAAAATGATTTGGTATTAAAGTTAACTGCGGAAAATTAATCATACGTTAGTAAGTTTACGGATCAGCCACTTTGGTCAGATTCCGCTTTCGTTAGAATAAAATTAAGCAGTTTTTTCTGACAAAAACGGAATTTCGTTTTGGGCAGGTTCCGTTTTCGTCAGAATAAAATGTAGGCTGTTTTATTCTGATGAAAACTGAACTCCTACGGACAGACGACGATGAGCAGAGCAGGATTTAAGAGAAACATAGGCGACGAACGTAGGCCACAGCAGGACAGACAATCATGTCTGCGCCTGCATCTCAACATTATTACGCTTTGTCTCCTCTACACATCGACAGAGGCATCAGCAGATTCCATCTGCGGATGCCATCCACCGATGTGTGAAGGGGTATTCGACGTTTATGGGCGACAAACGTACAAATACCTCCCTCTACCACATCGATGTGTAGAGGAGGCTTTACACCTTATTATTGGCTGTAAATATCGATTCCCGTCCGAGAATTGATCTGGTGCGAGTCGTAATTTTTCTAGTATATTATTTAGTATTGTATAAATCACCCAACTTCAACTGCTAGTCACTCTACCAATAAGCTTTCGATTTTCTGTTGAACGTAACAACGCAACGTGCATATTGATATTCGATAGTAGTATTTTTACCAAATTAAAACCTGTTGCAAGCTTAGCCAGCTTTTCACTCACGTCACTACCAATTTGTACACGGTATTATCCGTAGCACAATCGTGTTTTTTGTGCGTACAAAGGCAACATAGGGTTCAAAAAGGTTCGATCGAACCCTTTCATTGTAAGTATTTGTATTTGAATCGTTTAGAAAAATGCGAAAATTCGTTTTAATAATCTCTTGTTTTTTCGGTGCTAATCACCAAATGACATACGAGTACCTAACAATTATTGAAACTATTATGCCTTTGAATTTATTTGCTTAATTTCTTTTCTTAAAGTACAAAATAATAATAATTGATTATATATCTAATTTTAATTTATTTACATAATTATCTACAATTTTTCTTTATTTTCATATTTATCCACCCATTTCTACGTGTGTATGAAACAACAAGGTGACAATATTCGGTTGATGATAATACATAACTATAAATATTTTATTTTAGGTAATTTCAAAGGAGAAGCGGAGAAAACAGTTTTGTCAAGTAGTTTGATTTATGTATTTACTATTAAATTGAGGACTTAAAAAGATTAAAATGAAAGATCTTCTATCATAGACAATAATGGAAGCATGCAAGTAATAAAAGTGTGGCCAATGTGGTTGATTATTCAATCCATAAATTAGAATTATTTAGATAAAATTGTGATTAGTCGTTTTATCAACCCCAACGTAAAAACTTACTACGATTTTCGATGAATTCTTCATCATAGAAAATCAAAGTGCTTTGGTCTAGGGATCCTAAAAGCTTTCGTATGGGTATTACACTTATGCCTGAAAGTAAATCTCAAGCTACTCTCGTTTCGGGTCCGGTTGTCGATCAGATGTCGATTTTCCTTGTGGAAATAGGTGGGTATTTGGGCCATCATAGGAACGTAGAATAAAAAAAAATTGTGGTATTAGTATCTAGTCTCGGAATAATTTTTTCAATACTTCTTACCCCCGGTTTCCGAGGTATTTTATCTGCGATTTAACTTAATCGGAGGGGTCAAAATTATCTGGTTTAAAGTAGGTAATAAAATTAACTTTTACTAGATAATGTAGACCCCTTCATTAAAGTGAAACCTCCGATAATCTCCGATTAAGTACCTCAGAAACCGGGAGTTAGAAAAATGTAAGATACATTATTAAAACATAATTTAACATCAAAATCCCTCACTCGAAACGCTATTCGTGTTCATAGTCAGTAAAACAATTGCACGAGGAAGCGAATTTTACCTAACTCTCTGAAATCTTATTGAAGGCAACGAGTCGTTTTCGACAAAGTTAGCGTTTTGAAATCGAGTTAAGATCCATTAACTATTCGTGGTTTAATTTTCTCCGAGATGAGGTTTTAATTCCACTTCTCCAAGTTGCCTTCTCGGAATTTTGCACAACTGTTTTTGCGTATAAAGGACGAAAGGTGGTTAAGACAAAAAAAAGTCTTACACAAACGACGTTCAATTTTGATTTTTCAAATAAGACCTGAATTGGCAATTTATTTCAAAGATGAAGTTTAATATAAATTATGTTTACTTCTTTGGAGCGTTTATTTTGTATTAGATTTTGTTGACCTGTAGTCTTTAACTTAATATTATTTAGAGCATTGGATTTTGTTGACCTTTAGTCTTTAACTTAATATTATTTAGAGTAAACGAAATTATTTTCAAACGAAGAAATAAAGAAAGACAAATAAGTTATTTTAATTAAGCACCTAAAATAAAAACATTTCAGAAAAATACAATAAAAAGTATTTTTGGTACATAGTCAAAGCGACAGTAATAAATAAGTTCGTTTTTTTATTTGTGAACTATAGGAGTTAAAAGAACTAAGGCTTTGTCAATGGAACTTTTTCATTTCAAATTATTACACTTTCATCAGTCGATTTCTATTCCCTGGCAGAGTGATATGAGAAGAGCATTACAAATAGCGATCCCCAATTTCACTAGTTTGAAACTGCTAATCGGCTTTCAATGTTGATTGAATGATTGCAATCAAATTCGATTGTTACCAATGCATGCGTCAGCAACGTGTAACTACAGGGTGATTTTTTGAACAGATGACTTGTGGTGTGGCGTAGACCGTCAAACTAAACAACTTTGCCAATGGGACAAACTTACTCAGAGCAAAAAAATATCAGCTGTTCCATAGGAGACGTCAGTAGGTACCTATTCTATCTACTCGACCAAAATGTATGAAACAGCTGATTATTTAGTTATATTAAGTAGCTGATTAGTTTTTTGCTCTGTACCCTTAGCACGAACAGCTATCGAGAAAAAAAACGCACGTAAAATTACTCGATAGACAATTCTCTATGGAAAATTTCATTTCGCTTATCGGCGATAGATGGCGTTGTACAAATTTCCAATACAAAATTTATCTATCGAATGATTTTACGCGAGTTATTTTTTTCGATATCTGTTCGTGCTAAGGGTACTGATTAAGTTGGTCCAATAGGCAAAGTTGTTCAGTTTTGACGGTCCAAGCCACACCACGAAAGTTGACTATTTTCGATTTCACCCTGTAGAACGGTATTCTGTCTGTTTCGGTCAGGATTTGGACTTTTAAAAAATCGGCTCAGCCAAACGTGAGATAATCGCGGAGAAACATACATACATACAAACTGAATACCTCCTTTTTTTGAAGTCGGTTAAAAAGACTACACAAAGGTATCCCTTCCCCAACAAAAAAAATCATCTAATTCGGTGCATAAATAACAAAATTGTCAAGTTAGTTGATTTAATATCTTAGTATTTTCAGGATTACTTGTAAACCACTGAACCGATTTGAAAAAAAAAATAAATGGGACCATCTCGCAAGAAAACTCAATCGAACAAAAAATAATTACCATAAATGTCGAAGATCGCGCGTATCTTATAAAAATACAACGATAAAAAAAAAAACATACAATCGAATTGAGAACCTCCTCCTTTTGATGAATTCAGTTAAAAATACAAATTCTTTTACTTCCATTAGAATATCTAAGAGAACTAGGTAGGTGCAAAAAGCTCCCTATTCGTTCCCACTGGGTTACAATTTACCCCTGACTTGTGGGAATTTGCTTTCATAATAAATTGCGTTCGTCACCAAGACCGTGAAGTGTACGAAATAAAAAAATAAGGCAGTTATAAAATTCAATGCATGTTTTAAAAACTACATATATAATAGTACAAGTATCCTTCAACAAATAAATTATTTTTTATCTAGACAACATTTCAGTAAATAAATGACTATAGTTAATTTTTGAAATGATATAAATTAATATAATGTTAATTTTGTTACATTAATTTTAATATCTTGTTATGCTTATTGTACATTTTGCTTATTGTACAATTTGCGAATAATACGTTTCGCTTGATATACATTTCACTTACCTATGTACATTTTGCGTATTGTACAATTTGCGAATTGTACATTTGACGTATTGTACATTTTGCAAGAGGTACTTATTTTTCGAATTGTACATTAAGCTACGAAGGAAATGCTATCACTGAAACCTTTGAAATAAGTTTCAAAGCAAGTACTAAAAAGTTTCACCAACAATATTACCAAACTTTTTCTTATTCCGTCTTACTCCTTTTCACTTCATGCTTTACGACTTCGGAATAGTCTTCTCAACTCCATTAGAAAATCTCCGTTTAAATTGGTCTAACAACAGCCAATTTACGAGATTCTCTTGGAAATATTTAGAATCCTTATCATATTTCAACTTAAATTAATGTGTTTACTGTTAACTGAAACCTTTTCTTCTTCTTACTAATATTAAAAAAAGTTTATTAATAACTATCATTTTTCATTTTCTTTTAAAATAATTAGGTGTAGTTGGTAGATAAGTTGTAACATTCGTTTATATCTATTTTTCTTACCTGGGGCCTTACAATGAGCTCTTATAGCCACCTCAAAGTAATGTTGTTATAGGGACAGAGCTATACATCGCTTATAGCGCCATCTCATTTACAACATTGCTTCGATATTACTTTTGACAGTCATTGTCCGCCATTTAAAATATGGTGATCATGATTATGTTGTTTTGTTATAATCTTTTATAAAATTAAAGACACAAACCAAGCTTTTTGAAGGCATAAAAAGACAAAACTCTGGGTACTCATCTATCTTTTAGCATAGCCTGATGTATTCCAAAGCGTAATTTGTAAACAACCTAGACTAGAAAAGCTTATTAAACTACGTTAAAATATACAACATTGATCAATAATTAGGTACGCCGCCGCCGCGTTGACTCCTTCCGCTTTCTTAACAGACTAATCCGCTTTTAAATTATTCCGTTGGCCTCTTAAGTAGAAAGTAGCTTGCTATTAAACACTGAACAAGTACTTTAAACACTTGAACTTCAGAAAGCTGCGCATTAAGTTGTTGTACATGGTTATTTCTTCGATGTAAATATTGTTTAAAATTGTAATAATGTCTTTAACAGATATTTCGGACTAAACGAGTTTTAGAAATTTTTGGTCACCCATCCCATTACTGATCCTAGCGAAAGTCCTAGCGAAAATCACAGAGCGATACGCGAACGCGCTGCGCCAAGCTCCTCAAAATCTAAGGAAAATGGGTTGAGTCACATGGATTTCACAATATTTTATGTTGTATGACTCATTTTGGCCGTAACGTAGGTAATAGGTGTAAATGATTTGCAACACTTATAATGTGACTTGTTAGCTCAGCTGGTCAGAGCACCGAATTGTCAATCAACATTATCGGCGGTCGGAGGTTCAAATCCTTCACGAGTCAATTTCTTTTTTATGTTGTAGCTTAAATAAACTATTTATTTTTGTTCAGTTAATATGATTACAAGTTCTTATAAAAGTTAGTAGCTACGTCATCGTCAGTTCGAAAATAAGTTAGGTTTTCTCATACAAACATTAATGTTCACTTATAATGAGATACAAAAGATACTTAATTAATACGTAACGTTAAGTTCGCATAATCAACCTAAATTGAATAAAATATATTCAGCTTATTCGATTTCTTCGCATATTTTATAAAACCCTTTTGTATGTTCAATATAACTACGCGCTGTAATCCGTAAAAAGTGATTTATTTCTAATGAACTGTACGTGCGGAAGCCTTAAAAGTGTACCTATAAACTCTTTTGTATACGCCTATCGGTGTTTATAATTACCATACAAATTATACTCCGCAGCACGATCAACATCACTTCTTAAGGCCCCTGTCAACTAGCGCCGCGAATTCATTCATTTTTATTATACGTAAACCAGGTCAATATATAAAAACGTTTCCTTTAACTCTTCAACAGTTTTTATTCTTTCTGTAAGTTTTGAATCCATTTAAACCAAAACTGGCAATTGTCGTTTAAAATGTATTTTAAAACTAGTACAAAGAATGAAAAATATTAAAGAGTTATTAAAAAAAATTAGAGACAATTTAAGAGGGCGTGGTTGTTTCCTTTTTAGGGTTCCGTAGCCAAAATGGCAAAAAACGGAACCCTTATAGATTCGTCATGTCTGTCTGTCTGTCTGTCCGACCGTATGTCACAGCCATTTTATTCCGAAAGTATTAGGATTACACAGTTGAAACTTAGTAGGTAGATGTATTCTGTTAACCGCTTAACGATTTTAACACAAAAATAAAAAAAGATTAAGGGGGGGCTCTCCATACATGGAACTGAAACTGAAAATAAAATTTTTCTTCATACCAATACGTGCGGGGTCTATACATAGATAGGTCTTCAAAAATTACATTGAGGTTCCTACGACAATTTTTCGCAAAGTCAACCGTTTGAAAGATAAACACTGCCAAAGTGGTCAAATGTGTCCCCCCCCCTCTAACTTTTGAAATAGGTTAGTGGAAAATCTAAAAAAAAAAGATATAGATCTTAATAAAAACTTTCACTGAAAATTGGTTTGAATGAGATATAGTAATTTGTTTTCGAGATATATCATATTTTCCAAAACCGCAAATAAGTATAACTTTGTCATTCATACCAACACTGTGAAAATCAAAGTTATTTTTACAGACGAAAAACGATAGTGGTATTAAATATGGTATGGTATATAAGGTAAATACGGAACCCTACGGCGCGTGGCCCGACACGCACTTGGCCGATTTTTTTTATCTGTAAAAATAACTTTGTTTTTCACAGTGTTGGTATGAATGACAAAGTTATATTTGCGGTTTTAGAAAATATGATATATCTCAAAAACTAATAACTTTATATCTTTCAAACCAATTTTCTTTGAAAGTTTTTATTAAGATCTATAGCATATATATTTTTTAGATTTTTCACTCTCTTTTTTCAAAAGTTAGAGGGGGGGGACACACATTTTACTGTGATGGCATTCGTATTATTAGCAGATGTGCGGGCCGGGCTCGTAAAACAAAACTAGGAATAAAAAATTGTTTCGAATATTTCTTCTAATAGATTAAGAGCGACAAGTTTTATTAGCGCACAGCGGGGACTAAGACAAATGAAGTCTTGGGTAGGCCGTAAATTACGCTCAAACTGTCAGACAAACTATTCAAACTGGTGAATGATGGACAATTTTAGTTGAAATGCACAGATTTCTAAGAGTTTGGTAGATTTAAATGTGTTACAGATGGGTGAAGTAGACAAAGGAAGGAAAAAAACTTGAGTTCTCAGAATTGGTAGGGCGGATCGTGAGAAATTGTGCGTGGGCGTCGCCGTGAAGATTGCAAGCATCAAGCTGACCAATGAGGGGTCTAGATGGGCGTAGAGCGGGAGGAGAAAAACTTCAGTAGGGATGGAAGAGATAAAACGAGGATGCAACTAGCATTCGGGACAGACGAGGGCCGAGACGCTTTGAATATTTTAGGAGTGATAGATTGGGAGTTTCGTGACTCCATTGTAACTAACTGTGTGAGAAATAAAGACTAAAGAGTTAACTATTAAATAAATACTAACTTTGTTAAGTAAATTGTAGATTTGAATATTAAAACAAGTGTAACTATTTTACAAAGTGAATCTAAACAACGTCGAGTGGGGTATGTAATTGTGTACATTGTGATTTATTTCGTGTGTCAATAAAGGTACAATCTCTAGAATAACGAGCAGTATATCGCATACAACGTAGAAATGTATCAATACGAAGAACAACTCCATTCTGGGGGTTTCGCTTTAATAACCGAACGGAACTCGGTAGAACACCTCATTTTTGTGTTGGCATCAATATGCGCAATAGTTGTGTTAGGGTGTTGTGGATATGAGATATTCAGTTATTGCAATCATCGAATATTAAATAGACGGAGGTATTTGCAAGATGGTCTACCGAATGAGATAGAAATGCAAAGAGCCGGGTTAGATTGAATTGGATTGCGTTTTCTTGATACATAGTTAATCTCAGAGATAAGGATGGTTAACGTGAAAGTATTAATTAAAGCTCTAGAGACTGTAACTTTATGTAGCCTGGTGGAATACGAAACACTAATATCTACCATGAATGTTAATAATCAAGTCTAGATTAGACTAATATGTGAAATAGTTTTTCCTTTCTATTTTTTTTTCAATCAATGTGTCAGGTTAGTTCTATAAATGTGTTCGTATCTCACTTTAGACTTAATTTGTGAAATAACTATTGAAACTTTAGTGTGTGTTTAATTAAATTTAAGTGTGAATCTAGATGACCTTAGAGAGTTTTTTCTTTGGATTTTCGCTTTCTCTCTATTTAGTGTGGTCTTAAGATAGGAGCTGAAAATCTAGCTGTCATTATATAGCAACCTATAGGTGACAGCTTAAATAATCAAACCAGTTTCCTTTTGCTATTTCGAAGATAAACTAAACACATTTAATTTAAATAAATAATATTTTTTTTCCATAATTAAATGTTTTACTGCTTAGAGATAAGATTCCTAAGAGGAAGCACAGTGTGAGGCATAGTCAAACCCGTGTTAAATACTAAGAAATACTTAGAAGAACCATTGAGCTAGTTTGTTTGACTTCGTTTAACACTTTGCGTTCTCACATATATACCTTTCAGTTGAATCACGATTTCTATGAGTTAAATTCGTTAGATTTCAGTCTAGGTCTAGGTAGATTTCTATACATATATCTAAATAAATAAACATGGGATAGTAGGGAGTGATTAAAGACCTTAAGGGAGAGACTACATTCAAACCGTTGAGGTTACTTGTGTATAGGTAGTTTATTTAAACGTGTTAGTAAAGGAGTCTAGCTGCTGAATTTGGACGAGAGGCACAACAGGAGCTGAGCAGAAGGAAGTATAATGTATTAGTGTTGAATAGGTATAATGTGTAAGTACATTTTGCCTCTACACAGGACATAGACATTGTTAGGTGCACTTATAGACTTGTATTTAGGATAGGAAATAGGGATAGGTATACTAGGTGATCTGTGATGAAATAGAACTTGCACAGGATGTTTAGATCCTGGGGTGTTTGACCGCTTGAGGCTGCGAGCTAGGCATTCCACCCACTGACTTTAATCGAATGAGAGCTCTTGACTATAAGAGATTATTCTCTTAGACTTGACTGAACGGGATGCTTTGGCCGGTACTCGCGAGCTCAGCCTTATTGAGCCTAAAGGCTATCTGCGTGTGGATCCAGTGAACGGGTAGAAGCATTTCTGGGTCGTCGTCACATTTGCACTTTCATAGCGTTCAGCCATCGCCCGATTTGGCCAAATCGAACTTTCTTAATTAATACAAGTACGAATAAATAAAGTTTACCATGGTATTATGGGGAAAGGTGTCTAGCGAACACCTTATAAAGTAAAGTAAATAAATGTCCACATCCTGGAGATGTCTGACAAACGCTTCGCAGCGTAACAAAGATGGCTGACGTTCCCCAAATAATAAACCTCAGAAGGGTTTTTCCTAGAAGGTTTTGTAGGCGCTACTAAACGACCAGAGAGTAATCCACCTCGTGAGCAGACATCTTTTGGTTATAGCTTAGGTAATTAGAGTAGAGGAGAGGCGAAAGTCGCGATCAGATTAAAACAATTTGCATTTTAATATTAACAAGCTTCGCAATGTTATTTAAAACCATAGGCCTGCGGAATGATGGATTTATCTCGATGAGCCTCCGTTCTATTCACACGCAGCTACTAAATAGTACAAACATAAACACGATTCGCAGATCACTTAGATGCCAGTAACATTGACTTTCACCAAGACCACCAAATACATAGAAAACATTATAGCTAGACGATCACATATACAAATCAGGGTTTGAGCCACTACAGAAAATGATGCCGTGTCGACCAGGATTCCAAATACGTATTCGAAATAACGATACGATTGGATCAAAAGGACCAAATAATTATAATAAATAAATAAAACAAAAATAAATAAAATAAACACAACGTAGAAATCGTGGTCAGTTGAAAGGAATACTTTTACAGGGATGTTACGAGACATCGTGATGCGAAACAAGGAGGCGAGATAAATTGTGCATGGAATAATTATTTTAATTATGTGCATGGTGTGATTATTTTATTGTGTTAAACTGTTTACATGTCTTTTGAATGTAGGGGAAAGACACAGTTACAGTCAGAATTCGTCATAATGTTATCAACGAGATCGAAAAAAAATAATAATATATACATACCTATTTCGTAAATTATAAAATTAAAAGAATCTATTTTTAGACAACTGTATAGCCAAGTTATTTGTTCACGGAAGACAAAAGCCTGTCTGACAAGCTTGTGAATGGGAAGCGAGACAAAGGAGACCTTAGGGTTAATGTTTTATTGGTTTGCAACTTAACTGCTGTTGTCCATTGAAGTAAAATTTGACGGTTGTACATTAAAGACAAAAGGGAAGGACGTGGAGAATTCTTACCGAACAAAATAAACAATAAAAGAGTAAAATAAAAATACTTTCCAATATTATTCAAAGCATAGCAGCGCGTTTGACGATTTTGACTGTACGTAAAAAGGTTAGCATAATAAAGATGTGTGATTTAGGTGGAGACAAAGGCGGAAGCAGATTCTCAAGATATTGTTACATTTCAATGTAAGTCTGTTATCATGAGTATTTTAATCACATGTGGTACTATCTACCTTTCTCATAAAGAACGATCTGTGCATTTAGGAGTAGGGGAAAGTTTAAATCGAAACTAGTTTGTCGGCAGTTGAGTTAAGTGACGTTATAATGCCTAGGCGCAGTAAGAGACGGGTTAGGGGTCAAGATAGGACAGGGGAAAGTCGCGAGAGTAATGGAGGCATAGGGGAACAAACGGAAAATATAGATAACATAACTTTACAACAGATGTCACAAAGAATGGATGAATTTCAAAATGCATTACGACAGTTGAGCGCGGAGCGATTAAACGAAAGGTTAGAGTCGCGCGGGAATGTGCAAAATAGTCATCAGACGATTAGACAGGAGTCGATTAGCACAACAGCTAGTGGTAGTGTCGCGAATTCGGAAACTAGAAACTTATACGTCATACAGCCTTCAGTTGCGAAGCCGAGTTTTGACGGAAAACCATTCGCGAACCCTATTGCGTTTTTGAAACGATTAAAAAAATATATTAGAGAAGTGAATGGACAGGACCGCGAAATTGATATAGCGCTAGGTTGCATCACGGGACATGCACGAAAATTGATGGAGATGTACTCAAGAAGATGGAATACATTTAGTGATTTTGAGGACGACTTTAGACGGACTTATTGGACTGAACAAATACAAGAATCCGTTAGGTATAGGTTGATTAACACGGTGTACACAAGTGAATCAGCGATTTCGATGTCCGAACATTTTGCTGAATATGTTGAGTCGATGCAGTCCTTGACTATATCTTTTAGTGAAAGGGATTTAGTAAATTCGATAATGCGTCATTATCCTTTAGATGTTCAACGGTTGTGGTTTACGAGAGCAGAGGAACCCACTATTATGAAAGGCGCGAACTTTCTTAGGAGTATCGAACAAAATGTAGTTGTGGGACAGAGAGAGATAGGTAGATATGCTAGAGAGAGAGGAAATAACCAGAGAGGTCGTTACAGTAGGACACAGACAGATTATCCAGTTGCGGCAACGATTTTAGCGGAAAGATGGCGAGGCAGAGGCGGTTCAACTCGGGGAAGGGCTCACCGACGAGGCAGGATAGGTTACGGATCATATTCTAATAGGAATACATCACGGTCAAACGTGTTGGGTGAAATAAATACTAGGCCAGCTATAACATTCATGAAGGAAGGTGAGGGGTCAACATTATCAACGTCTGTGAGGGAGGATAAAACAAAAAAACTAATACCCCCTACACAAGCGGAGTCCGATCGGTTATCAAAGTGTAGGAAGGGGAATGAATGGACTTCAGAAAATAGGAAAGACGATATAGCATATAAGATTTTAGTTAAAAATGGATGGGAGCCAGGTCAGGGTTTAGGAGCAGACGGAAAGGGATTGAAGAGGCCATTGACCGGGGGAGTGTCAGTGAGTAGCAACAGTTTGCGAGCGATAGCGTGTAGCATAGGTGTCTTATTGGAAAATCAATTCAATCATGTGATAGAATGTGACGAAGAAGGGCTTGCGTGTGATCTTTGTACAAGCAGGGGTAGAGAGGTTTTGTCGATATCACATGAGCTAGACGAGTTAGATTACTTAGGTGTTGATTATTCGTTGCCTAGATTACCCGAGATAGGAGTGGATGTGTACGGGATGCGTATAAGTGCATTGATAGATACAGGGAGCCAAATAAGCGCTATAACTAGGGAACTACACGATTCTATTCGGAAAAAGAGAGGTGATTTGCCCGAGATCGCTATCCCGGCTATACAGGTGCAGGGAGCATTTGGATCACGGAGTGAAAGTGCGAATCGTATGGTACTAATAGAGCTAAGTTTGGGTGGCACAATCATTGAAGCGTCAATGTTAATTCTGCATAGGCTTCCTAGGTCAATGATATTAGGATACGACTGGTTGGAACGTGTCAAGGGGATAGTGGAGTGTGGTAGAGAAAGGACGTTATCAATTGAGCACTTAGGAGTTAGGACTAGTGTCAAAATAAATTCGAGTTGCGAATTAAAACGGTTAGGCGGGAGAGACAATGCAAACATGATAAATACGATGTTAGAAACGGACGCCCAACCGGCGGTGTATAGTGAGGCGAGCGAGAAAATAAACAATAGCGGAAAGGTGGCTACCTACTTGGACGAGATGGGTTTAAATGACGAACAAAAGAAACTATTGTTACCCGTTTTAAACAGATATAGTAGAGTGTTTACCGACGAATTAGGATTGACGGACAGATACGAGCATGTTATCGAATTAATCGATGACACGCCTTTTATAAAGCGAAGTTATCCAATACCTTTAGCATATAGGGAGGAGATAAAAAGAGAACTAGATGGGTTAGAGAGTTTAGGAGTTATCCGTCAGGAGGCGACGCCGTGTTGTAGTCCGCTTACCTTTACAAAAAAGCGAGACGGAACAATTAGACTCTTATTAGACGCGCGCGAACTCAATAAGAAGATGGTGGGGGACGCGGGAGCGCCACCACTTACATCAGAAATCATACAATCCTTTTATGGGGTTAATTACATCAGTCTTATTGACCTCAATAATGCATATTTTCAGATACCATTACATCCCGATTCTAGAAAGTATACAGGGTTCACTTTTATGGGGAAAACCTATACGTATTGTGTTTTACCTCAAGGACTTAAGACATCGGTGGCAGGTTTCTCGAGGGCTATGGATTCGATACTAGAAGGGGTGCGCGAGTTTTGTATAAATTATATAGATGACATAGTAGTGTTCACTAAGGGGGACCTAAAGTTACACCTAGAACACCTAGATCAAGTACTGAGCAGGTTAGAGGCGGCTAGACTAACGAGTAGGAAGGAAAAGTGTAAATTCTTATGTGTGGAGGTAAAGTTATTAGGACACATTGTAAATACCAAAGGGGTACAAATGGATCCGGATAGGGTAAGGGCGATATTGGATTTCCCCGCACCTCGAACCATAAAACAATTAAGAGGATTTCTGGGATTAATAAACTATTTTCGTAGATTTATATCAAAGTATAGTGAGGAGGTTAGGCCTCTGTGTGACCTATTGAAACAAAACAAAAGATGGTCATGGACACAGGAAGTAGACGATTGTTTTAAAAGGGTGAAAACTTTATTTGTAGATACCGTGCTTCTTGCACATCCAAACCCGAAGGATATATATTATTTACAAACGGACAGCTCGAATATAGGTGTCGCAGGATACATCTACCAACTAACGAGTGAGGGGGAAGAGAGAGTTATAGGGTTTTGTAGTAAATCATTATCAGAAACGGAACGCAGATGGACAGTCACTGAACAAGAGCTGTGGGCCATAATTTATAGTCTATCAAAGTTTGAAACGTATTTAAGGGGTGCTCAGTTAGTAATTAGGACCGATCATAAGAGTTTGACGTTTCTACAATCGTGTAAATTACTAAGCGCTCGCATGATACGGTGGGTAAGTTATATAGGACAGTTCAATTATACGATTGAACATGTCAAGGGTAGTCTGAACACTGTAGCTGACGTGTTGTCACGACACATAAGTGGAGCCACCGATATCTTGACTAATAAAACTGTGGGACCGGAAATGAATTTGTTTGAAATACCAACTGGACGACTCATAAAGAATAAGTGGGAAGAGATAAGAGAACATCAGGGGCGCGATCGTGTTGTTAGCGAAATAACTAAGCGTATAAAAGTTGAGAGCGAGTCTGAGGCTAGATATTACAGACTAATAGACGGGATTCTCTATAGGATAGAGATAGGTTCGGGTAGGTCGCGATTATATGTTCCCGAGAACTTACAAACGGAATTGATTACTAGTATACACGAGGAAGTAGGACATTTTGGGCGATACAAGGTGCTTGCGTTAATGAAGCGACGTTACTACTTCACTGATATGGCACGCAAAATAGGACAGGTAGTTAGGGCTTGCGACGTGTGTCAAAAATCGAAACATGCGTTGGAGACACACTCAGGACCAATTAAGACGGTGATAGCTAGGGAGATAGGGGAACGAGTATTTTGTGACATTTATGGACCAATACCGGCAGGACGCTTTGGTCATAAGTACGTGTTTGTTATGCAGGACGCCTTCAGCAAATTAATTAGATTATACTCATTACGACAGGCGAGTGGCAGGGCCTCATTAACTTGTGTTAGAAAATTTCACGAACAGGTCAAAATAAAGGTTTTATGTTCGGATAGAGGTGCAAATTTCACATCAAGGATTTTTGAGTCAGGTGTTAGACAGTTAGGCATCGTGCTAACGCACACCTCAATCAGGAACCCGCGACCTAATTCTACGGAGAGGGTCAATAGAGAGCTAGGAAGAATGTTTAGGACGTATTGTGAAAAATCACATTGTTCTGGGGTTGACGTATTGCCGAAAATAGAGGATTGTTACAATCAAGTTATACACACCACGACGGGTTACACACCTAACGAAATAGTATGGGGTACAGGAACTCGCTTATCTACGGATAACGACAAAATTATTGGAGTAGGGTTAGGCCTACAACAAGAGCCATTAGAATTAGTTCGGGAACGAGCGAGACAGAACATATTGAAGTCAGCCGAGAGTAGAGAATTTCATTATAACAAAAATCATAAACTAGTGTGTTTTGACATAGGTGATCTAGTGAAGTTGAAAAAGTTTGCGAAATCGGATGCATCTAAAAAAGTGACTAAGAAGTTTGCACGTTTGTTTGAAGGACCATACGTCATTGGTGCTATTCCCAGTAGCAACGTGTACACTCTAATAGATAAACAAACAAACAAGATAAAAGGGAATTACAATGCGATACACCTGTTTCGCTATTATGTGAATAGATAAAAATAAAAAAAAAAAAAATAAAAGAAAAAAAATAGGGACAATGGTTTGTGAGGCGCCATACTTATGTAACAAAGGAGGCGGAGTATCGGGGTTTATTGCCTACTTGGGTATACAATGGACAGATAAGAGCTATAGAAAGGGAACGTGAGAACTGAACGAATACCGTGGGAGAGTTTGGAAATGTGGACAGATAGGAAATATAATTTAAAACGACCGTACATTCGGATGTAGGTGTTTAAGATTCTATTTAGGGGAATGTGTGATGGCATTCGTATTATTAGCAGATGTGCGGGCCGGGCTCGTAAAACAAAACTAGGAATAAAAAATTGTTTCGAATATTTCTTCTAATAGATTAAGAGCGACAAGTTTTATTAGCGCACAGCGGGGACTAAGACAAATGAAGTCTTGGGTAGGCCGTAAATTACGCTCAAACTGTCAGACAAACTATTCAAACTGGTGAATGATGGACAATTTTAGTTGAAATGCACAGATTTCTAAGAGTTTGGTAGATTTAAATGTGTTACAGATGGGTGAAGTAGACAAAGGAAGGAAAAAAACTTGAGTTCTCAGAATTGGTAGGGCGGATCGTGAGAAATTGTGCGTGGGCGTCGCCGTGAAGATTGCAAGCATCAAGCTGACCAATGAGGGGTCTAGATGGGCGTAGAGCGGGAGGAGAAAAACTTCAGTAGGGATGGAAGAGATAAAACGAGGATGCAACTAGCATTCGGGACAGACGAGGGCCGAGACGCTTTGAATATTTTAGGAGTGATAGATTGGGAGTTTCGTGACTCCATTGTAACTAACTGTGTGAGAAATAAAGACTAAAGAGTTAACTATTAAATAAATACTAACTTTGTTAAGTAAATTGTAGATTTGAATATTAAAACAAGTGTAACTATTTTACAAAGTGAATCTAAACAACGTCGAGTGGGGTATGTAATTGTGTACATTGTGATTTATTTCGTGTGTCAATAAAGGTACAATCTCTAGAATAACGAGCAGTATATCGCATACAACGTAGAAATGTATCAATACGAAGAACAACTCCATTCTGGGGGTTTCGCTTTAATAACCGAACGGAACTCGGTAGAACACCTCATTTTTGTGTTGGCATCAATATGCGCAATAGTTGTGTTAGGGTGTTGTGGATATGAGATATTCAGTTATTGCAATCATCGAATATTAAATAGACGGAGGTATTTGCAAGATGGTCTACCGAATGAGATAGAAATGCAAAGAGCCGGGTTAGATTGAATTGGATTGCGTTTTCTTGATACATAGTTAATCTCAGAGATAAGGATGGTTAACGTGAAAGTATTAATTAAAGCTCTAGAGACTGTAACTTTATGTAGCCTGGTGGAATACGAAACACTAATATCTACCATGAATGTTAATAATCAAGTCTAGATTAGACTAATATGTGAAATAGTTTTTCCTTTCTATTTTTTTTTCAATCAATGTGTCAGGTTAGTTCTATAAATGTGTTCGTATCTCACTTTAGACTTAATTTGTGAAATAACTATTGAAACTTTAGTGTGTGTTTAATTAAATTTAAGTGTGAATCTAGATGACCTTAGAGAGTTTTTTCTTTGGATTTTCGCTTTCTCTCTATTTAGTGTGGTCTTAAGATAGGAGCTGAAAATCTAGCTGTCATTATATAGCAACCTATAGGTGACAGCTTAAATAATCAAACCAGTTTCCTTTTGCTATTTCGAAGATAAACTAAACACATTTAATTTAAATAAATAATATTTTTTTTCCATAATTAAATGTTTTACTGCTTAGAGATAAGATTCCTAAGAGGAAGCACAGTGTGAGGCATAGTCAAACCCGTGTTAAATACTAAGAAATACTTAGAAGAACCATTGAGCTAGTTTGTTTGACTTCGTTTAACACTTTGCGTTCTCACATATATACCTTTCAGTTGAATCACGATTTCTATGAGTTAAATTCGTTAGATTTCAGTCTAGGTCTAGGTAGATTTCTATACATATATCTAAATAAATAAACATGGGATAGTAGGGAGTGATTAAAGACCTTAAGGGAGAGACTACATTCAAACCGTTGAGGTTACTTGTGTATAGGTAGTTTATTTAAACGTGTTAGTAAAGGAGTCTAGCTGCTGAATTTGGACGAGAGGCACAACAGGAGCTGAGCAGAAGGAAGTATAATGTATTAGTGTTGAATAGGTATAATGTGTAAGTACATTTTGCCTCTACACAGGACATAGACATTGTTAGGTGCACTTATAGACTTGTATTTAGGATAGGAAATAGGGATAGGTATACTAGGTGATCTGTGATGAAATAGAACTTGCACAGGATGTTTAGATCCTGGGGTGTTTGACCGCTTGAGGCTGCGAGCTAGGCATTCCACCCACTGACTTTAATCGAATGAGAGCTCTTGACTATAAGAGATTATTCTCTTAGACTTGACTGAACGGGATGCTTTGGCCGGTACTCGCGAGCTCAGCCTTATTGAGCCTAAAGGCTATCTGCGTGTGGATCCAGTGAACGGGTAGAAGCATTTCTGGGTCGTCGTCACATTTGCACTTTCATAGCGTTCAGCCATCGCCCGATTTGGCCAAATCGAACTTTCTTAATTAATACAAGTACGAATAAATAAAGTTTACCATGGTATTATGGGGAAAGGTGTCTAGCGAACACCTTATAAAGTAAAGTAAATAAATGTCCACATCCTGGAGATGTCTGACAAACGCTTCGCAGCGTAACAAAGATGGCTGACGTTCCCCAAATAATAAACCTCAGAAGGGTTTTTCCTAGAAGGTTTTGTAGGCGCTACTAAACGACCAGAGAGTAATCCACCTCGTGAGCAGACATCTTTTGGTTATAGCTTAGGTAATTAGAGTAGAGGAGAGGCGAAAGTCGCGATCAGATTAAAACAATTTGCATTTTAATATTAACAAGCTTCGCAATGTTATTTAAAACCATAGGCCTGCGGAATGATGGATTTATCTCGATGAGCCTCCGTTCTATTCACACGCAGCTACTAAATAGTACAAACATAAACACGATTCGCAGATCACTTAGATGCCAGTAACATTGACTTTCACCAAGACCACCAAATACATAGAAAACATTATAGCTAGACGATCACATATACAAATCAGGGTTTGAGCCACTACAGAAAATGATGCCGTGTCGACCAGGATTCCAAATACGTATTCGAAATAACGATACGATTGGATCAAAAGGACCAAATAATTATAATAAATAAATAAAACAAAAATAAATAAAATAAACACAACGTAGAAATCGTGGTCAGTTGAAAGGAATACTTTTACAGGGATGTTACGAGACATCGTGATGCGAAACAAGGAGGCGAGATAAATTGTGCATGGAATAATTATTTTAATTATGTGCATGGTGTGATTATTTTATTGTGTTAAACTGTTTACATGTCTTTTGAATGTAGGGGAAAGACACAGTTACAGTCAGAATTCGTCATAATGTTATCAACGAGATCGAAAAAAAATAATAATATATACATACCTATTTCGTAAATTATAAAATTAAAAGAATCTATTTTTAGACAACTGTATAGCCAAGTTATTTGTTCACGGAAGACAAAAGCCTGTCTGACAAGCTTGTGAATGGGAAGCGAGACAAAGGAGACCTTAGGGTTAATGTTTTATTGGTTTGCAACTTAACTGCTGTTGTCCATTGAAGTAAAATTTGACGGTTGTACATTAAAGACAAAAGGGAAGGACGTGGAGAATTCTTACCGAACAAAATAAACAATAAAAGAGTAAAATAAAAATACTTTCCAATATTATTCAAAGCATAGCAGCGCGTTTGACGATTTTGACTGTACGTAAAAAGGTTAGCATAATAAAGATGTGTGATTTAGGTGGAGACAAAGGCGGAAGCAGATTCTCAAGATATTGTTACATTTCAATGTAAGTCTGTTATCATGAGTATTTTAATCACATGTGGTACTATCTACCTTTCTCATAAAGAACGATCTGTGCATTTAGGAGTAGGGGAAAGTTTAAATCGAAACTAGTTTGTCGGCAGTTGAGTTAAGTGACGTTATAATGCCTAGGCGCAGTAAGAGACGGGTTAGGGGTCAAGATAGGACAGGGGAAAGTCGCGAGAGTAATGGAGGCATAGGGGAACAAACGGAAAATATAGATAACATAACTTTACAACAGATGTCACAAAGAATGGATGAATTTCAAAATGCATTACGACAGTTGAGCGCGGAGCGATTAAACGAAAGGTTAGAGTCGCGCGGGAATGTGCAAAATAGTCATCAGACGATTAGACAGGAGTCGATTAGCACAACAGCTAGTGGTAGTGTCGCGAATTCGGAAACTAGAAACTTATACGTCATACAGCCTTCAGTTGCGAAGCCGAGTTTTGACGGAAAACCATTCGCGAACCCTATTGCGTTTTTGAAACGATTAAAAAAATATATTAGAGAAGTGAATGGACAGGACCGCGAAATTGATATAGCGCTAGGTTGCATCACGGGACATGCACGAAAATTGATGGAGATGTACTCAAGAAGATGGAATACATTTAGTGATTTTGAGGACGACTTTAGACGGACTTATTGGACTGAACAAATACAAGAATCCGTTAGGTATAGGTTGATTAACACGGTGTACACAAGTGAATCAGCGATTTCGATGTCCGAACATTTTGCTGAATATGTTGAGTCGATGCAGTCCTTGACTATATCTTTTAGTGAAAGGGATTTAGTAAATTCGATAATGCGTCATTATCCTTTAGATGTTCAACGGTTGTGGTTTACGAGAGCAGAGGAACCCACTATTATGAAAGGCGCGAACTTTCTTAGGAGTATCGAACAAAATGTAGTTGTGGGACAGAGAGAGATAGGTAGATATGCTAGAGAGAGAGGAAATAACCAGAGAGGTCGTTACAGTAGGACACAGACAGATTATCCAGTTGCGGCAACGATTTTAGCGGAAAGATGGCGAGGCAGAGGCGGTTCAACTCGGGGAAGGGCTCACCGACGAGGCAGGATAGGTTACGGATCATATTCTAATAGGAATACATCACGGTCAAACGTGTTGGGTGAAATAAATACTAGGCCAGCTATAACATTCATGAAGGAAGGTGAGGGGTCAACATTATCAACGTCTGTGAGGGAGGATAAAACAAAAAAACTAATACCCCCTACACAAGCGGAGTCCGATCGGTTATCAAAGTGTAGGAAGGGGAATGAATGGACTTCAGAAAATAGGAAAGACGATATAGCATATAAGATTTTAGTTAAAAATGGATGGGAGCCAGGTCAGGGTTTAGGAGCAGACGGAAAGGGATTGAAGAGGCCATTGACCGGGGGAGTGTCAGTGAGTAGCAACAGTTTGCGAGCGATAGCGTGTAGCATAGGTGTCTTATTGGAAAATCAATTCAATCATGTGATAGAATGTGACGAAGAAGGGCTTGCGTGTGATCTTTGTACAAGCAGGGGTAGAGAGGTTTTGTCGATATCACATGAGCTAGACGAGTTAGATTACTTAGATTCATGATTGGCTTGCTATTATACCACACCAAATCCAGAGCTCTGTAAATTGTATACCTTCAATCGCTTTTTCAGCCCCCTTTGTTGCTCTACCACTCGCACCCCCCTCACTGAAAATTTGCCAGGTGCCAGGATCTGTTAATAATGATAGTATGGCACATTAACAAGAGGGATTTCGTCGCTCTGTAAATTGTCCACCTATTTCCATCCACATATTACTCTTAGTCCAAATAGACAGCTGAACGCACAGAAGAAAATCCACTGCAGGAAGTAGGTAAGCGTTTCCTCCTACCAAAAAAGGTTTGTTTTTTTCGTTGTTTAAACTATAGTAATCTATATGTAAATAGTTATTTAGAAACATACAACTTTTTACCTTTTAATTGCGAGAAAAGCGTTTTACGTTGGAAACACATTTACAATAATTAAGTATGTTTATTTTTACCGTATTTCACCTTCCATCTCTTCCCCTCGCTTCCCCTCTTTTTTGATATAGTTTTGTTTGTAAATATTGGTATTTTGATCGCTTTTGCAAAGAACGTAATGCGTCATAGTGACAGTTGCTCGCAAATTATCGTTAAAATTATTAATCTAGTGAGGGTACTTTTGTAGTTTTCGTTGATGCCTCTCGTTGACGTCTCGTCTTCACATAATTATCGGTTCGGAGCTGCGCGAGCAACTCCTTATATCGGTTGAACCGCCGCCGCTTTTTTGTGCTCTCTGTGAATATCAAGGACTGATAAAAGTTGGCGCTGTCAAGTGCTACAGCACCTGAAAATCGGTGAGTAGGCTTTTGACGTTTCTTCTCACTAGATCGTTTTTTTTTGTTTCTTAAAATCCTAGGAAGCCTCTTGATTCGCTAGGGCGCATCCAGTTTAATTTTATTATTTATATAAGTCAGCCAGTCACTTAGTTGATATAAAGAAATTATTTCCTTTATATCAACTAAGTGACTGGCACATACATACAGAGACATACTTCCGCATTAGATAACCTTCTACATTTAGACACGTAGGTATAACATAAGTGTATATATGTATAAATTTGCTATGTAAATACCTTCATCACATCAGTCCCATCAAAGGAATTGAAGATCAAACCAACCATCCATCAAAGCAACCAACATCAAAGAAGTTAAATACTGTATGTCTTAATTTGTACAAAAAGGCAAATTAATTTTACAATTCTACTGCTAGCTAACTAATTAATTTTAAGGTGTTTACGGAATTTCGTGGGGCGTTTCCCTTGTGAATGATTTATTTAAGTCTTTACCTCTAAACGATTCTTTTAGTTTTATTGTCACAGAGTAAATAATAACTTAAACCACAGAATGAATAATTTTGTATCACTGAATTATATAACGCCACATTCTTTTCGTTTAGTTAAAACTATTAAATCCATAGTAATCCATACTAATCAAGGTAATACCTAAATGTGAAAGTATGTCTGTCTGTTACGTTTTCACGCCTAAACGGCTGAACAGATTTTGACGAAATTTGGTATGAATATAGATTGGACCTTAGGGAAGGACATAAGCTACTTTTAATTCCACTGTGCACGGGACTCCGCCCGCACGATATAACCTGTAGTCCACGCGGGCGATGCGGGCGAAAAGCTAGTACAAAATACAGAAAGAAAAATAGTCTACAAACTCAGTCAAATATCTTAAAACATATTTACCAGCCCTACCACCGAAAGTGCAGTCCGACTCTATCCGACCCGTCGCCTAATGACATTTGCCGGGTCCTCGACTACAAACACAGAAATTATTACACAGCACGTACTGCAGCTGCCTGCTGTCGAACCACCTTAATTGCTCGTCGGACCAGCAAGGGATACGAAACTGTTTCAGGTAAGACTTAGTTTTAGTATATTATCTTCAAAGAAGTAACAAACAAAGGTAACAAAGTCACAATACCTTTCATTTAGTGAAAACGATAAAAAACCATTTTTTAAAAACTCAAAAACAATTATAGTTTGATTTCCCAATAACATCTATTTTAAACAGAAGAGGAAAACAAATACTTACGCCCATGGGAAATAAAAAGTATTGCTCCTTCTAATTACTCCCTTAAGGTGAAATTGATGAAATAAGATGAAATGAAATTGGTTGAATATTACTTAATTAGTAAGTAAAGAGTTTTAATGAACAAACTAGAAAATCAATTGAAAACGAGCTTGAAAAAATAACTTAAAGGTATATTTGAGATTGAAAACAAAAGTTTTAAGTTTTTCACTGTGTTTTTGTCTTACGCCTTCGCTATTAATTCTGTTTAATACTCGTACACGTTCGTTACAAATTAGAAAACAATAATATATTACCGCGGTACTGTGTACATACACAGTGAGAGTGTCTATAACTGGCAAATAACTAGCATTGCTTTTAGAATTTATCACGACTTGGTGTGTAACGTTCGAAATTGTTTGAGGGAAATTGTCACTTGGTGTGAAAGGTGATGTGCAGCTACCTGTACAAGGAACGTTGGGGTTAAATTTACAATTATTGCTGGATACGAAAGGTCTTGGTTACACCGTGTTGCTTCTCACTAATTACCTTATTTTCCTCCTCTCCTAAGATACAATGTTTCTCTATTTCTCATTAGCAACTGAGTTGTACTTTTGGAGAGGTACAGTTGTGTTGTGTTTTCGTTCTGAAATAAGTATTTATTTATCTTTGTATTTTTAATACTTATTGTTTTTTAAATAAATACAAAGATAAACGGATATTTTAGAAAAGAAAAAAATACAGTACCTACGTAACACAGACGTTACAACAATATTTTTAATTGGACAACGAAACAATTTTACCAAATAAGTAGTAATTATATTATGTCAATTATTATGTGTTAATTTCTTTTTGCTAAAATTGCATCGTTTTCCAAATAAAAACTATTGTTAAAATTTCGGTTGTGGTCGTAACACCTGTGGCCGCTGCACCTTTTTAATCAAAAATGTAGGTAGAATTTATGATACTGAATTAGCAGAATTTATATTATTTATATAACTGGGTGCTGCAGGTGCTACGACCACTGGGTGCTTAAGCCACGAACCTAAAATTTCTAATGCGACTATGCAACTGCATTTTTTTAGTGACCGACCGATGTTTCAGTTTCGGTTTCGGCCAAATTGGCTAAATCTTTCGGCTCAGCCAAAACTCTGTTTTTATGAATAGTTGCGCGTCAGTCGGCTAACTTCGGAGTTCCAAGGCTTCAACGTTACCTCGTTTTTAGGGTTCCGTAGCCAAAATGCCAAAAAACGGAACCCTTAATAGTTCGACTAGTGTTTCTAACTATCCACCGCTAGCGGACTTGTAAAGAATTTCTTTACCGTGCTACCACCAACCATGTAGGTATGTGTAAAAAAACAACGTCAACTTAATGTGTGAAAATAAGTGTCGTTCGGTTTCGGCCAAACTGGTATGGGACCCGAGCCGAAACTTCGGTTTCGGTTTCGATTGGAATTCCAGTTTCGGTCGGACACTATTTTTTTAGCATACACACACATGATATCGATTATGCCGTACCTGACTTCGGATTGCTCATATCTCTATTCAGATTTCACAGTATTAACGTTATCGAATTGTATCCAAAGCGCTAAGCTTGCAACCGAGTAATTACTAGCGACCACGGTTTACCCACAAGTTCGTGAATAGTTTGTGCTAAAGCTGTCATGAACATGAATAGTGAACAGGGGTAAGTGTGTCTACAATGAAGAAAATAATAAATGTAGTCGGAAAACGCAGCCTGTAAAATGGAACCCGTATGATGTGACTCAGTCTGTCTGTCTGTCACAGCTGGATATCTCGAGAACTACTAATGGTATCAACTTGAAATTTAGAATAGATTAAGATGACGTTTGCCTAACTATTTTGCAAATAAAAAAATAAATATTTTTTTACAACAGCGACTGAAAAGGGGTCTTAAAAATTTTAAGTAGGGCGACTTGGGCATGTAGGGTATCATAAATATAAAAGAGCGCTGTTTGCACATTTTAAAACATTTTTTTCTTTTGTTTTAGGCCGCATTGTTTTTGGCTTATGATGAAAAATGTAAAAAAAAAACCGTTTCCTCCTACCTTTATCTCCGAAGTTTGCAAAGACAAAAATCTGAAATAATTCTATGTGATAGTAGTTTATGTAAAGATTACAGGAAAAATAAAACGATGTCTCAATATAACACACTTTTTAGAAATTCAAAAAACAAACAAAAAATTCATATGGTTCTCTCTACCAGTCAACAGATGAACAATTTTTAAATTACTTTTCCACCCTAGGGTGGAAAAGTAATTTAAATTACTTTAAATTACTTTTAATTACTTTAAATTACTTTTCCACCCTAGGGTGGAAAAGTAATTTAAAAATAGAACTGAATTTGGCAATGAAAAAGTTTACAATAGTTAAAAACAAATGGTTTAAAGAAAGTTGCAGCCTTGTAGGGCGCATTCACGAACAACAACAAAACATGGTATAAACAGCCAGTGCAAAATTAAAAACATTGGGCGGAGCGGCCGGCGACGCGACGTGTTCCAAATTTAAAATAGAAAAACTATAAAATATTTTAGGGAAACTTACTAACTCTGTGACTTTGAGCTGTGTGTGCCGTATTAAAGTTTTGTGTTGATTTTGTATTTACTAAAAATGAGTTTAAAACTAAAACAAAAAGTTCAAATAAAATAAAAGAAACAATAAAACTACGCTGTAATTCGCCTACAGGAAACAATTACTTCAGGAGAGTCTCTGCCATGGACTTACCGTCTTATCAAAGACCGAAGAATATCTCCAACTTTTACAGGCATCCAACAAAGCCAAATCTGTCATCATAATAATTTATATCAAACTGTAAATATTCCAAGCAAGAAATTAACTTTAAATTTCACAAATTGTTCTAATTTTTCTAGGTTTTTAAAGGTAAGTTGGTATAGGTAATAATTGTAAGGTCTACCAATGTATTTACTAAGTAGTGTTAGCCTATATTATATTAACTAAGCCTAATTTCGTATTAATTATAATTTACTTGAGTGTTAATGAATAATATTCATTATTTTAGTATGATTGTATGTACGTTTAATTAGTTTTGTATCGAGTCACTTTTATAAAATGTACAAACCTCGTTGCAAAGAGATATGAAACCTCTTTGCAACAAATCTCAATGCAAAGAGATTATTTAACCTCCTTTGCATTTCATACGATCAGTTTATTTTTCTTAAACAAAAGAAGATCGATATTCAAAATATGGAATTGACATCCCGCCATTAATTAGCGGGTCGTACGAAAAGGAAAATGTAAAACAAACATGTTATTTGCGTAATTTTGTAATAAACAGCTAAAAGTTCAATAATTGCTCTATTATTCAGCATTCCTTGCATTTTGAAGTTATCCCTACAATTTCAGTAGCGGGATCAACGAAAGGTTTTATACTTTTCAATCTGCCTACGCCTACGACGTAAGTAACGATTTATCACTTTTTTTTACTATATAGAGATTCTAAATAACTTTTAAGAAAATGTCAGAATAAGTGAGAGAGAAATATTATACTTTGTAATACTTATTCAGAAATTAAAATGAAATTCACGGTAATAGGTAGGTAGGTACCTACTATTCGTTACCTACAAAATGTTTATTGCTGTGTCTTGCTTTATGATCTTTTTTATTTTCGAGGAAATAAATTAAAATATATATATATATATATATAAAAAAAGGAATACTTTGCAAATGTCAAGTTTCTTTGATAAAATTTCGAAATATTTTATATTTCGAAATATCAAAACACTATAAAACATGGCGAAATACTGAACGTATGACACTGCCGACTTATTTACGACAAATAAGTGCGCTTAGTAATCTAATTAGAGCAATGTTTATTTTTGATATAAATCGTATGGCGATTGGACTAAGAGATTATGTATTCTGTGCTAAAAGTTTAAAAATCTCATGTTCATACTTTTATCGTGAAAATTAAGAAGGGGCTGACCTGCGAAATATTCATACGAACATTTGTATGTGAGAACTGTTGTTTCAAGTGTAAAATTTAGAACGTTTACGAAGATAATTAATGTTTAGATGTTTACTAAGTCATTATACCTTTAAGCTCAGAATAATTCTAAGCCTGTATGTATGGTTTATTAATATAAAGTATATTATTATTATGTATTTTTCAAAATTTCAACAAGGCGGAGGTCTTGTTCAAGGATCGAGATAACTAACACAAATTCTTTTAATGTAACTTTAACCAATTTAAATAGTTCAGTACCTACAACGTATTGGTGATTTAAAAAGACGCAAATTTGTGCAGGATATGGCAGGATCACTGTAATTCATTTCACTGCTTCTGAGTTTGACACCATTTCACTTATTTTGATAGAACCGCTAATCATATCAAAATTATATCGCAATGAATATTTTTTTATGCTGCAATTTGTGGACAGTTTATAATAAACGTATATTGAATATTTTAACCAACTTCCAAAAAAGGCGGTTATTATTTTAAATGTTTTGAAAATAATTGTGAATTTAAGGTGACCTTATATGTTTAATGGGTTCTAAGCTGTATTCTGTCAGTTTCAGCTACCACCGCCATGAGTTGAGAGAGTCGTTTTAGCCCGGACCCAGGTTGCCCAGGTTTGAGGGTTAGGGTCGAGAGGTGCTAAAACCGAGACGGCGCGGTGGCGTGAGTCTAGCCGTATGACTTGGCCATGTGTACCCTCAGGTGTGAGGGTCAGGCGAGAATAAGTCAGTGCTCAGAGAAACCAGGGGTGTCACAGGTGTGTGATACTGAGGTTGATATTGATTATGAATATTATGATAGTCCCGACTGAGAAGAACCAGGGGTGTCACGGCACGAGTGCATGATACTGAGGTTGATATTGATTATGAATATTATGATAGTCCCGACTGAGAAGAACCACGGATGTCACGGGTGCATGATACTGAGGTTACTAATAAATTATACCTATTAGTCTTAACTCAGAGTATCGAAGAGAGAGAGTGTCTAAGAACCGAAGGCCTAGAGTGAGGTCCCTTTGTACATCAACGAGATCATTGTGATGTCGTTCGCCCATCATCACAGACATTGACAGATAAGGATGCCTGAGAAAGTGTTGGAAGCCGGTACCTTAATATGCTGAGACAAAATGGCAACGAGAGCTTGAGGTCAAGAGCGGTTCAGTACGGCAGGACGAGAAGAGTCGGATGACTGGTGTAGCAAGGTTTTGGTATCAAAGTTTACCTACGATGATGTTTACTGGTTCGAGATGGTCGAGTGGAAGAATAAGCTGGTAGAATCTTTCCCGTTCCGACAAGACTATGCTAAACTGTTGACTGAAATGCTCGCTGAAATAGTTAAGTATGAAGGAACTTTAGAACACTATTATTATGCGAAAATAAATGTATTAAATAGATGTAAGTTCTATAGTTATAGTAGTAGTCTATAGTTCAAAAAAACGTGCTATAATAGGGATGACGACTAATGAATGAAGTAACTAGGTGCTAATAAAAATCGTTAACATATTAAACTTTAAGAGTGGCTTGTATGCCTCTTGGTTTTATATTGCGTATTATTTGTTTTGACCCTTCAATGTTGGGTGGACGGGTCCATTTAGGGAGTGTAAAATTTATTAAAATAAATAATGCCTTTAATTGGTCCGTAAAATGTATAGCAAGTTTGTCTAAGAAACAGTTTTGATGAAACCAAATTTTAATATGGCTGCCAAACAAATTTCCTACGCGTTGCATACAAACTACTTATTCGTGACGTCATAACTGGGAGGCCATTGGTATGGAGCGTTTTTGGGTGAGTCCGGTTGTGTGCATTTCACACTGTGATGTCTCGGGCAGTTTTCATGCTAGCGAAGTAATTATTTTGCCAATGTTTCTTTTTTTGAGAGGTAATTTGTGTAACATAAAATAAAAGAAAATATTCGTCATGCCTATTGTGATCAAAATGGTCATTCAAGCTTTAGGTGTGAAAACCCTCGACTAAATGTACCACATGCGATTAATCTGTTCTACGCATTACTACAAAAAAAAACCGGACAAGGGCGAGTCGGACTCGCTCACCGAGGGTTCCGCACAAATTCTGTTTAAGTATTTGTTGTTATAGCGGCAACACTTCATTTGTGAAAGTTTCAAGTGTCTAGCTTTCACGGTTCATGAGATACAGCCTGGTGACAGACAGACGGACAGTGGAGTCTCGGTAATAGGGTCCCGTTTTTACCCTTTGGGTACGGAACCCTAAAAACAAACGTATTAATAAAGATCGGGACACGAATACAAGTCAAAGGTAAAATAAGAATATAGTAGCTTAATTGACTTCAGCCAAAGATGTGACGGCTAATATAGGTACATTACATGATATTTTGCAAATAAGTTAATGGTAATATCGTTTCTGGACTACGGCCTCAAAATTAAATTATCTTATTTTAATTATTTATACTTATATGATTTCATAACTGTCTATGTTCATGTATGAAAAAGTCTCCACATTTATGATGTTATTTAAAATGCTTGTCCGCTCCTCACAACTCCAGTGAGTTAGTATTGCTTGTCAGTGTGGAATCCCATTTACAAAGTGTAGTAGTGGAGTTGAGTCGGTGCAGCGATGATTTCTACGTTTTCTTTCTGTTAACCGGACAAAGACAACATCTTCCAAAGTATGCAGACAATCATTTTAACAACATAAACACAGCGGAAAATGTGTTACAATATTCGTAGCTAGAATTTAAAAGATTCCTGTATTGTATCTACAATCTTTTACACTTTGATTTCCAGAATATAATTATAAACGCGACTTATTTTAACATGTTAAATGTAAAAAAGGTATTTAAAAACTAAGAACAAATGGGATTACTAATATTTAATTTAATGGTTTTAATAGAAATAAAATAAATAAATAAAAATGGACGTTTTGTGTGTATGTGAACCTGTGGTCGTGAGTGTGTTAGTAAATGTCATTGTGTGAGTACAAAGTGTTAAATACTTAATTGTGATTTCACCTTACGTGGTAAATCTTAGTAATTTTTCCAGTTCCTCGTAAGTAGGTACGTGAACCAATCCACTCTGCTATTCTCTTTCTTATTTTGAATGGTTAAAAGTTCCTGCGATCTGGTTGGATCTTATTGATGGAGGGATATTTATAATGATGGAGGGTGTTACTGTATTTTCTAGCATGAATGTCCAAATTTGATTGGTAGTACGGGAGTTTTTGAAATGTGTTTTTCATCATATTGTCAGTCAGCAGATTTTAACATTGCAAGTCGAGTACGCACGCACTCCGCCTTTTGCACAAAAAGACCACGAACTAATTGTGATAAGTATGAATGTCGTGTACAATGTAAGGCTTTGAGACTCGATGTTTATAAAACTGTATAATTTTATATATTACACTTAATATCATATTTTAACGTCATATAATGTTTATTTATTGATAACGATTTGCTTGTGCTTCAATAATAAACATGCAATTATAACAAAAGCAAAAAAAAAAAAAAAAGTAACAGAAAATATTAACAAAACATAAAACCAAAGAACAGACAATCGATTAACGCGATTTTTGTATTCGGGATGAAGTTTTCACCGGTAAAGGTTCTTAACAATTTCTTTGTCATTCATTCAGAAATTTTGCATTTTTGTAGACGCCACTTTTGAGATTATTCGGTTATAATATGATCATATTTGTACGCTTGCTGTCTAATAGAATCCCATATCTATGGTCATCGACAATACGAATATTACACGTAAGTTTTTAATATATAAAATGATAGGTACTTAGATCTCCGATCATATTTCTATGATAGTCTAATAATTTATATCTTATAGTGATCTTATGACTGACGTGTTATAAAATTGATATTAAGTAAACCAAAGATTTTCAATTTAGATAAAGTCGAACTGTACCACCTACTCATATGTATAGACGACAACTTGATTTTTCCTGTAGAATTAAGAAGATTGTTAGGTACTTACCTATTAATAATGTTTGAGGTTATACCTAGGAAACAATAAGTATGTACGCGCTAGAAGATTATTATTGTGATCCAACAGTCATATTTTCAGAGAAAACCTGACATAATGATAATTACGTAATTACCTGTTCAAGTTGTAACTTACGAATTAATATAATGTTGTTTATTTACGCATATATGTCATTGATGATCGGGTTTAAGTAAATAGTTTCATAGGAGGTCCGGACCGGAAGTTTTCTCACTAATGATTTAAAACGCCGCCCAATTGCGATTGAACACGACGCTTGCGACGAGTTGCCTGCTCCTAACAACATGAACACTAGATGTTGGTTGGTTTTAAAAACAAGTCCTAGACTTATGCGTTAGCCATTAACTGTGATTACGATAAAACTATAGTCTATCTATAAATATAAGTATTCGTAGGATTATGAAATAGGTACCTACCCTTGTCATGTAAAAATAATCATCGTTATAAAGTCGCGATTGCAGTCGACAAAAAAAAAAACTTAAATGAGACGTAGAAGTTTTGTAATAAAAATACAACTCTGATAATGATTAAAGGTATAGACTTAAGATTATAGATGACCTTTATGTAAAGTTAAATTTTAACTGATTGTAACAGTAAAAGTAATTAAATAATAACTTTTAGAAATGTAATCAATTAAACATACACAATTATTGTTAAAATTAATGTCTAATAATTTAATATGCATTACAAAAATTACTATTGTTATAACTATGTATTGAAACATAAATAATGCTGTTGACTCTACACGATAATCTCTAAATTAAATAAATCAGTCAGCGAAGGGACTCGCTGTGAACAGGAAGGCCGAGCTGTTAGCCTATATTATATTAACTAAGCCTAATTTCGTATTAATTATAATTTACTTGAGTGTTAATGAATAATATTCATTATTTTAGTATGATTGTATGTACGTTTAATTAGTTTTGTATCGAGTCACTTTTATAAAATGTACAAACCTCGTTGCAAAGAGATATGAAACCTCTTTGCAACAAATCTCAATGCAAAGAGATTATTTAACCTCCTTTGCATTTCATACGATCAGTTTATTTTTCTTAAACAAAAGAAGATCGATATTCAAAATATGGAATTGACATCCCGCCATTAATTAGCGGGTCGTACGAAAAGGAAAATGTAAAACAAACATGTTATTTGCGTAATTTTGTAATAAACAGCTAAAAGTTCAATAATTGCTCTATTATTCAGCATTCCTTGCATTTTGAAGTTATCCCTACAGTAGGTACATGTTTTTATTAATAAACATTTTGAAATAACTAAGACTTTTTTTACTTTCCTGAAATTCGAAATGAAAAGTAGAGTGTTTAACACGGGTAAAAGTCATCAATTCCTTTAGACCGTATCGTTCCGTATCGACCGTACCGATCGTATAACAATCTACTATTATTATTCTACAGCTCTGCAGTGTATTATTATGATAGTACGGAAACCCTCGGTGCGCGAGTCCGACTCGCTCTTGACTGGTTTTTATATTTCTGGCATTACAGCTTCTACTTATCATTAGAAAAAAATATATATAAAGCTAGACTAGATTTAACTCATAACTCTGTTTAATGCAATTCTACATACAAATAGAATCCCATAACAGATTTTAATTACGAAGGGATTGTGATCACACGCAGCTTTTCCTCTCAGGAAATGTGGTTAGACAGCAGACCGGAAACGAAGGGCAAGCCTTTTGTTCCACTAATTATCTGAGTTGAGGGTTTAACTGAGTATATATAAACGTATATAGGTATCTGGATTATTGTAACCTCTTCTAGTTATCGAACTTATTTCGTAGGTACCTGCATAATAAAAGTTAATAATCACTACATTATAAAACAAAGTCCCTCGCCGCGTCTGTCTGTTCTGCGTCTGTTCTGCGTCTGTTCGCGATAAACTCAAAAACTACTGAACGGATTTTCATGCGGTTTTCACCAAATGATAGAGCAATTTTCGAAAAAGGTTATAGTGTATAATAAGTTCAGGTTTTATGTAAATTGGTAGAAATATGACGATAATTGTTGAACAAGTCAACAAAAATTAAGCCGACTGGGAGCTTGCATCGAAAACGCTGCATAAACCTTTTGAGCTATAACAAAATAAAGTATGATGGAATTGTTCAATGGCATATATCTATCTTTTTAGAATAGCTTACTATACCCATTTTATCTTCTAAAAAATTGGTCACTTACAACGCGGTAATTTGGAAAGCTATTTAGAAGTATTCAGTATTAATCCTTATCAATTTAAATACGTTAGTTACCTAAAGCATATTATGCACATTATTTTACCCTTTTACACCATACCATTTAAATGAATTTCTTAGCAGTTATGGTAAAAAATTAACGCGTGCGAAAATAAATTCAAGCACGTTTCTTACACCGATGACGGAACGGGTCTAAGACCCAAGTTCACCAACTACTTAACCAGCCGATTAATTTTTAATCATTTGTTTTTGACATTTTCTCCATACAGAAAAACGTCAAAAACAAACGGTTAAAACTAATCAGCTGTTTTACGTGTTGGTGAACTTTCACCTAAAACAAACTTTGGAGCGAATGGGTGATGGGTGTTGTTGGAAGGTCGCATTTTCAAAAAAGGAAGGACCCGAAGCGAAGCGAGGGCGGGTCGCTAGTAGTTAAGAAATAAATGGTAATTAAAAGTTGTAGGTACCTATTGCAAGCGCTTGAAGCAAGACGAATTGAAAGTTGAAGCAAGATGAACTTTAAATTAACATTGGCGCATTGGATGTATTCTGTGTTATTATTATTTATTCTGTGGCATTATTATGTATTCTGTGGCATTGGTGAGAACGTAGCAATTTTAGCAAATTTATAAAAAAAGTATTATTTTCTTAAATTTTAAATGTTAGATTATAAAAACATTGTCGTTTTGTAGCAAGCTGATATGCTGGTGTGTGTACACGAAGTTTACATGAAGTTTCGTTGTTGTGTAACTAATAGCCCGTAAAACATGTAAAGGCAAAATGTGTCCGGCCAAATTCGGCCTACTGTAAACCGTTATTGGTACCGTTTCCGGCTTCGTTGTGTATATTGTGTTATGTAACTTTGAACGAGTTGGTTACTGCCTTGCAGTGGCATTGTTTCCGTGTTAGGTCGCTTAAGTATTTTAAGCGGCATCTACGAATTTGGCTGGCAAAATGGCGTATCGTTTTTTGTTCTTTTGTATGTGTGATAGTTAGCAATGTTAGCATACTAAGTATATATTTTTCGCTCGCGACTTCGTCTGCGTGGTCAGTTAAGGTTAATCCCTCGGAAACGGTACTATTTTTCTGGATGAAAGGTAGCCAATGTCCTCTTATGTACCCCTGATAACGTACCTATGAAAGATTCATGAAAGCGTATCAAACAAAGAAACGCACTTTCGCATTAAAATATTAGTAAGGATAAAGAAGTAAGGATTCTTGGATTTTAAGGTGCCTGAAATTCGTAAAAAAACCAGATTCAAAATTATAAGCAGAAGAATTTTGAATAATGCAATATCTAGTCTACGTTTTGTGTGAATTATATCTTGAGTGAGTTTCATATGCGTTGTGCTTGCGTAACTTGCGTAACTTTACAGAGGTTTTCAGAATTCGTTGAAATTACAAACGCTCAAAACGCTATTTGCCTCCCGCATTGCAACTCGGGATGAGCTCTGTTTAAGTCGGAACCTAATAATGAAACAACAGTCAAATAATGACAAGAGTACCTTTTGAAGATGTCGTAAACGTGACGAAGTATAACGATGCGACGGTAAAATTTATAGCGCCTCGGGGGAACGATCGAAGTGAGATAAGAGGGACTATAGGATTAAGAGGCGTCTTCATTTATAACGGCCTTTGATCGATGAAACCTAGTTTGTGAAGTTAGAATCAAGACCTAAGATTTTATCTTGGAGGCGTGGTGTTTTATCGATGCCATAAGTCAAGCGCCGAATTGAAATGTTTCAATAAAAACCAAGTGCAAGGTAGGCAAATAAATAGTAAAGTATATGTTAAAATTTCACCACACTTACTGACAAAAAACAAGAATAATAACTTCCAAAAGGAGTATGCAAAAGTTGTACAGCCAACACCTAATTTAGTTTTCTATCAAGCAATAGCTCTAAAGTGCAAATAGATACAGAGAAAATACCTTTCCTGTTGAAGTTTCTAGAAGTAGTTTGTACTTACTTCCAAGTGGTTCCAATGGAGTGCCTTTTAGAAACGTTCAACTACAAAGTTATTATACGGAGTTTTGAAAAGGAACTTTCCTTTTCGAGTAACGACGACCGAGGTTAGGTTTTAGCAAACCGCGTTTAATCTTCATACAATCACGGGCCATCTCCGATCTGGCACAAAGCAGCCGCGAGCAAACAGTTTCTTTGGAAAAATGTTGTAAATCCTGTGAGGTGAGTTGGGCACAGACGTTTTCGTATGCACACAGAGTTGCTGCGCTCAATCAGTTCTCAAAGAAGGCAAAGGAGATGCGGATGCCGTGCCGGTGAGATCAAAGGCGACGCCGCGACTCGTTACTTCACGTACGGTTCGCAACGCCTCTGAGGATTGATTCTGGACAGCTTGTGCGATGATAAAATAAAATATATGACGCAGTGACCGGCAAGATATTTTTATGGACACTGAGTAAGCATTTGATTACTAAATGTCGGGTCTGTGATCGATTAAACGGTAAGAAAGATGAATCTGACAAAGGTAATCATACCAGCTACACAACAGTTTCTCTATTTGGTAGGTATTATGCCAATCTCAGTAAAATGTGTAAAACATAGTAAACAGTAAAAAATGTAAAACGTATAATTTTTATAAGCAATAAAATTGTCTTTTTAAAATATGACATTGACGTCGGCGTATTTCTGTTTGTAACTTACTTGCCAGTTTGAAAATTATCTGAAAGTTTGCCTTTTATATTGATAATAAAATTCCTTTCCATTCCATTACGTAGCAGCCTTTAAATTATTAACCAGTTTATACAGTCCCTCGGTCACAAGAACGTTTACGTTTTATCGACAGAGTTAAGTAAAGATTTGTAATTTAAATAAGCTGGCAGAAACGGATAATATTATAATTCACGACAATGCAATAAATCCTTGCAGTTTGGTTTCGTCAACGCATTTCGCTAAGCTAATTTCGCTTATCCCCTATTTTCTTTCGTTTAGTCCCTATTCCGAGGTAGCTTTAAATTAATCCGATTGACGTCAGCGTCGCTCGCCCGGCTTACAAGCCCACCGGTTTAGTGCACGTTTCATAAGCTTTTCCTATTTTCTAGGTATTAAATTATGATTAAGAGGAGTTTAAGTGTGTGTCAAATTAATATTTACTCTATTTACTTGTTAATTAATTTATATAAATTCAATCTTAGACAGAGTTATACGTAGTAATTAGCTAAGTTTATAATGGTGAACCGAATAATCCGTTGTCTAATTAGCAAAGTTGTAGCCTGAATCAGAAAAGCGGTTATTATCCTTGGTTCCTTTGTTTCAGCTTGGGCAAAAGTGTGTGTACATATATCTCAATTTATTTTTGTGTAACTGTTTTTATGAGTGCATTATAGAGTATAATAATAAAAGTGCTTTTGTATGCCTGTCCGGCTGTCCGTTTGTTTTCCTCTACACTCTACAGGACGAATTTCTGAAACGATTCTTGTGAAATTTTGTGAGCAATTTCAATAATTCAGTAGGTATATAGTTTTTTTTAAAAAAAACCATTTCAAAAAATGATCAAAAGTAGAACTCAGAGCCACTAGTAAAAATATTTGCAAAATGACTAGAATACACCTTCGGGCCGTGAATGGAAAAATAAGGAAATATTATTTATTTCTTTATTTCCCACGTTGACCAACGTTAGCATTTGAAATGAACTTTACAATTTCAATGTATCAAAACAAAGTTATATTGCTTCTATTGAGATATAACTAATTTAACATGCGTATATTCTAAGTTAAAGGTTACCTACCGGGAATCATAAATTAGTAATATTGTTGTGTTTACAATAAGAAAAGCAGTAACCGTATTGTATGTCGATTCTGATTACTAAGTTTGTGTTTCGCCAAAAAGAATAACACAAGTACTTAGGCACAGAAAAGTAGAAAGTTGTAATTGTAAAACTTTGCGAAGTTTGATAAACATTTAGAAAATAAATACGCAAACATAAATATGTATTTGCAACGTAGAAACATAGTAGAATCAAAGAAGCTAAGGTTACCAATTGATTATTTGGTTAACGATATTTTGTTTATTAAAATATCTAAAAAGGAAAATTCATTTCAATTACAAATGAAATAAATAACAACTAAATTAATTTGAGATTTAGTTCCGAAATCCTTGTTAACGTAGGCAGGCACGTCATAGATTAAATAAAGCCTAGCATAGAGCCTATAGAGCTTAATTCAATACTAAAGTGATACCCAGAATCCTGATTAGGCACAGTAACATTCCATGAATATCGTCCTATGGGACAAAAGGGGCTTGATTAGAGCTGACTCAATTGATCTAGTAGGGTATCTGTCTAGCAACTACCTAATCAAAAGCTTTTATATTAACTATGTAGTTCCGTAAAGAAAACCAACTCCTTAATCTGGCTACATGCAAACAGAAATTAAGATTCGGAATTCTGAAACGGAATCATTCCGAACGCAGCTAATCCATACAAATCTTTGGACCTACCCATACACACATACGATATTTTCAGTTCGGAATTTTCATTCATTATCGATATTCCGTTTTGGAATTCCGAATCAGATTCCGTCTGTATGTGGCGGGTTTCAGACTTAATTGAAAAAAATCCGACAGGTGAAAAATAATTAAGGAAAAGGCAGGATTAAAAATGAATCTGTTTATTTCTACAGGGTGTTTGGTAAAAGCCTTATAAAGCCGATTATGGTGGATAGGGACCATCAAACTGATCAACTTTTACTATGGGACAAACTCTGAAATCGCGAAAAAAAATCAGCTGTTTCATACAAAAATTAATAACGAAAATATCTAAATGTATGAAACGGCAGATTTTTTTTGCGATTTCAGAGTTGGTCCCATAGTAAAAGTTGTTCAGTTTGATGGTCCCTGTCCACCATATTCGGCTTTATAAGGCTATTACCAAACATCCTGTATACAACAAATTTCAGTCGTAAATAACTAAGTAACTTAATAACTTTCTAATTGTTAAAGGTTAATAATCATTTATTCCACATATATTAAGTTCGCTAATCTTTCCTGTACCTCACGTCTCTAGCGTTTAACTTAACCGCAAAGTAAACTTGTCTTTGTTTATATAAATCAGTAGTGATAAAGTGACATATTCGCTTAGCCAGTTTATTTTGACAATGTCATTGTAGACTTAAACCGACAAGAACGGACAGAAACCAAACATTGAAAATAGTCAGGCGTCAAACTTTAGGGCGCGATTACATTAAGGTCATCTATCCGATTCGGACGAGATAGAACAGATGATAGATGCACCGCCTCTGTGGTGTTGGTGGTGGTAAGGCTTGTGCAAGCCCGCCTGGCTAACTTCCACCAACTTACACAAAAATACCTACTTAAGAATTCAACATTTTTGTGTTCTATGCAGGAGTTAAACATAAAATAGCCAGGTCTTGTGTGGTTAAGGGTTCCGGATGTAGTGCGCTGCCACCTTCATCCTTATCGTCACTTAACAACAAGAGAGTTATATAGCCATAGTGAATAAAAAATATACACGATGGTCTACCTTTACTTTTTAAGTTATTACCTATAACTGTATTTGTAAAATGTCAAATAAAACAAATTTCATTTCATTTCACTTACAATGGCGAACTCCAATATTGGGCTCTAGTTGTAACGAGCACGACGAACACGAAGCCAGGTGAATTTTGTTAAACAGATTCGAGTAAAATTGATTTCTGATATCAGAAGGTCTCTTGAACTTAATGCTGGCGAACCCAAATGCTCTTACCAACTGAGCACGACAAACACGGACAGGTTGAATTTGTCAGACTGGGGGTCAAGTCTGCTAATGTTAACGTCAAAATCGTGTTTCAATGGTGTTTGAATGGTAGTGCTTTTTGACACAGTTCTTGTTTCCTGCGAACCGAAAACCGAAACACATTGTATTTCTTAAACCTAAAAGCATTACCATTCAAACACCATTGAAACACAGTCTTGACCCCCTGTTTTGGCTTGAATGAATTCGGAGTATCCGACAGTCTATTTGCACTGGAAAACTAGAATTAAGTATTAGTGATAACTAATACGAATCCAGTTGATATTTTTCCGTCTTTGGACGCGCATTTACATTAGGCACCAACTCGAATCCGAATTCGGGTAAAAGGCCTTATGTAATCGTGCTATTACTTAATGAATAAATTCCGTCCAGGATAATCAAACATTTCTGAGTGGGATCCCCTTCTCTATTTGATGTTTGTTCTCAGTATTGCTACACTGCTGCGTGATGTGTCTTGTATAGAATTGACAATTTACTTAGGTATCATGTGGACTTAGTAACATTTAATCACTATTGTCAGCCCCAGGCACTAATCAGAAATGGACATTAATCAGATTCCTTCCTTTACTAATAAATTCAAGGATATTATAACACCTTATTTATATACAGGGTTAGGTTATTTGTAAAACACCCAAAACCTCGCAGGAGTAGATTATTAACATTGTAACGTTGCTGTACGACCTCTTTCCCCGGAGTAAAAACTTATTATATATATAAAAATATATATAAAATTTATTTTTATATATATAATTTTTATATATAAATAAAATATTAATTTCAATTATAAAATTAGAAATATATAAATTATATTAAATATTTTAATAAATATTATTAAAAAATCATTTATTAAAATATATTTTTTTAAATTTTAAATTTATTCTTATAACATCATAAACAACAACGTTTGTTCTACGACTTTTCCGAAAAAAAGACAAAAAATCGACTTACCACACAAACGTCCGAACAGCTGATAGAGTTTGTATGAAAAGTCATTTTTTTTTTTAAACAGCTTTCATCGTTATTACTTTAATATTTGTCTAAAGCAAACTGTTGTAGCAATTTTATGGGCAAGAAACAGAAGAAAACTGTTACAATAATTCACTAAATCTAAAACTTTTAAACAAGTAATAAGAAATCAGTTGCTATTTCTATACATAACTTGAGAAGTATTAGCAAAAGTAAGCCCCTTTACCTTCCAATACATCGCAATTTAAAACACATTCGCAAAATACCGTGCCGACGATTACCATATTCACCGACAAGTGCACATTTATAATGTTAACAAAAGCAATTGCGCGTAAGTGATTTCGAATGAACAACCCACCAGGTGTACAATGGAACGGTGGCATACCGTTCATCATTCCTTTATTATTCTACCTCCTGTTACGAGCCACAATATTGAGCCGTGACGGCAAACATTTACCTACAATGTTGTAAATCCCACACGGCGAGAATACAAACATTATACCAACCACGAATAAAAAATGTTTAGCCCTACTTCTACTAATTAGACGTAATGTATAATCTGTATTATTATCTGGACGCATGTATAAAGGTAATCTGGAGCTTACACCTAATTTGGGCAAGTGTTTCGTTTATTCATAACTTCCCCCAATAATAATTCTACGCTCGCTAAGAATATTTACACAGCTATCTCTATCTCCAAGATGATATTAAATGTATTATTACATTTCTGGAGATACTTCCTCAGTACGAGGGGAAAAGAGCGAAAATGTATTGTGGCAAGTAACAACATTTCCTGCAATTTCTCGTCTCACTTTCGAAACAGTTACGTGAACAAACATTATTAACTTAACAATGAAAATTACACGACTCCCTATCGTTCGCTGCAAACTAAATCCATTTCAATTTGCGTAAAGTAATAAACGAGTTTGTGAGTTTGCTTGCATTTTTGATCCGGTTCGGATATGCTGTACTTACATTATAAACTCGGAATGCGGAATCGTACGACTTTTGACAGATATCCAATATTTCCCGAGGCGCGCGTACCGAGTGCACTGGAACACTCATAGAACACAAATCAACCGTAGGAAAAACGAAAGAAAAGGGAAGTAAGACAAAGCGGCTGCTCGATCGATAGGAAATTCATCGTGAAATATATTACATTATTTTGGTTTTGAATGTATTCGCTGCAAAAGAGAACGGTTTACTTTTGTGTTTCGGCTGAACGGAACTTTGTTTAGAATTTAGAGTACTGTGGGCGTGTTTGTTGAATAAACTTTTTGAAGATAATATTGACAAGCAATATTAATTTCGCGATGCTAAATACAATGGCAATTATTCAAATAATTTACTTTGCAGCCAAAATAGAAAACGCGATCGTTTATTTACATTACGAATCAGCAATTCGTCGGTAAGTATATTGACAGAAAACTTTCATGATTTTATTCAAAGCCTAGCAGGACAACTTCATTTATTTTGCTAACTACAAGCATATTATTAGTGTTTCGCCAAAAATTGTAAAATAATTTTACTCGGGAGTAGGTAGTCCAAATATTCTCTCTGTAGTTTTACAAAATGTACTACCTAACAGCAGTACATATTGAAAGTTAGTTACACCAACTAAACGAACATATTATTTTTCATTTCCAGCAGTTTTTTAGTTGTTTAAGTTTTCGGAAAAAATACTATACCATAACTAAAACAATAATAGACGCTTTATTTACGTACGTATTATTATGAATAATATAGCACGTTCACAAAGCTAGTCATTAATAATATTAATTGGCTAATTAATGCCATTATCTTAACGCTATTGTAATTTGATAATTGCGATGCCAAACCACTGTTTCCAACGTAAATGTCAGTTAGCATCTGATAATTACGTATAGTAATAAATTTTAATGGACATTTAGTAGAAAAACGTTTACGTTTAGTAGAAAGCTGTAATAGTTAACTTGCCGACTTTACTGTCGAAGTTACTGCATTATTATTATTATTTTTTCTATTTATTTGAGTAAACAAACAGTGACAAATTAAAAGGTAATTTAAAGTAGTGTAATTTATGATATAAATAAATTTGACACCAACACCGTTTACCACAAGTGTATACATACATATATACGCATTGAAAATTACAACATACGTTATCCTTAAAGTAAGTAATTCAAATAAAGTATAATCTACTACACAAGTTATGGAGCAAATAACACATTATATTTTTTTTACTTAGATACAGCGGCAACAATAGGTACCTACATGAAATACAAATACTTAACCTTACGTTGTAGCAGAAAGTCTATCTAAAACCATCTTTTTAAAAGTAAAGGGACTAGTGGCATTTATGTCTATCGAATTAAATGTCCTATTGAAACTTTGTGTAAGCCGGTAAATTGGAGAACGTTTACCAGCATTAGTTCTGCGATGGGGGGTTGCAAACAGTTGACATAAAGATCTACTGTGAGTTCTAGTGGGGATTCTATAAGGTAACCTGTCTATCAAAGGAATGCAATCATATCTGCCGTGGCACAGGTCATACAACAGCATCATTCCTAATTGTGTACGCCGTTGCTCAAGAGTTAATAGTTCGTATTTATTAAGAAGCTGGTCGTAAGAAAGACGACCACTAAAACATCTGAAATGCATAGCCTTCAGAATTTTTTTTTGAACCCTTTCAATTGATATTATATACTTAGCGTAAAATGGATTCCAAATGGGAACAACACATTCAAGTTGAGACCGGATTAATGCTTTGTAAAGATAGATAAAAGTTGAAGGTTTTGTAAATTTTTATTATCTGTGTATTTTTATTTATCTGTGTAAGTAGTTTATTTATTCCACCCTAACTTCTAAATGCCTAAATAGATTTCAATGTGTGGGGTATCGTTAGAATCCTTATAAATGATCCCAAGTGACACTGGTTTAGATTTTTTGAAAAAAAAAAAACAATTATGACGCCATTATGTAATGTGAAAAAAATTGAGCACATAGCTCACATTTCAGTTACATATAGCATCTCTGCTAGGGTTACCGACACAGAAATTATCATCTAAGTAAGTACTTAAAATAAAAAGCCAGCTTTCCTTCACCTTCCACCGGACCGGTGTAACGGCCCTCAAAGGAGGCCCAATATTCAAAGACAAATAAGTCCGACGTGCCACAATAAATTTAATACCTCTCCTTATCGCGATCGTTACGTAGAAATGAAAGAGAAATGTTTTGTTCACAACTTTTAGTAATCGGCCCGAATCTTAATCACCTTTTGGTACGTCGGCACTTTAGGCAGAGTAAAGGAAAGATAAGTAAACTTGATATTTCTTCGCTTGCTATTTATTGTTTGCCTAAATTAGATCAATTATTTTAACTTTTGCCGTTTGTTTTTACGGCTTTTTCTATGATTCAGTTGTTTAAACTGACATGCATCGCTTTACATGAAAATCTGGGTACTTATTGTCTAATTTCAAAATCTATCCCAATCGCTTTCATTTGACAGATGGATGTTACAGATTGCTACATTTCTTTGATAAGTTTTTATTTGTGCCAAAAAGAAGTATCAATGTATCACGTCATGAAAGGGATTGCGATAGATTTTGAAATTAGATGGTAGTAGTAGGTACCCTGATTCTTCTGAATTTCTTCTAATAGTTTTGTGACTCAAAATTGTAATCGGAATTTAATTTTGTTAAAACCCGATACCTCTCAGAAAAAAAAAATTACCGTTATTTAACCACTTAATTAATAAATAGTAAACAAGAAACATCAATCATGTGCTTGTCAGTGTTAATTTAAAAAAATACGGTTAAATGCGGCCCATAAAACAATAATTTCATCTGAATCATCTTAAATCATATCACCATTACATCTTACATTGTTTATAAATATGAAGACTAGAGTATTCTCCTTATAAAACCTTTCAAAATTGAGAATGCAAAATAATTAATTTATATTTGCGTGTAATATTAAATATTGCGTAGGTATCTTTTTACCGGCTTTGCAACATAATAGAAACCTATCAAACTTAATGGAAATGTTTAATAAATCACAATTTTTGAACCAACAAACAGTTCATAATCGTGTACATTATTTTATTAGGTATCTGTCGTTCGTCTGAGAATTAAACTTAATTTCCAGTTTAAAAACATCGTGTAAAGTCATAGCTATATTAGTCATATTACTTTGAAATTGAAATCTAATTAATTACATTTATCTTACATTATCCTTAAAGTGATAAGTTTCTGATGATTTCCATACTTATTTTGATACAACAGCATATCGAAAACCCATTGATTATTTCTGTTTTTTTTTTAATGTTGATGATATTTTTAAATACCTACATTACACACAATCATGGTTAAAATACGATACGTTTTTTATTTTCAAACGTTAAAACCCTTCTATTTTTATATGAACGTAGCCAACACATAAGGGGGCGTCCATTAATTACGTGAGGCATTGGGGGGGGGGGGGGGGGGTCAAGCCGAATCTCACCCAATCTCACGTGGCGGAGAAGGGGGGTCTCGACAAATATCACGTATTTTTTTCTGCAAAAACAGCGTCGCAAAAAAAACTAGGTTAAATTGAGTTACAAAAAAATTATACCAAAATATGGCTAAATCCTAAACAATAATGTTCATTTAAATAAATGCAAAGCAAGCAAACACAGATTAACGTAATCACACTAAAAATACGCGTTTTGAAAAATCTCACGTGAATGGCGGGGTGAGGGGGGGGTCAAGCTAAATCTAACGACATCTCACCAAGGGGGTAGGAGGTGTCGAAAAATGCCAAAAACACCTCACGTAATTATTAAAGAGAACCATTGTTCTCTTTAATAATTACGTGAGGTAATACGTTACTTTCTGTGGCCACTATGACGTCATGACGTCATAGTGGCCACAGAAAGCAACACTGGAAACAAAGCGTCTGCGGTAGAAACGATTGCCTTACAAACGGAACGGTGGATGATCCATCTGGATTACTCATTGGACATCGCATCGGTACATTATTCACCGTGATTAACATCCAGGATCATCGCAATCCGTCACTGAGCGGACAAAGACAATAACCATTTGGATGCCAAATGGAAAACACACAGAATGATGGATTGTTCTGCTAAAATTTCGACCAGATGGTTTGGCCCAATTTTCTTTTTAAAGGGCCCCGTAATACGCATCGCTCTACTATTTTAATTGAACTGTTGCAGTTCAATATTTTAACCGTTTGTGCAATTAAAAAAATGTTTTGTTCCAACGATATAAATAAAAATCATACAGTTATTCTTTCAAGTTCGAATTGGGCAGGAATCAATTCATTTAGATAGACTAGCTAGAATATAGATAATTAATTAGCTAGAATTAGAAGTACATAAAATTCATATAGCCTTAGTTTAGGATACTAAATTTCTTCATTTGAACAACCTACTTGTATTAAAAGTTCTTGTGATAAAATAAATTTATGTTATTATTCAGTATTATAATGATCTGGAGCAAATGGGAATAATCCTTGGAAAGCTGTGGTCTCGTGCTTAGAGCAGCTGATTTGTCTGCTTAAAAACCCGACCCATGGTTAGTCGGATTAGTGAAGGGTATACTACCCGGATACGGATGTGTTAACTTAAATTAGTATAATGTAATGTGTAATTAATTTTTGTAGCTCAAGCTCGGTTTGGTGTGATAAAATGCTTAGTTTGTGGCCGTCGACGGGCAAATATATCTGAGTGTGTGATTCTAGGATTTTTTTTTTATTTGCAGGCATTTGACCACCATCTCGCTTGGTAAACAGGATGTGGTCTAAGGTGTAGCATGTTTGTTTGCCCAGGAAATGCCTATTCACTCTTGCCTTGAAGAGACCAAGGTTGTAACTATCGGGGAACACATGAGCAGGCAGTGCATTCCATTCTTTAAAAGTTTGCATAAGAAATGTATTGGCAAATCGCTTGGTACGCGGACACTTGGAGTATCTACAATGTAAGGGTGATATGCTAAAATGCGTCTGGTACCCCGGTGGTGTAAAGGGACTGGTGGAGATATTGTTATTTGCTTGTGATATAATAATATTACCTAAAAATCGCCTAACAACCTATTTCTAAAACTAACTTGCTTTCGCTCGCAACTTTATCCGTGGATATTCGGGAAAAATCATTAGGAAACATTTGACCGGGATATAAAAGTATCCTATGCTTATTAACTATCTGCGTGCCAAATTTCATCCAAATACGTTCAGTTGTTTTTGTTTGATTGAGTAACATCCGAACATATTTTAAACTTTCACATTTATAATATTACATTTACATTATGTTTATAAGATTGCCGTCATTTACTAAACATTACCAAGAACTATAATATGTCATTCGGCAGAAATATCCAGACAAAAAAAATTGACCTATCTTAAGAGATGGGTCAAAATCCCCAGTCAAAAAAATGTCCCAGTAAGCTGGGAATATGTATTTTGCGTAAAATTGGTTAATATGGATATTGTGACTTAAATGCTTTTTGTATACTTGCATGCGGTGTCCGCCTTTAATTGGCTTGCACATTTAGCTTTATTTATACAATGTAACTAATGTACACCTAAAATAATGTAGCAGCCGTTGGCAGACCTTATTAAATAAAATAAAATAAAAATAAATGCGATTTGAAACAAGTAATAAAATCATTGGCACTTTTTTGTTCAAGTTCCTACCGGATATAAATTTCATCCACCCCTTTTAATTAAAGTTATTGCGAGTAAAGTTTAACCCACCCTTGTCTCGAAAAGATTATTGTTTAAATCGTCAATTTCGAATTTGCGATACAACTAAAACTGACCCTTATTACAAAAGGAAGTGATTCATATCAAAGAAGGAGGGTTAAAACTTGAAAAAATAAATTTAACACGGTCAATTACGATAGTCAATTTTTAAGTCAATACAATAGATACAAGAATCGACAAACGCTTCTTTACTATCAATATTGCATTAATGATTGTCAATTACGTAAAAATTCTCCATTGACAAATTGTCCATCCAAATATTCTGATTTCTGATTTCTGATCGCAATTGATCTTTACGGGCGGAGAAAAGAGAAAAATAATAAAAAAAAAAAACTCAAATTTTCTCGTGTACAGAATGTGTTTTAAAACTGTTTTATTTCAAAAAAATAAGAAGCAAAATAAGAAGTCATGCAATGCAATCATTATCGATTTCGTATTTCATATAAATACTAAAGTATTAGTAGAATCAAAAATATTTTCATTATGAAAAGTTTTACTACTTCAAGGCCCGGAAAATGAGACACAATAGATGTTCTATTGTTGAACTTTATTGTTACCTCTCACAGTCACCATTTGTTTTCGCATAAAAAAGATACAGCACCTTAAAAAAATATTCTTCCATTCCAAAACCGTTTTCTAACTTTGCGGGACAATAAATAAAAATGAAGTGTGGCAGAAGAATCAGGAACCCTATATCCACGATTTACAGTGTTGCTATCTATCGTTACCCGGAGCAATCTCGGAACTAATCCCCTCTCGATCTCTCCCCGGGGAGCTCCCACATGCCACATGATAATTATAATACCCGGCGCCACAGTATAAATAAAACAGTAACGTGCTGTGTGGCATGCAGCCGGGCGGGCGTGGCGTCGAACGTTTTTTTCCGATTACAGAGAAGCGGAGCATGTAGCGACCTGCATCATCGCACGCGTAAACACCAACATAATATGGCAATGTACGATGTTGTTTATGGAGACACGTCGAAGAGTGCGATGCCCGTGGCGGTCATCGCTTCAAGCTGTAAACTGGATGACCGCTTTTCAAGCAAACACGTGTAAAACCGCTTTTCCGTAACGCTCTCATACAACGGTAAAGTTTGAATTTAGTTCGGGCCGTATCGCCGCACGCGACGCGCAATGCCCGCGTCTCCGTAAACGGTTTGGCATCAGTGTTGTTCTTGATACGGCAATTGCTGTATAGAATACGGCAATTGCCGTATCAATAATCGGCCGGTAATCCAGATCGAATTTGACTCGAAATACGGCACCATCCAACAACGCTGTCCATACAAATACGGCAATTTTCATTGCTTAAATTCATGATATTTTTCAAATTACGGCAATTTTTTATAGTTTTTGGCTTTTTACGACAATTTTTGATTTTGAATACGGAAATCCTAAATTTGCCAGGAACAACACTGTTGGCATTGTCAGTGCGCAGGTGGGCGCGGCCGAGCGAGCGTGCGTGCGTGCCATAATCAGTCAGTACTAACCGACCCGGGGCCCTACCGCCTAACTCAAAGCTTAGCCAGAGCGATAGCAATGCTCTGTCCGTCCTTGTCATATCATAACACGATGACAAGGACGGTGAACTGACGTCATAAACCAAAGCCAAAAAGAGTCAAAGTGATAGATTTAGGCGGTAGACCCGCAGATGGATGACGGAGGATGCCTGGCTAACTGGGCCATATTGCGAACTACGCCACAGAATCATACCATGCTTAGAGTAATTATTGAAGCGACGTGCATGTGTCTGTTTGTATGTAGTTGTGTTACTGCTTCTATTATTATGTGCCGCCGGCGCTGCGGCTACTGTGCGCGACACTCGATTATTTGGTCCGCGAACTAACATTGCCAGTTTAATATTGCTATTTCAGAGATTAGCTTTATTAAATAGCATTGTAATTATAATGTGACTTTGCATTGATACTGATAATAGCGAGTTTGCGGTAAGAGCGTATTTTTTTATTGCTTGGAATAGTCCTGTAAATAATACAAAACTCTTTTTAAGAACATTACTGATTTTAACACTTTTTTAACTTATGCTTGTCAATGAAAATAACCAATTTATTGTAAAAACATTGTTTTATCTTTAGAAAACCCAGATGATTAAACCACGGCAGAGCCAAGCTTTAATTCTATGAAATAAAAAAATTGATCCCGTATTTGAAACTGATAACGTTTCAGCAAAACCTTATAGATAACTCATTTCAAATTAGGTAATTATTGTCTAACAATTATTAGTTAACATTCGTAAAGCAAAACTTTTGTCTGAATTGTTGTTTTTTATTCTTAAGTTAAAAGGTAACATAACACACGTTTATAGTTTTTAAGCTGATATAGTCAATTTTGTTAATAATGTTACATAAATTAATTAGCTACTAGGTATACAAGAAAAAACCCGATATAGACAACCTGTATTAATTTTTATGTCGTGTCTAAACTGTAGAATCGTTTAATCTGGCCAGTATCGATCAGGGCGACCTCATCATAACGAACAGCACTTAAGATGTCCACAAAGTGCTGAATTTCTAGGTTACAGGGTCCCGGATGACCTCTTTATTGCTCGTTAGCCGATCACTGATTAATGAATTTCGTGTGGAACGATCACGTAGGTATTTGGTACTAAGGACTGTTTAGGAGAGCAAACTTAAAAAGATGTGACGTAATAGGTAATAATGAGGTAGGTATTTAGTATACATACATTTAGGTTTTAGTTTATTATTTACACATAAGTATAGTTGCAATAGTATTTGTACCTGAACTAGGTTATCCTGTGTTTAAATGAAATATTTTACCGATCTAACCCGCGCCGCATAGTCAGCCCAAATTAATCAACTTTTTGTTGTTTTTTTCAGTTCATTCTATCGTCAAGTCAACGTTTCGTATTGTTTTTTAGTCAATAATATTTAGTTATGGATGTAAATAGGTAAACATTCCAACGGAATTGAAAACCGATATCATCTTTTAAAATAATTGATGTTATACTGAACCTACCTGAATGTTTACATTTTGGCTTTGATAAAAAATTAAAGAGTTTAATTAAGGTTGACATACATTCAACGAGCAAATGCACAGAAGCCTCATTAAAATTAAATGACGTTTAACCCTTCAACCATTGAAACACCACTTGGCACGGACGTTAAAAAGCACAAAATCTCCTAATGCAATAACATAAATAACTCGGAATGCATTCTGAAGGGGTATTTCAGGGTTCTTTATCACGACCGAGGAGCCGACTCTGGCACCGGTGCAGTAATTTATACAAAATGAGCACTTCCACAAGTCGTATTTATTTCTCGGAGAAAAATAACTGACGTCTAATCCAAATGTTTGTTTCGCTTGTTATAAGATTATCCAACTCCTCTACTCAAAAGGCCAACATTCTATACGTTTGAACGCTACGCTTACTATTAAAGCTTTAAAATAAGCAGTGAACTATAAAATTACGTGCCGTAAGTTATTAGTTATTCTGTGCCGTAAACTTATCAATTCCATACAATACATTAAGGCCTTAACATGCGTCAATACGAGCGGGTCGATCCGTGATGGAGTGAAATCGAACGTAACTCTACTCACTTTGGGTTCAAATCAGTGCGCGTTCCAACGCGGCGGTTGCGTTGAGAACTAGCACCGAATTCTCAATTTTTACAGGTTTTAATTACTTTTCTTCGCTTACAAGTTAGTTAAAAAAATCTGTTCAATAATTTTGAAGGTATTAAAATCGCCGATTTTTATGGTTGGTTTTAACATAAACGAATGTTCTTTTTCCGAGAAATTTTGCAAATAAGACCAGAAACAGGGTCCACGGAATATTTTTTTATATCAAAGGTGGTAACATTTTTATAAATACTTTCAATTAAATCTATTGTGTATTACATATTTCAATAATGTATAATATTTTTTTTCCATGATAGCTTCACGCGCGTAATCTGTCAATAATTTGAAGTGAATATTGGGATTTAACGCACCTTAAGGCCTTAAAGTCTGTTGTTTATAAGTTTGCGACATGTGATTTTCATTTATTGTTCGTGTTTAAGCTGTAATACCTACTAAGCGAAGCGTTCAATTAAATGTGTAGAATGTTTTTTTTTTATATATAATTACATCTGCTCCCTACCACATTTTAAGTAGGACTTTTTTTTGTCTTATACAATGTTTTTTCTATTACATTTCAGTATTCTTTTTTCTATTTTTTACAATCTTGTTTCTTATTTTAAAGCTACTTTTACGGATAGGTATCCATTTTACTATTTATACTATACTTTTTTATACTTCTACTTTTCTTATTCCTATTTTATTTCTTGCTAATACTTTTACTAATTTAACTATCTTAATTATTTTAGTAATTTAATTATTTGGTACGAAGTAGGTAGGATTGATCTAGAAAGAAAATTATGTATGGAAATATTTTTAAGTAAACATAATGATTATGTGATGTGACATACAAATATGTAAAGTAATACAATGTTTGTCATTTTTGTTAAAATGACAAACATTGTCTTATGTAGAAGAAAAGTAAAAATAAGCAAGTATATATATTAAAAAATAAATATTAAGAAACACAATGTAATGAAATAATCTAGTTAGTACATGATATTATAAAAGATACATAGATAAGAAACGCATGAAATGTAAGAAAGCTAACATAGAATAAGTAAAAAAAATATATTCTCATGTGTAGAATGTTGGCCATTAGAATGGAAGGCCTGAGTAAGATTAGAATAGCCGCAAGTTTCATTAAAGTTTTTTTAACTGTATTTTTATCGGGCGGACGATAAACGGGCTACGACTTTCTTTGTTTTTTTTTCTTTCAATCTATATTTTTAATAGTCAAATGATATCATTTAAACGCTTCTTTTTGAAACGATGTTTCTGCTCGTAAGCATATCTAACTGCGGCTTTCATGAATTTTAACATGCATGCAAGCAGTCTGAAATGATGGGCGGAGTATGCGGGTCTGTTCAGCATAAAGATAAACAATATAACGTAGGATTCCTATTCACGATTCTTATCTAGTTCCATTACAAGGTCCAACATTTATTATTATTTTTTATTTATTATATAGACATTCCTTTAGAAAAAAATCATTTCAGATATGTACTAAAGTAAATTTTCTAGGTTCGTATTAATTCATAAACAACTGACGTATAAAACACTTTATTCGTAACTCACTTCTGATTCTGACGTCATATAACACTCGACATCATATTGAAATGTAAGCATTTATAAATAATATTGTGTATATATTGAAACCATATTATTTTAAACTTGAATGCTAGGAAACTCCCGAGGCTTTCATTACGAAATATACAACGGAAAGCGTTGACAGCGTAAATTCATTTACAAAAACTTCGGATTATCATTTCATGTTATTTATTACTCAAATAACTCTTTCTGCGGCATCGTTGGCTCCAAACTGCGATAATAAATTTACAGCGCGTAAATTAAGTGCGTGAACGGGGATGCGCTAAAAACCTTCCATAAAACCTTGGTCCCTGCAAAGTGTATCGTTCATATAACGTTATTACTCCCATTTACTACATAAATCACTTTAACGAATCACACAATATGGTAAATGACCTTTAATATCATCATTTTGAAACCGCGGTTTCAACATTAAAAGATATTAATGTCAATTTTTGTTGATTTTTAATATTTATCATAAGATTTTTTGTTACCACAGAACTGCCTTCCATGGGCGGAAAAGAGGGCCTATTACTATTGACTCACGAATATGGAGTAAATTGAACGACAAATAGCATCCAACTATCGTGATTCTTTTTTGTTATAAGCCTTAAGGACCCACTACAAACCTAATGCAGGTTGGTTTAAATATTTTATACCATCCATTTGTAAAGCTTATAACTAACTAAATTTTTGTCAAGAAATCAAGGTAATGAAATACCCAGAATGTTTTCAAACAAGTCACGTAGGTGTCCTCCCACGAGAATGACACCCCATATAGTGGCTTAAAATAAAATCTCGTTCTGTAAACTCAACTCAGTAAAAGGATAACTGCGAGTAAGGAGTAGAAAAATAAAACGACATCATCCAGTTTATGGTTGGATCGTGCGCAGATTCGTACCACGGGATCTAGTGGGTACGCTTCGTGGCATGTAAATGAAGCACCGTTTCGCGTTTACAGCACAGATTAAGAGATGGCGCCTTAGGCCCGGTACGTAATGTCAGGAGCCGATTTGAAGCACGTAGCAGTGAAAACACGGACGTGACGTAAATTTCGCGCAGCTGTGTATAGTTATTTTTCTACGAGCGAAATTTCTTACCGATTTCAGAAACAATGAGGTTCTCAATTCGTTGCGTTTATTATTTTTAGTTACTTTTCAGGCTTTAAAGTTAATGAAAAGATTCAATCAGAACTAATATTCAATCAGGTACTCATTTTATTTCAGAACCGTACCGCAGAATAGAGACTGTTGTGGCACTGTGCTTCAAGAGTGAAATTTAATCTTTCTGCTTCGATACGTGTGAAACGAGCTTTATTTCTGGAGATAGATGATAAGCTTCATATTCCACGAACGCCCAGCTAAAAGGTACAATGGTACAATTTAAATCCATCTACTTAGAACTTTCTTAAAGTCGCGCTACTCACGTTCTCACATTGCAATATACTCGTACGCGCAGTATTGTTACATTACTTAAATCCTACTCTGCTGAAACGCAGTACATCTAGATCGTCGGGGCATGTGATGCATAAAAATACATTATTATCTTATTTTACCATTTATCTACTTAAAGTACTTTCTGCTTTATTAATTAAAGAATTGAAATAGTTTAAAAATTAATAACTATAACAAGATAACCTCAATGTCGGAGGTAACGACGGCTTTGAAAGGAACCGATTCACAGTATGCCGTATGTATTCTCAAAGTAGGTATCAGTAAAGATTTTGTAAAGTACTATCCTATCGAAAGAATTAATAACTTTTTACCTAACCTATTTATTACTATTTTGCAATTACTCATATCGTATCTCAAAGCTGTAAGTTTTCCTAACGAATAAAAATAAAATTATTTAACTAAACACGAAAATTAATGACCGAGCGAGCGCGAAGTTTGTCTGTTTCAGCTTTGGCAAAAATGTTTTCGTATGTCCGTCCGGCCACATAGTTTTCCAATTGGTCCGGCTGTCCGTTTGTCGCGCGTGTCTACAGGTCGCATTTTCTCAACCGATTCTGGTGAAACTTTGTGAGCAAGTTCTATAATTATAAAAATTTTTGGTCGATACGGTATTTTTTTAATTTTCAAAATGGGGGAGATACGAGGAAAACCATAATATTTCAGCTATTTCTAAAAATGATCAAAAATGTCGCAAATGCGATGTCGACAGCTCTGGCGAGAGCCACGAGTATTCATGTTTCAATTACCTGCCCACATTGACTTCATCTATACAGAGTTTGTTCCGTCACCGAAAACTCGCATTCATAGTACCTACGTCTGAGCTTTATACAGCTCACATCAAAAGAGGAATCGCTCCACCGTAAATGCTATCGTTACGGCAAAACGGTAGCCGTAGGTATTAGAGCTAAATACGTTTTATTTCACCCCTTTGTAAAGATTTTTTTTAATTTTTACTGTGTCTATCAACATTTTTGAGATGCTACAGGCTGCAGTTGTCAAAAAATACGGGGGCATTTCGGTACTTCATAGTTTTATCTCAAAACATACATAATGCACACGAAGCACCATTCTAAGATGGCGTGCACATATCTTATAAATAATGTAGCTACTGCGAGCTAGTTGCATAATATTTTAGAGGAAGTCGTGCAAAAATATTGGCAATTTTATCCTGTATACGTCATATGATTTCGTGTGTTATTTAAGCTTCATCCATAAACACTGGGTTGCAAACATTAATAATAATAAAACAGCAAGTACAGCTTTAATAAACACACATACTTGTTGAAAAAACATATAGTCAACAATCTACATCAGCGATTTATGTCTTTGAAACAAAATTTAATCAAAATAACAGGTAAATAATGACCATAAACTTATTATACGAGTTTATGGTAGTTAAAAAGAATCTTGCAGTTAAAATTGACAAACCTTTCTGTCAGAATTTTAAAGAACAATGTTTTTTATCTTTAGAATAGTTCTGTAGAAAACTTCTAGATAAGACAAACGACAGGCAATAAAAAAGACACAAAACAAAAACAAAAGATGAGGCATTAAAGTGTCAGTATAAACACACGACCCGTCCTTCCTTAACAAAATTGAGAACATTTTCACACTCAAAAACACTTGAGGCGAAAAAGTAGATAACAACGTTTATTTACGAGGGTTGGTAAGCATGCATGATGATACCGCGGAGTTACGACGAGATTTTACGTGTCACCGAGAATTTGTATGCGTGCGGCGAGCCCGTTGGCGTCTGGGAATCAAGAAAGATTGCATACTGGCATTTGAGATATTTTTCGGAATAATAAAACTATGTTCACCTAAGAATTTTTCTTAGGAATGAAATAAACATATTTCGATCAGCCCTAGCATGAACACCGAATATGATATGATTAAAGCGATTTATCACTTTGAACTCTCAAAAAACGACAGATTTTGACACTTGAGTGTCGATAAAACGCAGTGTGTGCGATGTGTTCCGTGTTTCGGTGGTCATGCTAAGGGGCTGAAATAACTTTTACGAAAATGTTACCTTGCTGTATTCTAGTACCGTTTTGGCAGGTCCACAATCATGTCTAAATCTGGACGATATTAGAAATTATTTGGCTGGTTTATCATGTATTGGTAAATTCTATAGGCAGTTGAGAATTTAAAAAAAAAACTCTTTATTTAAAGTACATCCGGGTTGTACATCTGGGGCTCTGTTGATCCTGGAACACAGGCTTTATTCATATTCATATTCATTTATTGCAAGTCACGAGTTGGAATGGGTGTTACAATATTGGTATGTACAAGTGACGCCCTGCTAGGGCACAGCAAACATGAGGGGCAACTACCGCCTCTTACTTATAAAATTAATTTCCTTAAGTACCTATTCAAATCAACATATGCATATAAACTAACAGTGACAACTTAACTACTATTGCAAAAAGTACTTTGATATTGTATTATATTTTGATATAATATATAACTAATTAACATTCATCATTATGTTGTTCCAAGTATGATCAATATTATTTTTATATTATTGTATTATTATATATTATTTTAAACCATATTCTATTTTATTTATTTCTATTTAAGTAATATTCTGTTAGTGGAGATATCGAAGTGGGTAGGTATTACGAATTGCCTACATTTTTTTCTTCTATAATCTGTCGTTAAAAAATTCTGAAATATCATAATAACATTTATCTATTAAAAATGATTTTAGATGGTTAATGAATATGGTGAGCTTTTGTATATCTTTTAGGTTATTAGGGATATGATTATAAATCTTTATTACCATATGATGAGGGCTTTTGCTTATCCTAGGCATCAGACTCCACAAGTACTATGTTACATACAAAATGTACCTACTAACCATAATGTACTTTAAGTCCTACTTGTGGAAAACGCAAATAAAAATATTTTTATTTATTATTTTTTATTATTTTATTTTTATTTATCATCGATATACATCTTTCGATACATTTGAGAGTACTCGAAGCTACATTCACTAACGTTTTGCCATTCAGTTTGAATATCATGTTTTTGTTCCACTCTGCTCTTGAACTTAACTTACTTAACTTAACTTACTTAACTACAACAATATTACAGTTATTCCTTCGGTAAAATATCTCTTATCCTTCGTTTCGTAGCTTCGAGTGGATTAGTTGTACGCGTACTGCGTTCGTTAGCAGAGTACTCGACAGATTACAAATGGGTACAAAAGCCGTTCATATTTACCCTTGCGGTGTACAGGACCAGAATTACATGTCAACTACCTGTCTTGGATTAAATATAAATTAACATTATAAATACTTGTAAGTGGTTCTATAGGTTTTAGAAGAAGACAGAGCAAACCGAGCCAAAATAATTATGTTCTCTCTGCTCCTCTTTTTCTTGGCGACGAGTGGAATTATGGCAAAGTTAAAGCCATTCTACAAACATGTTATGATCTTCATATTAGATCGGTGGGGTGGGATTTTTAAAAAAGTAAGCCGATGGGAATCGGTTTGTACGACTGATATACAGGGTTAACTGTAAAACACCAACAACCTCGCAGGAGTAGGTTACTAACACCATAAACAACAACAAAAAATCTTAATTTTAAACAAAACTCGATCAGCTGTTTATTTGTTTGTTTGTTTATTTGTTTATTTTATTGGAAAACCAACAGCAACAATATTACTATAAGCTACAATATGTTAAACAGAAAGCCAATTACAGGTTTCACTTATAGCAATTAATTAATACAATAGGGGTGTGAACATTATGTATGTTACAGCGTAAATGGAGTTGTTAACACAAAAAAAACTATCAAAAACTATTCGAAGAACTTACGGGTTTTTTTTTTTTTTTTTTTTAACAACTGCTCCCCGAACATAGGGTCCAGGTCTTTTTTTTCTAATATCTACTCTTCTCTTTCATTCAAGTTCTATCTTATTTGCCTCTCGTACTCGCATGCCACATACTTGTTCTTTCTGATATCCTTCCTCATTCATACTTTTAACGGGTGGGATACCCGCCTATTTCAATATATATATATATATTTTTTTATTTCTCTGTAGGGTCAATAACTGTACACTTTTCTTTTTCTTTATTTCCTTTTTCAAATAGTATCTAAATTAATTTCGTTACAATTCTTTTTTACACTATACCATTCTTAATTTCTAGCTATTTCTATTATTTCCATTTATACTTACATTACAATACTCCTGTCTTACCCTATGTCTTGTTTCTTTCATTTACAATTCTTATAATTTTCTTCGCATACTCTATTAACTTATCTCTCTCTTTACTGTTTTTCATTATTTCTGTGTCTTTGCTAAGTGGTGTGTCTAGTGTCTGTGTTAATGTGTACCTATCAATGCAGTGCAGAGGGCAGTCCAGCATAATGTGGAAAATGTCCTCGCTCGCTGTCGGGTCACAAACACATGATGGGTTGTCCTTGCATTTGAACCTGTGCAAGTACGCTGCGAACCCACCATGTCCCGTCAGCATCTGCGAGGTCGGCCGGTCCACCTTCATCTTCCGCACTATGCTGTACGCCTCCACCCCATTCGGTAGGAAAACTTTTGTGGTGCTCGCCGTGCTTTCTGAGGTGTACCTACGGTCCCATTCTACCTTTGTAGCTGCGCGTAAATGGCGCTTCACATAGGAGATAGGACAACAGTCGTAATGCGACCTACACTTCAGCTTGAGAGCCGCCTCCTTAGCTAATTGGTCCGCTCTTTCGTTCCCGCTCACACCGACGTGGGCTCTTATCCAGTAGAGTGAGACGAGTTGGTGATTGTCTCGAAGTGTCTGGAGGTTGCCCTGAATCGCCTTAGTGATCGGGTGCGATGAGTCTGGATCCTGGAGCGTTTGGAGGGCGGATCTCGAGTCACTGAGCACGGCGGCTTTTGCAAATTTTTTGCCAATAAGAATTTCGGTCGCTTGGAGAATGGCATACAACTCGGCCTGGAAGACTGTACAGTATGGTTCCAGCTTAAACTTCCGGGTAATCGTTTCAATCGGCCCTTCCCAACAAGTCAGGGCGGCTCCAACTTTCCCCTCCAGTTTGCTACCATCTGTATAGATTCTTACCAGGTCTTCTGCCAGCATGCCATCCTCGTCCGCGTTTTCCAATAGTTTGAATTTTGCGTCTACCGTTTTGCTGGGGTGATCCGCCATAAGGAAGGATTCGCGCTCCTCCACTTTTCTGCCGGATAGTATTGCCTGGGGTTTCCCTCGCTTCGCCTCATAAAGCTGGGAAGCTTCTTGGACCCGGAGGTCCAGCGGAAGCAGCCCCGACAATACTAAGGCGGCATTGAGTGAGACCGTTCTGTTGCATTTAATTATCTTCTGCGCGAATCCTCTCTGCACTACATTGAAAGCCTTCCTGGAGACTGCTTTGGTGGCTTCTCTGGCCCAAACGCTTGCTGCATATAAAATCACTGGCTCTATTACTGCCTTGTAGATTGTTTTTACTTCTTCTGGTTGCAGTCCCCAGGTGGCTCTTGCCGCTCTACTTATGCCCTTATATATATTTATTGCTTTTTTGGTCACGTATGTTATATGCTGGTTGAAAGTTAACTTTTTATCTATTATTAAACCTAGCACTTTAATTTTCTCTACTAGCTCAATGTCGATACCTCCCATGTTCAGACGCGGCGTGTCAAATTTCAGCTTTTTTGTTACTACCATAGCCTGCGTTTTGTGGGGAGCAAACTTTAGTTTGTTCGCCACGCCCCACTGCTGAACATGGGAGAGAGCGGCATTGGCTTTCTCCGAGACCTCTAGGGCAGTGCTCCCTTCTATTATCAGTACGATATCATCTGCGAAAGCCTGACAGTAGACGTTTTGTTCGGTGAGGTCGACTAGCAGGGGGTCCAGTATCAAGTTCCAGAACAAGGGGCCTCCAATCGAACCTTGGACGCATCCCTTGTTCGTTGACTTGCTGAACTCTTCCCCTGCGTACCTCACCGTTACCCTTCGATCTTCCAGGTAACTGTCTACAAGCTTCCGCAGATTCACCGGGCACCCCTTTTCTTTCAACTGCACCACTATTTTTGGCCACCATGCATTGTCGAAGGCCCCCTCTATGTCCAGCGAGATCAGGGTTATAATCTTCTTCTCACCCAGATTATGTCTGATCCGCTGGAGCATATCATAGAGGGAGTCCTCGGTACTACGCTGCGGCACGAACCCGTACTGGCATGGGTTTAACTTAGGGAGCACGTACCACTTAATTCTTTTCACCAGCATCTTCTCTAAGATTTTTCCTAACACTGCTAGGAGCCCTATCGGTCGATACGACTTGGGTTGAGTATAGTCTGTCTTGCCGGGTTTTCTGAGGAGGATTATTGTGGCTTCCTTCCAGGGCTTCGGGAAGTGGGAGAGCTCGAGGCACTTGTTGTAGATTGCCAAGGCTATGTCCGTCCGTGCTGTTATGGCTGCCGCGCATATGTCGGTAGTAAAGCCATCACTACCCGGGGCCTTCTTGGAATAAATGAGGTCACTGCGTGGATGAGTTCAGCCTCCACAAACGGAGGGTCCTGAATGTCATTTTCATTACCCTCGTTTGCTTTGGCTGCTCTCCTCCTTGTCTCCTTGTGACTCTCATTTTCTCCCAAGTCGGTGTCTTCCGGGTAGAAGCTTTCCGCCATTATGCGCACGGACTCCTTCGGGCTGGTGGCGTTGCCGTCCTTGACAATGGGCAAGTCCTCGTAGTTGGCCGTTGTTCTGCCGATTACTCTGTAGATGCCCTCCCACATTGTTTCCCTTTCCTGCTTGCCACAGAATTCTTTCCAACTATTAATTCTTGTTTTGTCCATTTCCTCCTCTAGGTCCCTTTTTGCTGTAAGGTATTGCTCGACAGTCCATGATTTCCGGTTTGGCGCTGCACATCTTATTCTCTTCTTCTTTCTTATCATTTCTTTTTTCTTCTCCTCTAACTCCTCGGTCCACCACGCCACTTTTATCTCATGTTTTGGTTTCTTTTCTTTAATATGTTTCTTACAAGCTTCTTCTATTACTTTATTGTATTTATTAATTAATTCTTCTAAGTCTTCTTTGTCATTAATTCTCTCTATTGTATCTATATCTATATTTTCTAATTCAAGTAAACTTTTGATTTCTTCTTTAAAGTCGAGCCAGCTTGTTTTCTTTGTATTATATTTTCTTGTTGTTCTCTTATTATTATTACTACTTACCTAACTCTATTTCAAATAAAATGGCGTTGTGGTCCGAGGTAGTCAATGTCTTGTCTACTCTCCAGTTATGTATCACGTCTATCATGTCTGCCGAGCAACACGTCACGTCGACAGAGCTTTTATATTGTTTTCCACCCCTCCATGTACAAAATGTTGGGGTGTCTCCTACATTTACCACACTCAAACCCATGTCGTGTATTTCTCCAATCATGAATTCTCCTCTTTCGTTCGTTTTTATACTACCCCACCACTCACTCCAGGCGTTTGCGTCTCCTCCTATTACTATTTTCTTAACCTCCAGCTCTATTTCTTCCTTGATTCTCTTCAGATGCCGTATGTAGGGTTCAATATCCTGGTCTGGCTCAAAGTAATAGGAGACCACTCCGATTTTCCACCCAGGCGTGTGCAGTACCACTGCCACGATGTTGGTTGTCGTGAGGTTGGGAAATTGAACCACCGCTATACTTGGGTTAAAAATCACCACCGCGGCCTTGTTCACTTTCCCAACCTCTTGAGCTGCCTGGATTATCCGGATTCCTGAGTGGTCTCCCATTACTCCCCTGTTCCCCACGTACGGCTCCTGAACGAGTGCGAAGCTTGTTTTCATCTTCCCTGCTTCGTGTATTAATTCGCTTGTAGCATTTTTGCTTCGCTGGAGGTTCGCCTGTATTACTAATTGATTTTCTTTATTTATTGCCGTAACCGAGCCTTTAGCAATACGCTACCTTTGCGCGGGCTAACCTATCCCATTTCGTCCTTATGGGACACACTGTGTTAAAGGTGTTGTGTCTTGTGTCCGATAAGTTAGCTCGCTTGCAGTTAAGGCAGCAGGGGGGACTTACTTTTTCAGTGCAATTGGTGTAAAGGTGGTTTCCCCCGCAGTGGCTGCAGCTGTCCAGCTTCTCCTGACAGACCCGCTTGATGTGGCCGTAGCCCAAGCAGCGGGAGCACTGGACAACTGGGGACTGATCCTCCACTCTGGAGATTCCCCATTGTAGCTGGATCGTTCCCGTCTCTACCAGCTGCCGCCATATTGCGGGGGTAACTTTGACCACCACGTGCGCCACATGCGGATTCCTCGTATTCTTTTCAAATATAGCTTCTATTTGTTCTTTCATTTCTTTGTTCTTGTCTATTATATTTACCATTTTTCTCTTTATCGCCTCTTCCACTTGCTCTCTTTTTTTGTCCCCCCTTACAAATCTTACTATTACTAGCGGGTTTTTATTCTTAGCTATTTCTGTTTTTAGTGTATTTTCTTTCTGTAGTCTTTTTTGTAGCTTTTCAATTTCTCCTTCATCTTCACAACCTATAATTACCTTTTGGTCTTTGGCCTTCCTGATTCGTTGTACCTTTATCCACTCCCCTTCGTCATCCGCCGTCTTCTTGACCGCGTCCATTACCTGATCGCTCGTCATCGTTTCGTCAGTTGAGGTCACTATAAGGGAGTGGAGTGTCTTTGGAAGCGGTAACTTATGGCGACCCTCTATCGTCGCTCTGGCGTATGTTGCCTTCTGTGTTTTCTCAATTTCTGTCACCGCTATTTTCTCTATCTTATCTATAATCTCTTTCTTCGTTTCTTCTTGCAGTCTTCCGCATCTCTCGTTGATCGCTTTATTCTCCACTAGTAATAATCTTTCTATCTCCTCTAACCTTCTCCCGGTCTCTTGTTCAAAGTTGGTGGATTCTTTTACTTTCTGCATACTTATTGCTTTCCCTATCTCTTTCTCTTGCATTCCTCTCTTTTCAACATTTCCAATTCTTTCCACCAACTCCTCTACCATCGCGACTAGTTCATTAGTCTCTTTTTGGATGGTATTTTTATTTTCTTTTGTTACCGACCTGTGGTTGGCATTTGTTTCGAGGGCCTTCACTACTCTGTCCTTTGCCTTCTTGGCGTTTTCTCTTATATCTTCGTTACTCATTCCCGGGAGGAGGTGAGTTAGTTGCAGTTCCAGCTTTTGCTTCGGTTTCGGCTTTGGTGGGGACTGATAAACCACTGACTCCTCCCTAACGTTGGATTTTGTCGACCGTTTTGGGCTCCTAGACGCCATTTTGTCGTAAATAAAATAAAGTAGGCGATTCAATAAATAGGCTGGACAATGTAATAAATAGGATGGACAGTGAATTTATAAATAACACGCTAAAGTAACCTTGTAAAAGTTGTAAATTCGAAATTAATTAATACTTAGAACGGACAGTTAAATTATAAAAAACACGCTAAAAGTAAGTTTGTAAAAGTTGTAAACACGATTAAAAAGGGGACACGTTGAAAGTAAATCTGTAAAAGTTGTAAACACAAAATAATTAATAAATAGGACGGACAGTAAAATTATAAATAACACGTTTAAAGTAAATTTGTAAAAGTTGTAAACACGGGATAAATAAGATAATAATAATAAAATTGACTAAAATTTTTTTTGAATGACCAGATTGGATAGACTTTTATTAGGGTACAATTAATTTACTTAATTGATCCCTAATAAGTGATATAAGTTTTAAAATAAAATCAAAATAGAATTAAAATTAAAGCTATAATTTGAGGTGAAGATTGAATAAATTAAAATACAATTGAAATAAATAAAATTAAGTTGAGTTAGTCCTATCCTATTCAGTCCCTCAAATTCTGTAGAGCGGTACTTGTTTAATGTAACTGTTATGATGTATGTATATGTGTGTGTTTGCAAAGACCCCTGGGGGCAGTTTTGTCAATTTTTTAAAACCGTCCTCAATAGAGGTACGAGTGTCCTAGACTAAATTAGGTTAAAAGCTTGTGAAATAAACACAACTCAAAATGTCTTAAAACTAATGCCTGTCCTCAATAGAGGCACAGGACGTGTCCTTAACTAAGTTAAAAAGTATATGTACAAGTCCAGTAATTAAAATGTCTTATAAACTAATGCCTGTCTTCAAAAGAGGTACAGGAGTCCTTAAACCTAGGTTATAATACAATCCAATACTATTTTTTCTGTGGAATACAATAAAAAAGTTAAAATAATAAAATAAATTAAATATGTTTTTTTTTTTTTTTTTTTTATAATTTGACAATTATTCTGTATCACAAGAGGTCCTATAAACTGGACCTGACCCTAAAAAGGGTTTAGGTGTCAATATTTTACTTAAAACAATTAAAATTGAGTTGTAACTACTTATGACTAATTTAAAAGAGTGTCACTTAAATGCGAAAAAAAATTTTCTTAAAATGTCCTACAAGCTAAAGCCTGACCTCAAAAGAGGCACAGGAGTCCCTAAAACTGATTTAAAATTCTTAAAGTGTATGTAAAATTTATATTTTTAAGTATTATACTTAAGTAAAACGTACCTACTAAGATATAACGTTTTCAAAGACTTTTTTTTTTTTTTTTATATATATATTATTTACTCTCGGATATTTCGCAATCTAACAATGCAAAATAATGCAAAATATTTTGTCGTCAGATCCACCAAATACGATTGTCTAATTAGCTAAACAATAAGATTTACTTGTAAAAGTCGGTTTTTAATCCGCGATCTTTTGCCAACTTACGCTTGCGGACAGCTGATAGCTTTGTACAAGTTTGGGGTGGTGGCGCTCGGAACTCCGAGGGTATCCACTGTATGATTTATACCTATATTATAGAGGATGCTCCGGGCTTTCCCGTGGTATGTTTAATTAAATTTTTAGTTAATATTTTCATATAAATTAAATTGTTATAAACTTAAAGCTAAATTTTTAAAGCTACAAAATTGTATTTGTTTGAGCTTTATACTAAAAACTATGTTAAAATTATATTTCCACGGGATAGCCCGGGTCGTTTCCCTTCTGTGTTCGAAAATCCAGGCTTATATTGACCAAATTAAGGGACTTATTGGACTTTTTATTTGCGGGCTCTGCGCCCCACCGGTCCTATAAGTCAAATAAATCCTAAAGTTCTAAATATTAAATTCCGAAAATTTGTACTAATAATCTCATGAATATAACAAATATAATTTTGATTTTTACTGTTCCTATTAATTACTGGAGTTTCGACTACAATCACTTAAAACTATGACTAGAAGATTTATGACTAAGGGCCTTGTATCTTCGTTCCTGGTCAGATTCCAGCAGTGCTGGAGATGTCCAAATGACCGCCACGACGTCCTCTTGCTCGCTGTGGTGGTCGTTGGTGAGTAGCTAGCCTCCTTCGATGACCTCGTGTCCAGGAGGTTATGGGAGTTTGTTAGAAAACTCCCTGGATCCTGGCCCGAAAAATCTCAAATTCACCCGGCAACTTCCTTGCGTAAAATATTGCTCCTCCACAATCGCCGTTTCCAAATTTCCCACAAAAAATGTGAAGAAATTGCACTCCGAACAAATCCTAACCTCCCAGAAATGGGGTATTCGCACTTTTTACCACTTTTATTATTCAATTACACAAAGTGTAATACACTGTCGTGACGGGCTCGTCACGGCGCGTCGAATGGTGTAGTCGTCGGTGAGATCGGTGCACTTTTACTGTTTTTCACGATTTTTATGGCTCGGAGCGACTTAGAATCGTGGCGCTTTGTGTCAACTGAACTCATCTCATCTTACTTACGGGTTAGACACTGCTTAGTCTAAGACACGCCACTTGTAAATAGATCCAAGTTATGTTCCTTGCACGCCTCATTCGCCAGTCTACTCGCTCGCAATACATACGTATTCTGCCTATAATTTGTCGATGCCGAGGGTATAGATATTGGCGGTTTAGCAAGAAAAGTCATTTTTTGACTGTTTTCAGAAAAGTCGTAGAGCAAATGTTGCTGTTTATGATGTTAGTAATCTACTTCTGGAGAGGTTGTTAGTGTTTTACAAATAACCCTGTATATAGCAGTTGTTCCCAAACTGTGTGTTGCGACACCCGGAGTCGCGGCGCTATCCCAGGGGGCGCGGGCGATGCGAACCGGGTACGCGTATGATCAATCGTATGTAATTCAAAAGCTACACGTCGGTGATTGGATATCTTATTTTACAAAATCCGCAAAAAAATACAACATTTAAAGGAGTACTCGTAGTTTAAAAAGATTGGGAGCCACTCCTTTCTTTCATCGAATGAGGAATAGTGGCCACCTCTAGTGTTAGAGTTTATCAAGCCGCCTGTAAGACCTCTACAGCCGGGACCGACGGTTTAACGTGCCCTCCGAAGCACGGAAGCGCTCAGTTGTAATGCCACTTAACGGTCACCCATCCGACACCTGGCCGGACCGAGCGTTGCTTAACAAACGTGATCGAGTACGATCAGTCTGTCAAGTTCCGCCATGAGCGCTTCATTCCGCTATGAGGGGAGCCCCTGATATAGAGGATGTAAAAAAAGAACCAGCCTCATTTTAAGGCGTCATTCAGAATTTTCAGGTTATTTAATTATGTAATCTGGAAAATTGAAAAATGATTCTGGAAAAACACTTAATTGGAATACGTTTTTAAATTCTGTACAATAAGATACCTACTACTCGTTAATTGCTATTAACTTTGTCAAAACACGTTAACATTAGTGTTGCGGACAGCTTAATTCAGTGAAAAAGTGATTAACAAAAAGACAGTTTAGTGGACACTAAGTGCGACCTAGTGGTGAAAATTGTGTTTGTGAATATTCATGTAAGTACCTTGTTCATAAGCAATAGCTTGTTATAACTATTTGAGTTGATTAGTTTGTGTTTTTAATTACTTTGAAGTTTATTAATGTGTAACGTTCTATTTGATTTTAAAATGTAGCTTATGAAAAGTGCTGTAAAATGAAATATTTAGCGTAGCTGTAAGTTTTATAGTTTGTGAGATATTTAGGTTTTAGCTCAAATAGGTATTGTTTAGGTATTTAGGTATCCTATGCATTAAATGATTTAAAGTCTTGTTGTTTCAATTGCATTACCCGGTAAAGGTTTTGAGGTATGGGCCAGGTACTATAGGTCCAGGAGGTGGTAGTTTCGACCTGAAATGTGTCTAGGTCAAACGCCAGCCTTTGTCCTATAAGCCCTAAGGTTTTGACGAGGTACTAAGAGGTAAGACTATGTAAAATAAAGGCCTCTTGTATAGGTCTCTGATTAAAGGTAATGAGGTGCCTAAATACCTAAAGACAAAATGTAAATACTGAAAGGTACCTAAATAATAAATGAGGTAGGTAGTCTCATAAAGAGAGAGGAGTAGGGGTTTCGCTGTCCCTCTCACACCGCTGCCAAGTTGGTTGCGAGCGCGGAGTGGGGGAAGCGCACTCCCTACCACCGTTAACAAACTCGTTGTAACGTAGGGTAGAAATAAATGTAGATTTATCAAGTACCCAACTTAATTAGATATTGTAAGTTTGTGTATTAGTGTACCAGTTGCAATCATGCAACAGACTACCTCAGGGTGCGCGGACGCAGGGCGATTTGTAAGCTCGCACACCCATTTTTTCTTTGTAACCACAATATACGAGCATTCAGAGTGATTCAAGAAGGTGTTTCAATTCGTTCCCGCTTGACGTTAACATACAGTGTCGAGGTTACCGACATCGGTAACAGTGCTTCGTGGTCCTTCAGAGCGCGGATAAGAAGAATCTGCTGCTTCGTGATCCTCAGCGCGGATAAGAAGAATCTACTGCGTGATCCTGCAGAGCGGCGGACAGGAAGAATCTGCGCGTCAAGCTAGAAGAAGCGAAGCATCACTGAAGAAAAGAAGAATCACAGTAACTAGTTGCCAATACGCGGGTGGACCGCGGCTCACACTGCCACACCCTTACGGTGCCAAGTGTGGTTAGTGTGAGTAACGCCGTTCAAGGCGGTGCAGTCTAACGGACACGGCTGCCAGCCGCCTTTTTCAAGGCAGCTGAAATTGTCCGATTACGCCGGTACGGGTTGTGTCGCACTGAGGGCCGGACTGTAGGCACTGCCGAAGCTGCCGGGCGTTCCTCCCGGTGGCCGAGCACCTCGGAGTTGCACACCCCCTCTGCCGGGTAATTCCTCCCTTCCACTCCTGCTTCAACCTCCATCCTCACCTGGGCTCCCCGCGGTAGTGTGCCCGGGCGGGATTGTTAGGAGTAGGGTATAGTAGGGCGTCAAGAAAGAAGAAAGAAGAAGATGCCAATCACAAGAAGCCAGTCTGGAGGGAAGAAGAGGGGGGCAATCACACATGAAGAGCCACCGGCGTCACCTTCGACGATCGCGCCACAGCCACCGCCACCACCACCGTTATTGACTACAGCCACGATGCAAGAAGAGGCCACAGAAAGTGGTACAGAGAGACCGTTACCGCCGCCGCCCACCAAGGAAGTTGACGATGGCAACGCCGCCGCCGCCGCCGCCACCGACACTGAGGCTTTGAGACGTAACCCGCCGTCAGTGTGTTCATCGAGTGTCGCTGCGCGCGTCCGGCAGGCGCAACTTCGGGCCGCGGAACAGTTGGCCGAGATTAAGAGAAAAGAAATGGAACTAGAACGTGAATTAATTCAACAAAGGTTACAAGTTGAAATGGATACTATTTTGGAAGAAGAAACCCGTGCGAGCTTACCCGCCGAGAGCGTTCCAGAGAGGCTGAAAGAATGGTTGGATACCACAGCCGATCCTCGGTGTCGGGTAGATGAAAATTTAGAGAGAGACAGAGATATCGTCCCTGTCGTTTCACAAGACAGAGACAGAGATATCGCTCCCGTTATCGTGCAAGACAGAGACAGGGATATGAAGCGCAATGAGGCGCGTGCCTTAGAAATGGATAAAAACCGAACTTTTTGTGTAAATCCAATGGAGACTGACGCGAGGCCCGTAGTCGATACGAAAAAGGGCTACGGGGTGGAAAACCTCGCTGAAACATTGGACAGGGTTCTAACTAGACGACCGATGCCGCGGTACGCGCAAGAGTTGCCCGTGTTTAGTGGTTCACCGAATGAATGGTTGTTATTCAAGGCCGCAGTGCGTGATTCCACACGATTATACAAGTTCACTGCAGAGGAAAATCTAGCAAGATTACGCGTGAGCTTGAAAGGGGAGGCGAAAGAGAGTGTGTCGGCGCTATTATGGAGTGCGACCGACCCCGATCGTATCATGACCACATTAGAACAATGCTACGGCCGCCCTGAAGTGCTTATAGATAGAGCGCTCGAAGATTTGAAAAGCTTACCGCGTTCAGGTACGAGTGCTGCCGAGTTGAATGCCCTCGCTGTGAAATTGCAAAATATAGTTTGCGTTATTCAAGCGGTTGATGACCGAGGGTACCTACGAAATCCGCTATTGGTTCGAGAGGTGATAAAGAAGCTCAGCCCGCATTTGTTATCGAACTGGGTCGCCTACGCCGAGAAGAATGAATCGAGTGAACCTGACATAATTATTTTATCTCGATTTCTCATGAAAGAGGCCGACTGCGCGCTGCGTTTTGCATACGTACCGACTACGTCACAGCAAAGAGAGAACGTCGCTGTAAAAAACCGTAGCGAGAAACGCACCGATAAGAAGAAAAATGTAGCAAGAATATACACTTTGGGCCAGAAAGAGACGCCGCCTGCGCCGTGTTTACTATGTGGAAACGATCATGAAGTACCCCACTGTACTAAGTACAAAGCCATGACGGTAGATGAGAGATGGCAGTGGGCAAGAAACAATGGAGTGTGCTTTCGGTGTGTGAACAATAAGCACCGGAGGTTCCGCTGTACACACAAACTATGCGGGGTGAACAACTGTAATGCGCGTCACCACGCTACGTTGCATAAGGACCGTGCCGCCAGTAATGAAGAGACGTTGGTGCGAGAGTCGCAGACTGAGACGATCGCCACGATTAATAGGGCCAACGTCGCGGCGAAAGTCATGTTAAAGGTGTGTCCAGTGACAGTAAAAGGACCCGGCGGCGCCGTACAGACATACGCGCTGCTGGACGAGGGTTCGACAGTGACGATCGTTGATCATGACCTGGCGGACGAAATAGGTGCGAAAGGGCCTGTAAGCGAATTGAGCATATGTAGTATAAATGCGCAAGGGAGCGTAGCGAACAGTGAAGACGTAAACCTAGTGTTAGTAGCAAGAGATGAAAGCACCCATCATGTTCGCGCCAAAACGATGACAAGTTTGACGCTCAATCATCAAACAGTTAGTGAAGATTGCTTACAGTACGCACACTTAAGAAGATTAGCGGCTAGTGACGTGTGTTATGACAGAGTGAAACCACGTTTACTGATCGGGGCCGATAATTGGCATTTGATTGTGTCACGAAAGTTGTTAATGGGCAACAGAAGACAACCGGTAGCGTCGCTCACGAAGCTAGGGTGGGTCATACATGGAACGGCGCCTCGAATTACGGCGCTAGAGGGCGCGTCTAACGTTTACAAGACGGAGCTCATCACACCCGAGGTTGAATTACAAGACATGGTGAAACGTTACTTTGAAATAGACGCACTCGGTATCGCTAGGAGGGAACGCGAAAACCCAATGGAAGTTAAAGCGGTGAAAGCGTTCGATGAGAGTATAAAGCGAGTCGGCGGCCAGTGCGAAGTACGATTACCATGGAAGAGAGATGACGTCACGCTACCGCCCAGTTATTATAATGCTGTGAAGCGCTTGAAATCTATAGAACGCAAGATGGATCGGTCAAGCGACTTTGAAAAAGCTTATACAACACAGATAGAAAATTTATTCACGAAAGGCTACGCGGAGCAGTGTAGTGGGAAAGAGACAGACGATCCACGAGCATGGTACCTGCCTCACTTCGCGGTCACCAACGTGAACAAGCCGGGAAAGATAAGATTGGTTTTCGACGCGGCAGCAAAAGCCAATGATGTTTGCCTCAATGATGAGCTTTTAGAGGGGCCCGATTTATTACAAGATTAAATGGGTTGCTTTTGCGGTTCCGTGAGAAAAGGATAGCAATAACAGCCGACATTCAAGAGATGTTTTTACAAGTGAAAATTGCGCCTATAGACCAACCGGCACAGATGTTTTTATGGAGAGGCGGTGATAGAGACGGGCCGCCACGAAAATATAAAATGACGTCAATGATATTTGGGGCAAAGAGTTCGCCATTCTTAGCACATAGTGTGCGCGACTGGAACGCGAGAGAGAGCGCCGATGAGTACCCGCTAGCATGTCAAGCGATAACGAACAATCATTATATGGATGACTGGGTGGACAGTTTCGATGATAAGGAACGGGCGATTACTACGATGAAGCAAGTGATTGAAGTGCACAGGCGAGCAGGATTCAAGCTGACAAGCTTCAACTCAAACGAAGCTAGAGTCTTAGCTGAGCTGCCATTAGAGAGCCGTGCTACGTCATCGCCCAAGCAACTGGGATCCAACCTAGATGACTGTGGTCGCACGCTGGGGCTACTATGGGATGCGGCGACCGACACACTGGGGTTCAATACGACGCTTGCAAGGGTACCGGCCGAAGTGAAGACGTTAGCGAGACCGCCGACAAAAAGAGAAGCGCTGAGTGCAGTAATGTCGGTTTTCGATCCGTTGGGCTTACTAAGTTACTACACCATACGAGCGAAGATTGTGTTACAAAACATTTGGAAACTAAATGTAGAGTGGGACGAGGCTCTACCAGGGCCGGAGGCCGAAGAGATAATTCAATGGCTAAAAGACATAGAAAAGCTACGAACACTAAGATTACCGCGTCTCTACGCTCGAACGGGGGGAGAGCCAAGCCGAGAACTACATATATTTTGTGACGCAAGTGAAGTTGCTTACGCGACCGCGGCTTACTGGCGCGTCAAGAATGAAGATGGTGAAATAGAAGTGACACTAGCGGCCGCTAAAGCACGGGTAGCGCCAATGAAACCACTCTCCGTACCAAGGTTGGAGTTACAAGCGAGCCTGATAGGGACGCGTCTGGCAAGCTCTATCAAGAGACAGCAAGGCTGGGAACCCGAGAAAACTGTATATTGGACGGATTCGCGTACCGTGTGGCATTGGATACGTAATGATAGCGTGCGCTACACACCATACGTGGCGCACCGCTTAGGAGAGATAGCCGAGACTACGGACGCTAGCCAATGGAGATGGGTTCCGACAGCGCTGAATGTGGCGGACGACGCAACGCGCCCAAATGTAGAGATGAAGACGTGTGATGACAGATGGTTTAAAGGACCTGATTTTTTATATGAAGATGAGGCTTTATGGCCCACATGTGAAATCGTAACGGAAGAAGACACGGTAGAGACAGTGCTCGCGACAATGGGAGAAGCAAACGATAGTGTGCCCCGAGCCGAGCGTTTTTCCTCATATGAACGCTTGGTGAGAGCGATGGCGAGAGTATTACTATTCGTACGCAAATGTCGTGACCGTGCCGCTACGATGAATGTAGAGCTCATAGAAGAGGCTGAGATGAGATTGCAACGCGAGTCGAAACGGTGGGGCGCAGCAAGAGCGATACATATAGAGTTGGTGGCGTCGCTATCGACAGACTCGGCAATCATGGCTTTAAGAAGAATGGGCGCGCGCCGCGGGTGGCCGCGTCTTATGTATTCAGACAATGCAACAAACTTCAGAGGCGCCGACGTAGAGTTGCGTCGTGCGATAGAAGAATGGGAACCGGCTCTACGTGATTACGCACTATCAGAGCGTATGGACTGGCGCTACATAGCGCCGGGGGCACCACATCAAGGGGGCGCATGGGAGAGGCTCGTGCGCTCAGTCAAAAGTGCGCTACGAGTCACACTGAACGAGAAGTCGCCGCGAGAAGAGGTACTAGCGACGCTGTTAGCGGAGGTAGAGCACACCATAAACGCTCGCCCGCTAACCCACGTACCAGTCAGCGAAGAAGATCCAGAGGCGCTCACCCCAAATCACTTCCTGCTGGGCGGTTCGCGCGGCCTGCCACTCACTGGGCCGTGCGAGCCAGCTTCGCGCAAGCTGTGGCGTGCTGCGCAGGCGCTGGCCGACGAGTACTGGCGCCGCTGGGTGCGCGAGTACCTGCCCGAGCTCATTCCGCGCGGGGGCGCGCGTGACGTCACGGGCCGCTCACTTAAGCCCGGTGACGTCGTCATCATCGTCGACTCCAGCCTGCCTCGCAATGTGTGGCCGCGAGGCGTCGTGACGGCGGTGCATCCGGGACCAGACGGCGAGATTCGCAACGCTGATGTTAAGACAAGAGGAGGAGTTTTTCGTCGCCCGACAACGAGATTGGCTGTCCTCCCTACTGAAGAAGAAGGTGCCGCGAGTGCTGCACCGGGGGGAGACTGTTGCGGACAGCTTAATTCAGTGAAAAAGTGATTAACAAAAAGACAGTTTAGTGGACACTAAGTGCGACCTAGTGGTGAAAATTGTGTTTGTGAATATTCATGTAAGTACCTTGTTCATAAGCAATAGCTTGTTATAACTATTTGAGTTGATTAGTTTGTGTTTTTAATTACTTTGAAGTTTATTAATGTGTAACGTTCTATTTGATTTTAAAATGTAGCTTATGAAAAGTGCTGTAAAATGAAATATTTAGCGTAGCTGTAAGTTTTATAGTTTGTGAGATATTTAGGTTTTAGCTCAAATAGGTATTGTTTAGGTATTTAGGTATCCTATGCATTAAATGATTTAAAGTCTTGTTGTTTCAATTGCATTACCCGGTAAAGGTTTTGAGGTATGGGCCAGGTACTATAGGTCCAGGAGGTGGTAGTTTCGACCTGAAATGTGTCTAGGTCAAACGCCAGCCTTTGTCCTATAAGCCCTAAGGTTTTGACGAGGTACTAAGAGGTAAGACTATGTAAAATAAAGGCCTCTTGTATAGGTCTCTGATTAAAGGTAATGAGGTGCCTAAATACCTAAAGACAAAATGTAAATACTGAAAGGTACCTAAATAATAAATGAGGTAGGTAGTCTCATAAAGAGAGAGGAGTAGGGGTTTCGCTGTCCCTCTCACACCGCTGCCAAGTTGGTTGCGAGCGCGGAGTGGGGGAAGCGCACTCCCTACCACCGTTAACAAACTCGTTGTAACGTAGGGTAGAAATAAATGTAGATTTATCAAGTACCCAACTTAATTAGATATTGTAAGTTTGTGTATTAGTGTACCAGTTGCAATCATGCAACAGACTACCTCAGGGTGCGCGGACGCAGGGCGATTTGTAAGCTCGCACACCCATTTTTTCTTTGTAACCACAATATACGAGCATTCAGAGTGATTCAAGAAGGTGTTTCAATTCGTTCCCGCTTGACGTTAACATACAGTGTCGAGGTTACCGACATCGGTAACAATTAGAGTGTCAATATTTGGAATTTTTGTAGGTGGAACTAACTACCTTTCTAAATACTTACATACATAGCTTCGTTAGCAAACCAATCGGCATATTGATAGATACCTTTCAAATTTTTGTTTCAAATTTCAAACGGTAGGAAATAGTTACATAGATTTTTGGAGCGAAATCTTGTATTGTGAATTTTGACAATGAAATTCATGCATTGTTGCTCTGTTGATTGTGAATTTAAAATTGTGCAACATACCAATTCTGATTGATCGTTAGTTGTAAATGAAGTAGAGTCTATTTTACACACATTCCCATTGATTTGTGTTGCATAGGTAAATAAAACGACTTGACTTGGTAAGTTGTATTCTCATCTAGAACCATAAATACGTACTTGCTATTATTTAGTGTAATGTTCCGCAATTTTGTCTTTATTCTTACATTTGCTATAACAAGTTATTCAGATAACAACCCTACATTTGGCAGCATTTGGCCTTGCCACTACTGAGATTAAAGATATGCCCATTTGGATCAACACCTCTAATGAGGGTAAAGAGGGTTTCGGAAATGGACGCTCACTATTTCAGTTGAAAGCGAGGTTACACCTGACTGTAGGTATACCCTTGAGCGAATACCATAAATGAGGCCGTGGTCTGTCAGATAAGAAGCACGGCTGACGTTTGAGAAGATAGGAAGTCTTTTAATCACTTAAACTTGTAAATAGCCATACATTCGCTTTTATTTTTATAACTTACACTAGCGTCCCACCATCGCTTCGCTTCGGTGTAGTATGGAATTTGACACTAGGTAGTTTTAAAGATCTAAGCATACAGGGACAGACAGTGGGAAGCGACTTTGTTTTATACTATGTAGTGATTAAAAGGGTTATACTTAAAGGTGGCCTCAGCCATATGCTATGTAATGTACTTAAAAGATACTGAATAAATATTTTTTCATTTTTTTTTAAAGACGCATCAGAGATACTGTTATAGGTAGGTAAGGTACCTTTACAAAATGTACACTATAAAGTTCCTTTGTTTCTGTCCTACAGAAAAATGCAACTGCTCAACCAAAGGCTTTCAATCGGGATTGATTCGCCTGGCGAATTCAACGTCAATCCGTATAGCACCTAACAAAGAGCATTTAGCGGCCTACTAATTTGCGCAACGGCACATCGATTACACGGGAGCGTCGAAGCAAAGCGCAATTTTAAATACTTGCGGTCACCGCGTACGTTCGGCCACTATTAGTTCACGATTCGGAATACGGGAAAAGCGCTCGGGCCGTCGATGTTGTCCATTCATTTGGCCTTTCCATTAAAAGGGAGCTTTTAACTAGAGCTAATTTATGCAGTGCACGGTTTGCCCGGACAGATTACAGAGTGCCGCGTCCGTACGGCGTACGGTTTGGTCTGAATCACGACTGTCGAATGTGTTCCGCCTAGCGGAAAATTTCAGACTGTTTATTCTGAAATTTGCTGACAATCCACACTTCGACGCTCACCACCACTAGCAGGGCTTCGTGTAATTAAAATTATGCATTAAAATGAGCTGCTTTTAGTCCACTGTTTACTATCACTAAAACTTATGAATTCAGTCGTCGTCGGGTGCATAAAACTGTAGTAGTTAGTTGAAAACATTAGCTTGAATGAAAATTTAATTGAAACTTTGGTACTTGTATTACCAACACAGAATTGTATTGCTTAATTAATTATTTAATCAATTATTTATTGCTAAATATTGAAAAAATACACATTGAGATATTACTGTTTTTTCAAAATTATGCAATACAATTTTCAACACACTTGCTAGTAAAGTGAGCCCTAATACATCGCTTTTAGGGCCATAAACCGAGCTATAACAAACGCGTGCAATAATATATAAAACACTAGTACGTAATAGAATTAACCCTACAAAGTTAAATTAGTACCTTACTGCAAGTTCTATGCGACTAAACAGAGCATTCCCAATTTAGCCGGGTAATACAGTTATTTTTTTTAGTAACAACAAAGAGGTTTTATGCTGCTGAAAATTCATATACATTTTTGGAATAAATAAATGTGTAAGTCCTTAATTAAGTCAAACAAATATTTATTATTATCAAATTATTAATAATTCACAATATTTTGTTATAAAATATTGAAATATTTGCATTTTATCACATAAAATGTGATAAAATTATATCTTTTAAGTAGGCTGTATGCTCACTCACCCCTTTGTTCGCAAAATATTCTTGCGTTGGGCGTGTGAAAAAAGCAAAAAAAACCTACGCGCCTTTTACTATAACACTTGTATTATTATGTATTCTGTGCCATAACTATCATATTTTTAAATTTGAGATTTTTGCATTCACAATGCTATTTTAACACAATACTAAATAATATACTAGAAAAAATACGACTCGCACCAGATCAATACTCAGACGGGAATCGAACCCGCGACCTTTGGATATCCGTTCCAATGCTCTGACCGCTGAGCTACCGAGTCACTAGTGACATCGCCGAATTTCTTCTAGTAGTATCCTACTGTGTGGTAAATTACTTCGTTTTTTCCTCGCAAATGTGTTGAAACATCGTATGAAACCTTGTCTCATAATGTACTATTACATAATTTAGTTTTAGTCAAGTTGTTTATGAAGTTTATTTCTGTAAGTTATTTAACAAAATCTTATTATAATAACTTTCACAATATAACAACTTGACATTTAATAATATACTTACCCTCACTAATAAAGATTGTATAGCAGATGTATATAGTTACACAATAGATTGTGTAACTACTTATATATCTGCTATATAATCTTTATTAGTAAGGGGGTTAGAATTGAGGCATAAAAATATTATTCAATAGTACTGAAAATAATTTAAGATTTTAATTAAAATAACCTTATATTATAAGACAGAGATAATAAAAAGTACCTATCAATTGTAAAGAAAATATTGTTTTTTTTTCAAATAAAAAAAAGTATAAGTACACTAGCTATAGTAAAAAATATTAAAAGGTATGTACTACGATCATACGCATACATCACTTTTTATCTCAGTTTATTAAACAGAAAGAGAGAAAATGCAACTTTTCACAGAAACGTATTTCCAACTAACACTAAAACAATCTTCAATTTGCAACATTGTAACAACTCAATTTGCGGCGCTATTCATTGCTTAGACACTGTTTGTTCCATTGCTTTGTAAAGGAATAAAAAAAAACAGTTATATAAGAAAACAAAGGCTACTGAGTCAGCTTGAATAGTTTTATTTCGTGTGCCTTGTTCTTTTGACTTTACGTAGGTACTGAGCTGGTGTTTTCCACTTCGAATGGTTGTTTGCTTTAAAGTTTTATAAGGATTGGTCGATTTTTTAATATTGGTAACGGTACTTTTGTGCCGATCCAACCCTATGGCTACCATCATTTTTTTTTATACGCTTCGCATAGTAACTACTAGCTAATTTTTTTTTCATTTAAATACTTATTATGTAATTAAAGCTGAAATTCTGATAACTAAAAACGACATCTAACGTAGAACTGACAAAACTTGCCAACACTGGAATGTCTCTAGCGTTGAGAACCATAAAAGAATTGTAATTGCTAAAAAAATAAAATATTATATCAATAAATATAAATTCAATAAAATAAAATAAAATAAAACCAGATGATACCACTGGATTACACTAGATGTATTAAAAATAATAACCGGGGTATTTATAATAAATTTATTTCCTTTGAATCACATGCATTAATAAATAATAAGCTAATATTACCATTACTACTACAATCACTTACAAATAAAACTTGCTAAATCAATATTTGAAGATGCGGGCTGATTTTGATTGAACGCGATAATTTATCTATTCTGTGGTGCTTGTCTAGCATCGCCCCAGACGGAAATCGGAATGTGTTTGACTAGGTGTAAAAGGAACATTAAAAAGTAATTATTTTGTCTATGGTTTTTTCGTTCATTTTTTGCATGTTTGCATGTTGCTTAACTTGGTGCATCGACCAATAGGAGCTTAGGGCTTTTCGTGTGTATATCGGGATTTTGCTCTATTTTAGGCCAATTTATTAACTTTATAATCCTTGTTATTAAAATATTTTCTTATCAGAAAATCGTATTAATTTAACTAAAATGATGACTGCGAGCGAAAGGGACAAACAATAAAAGGTAGTTAACGTAAATAAAAGGATGAAATATAAAATAACGAAAATAAAAGGTAAATAAAGTATGAGAAGGTGTAAACATTACAAAGACTCGTAGTCGTATGTATTACTTAAAAAAATGACAAGCTATTACCTTATTAAAATTATTATATCGGTTCATTTTATTAGTTACTTATTTATGTAAAGTATATGTACTTATTTAATAAATTTACCTAAGTGTAGGTACTGAATTCTATCGATCGATCAATGAGAATGACTTGAAATTAAGCAGTCTAGTTGGAGAATAAATGGAAGTGCCATATTATTATTATATTTTGTTTAAATTAACTAATAAAGAAAAAGGTACAATAAGTGAACCCTAGGTAGACAAATATAGCATTTTACGGGGATTCGGAGAGGGTAGGATGGCCACCCAACATTGGAGTATAGGAGAAATTCTGGATTTATTTTCATGCCCATATATGGTATGGATTTTAGGAGAGGGATGTTCGACGATTATCGCGATGTATGGTAATAAAACGGGGACCGAAAATAAGTATAAAAGGGCTGAATGAGGATGCCTCGGGGAGTCTAGTGGATAATTCCGTCGCGTGGGTTAGCTGAAAAACTGTCAGCCGGGTAGTTTAGAAAGTTTGTAGGAAGTTTATTTAGTTATTTACAAATATTATAAAGTTTAGTTTTTTTGAAAGTGATGATTTAGCTTAGAGTGAGTATTTTGTGTTAGGCAGGCTTGAGGGTGAGCGGTAAGCAGGTTGTCTTGTTTTCGAGGGTCGTAACAGTAACTTCCTGTGAGTTTATTTTGCTCGATCCTTGTGGATATCGGGGCTGGTCAGCGAGGCGCCACGCTACCCGGTTCTGATGGCCACAGGAGTCAAAATCCATTATTGAGATTGCCAGAAGGTTCCCGGACATCTAGCACAATGCTAGGGGTCAGCTATGGTTAAATTAAATGAAACTTGCTCACCGCCCAACCTACTACCGTAAGCTGCTTCGCTCGGGGAAGGCTTGGAAGGTAACCGTCGGCTTTCTGAGAGCTTAGCGAAGTTTCGCGTCGCGGCGTCAGTTCTGTGTACCAGTGCAGTGGTGTCCAGTGATAACCTGGTGCTTTGAAATCAGAGGCACTTCAGGGCAAAGTGTAGTGAAAGTCGGGCCGATTGGACAGACGCTGAAGGCCAGGCCATCACCACCATAGTTAACCTCTATAAATCAACAGATTGTATATTTTCTAAAAGAAAATACATGTAATTATGTAAATATTCTAATTGTCTGCTGAAAAGAGGGTGGATGGTTTGAAATTCAGCCGTCTTTCTAAAAGCCTTTGTGATGTGTTAAGTGATTTCTCCCAGGAAAGTATTAAATGTTAGTTTACCTAGATAGCAGGTAGACTTCAGGTCAGTTGCATGCATTTTATCTCTTCTGTTTACTGTACGAAAGTTCGTGTTTTCTAGATATCATGCGGACAGTACCTTGTCAAACGATTTAGACATATTTTAAGACCTATATTACTTATCCTAGGTATCACACTAAAGGTAGGTAAATTTGAACTTTTGTGATATTTGGTTGCCTGTACTGTTTTATAAATTATGAGACTTTGCTACTAGATATTGTGCGGTGAGAAATCTTTTGTTCACATTTTATGATTTTCTAGTTCTATTTGTGGTCTAAAATACCTACATACTTAAGTACTAAGCTTCAGAAATATAGTTACATTGGACAAAGTCCAGCCACTTATTCTATATTTTAAAGTTTTAAGATATGGAACTTGCTCAATTTTATGAAACTTGATATTAAATCTTACTCGGTATTATGTGAACAAAATATCATTGTTTTCACATGGCTAACTTCTGAAATCTATATAGGTTCTAGAACATTTATTTTAAACTGACAACGTTGATCATCTGAGACAATACTTGCTATTATTATTATAATATTACTGAACTTATTATGTGGTTTAGAGATCTTTCTGGATCCGCGATTCAGCTTGGGGTCTCTAAATTATATTTTGCATCATGTTATATTTTATTATGACAATTCCTTACTCACCCATCACCTTATCACTTCCACAGTGAATACCAAATTACAATTGATATTAAATTAATTACTTACCAGCTTGCATGTTCAATATTAATTTGAACGCTGCAACCTGTTTGACAGTGTGCTTCTTCATGTTGCTGGGGGATTGTATCATGCATTGATATACAAACACAAACTCCACAAGTTAACGGGATATTTTATCATTTTTTATTTGTACTGACTATTCCAATTGAACATGAACATAGAGGTCTTGTTAGTGCTACTTGTCTCGGCTGATGACTTGCATGATGATACAGTCATTCCTCTGGGATCATAGCTGTGAAGATATCTATGTATATAATCATAGCCGTGTCTCGATGAGTGATTTGGACACTTAGTAAGGAAGTAGAGCAACAAACGCAATGATGAGACTGAGAATCCTGTTCAGATTGGAATACACACTATACATACTTACCTACATACTTTTCTTGAGCAAGAGTCATTGATTGTGTGTAATACCTTCCGAGTAGTTATATCCGGCTGTTGATATGCAAACCTTGAGTAAGTAAGAAAATATCTGGCTGTCGATACTTGGTTTGTAAGTAAGTAGGACTAGTGAATTGAATCTATTAGATGCAATCTCCTCTTGCCTAAGAGAATACACACCACACCATACATACCTACATATTTATCTTGAGTAAGAGTTATTGATTGTGTATAAAACCTTCAGAGTAGCTATATCCGGCTGTTGATATGCAAACCTTGAGTAAGTAAGAAAATATCTGGCTGTCGATACTTGGTTTGTAAGTAAGTAGGACTAGTGAAATGAATCTGTTATGTACAATCTTCTCTTGCCTGAGAGAATTATTGCCTTGTGTGCTAGCCGCTTGGCAATCTCACAAACACTTAAGTAATTCATTGGTTATGCAATATTTGGTCATTCCGATGAATTACATACCTTTGTCTATGCATGATAGCATGAATACAGCAATATGAAACGGGCGCTCTGTGGGATCGGTTGTACCCTATTCCACTAAAGAGTTTGTGAAATTAGGTTTTCACATTCCTGTTACCCTGTTCGCGTTTTCGTTGAAGCACCGCTGTTGTGCAGTACTTATCCGCCGGGAATAGTGCCTAGTTGCATCGGAGAGGCTCGGTTGGGACCTGGGGTTGGATCTTATTGATGGACTTGTCAAAGTTGATCAATATGGTCCTTGGAGGAAGCGGTTCCGCCTAATTCCAAAGACCTGCGTCTTTGAGTTTGGTTATAGGTTTTCCAAAAGAAACCCTATCCTTTTATTCTACCCCTACTTCATACCTAAAGTACATACTAAAATATTTGTTATGTTATATTATTAAATCTATTTATAATTATTTTTCTAATTATTGGTTTTATGGCATTAGGTAATGATAAGGCTTTTAATGATAAGATAGGTCTAGTAATAGTGCATTTGATAAGGAAGCATCCAGGCTTGAGCCAGGCATACCAGAAAAGTATTTGGATTACTGATATGAAAACACAACGTAGGTTCTTTAAATTTAGACGATCAAATTTGGCCAATACTAACAATTTCTTCATGAAGTTACAGACTAGTATACTTCTGTAAATGATTGAAGGTGTTTAAGGATGACAGACCAATGGATAGCTAAAGTGGTTGGCTACCTGGAGGATGTTACAATTTGGTGCCGGTGACCAAGGGATATCTGGTTTTAAAAATGTCTGGGTTAAGCCGTTGTTTTTCAAATGCACATTCTAGGTTATTGCAAAGCGAATAGGTATGAGTGCTTAGCGAGCGTTATAGAGCGTAGGGGCGTAGTGCAAAATAAAAAATAAAAAAAGTTGCTTGTAACTTTTTTATTATCTGTGCTGATGCGTAAATTTATTATCTTGAGTGCAGTTGCGTAGGTAACGAAAGTGTGCAAGTATTCGTGCTCAATTGTACCGATAGTCCCCACCAAAAGAACAGTGCAGGCAAGCTGAAATAAAAACAATAGCGTTTTAAGCTTAAAACAAACATGACGAGCAAAACTTGCAATCCAATAGCAACAAAAGAATAACAAGAAAATATGTGATACCTGGATAGTTCGTTCTACATTTATTTTACAATAATGTGTCAATTTTGTTTATTTATTTATATGCAGTGTTAGCTAAGGCAGGAAACATTTTACTAATTTTTCATTCTCGTTGCGTGTTTTGACAAATATTACATTGACAAACTAGTGCCGTACCGATACTATCGTTAACTCGCCAGTTCGATTATCAAGTTTATTCGATTCCACTTGAACTTTACGAATTATTATAGTGAACTGCTACTAAAAACTCCTTAGTGACAAAATAATCGATAAGTTTAGTAATCATCCATCAGCTATTTATTTGAACGATGACAATAGCTAAATAGTCAATTTTGATATTATTTTACTGGGGGCGTAAAACAGTAAAAATATTTTTTTTTTACTCTTTTTCTTGTGTTTTACGCATTTATTTTAGTGCTTTCTAACATTTAAAATTGAGAAATACGATTAAAATCAATTCGATTATAAGATCATTCAGAAGTAGAATCGATTACTCATATTGATTGAATAGATCGATTATCGATTTTTTTTGTCACGTCCCTAGTCATAATACGTAAAGTTCGAAATGTCAAAGTCTACTCGTTCGTAGAAAACAGACCAAGGATAGGATCATACAGCCTTATTATTAGTTGATATTTTGTTATAATGATTTAGGTCGTTTACACACTGCACTGTACACGAAAAAAAGAGGTTTTTTTTTTCCGTTATTGCGTTAAAGATAAAAGAACTTAAAATTTAATATATTTTTTTATTGAACTATTATATTATTATAGGTTGAAGTATAATAGTATGGCACTTGTGTTTATGTTGCGATTGGGTAGAGTTTTTAAATAGCACTAGGTTATTGATTATGAATAGGGTTATAAAATCTTAAAGCTATAATTATAATGTATACCTTTACTGAGGTTAACCACGTCTTATGAAAATAAAAGCTAAGCAAGGTTACATACATACATTTTTAGGAATTAAGTAAAGCTATAACTAGTCTACGCGTTATTACTTTACAGTAGTGTGATGGAAGCTTAAAAATTTGTGGTGTGATGAGAGCTTAAAATTTTATTATTCAGTCGCCAAAAGTCATTGGATTTTTTTGTTCATTCGACAGACAAGTTTTTTTTTTAGTTGATGACTTAGCGATGGGTCTACTGGAACGTGACTGACGTCAAGTATTTTGCTTTGCAGTTTTCTTTAAAAACTTGAGTTTGCTTTTGTAAAGGATAATGTTTTAAAGTTAAGTTAAGTTACATATTGTGTACTTATTAGAGAAGTGCGGTTAATTAGTAAATGTAATAAAATCAGTGACATAAGTTTGATTAGGTAACTGTTGATCAAGATTTTTAAAGTACCTAGGTATTTCTTTATAGTTGAAACTTTTGAAGAACTTACTCAGGAAAAGTTTACCTTACAGGTATGAAAAATTACATACTTAAAATAGAACATACCTAGGAGAAGTGAGTTAGGACTCTTCTGTTAAAGCTTTCTTTATTTATTTATCAATAGGGTTCAGTTCAGGAAAGGTAATATTATTTAACTTTGGTAAGATAGGTTCTGCACATAAGTAGATGTTAGTGGGCACAGCTGTGTCTGGGTTATTGTATAATAAAATATAGGCATTGTATTGGAATCAGCCATATAACTATAATTACTAGTTTGCTATTAACACTAGTTTGGTCCTATTTTAAACTGATATTATTTAGGTACTTACATTAGTTTTATGGTATTTTATTGATATTAAAGAATAGTAGCTCATTAAATCAGGAATTGTAATTTGGTTGAAACTTTAAAAGCGGGTTTTGATCTACTGGTATTAAGAATATTGATACATTCTGAATGAGATTATTTAACGGTAATATACTCTATAAGTTGAAATTTGAAAGTTGAGGGTTTCTTTATTTAAATGGGCATGCATAGTAGGCATTTTTGAATTATCAATTCTTTTACTTAACCACCGGTTATGATATCATTTGGCTGAAAGAAGAAATGAATGCAAAGAAGCTTGTCGGCTTTGTTAGGTGAAACTCAGCCGTGCTTACTAGTGTTATAGATGCGAGGGTCTGTTTGTTGTTTGTTTATTTGTTTGTTTGTTGCGCCTTCGCGTCCTGGCTGATCGGGCGATCATCGTGATATTTTGCCTACGCGTTGTCAGGGGTACGGAAAGGGACAGGGGGAGACTTTTATCCCGAAAAAAAAGGGAACTGTTCCCAAGGGATAGACAGAATAATGTCCACACGGGTGAGGTCGCGGCCGGTCGCTAGTACTGTTATAAGAATGGTGTAATAATTAGGTATACCATAGTTCAATAAAGGAATGGTTTAGTTTATTAGAGTTGATCTGGGTAGTTCAGTGATCAGCATGTTGGTCTGCCACGGAAAGGTACCGGGTTCAATTCCTGGCTGAGCAGAAATTGGAGTGTTAATGTTTAGGAAATATACTTATTGGCAGAAATATCTGTTAACTTTATCCTCATAAATAAAAATAAAAGTTTTTATTTTTATAAATAAATAGTTCCTTTAATTGATAATTATACTTTAGTTTGTTTGGCAAATCGTTTGAGGTAACTTTGTGAGTCCCTGGGGGTATGTATGTGCGTACAACTAGTTAGAAAACGTTGATCTAAGATTTTCTATATCATTCAGTTAGTAATAATTTCAATATGTTTAAAGGTGATTAAAGTAGTGGATAACATTTACGGTGCCTATAATATAACACATCTTTACGAGTTTTTTTTTTTTCTCGCCTCAAAATCTTAATTTAGCTGTTTTGTTTAGGTAGGCAAAATAGGTACTATATGATGACTGAGAATTTTACTAAGCACTAAGCTAAGCAAACAATATATTTTATTTATTCTTTAATCCTTAATACTTACTAACAATTTGATACCGATACAATAAAACAATGCTATCACTTAGGTTACTAGATACCTAGGTATTTTAAATAATTCACATGGGCAGTATTGGTTATGTAACAGACCATCCATAAATTTTAAAAGTAGCTTTAGGTGACGCATACATCTGGGGCAGGGGTCTCCAAGCTACGGCCCGCGAAAGCGAATCAGGATCGTACCAACATACTGTGATACAGTGTGTTAATGCGTTGAGGTAGTTAGGTACTGGCCCTTGGGACTTTGTGGAAAAGTTAGTCCGGCCCTATGGTTAAAAAGATTGGCGACCCATGGTCTAGGGTAGGTTAGGGGTTAAATTAAATAGTATTATTAGCTGAGCTGAATTGTAAAATGTATTAGATAGCGTTGTGGGAAAAAAAAAAAAAAAAGTTAAAATTGTTTTAGTTCACTAATAGTTCAATAAATGGCGCTGTAGTTTTTTTAATCGCTGTAGTGTTTCGGTTTTGTATTAAATATCGATTCCCATTCAGATTTTTACCTCTTATTTCCAATTTTGATTTCGGATTTTTCGCGTTCCGTTCGAGTTCCGTTTCATTCCGCGATCTGATTCATGTTATGTTCCGCGTTTCGATTCTGTTTCGCCTCGTACCGCGATCCATTTCGTGTTCCGTTCCGTGTTCCATTTCGTCCCGCGATCCATTTCAAGTACCGCTCCGCGTTCTGTTCGTGTTCAGTTCATTCCTCGATCCGTTTGTGTTCCGTTCCGCGTTCCGTTCGTATTTATTACAGTACCTACAGTATTCCCACGTCTCACTTGTGTTCCGATCCGTTCCGTATTTTGTTCACCGTTCCGCGTTCCGTTCATGTTCCGATCCGTGCGTTTCGTCCATTCCGTGTTTCAATTCTGTTCCGGTCCGTCGTGTTTCAATTCCGATTACGATTTTATTTTCAATTCCGGGTTTGATTTAAGGTTCCGATTTCGATTCCGGTTCCGTTTTTTATTTACGTTTCAGATTCCGATTTAAGATTCCGGTTTTATTTCGATTTTGGTTCTGACTGCGATCACGATTTCGATTATTTCGATTATTATTATTAATGATATAGGTAAACAAAAATTTGTATGAAAGCTGTTTTATCACGCGGTTTTGTTTCAGGAAGTGGTTTTAACGGATTTTGGAATAGTGACTTATCCGGAGTGCATTATAGTGGTTTTATGATTAATTGCGAATGATTTTTTTTAGGTGATAAACAATTTTTCCTTTGACTTTATTAGTGAGTGATTTTTTTAAAATTTTAAGTGAACTTAAATTTATTCTTTTGACCTTGAGTGGAAAATTTTATGGTGTTAAGTGATAAGTGGACCTTGAGATTTTAGTGAGTGTTGTACATTAATAAGTGAACTTAAAAAGTGAGTGATACAGTTAAAGTGAACGTACCCCAAATTAAATCTTCAAGATGCCTAAACAAAGAATACAACCTGAAGCAGCTGTGACAAGAAGATCCAGTATCGTGACCCAAGGGGCCTCTATAGCAGATCCCCCTCCAGTGGCGAGAAAGGTCACCTCAGTGCAGTATATGTCACGTATTATACAACAAGCTGTTAATACCATTAATAATAAAGTCGCTGAGCTGGAAAACAAGATCTCGACCACTTCTACGCCTGTGGAAGCATCAGATACATCCATACAAAGGGGCGACACTAATATACAAGGCCTAATACAGCCTGGTCCTGCTACTATATACTATCCAGTGTCCCAGATACCTGGTGATAAGCCCAAGTTCCCGTCAAAATACAAACACCCTGTGACCTTCATTGAAGACTTAACAGCTTATCTAAAGAAGTATCTACCAGGAACGACTGATATTATTGATATTATTTTATCAACGCTCGAGGACGAAGTGCTTGAGTGGGGGCGACTATATAGGAGTAGGTGGGCGCAATTCGAAGACTTCAAGAAGGACTTCTTGGAAACTTTTTGGGGCGAAGCGGACCAAAGAGAATTAAGAAGGAAAATTGTGCAAAATACTTGGGATGGAAGGAAGTCGATGCTGGGTCATTTTATATCGTTGTGCGGACAAGCAAAGATGCTTACTTACCCTATCGAAGAGCAACAATTAGTAGGCGACATCATGACACACTTTCCAATAGAAGTGCAATACGCGTGGAGTTCTAGCAATAATACGTCCATATTGCAAGCTACGGAGTTTCTGCGCAAATTGGACAATGTAAATAAACAACACGGATTCAAGCACATCAGTAATACACAAACGAACGTTACCCAAAAAGTCGTAGCAGCTGTCCAAAATAACCCGATCAAAAGGAGGAAGTTTAAGCGGAATAAACAATTTTACATCCGATTAGCGCGTCAAGTATCAGCAAACAAGTCTGCAGAAATTAATGATGGTTTAAATGCAAGTCTGTTGTAAATATTGTAACGATATTCATTTAATAGATATTACGTGTAAATGTTCAATTAAAAGTTGTCTTTAATAGGTTTAGGTTAGAATTCATCTCGTGTTATTACTATAAATTTTAGGGTTATTCTTGTTTATGATTCTTTATTTACGTGTAAATATTCAATTAAAAGTTGTCTTTAATCAGGTTAAGGTTAGAATTCATCTCGTGTTATTACTATAAATTTTAGGGTTATTCTTGTATATGATTCTTTATTAGTTATTTTCTTCTATTGAGAATCTTGATATTATAATAATTAACCGTGTAATTGATTCAATTAAGTTCGTTAATTATTTATTTGTGAATTTTGATATTGTAAATTATGTTGGTTAAGTTCATTTTACTTACGAGAGTTGGAATTTTAGGTTTTGCTAACTTTATTGTTTAATGTTTATAAAAATTACGTTTGTAATGTGTACTTGGATATTATCATAGTTAGTATCATAAATATCCATTTATTATAATTCATTGTTTAGCTGTTTTATAATTCATTGTTTAACTGTTTATGATTTTATTGCGGAGGTTTTTATACTATTAACCATTGAATTTGTGATGAGCGTAAGTTAGGTAACTATTTTGATGTTAGACTGTTGATTACCAATTTTATTGAATAATTCCTTAATAATTCCTGTTGTTAACAATAGTGACTGATTTTGTTGTGATTGTGATTCTGTAAATATTTGACGATATTATTTGTAGATTATTATTACTACTGAGAATAGAGGACAGATTTATTATATAAAATATTGCATAATTTTATAGGGAACGAGAGTTTTATATTAAATCACTATTGGAAAGCTGTAATTGTTACTTAAGCTTTTATTAATTTGAAAAAAAAACTAGTATACAAATTATACTTACAAAAAGAGATCTTGGGGAACGATGGGTCAGGGAAATGACTCGAGTACGACTATCAGAGCGCTTGAGAAGTTTGAATTACTTTAATAAACATTTTACACCAAAATTACCTACTAACTTTATTTGTTCTGTCATTTTATTATTGTTCTATTTTATTCGCTTGTCGCCTTTCAAGCGCTGTCACTGACAGTCATGCTCGGTGGGGCGTAGGGTGTGGTCATTTCAGGGGGGTAGAGAGGTAAGATAATAAAATAAAATAAAGAAATTATAATTGTTTTTATTTTTCCCAATTCCTCATATATAAATTTTATTATGATCATTGTTGGTTGGATCTATTTATGGATAAATTATAACTCCAGTAAATTCCTTTATAATTTAGGGGCGGTTGTGCCGATCCAACCCTATGGCTACCATCATTTTTTTTTATACGCTTCGCATAGTAACTACTAGCTAATTTTTTTTTCATTTAAATACTTATTATGTAATTAAAGCTGAAATTCTGATAACTAAAAACGACATCTAACGTAGAACTGACAAAACTTGCCAACACTGGAATGTCTCTAGCGTTGAGAACCATAAAAGAATTGTAATTGCTAAAAAAATAAAATATTATATCAATAAATATAAATTCAATAAAATAAAATAAAATAAAACCAGATGATACCACTGGATTACACTAGATGTATTAAAAATAATAACCGGGGTATTTATAATAAATTTATTTCCTTTGAATCACATGCATTAATAAATAATAAGCTAATATTACCATTACTACTACAATCACTTACAAATAAAACTTGCTAAATCAATATTTGAAGATGCGGGCTGATTTTGATTGAACGCGATAATTTATCTATTCTGTGGTGCTTGTCTAGCATCGCCCCAGACGGAAATCGGAATGTGTTTGACTAGGTGTAAAAGGAACATTAAAAAGTAATTATTTTGTCTATGGTTTTTTCGTTCATTTTTTGCATGTTTGCATGTTGCTTAACTTGGTGCATCGACCAATAGGAGCTTAGGGCTTTTCGTGTGTATATCGGGATTTTGCTCTATTTTAGGCCAATTTATTAACTTTATAATCCTTGTTATTAAAATATTTTCTTATCAGAAAATCGTATTAATTTAACTAAAATGATGACTGCGAGCGAAAGGGACAAACAATAAAAGGTAGTTAACGTAAATAAAAGGATGAAATATAAAATAACGAAAATAAAAGGTAAATAAAGTATGAGAAGGTGTAAACATTACAAAGACTCGTAGTCGTATGTATTACTTAAAAAAATGACAAGCTATTACCTTATTAAAATTATTATATCGGTTCATTTTATTAGTTACTTATTTATGTAAAGTATATGTACTTATTTAATAAATTTACCTAAGTGTAGGTACTGAATTCTATCGATCGATCAATGAGAATGACTTGAAATTAAGCAGTCTAGTTGGAGAATAAATGGAAGTGCCATATTATTATTATATTTTGTTTAAATTAACTAATAAAGAAAAAGGTACAATAAGTGAACCCTAGGTAGACAAATATAGCATTTTACGGGGATTCGGAGAGGGTAGGATGGCCACCCAACATTGGAGTATAGGAGAAATTCTGGATTTATTTTCATGCCCATATATGGTATGGATTTTAGGAGAGGGATGTTCGACGATTATCGCGATGTATGGTAATAAAACGGGGACCGAAAATAAGTATAAAAGGGCTGAATGAGGATGCCTCGGGGAGTCTAGTGGATAATTCCGTCGCGTGGGTTAGCTGAAAAACTGTCAGCCGGGTAGTTTAGAAAGTTTGTAGGAAGTTTATTTAGTTATTTACAAATATTATAAAGTTTAGTTTTTTTGAAAGTGATGATTTAGCTTAGAGTGAGTATTTTGTGTTAGGCAGGCTTGAGGGTGAGCGGTAAGCAGGTTGTCTTGTTTTCGAGGGTCGTAACAGTAACTTCCTGTGAGTTTATTTTGCTCGATCCTTGTGGATATCGGGGCTGGTCAGCGAGGCGCCACGCTACCCGGTTCTGATGGCCACAGGAGTCAAAATCCATTATTGAGATTGCCAGAAGGTTCCCGGACATCTAGCACAATGCTAGGGGTCAGCTATGGTTAAATTAAATGAAACTTGCTCACCGCCCAACCTACTACCGTAAGCTGCTTCGCTCGGGGAAGGCTTGGAAGGTAACCGTCGGCTTTCTGAGAGCTTAGCGAAGTTTCGCGTCGCGGCGTCAGTTCTGTGTACCAGTGCAGTGGTGTCCAGTGATAACCTGGTGCTTTGAAATCAGAGGCACTTCAGGGCAAAGTGTAGTGAAAGTCGGGCCGATTGGACAGACGCTGAAGGCCAGGCCATCACCACCATAGTTAACCTCTATAAATCAACAGATTGTATATTTTCTAAAAGAAAATACATGTAATTATGTAAATATTCTAATTGTCTGCTGAAAAGAGGGTGGATGGTTTGAAATTCAGCCGTCTTTCTAAAAGCCTTTGTGATGTGTTAAGTGATTTCTCCCAGGAAAGTATTAAATGTTAGTTTACCTAGATAGCAGGTAGACTTCAGGTCAGTTGCATGCATTTTATCTCTTCTGTTTACTGTACGAAAGTTCGTGTTTTCTAGATATCATGCGGACAGTACCTTGTCAAACGATTTAGACATATTTTAAGACCTATATTACTTATCCTAGGTATCACACTAAAGGTAGGTAAATTTGAACTTTTGTGATATTTGGTTGCCTGTACTGTTTTATAAATTATGAGACTTTGCTACTAGATATTGTGCGGTGAGAAATCTTTTGTTCACATTTTATGATTTTCTAGTTCTATTTGTGGTCTAAAATACCTACATACTTAAGTACTAAGCTTCAGAAATATAGTTACATTGGACAAAGTCCAGCCACTTATTCTATATTTTAAAGTTTTAAGATATGGAACTTGCTCAATTTTATGAAACTTGATATTAAATCTTACTCGGTATTATGTGAACAAAATATCATTGTTTTCACATGGCTAACTTCTGAAATCTATATAGGTTCTAGAACATTTATTTTAAACTGACAACGTTGATCATCTGAGACAATACTTGCTATTATTATTATAATATTACTGAACTTATTATGTGGTTTAGAGATCTTTCTGGATCCGCGATTCAGCTTGGGGTCTCTAAATTATATTTTGCATCATGTTATATTTTATTATGACAATTCCTTACTCACCCATCACCTTATCACTTCCACAGTGAATACCAAATTACAATTGATATTAAATTAATTACTTACCAGCTTGCATGTTCAATATTAATTTGAACGCTGCAACCTGTTTGACAGTGTGCTTCTTCATGTTGCTGGGGGATTGTATCATGCATTGATATACAAACACAAACTCCACAAGTTAACGGGATATTTTATCATTTTTTATTTGTACTGACTATTCCAATTGAACATGAACATAGAGGTCTTGTTAGTGCTACTTGTCTCGGCTGATGACTTGCATGATGATACAGTCATTCCTCTGGGATCATAGCTGTGAAGATATCTATGTATATAATCATAGCCGTGTCTCGATGAGTGATTTGGACACTTAGTAAGGAAGTAGAGCAACAAACGCAATGATGAGACTGAGAATCCTGTTCAGATTGGAATACACACTATACATACTTACCTACATACTTTTCTTGAGCAAGAGTCATTGATTGTGTGTAATACCTTCCGAGTAGTTATATCCGGCTGTTGATATGCAAACCTTGAGTAAGTAAGAAAATATCTGGCTGTCGATACTTGGTTTGTAAGTAAGTAGGACTAGTGAATTGAATCTATTAGATGCAATCTCCTCTTGCCTAAGAGAATACACACCACACCATACATACCTACATATTTATCTTGAGTAAGAGTTATTGATTGTGTATAAAACCTTCAGAGTAGCTATATCCGGCTGTTGATATGCAAACCTTGAGTAAGTAAGAAAATATCTGGCTGTCGATACTTGGTTTGTAAGTAAGTAGGACTAGTGAAATGAATCTGTTATGTACAATCTTCTCTTGCCTGAGAGAATTATTGCCTTGTGTGCTAGCCGCTTGGCAATCTCACAAACACTTAAGTAATTCATTGGTTATGCAATATTTGGTCATTCCGATGAATTACATACCTTTGTCTATGCATGATAGCATGAATACAGCAATATGAAACGGGCGCTCTGTGGGATCGGTTGTACCCTATTCCACTAAAGAGTTTGTGAAATTAGGTTTTCACATTCCTGTTACCCTGTTCGCGTTTTCGTTGAAGCACCGCTGTTGTGCAGTACTTATCCGCCGGGAATAGTGCCTAGTTGCATCGGAGAGGCTCGGTTGGGACCTGGGGTTGGATCTTATTGATGGACTTGTCAAAGTTGATCAATATGGTCCTTGGAGGAAGCGGTTCCGCCTAATTCCAAAGACCTGCGTCTTTGAGTTTGGTTATAGGTTTTCCAAAAGAAACCCTATCCTTTTATTCTACCCCTACTTCATACCTAAAGTACATACTAAAATATTTGTTATGTTATATTATTAAATCTATTTATAATTATTTTTCTAATTATTGGTTTTATGGCATTAGGTAATGATAAGGCTTTTAATGATAAGATAGGTCTAGTAATAGTGCATTTGATAAGGAAGCATCCAGGCTTGAGCCAGGCATACCAGAAAAGTATTTGGATTACTGATATGAAAACACAACGTAGGTTCTTTAAATTTAGACGATCAAATTTGGCCAATACTAACAATTTCTTCATGAAGTTACAGACTAGTATACTTCTGTAAATGATTGAAGGTGTTTAAGGATGACAGACCAATGGATAGCTAAAGTGGTTGGCTACCTGGAGGATGTTACACTTTCCTCTCAGTATATGAAAATTTGAGGAGCTCGGTGGCGCAGTGGTTTAGCGCCTGGCCCAGCGATTGCGGAAGTTAAGCAACTTTCGCATGGGTCGGTCATGGGATGGGTGACCAAAAATTTATTATCTCGAGCTCCTCCGTGCTTCGGAAGGCACGTTAAGCCGTTGGTCCCGGCTGCATTTGCAGTCGTTAACACCCACCAATCCGCATTGGGCCCGCGTGGTGGGTTATGGCCCATCCTCCTTACCACCCATAAGGAAGGCCTGTGCCCCAGCAGTGGGGACATTAAAAATGGCTGATGGACATATGAAAATTTGCAAAATAAAAAGTCTGCAGTGACGTCCCTCTGGTTGGAGGCTGAATTGCCTAAATTGCCTTGTTAAGTACTTGGGCGGTTTTTTGTCGAGTGCTTTGCTAAACATTGTCCTTGTACAGAAAACTATGACGTCTAAATTAGAGGTACAATGTCCTTTAATGAGAAAAGAACCATAATTATTATTTCAATGATGCATTTGAGTGCTGATAGCGACTGATTAACACTAAAAGTTTCTTATAGCTATAAGCTGTTATAAGCGGGAAAATTTAAAAAATAATACAGGTTAAATGATTTCTTTATAAATATCTCTTACTTAAAATTTTCTTTTTTGGATGAAAAAAAAAGAATTTACTAATTATTGAGTTTTTAGATTTTAGCATTCACAATGCTGTTTTATAAATTTTAATTTAATTTTCAATTATATTAAGTAACTTATGAATTTACTAAGACATTTATTTTATTAAAATTACTAAGTGAGTTTTAGAATAAATAATAATAAATAAATAGCTAATACAAGGAAGGATAATACACTGAGAAAAATGCCCATCATAAATGACGTGAATTCAGATTAAAATAAGATGGATTCACTTAAAGCACGGAGTATACTGATATCATCAAAAAGTACGATGATACTACTGTTGCTGATGATAACGGTATTTAAGATGACATGTCACCATACCTTTGGTAGGACGAGCATACAATATTTTTTATATTGTATGCTCGTCCTACAATATAAAATATTGTATGCTCGTTCCTACTACTTATGGTTACTGTCATTGTACATCGAGTTATATCCTATTATTTTTCCTACTATTTCTCGATGACATCCTCTTATGTCAAAAAATATAATATTCTTTCATTATATCTCAAGTTATGTCCTATTATTTTTCGTACTATTTATTGATGACTTCCTCATATCTCCAGTTAGGTCCTAATATTTTTCCTACTATTTAGAAATTATTTCCTCATATATTCGGTTGTTTCCTACTATTTATCGGTGACTTCCTAATATCCTTAGTGAAGTCCTACTAATTAAAATATACTTTTCTCGCATTTCGGATTAAATCCTACTATTTAGCAACGATTTCCTCATATCTCCGGTTATATCCTATTACTTTACGTGCTATTTATTATTACATCCTCTTACCTTGGGTTATCCTAGTACAGTCGCCATCAGATATACTGTAGCAGAAAAGGTGATCAAATACTTCTGAACAGTTTAAAATATCAATAAATTCCATACACTTCGTTTACACTTTGTATGGAATTTATTGATATTTAAACTGTTCAGAAGTATTTGATCACCTTTTCTGCTACAGTATATCTGATGGCGCCTGTACTAGGATAACCCAAGGTAAGAGGATGTACCTAATAATAAATAGTAGGTACGTAAAGTAATAGGATATAACCGGAGATATGAGGAAATCGTTGCTAAATTGTAGGATCTTACCCAAAACACAAGAAAAGTCTATTTTAATTGGTTGGACTTAACTAAGGATATGAGTCACCTTATTTGCTACATTATATCTAAAGACGACTGTACCTACTACTTCTTTCATACCTAATTCACATTCCTAAAATATAAAAAAGAGGATCGCGCATAAGTAAAAAATAACAATTTAAAGCATGTGAAATATAGAAAAAGTAATAGGTACCTTCATAACTTGGCAATATGCAATTGCATTAAAAACTTGAAGACACGTGTATAAAAAAACAGAAATAGTAATCAAGAGTAATTTTATTTATTTTTGAAAGTAACTTTAATTATTGCAATATCAATATTTCTTTTTGAAAGTAAGTAACGTTAATTTTTACAATATTATTTTTTTACTTTTATATAAGTAATTATTTATTAATAAATGTAATGTACAACAGAAAAAAAGACACCAAAAATAATGTACCTACCTATTCGCAAATTGAGCACATAATAGTACTTAATTATAATAACACAGGCTTATCATTATGGTGAACAACTTTTACTTTGGGCACAACATAATTCGACGAAATTTACTTAAGGTGGTACCCTGAGCGAAAGTGGTGCAGCGGTGAATTATATTTAATATTATAATTCTAATACACAATTTTAAAAATATTTATCGTGGAGATTTTAGGGCCCACAGTCTAGTATTTTTAGACGGTATCGTTACATTCCCTCGTAGTCACTGCTAGAAGTAGATAGTAAAACTGCTAAAAGTGGCCGTTTTTGACACATTTGCTATCTATTTCTACGAATGACTACGAGGGCATGTAGTGATACCTTCTAAAAATACTAGACCAAGGGCCCTAAAATCTCCACGATAAACATTATTAAAATAATTTTCTATTAATAACTTATTAAATAAAAACCTCTGAGGGCGCCACTTTCGGTCATACAACTGCCTTAAGTAGCAGCAGTTTTTTTCGATTTTAGAATTTTCCCGATAGTAAAAGTTATTTAATGGATGAGCACAATGCCCCCCTTTCGGCTTAATACACTATGCTTATAATCCCGTACCTTTATGCTTATAACAATCACAGTATTTGTCAGTCAAAAATAATTTACATAGTTAAAAATAAATACCTATTTAGCATGTCACAACTTACTTACGTACCTAATTATACTCATGACACTAAGAACAATCTTTAGGAAAATCCATAAAATATGCAAAATAATTTAATAAGTAAAATCATGATTCGCTTTCAATGACTTAAGATAAGAACCACCCAGCATTCTGCAAGATACTGTGGGTTACACCCACCGTCTCCGTCAAATCCTTCCAATATTTCTGCTCGTGATGTTTGCCAATCTTTCCTGGAGCGACGGGCAGGAGCCGCAGGAGGTATGTTAAATAAGCAACCGAGGAGTAATATGACAGCAATGAAATTTAGTCTCTGGTTTTGTATCTGAAAAAAAATGCTTATTGTATAAAATACTACACATTATTATTAATTTATTTTTTGTCAAACGAGGACAGACCAGAATAATTACATAAATCCTTACCGTCACAAACTGCTAGTGTGTCTGTTATTTTTTTGCGAAGAAACTTGTGCTTTGTGGTGTTCAGCTTCTGCCGGGCAGCTTTTAAATGGTGTCAGATGAAGCTTCGAAGCTGTCGAGACCGCCGGATTTTAAGCTAAAATCAAACATGTAATTTGTGATAAGAATTCAATGTTTTAGGTCCATTTCAATAGCAATAATATGATCATTTGATTTTTTCCTTCAAATGATAAGTACACTTTATATGAAGAGAAACTTAAAATTTACCCCAAATAGGTACGTTTTTTTGTCCTCCAAAATGATACGTTTTATATAAAAAGTTAATTTTCTTCCCCCCCAATAAAGTGTGCACGCGCACGCGCACAACATAGGATTGGCAACTTACCTTCAAAACGTTGTATATAAGTATTGAGCTAGATTCCATTATTTTAGGAAGTCATGAGTTGCTTTATCCATAAGTATTGCACTTTGCACTCACTCACATTTAAAAAAATAGTCAAATATAAATTAATTCTGTACACGCTAAAAACTGTCCTTGCGACTCTGCGACTTCGACTGACTGAATGGAGAGAATATACAAAACGAACGACAAGTCGATGAGTAATGAACGGCGAATTTACGTGCTGTCATCGTATTTTTTAGGAATCATACAAAAATTGATGCAAACTCTTAAATAAGTTTCTGTAATCGTATTTTTGTAGGATTCATTTTAATTTTGATACTATAAGGGGACGTCATCGTATTCTAGATGCTTCTTCTCAAAAACTATGACAACTTTTTATGGAAGGTGGCACTTTCATTGTGATTTAGAATTATAATCTTATTTATAGATTATCATACATATTTATAGGACAGTGGGCTATTTTCTATTACATAATGTTATAATATTAAGAAGATAATATTATTTTTGATGACCAATTTTTACGATATAATATTTTGGCCAAAACTCTTATATAAGTTTCTGTAATCGTATTTTTGTAGGATTCATTTTAAATTTTGATGCCAATTCCTTATATTTTAAGTGAAGGTAATCTCAAAATAAAAGGAACTAGCACATAATTTTATCATACTACTATAAGGGGACGTCATCGTATTCTAGAGATGCTTCTTCTCAAATACTATGACATCTTTTTATGGAAGGTGGCACTTTCATTGTGATTTAGAATTATAATCTTATTTATAGATTATCATACATATTTATAGGACAGTGGGCTATTTTCTATTACATAGTGTTATAATATTAAGAAGATAATATTATTTTTGATGACCAATTTTTACGATGATAAGTGTCATAATATTGCCTTATTTAACCATATAATTCGACTACATCATAACACGTTTCAAGATAGCGTAATATAAACCTATTATTTCCTTATTTTAGGACAACGCACTTAATTTAAACGTACGCCACGATATTTTAAGATTACCCCAAAATGACATTTTTCTCAGTGTACGATGTTGCTTTCTTACAAACTTTCCCTAACAAAGTTTCCCAAGAAAAGTAAAAGTTATTCTGTAAAAAGTTTCGCTACAACCTTCAAACTTTTATACAAGCTACCACAGATTTGATCACAAGAACCACTGATTTAATATTCACACGATTACGAGAACGACTGATCTCGTTCAATCATAAAATTATAATTCACCAAGATTAATTTCAGCATTTTTATTTGAAGTGCTCTCTTCGGAGATCTTTCCTGAAAATAAGGCCGTTAGTTGAAGCTCTGCCTTTCCGTCAAAAGCGATCCAATCGTTCTCTTTTATTGGAGCAGCCCTCTGGCTTCTTTGTTGCGGCATTCCCCGGGATCCAATTTATGCAAAGTGTTTACGAGTGACAAGAATTTATTTGACGTGCCAATTTTGCAACCCAATACCTCCGCGAAGCACATTTTAAAATCTGTGCACGGCGATTGAGTGGTTTACATATTTTAGTAACGGGTTTTATTCCGCTTTTGTATGCCGCCTGGGCGGAATCATGAAGCGTTGAACGGTTTTTGATGTGAATCGTTCCCGGTTGGAATAACTTCGTGCTACGATGAATCCTTATTATGAACTTATTATTTACTGATATGTTTGACTTTTTAACAAAATAGTCTGTTCATGTCATAAAGTTACGTTTCTTTATCCATATTATTTTACTACGCATGCAATGTAATGGAACGAGACTTAAAGGAACTAACCTAAACTTTATTTTGTATTAAATATGAATAGCTTTACATAATAATTTTATTATTACCTAAAGATTACTTTAAAGTAAGGTCCTAATTAACAGGACGTAATTTTTAAAGCTATATTGACCTGCCTTTCTATTGTCTAATTTAAAAATCTATCGCAATCGCTTTCAGGATGTAACACATTGAAGCTTCTTTTTGTCACAAATAAAAACTTACCAAAGAAATGCAGCAATGTGTCACATCCATCTGTCAGCCGAAGGCGATTGCGATAGATTTTTAAAATTAGTCAGCATAACATTCATAGCTTTATCTCTTTCAGTTACTCAGAAACATCACTTTAGCGTGAAAACCATTAGATAACATTTTCAATTTTCAGCATCGATCAGTGAACCGGTATTTAAGGTGATCTTCCCTTGTGTAGGTCTAGGTAGTGTTTTGAACTTATTGATAGCCCATTTAAGTTCAACCATCATTCGTTGTTATGCTTTTGGCTCCTAAAATTATTTATCAAGTAATAGCTGGTTGAACGTCAAAGCTCGCATAGATTCATGATTTACTGCGGTCGTCCGCCGCCAGTGTTCGTGTATTGACCGCGCAGTGGATGCACAATTTATTGCAAGCCCAGAGAGTTGGTGATGAAGGGGTTACATACATTATGGTGGTAGGAACCTTAACATTAGTTCGATTTTTTATTTAAAATAACAACACATTAGTATACACTCCACCGTAAGGCATGAAAAAAAGAGGCTTGATGGTACATCCGAGATCCGATTTAGTAAGTATTTGGTGATAAAATAGACGTAACAAAGAATCGAGTGCCGCGAAAATCTTATTACTGGAATCTCGAGCGAAACAAAACCTTACATAAAAATAGTAAATTAAAAACAGAATCAGATTTATACCTATAAGCTCAAAACAAATTAAATGTTTTAATTCAAGCTAATTTCGAAAATCTGAATGGACAAAACATCTATATAGGTACTTAATTATTAAACCTGTTCACAAAATTTTGCAAGAATCTGTGGCGAAATCAACCCGTAGAGGAGAACAAACGGACAGCCAGACAGACATATGAAAGCCTTTTTAGCCAAGCTGAAATTGAGACACTTCGCTTGCTTTACGCGCTCGCTCGGTCAATAAATACACAAATTCGGGTATTGACTGCGGTATTATATTTACTGTGCGAAATTTCGATCCAATATTTTGTTTGCAAAATTAAGAGAAAAAATAGTACGAGCATGAAACCTAATGAGGACTAAAACATCCGACCTTACTTCTTGCAAAGCCAATAATTAAGTCTTTTGTAATCCAAAGCGAGCTATTTTCTTCTTATTTCAAGTCTAACGACCCACTTAGCCATTTTAAATGGGAACCTTACTACCTCAAATATGGCAGTATCTTGTTAATCATCGAAAAAACATCATTATCCTAGCGCGCCTCATCGTACACCGCTTAGAGGGTATTTGATTAACGATCCGTATTAATTTCGACCGAAATCCCCATAACGAGCCAACGATCATAGTGTTTTATAGGCAGTAGCACATCTTCTTAGTTGATTCACTCTTAGCAGAGTAATGCTGCCAATCGCGTCAGTTGCGTGTGCGTAAGTCGTGGTCATATTCATTCATCGGTGGTGGCAGTGACCCTCTTCACAATTCGTCGCCAGACTTCCCTGGTATAGCTACCTCTGTGGTCTAGTGTTCACCCACCCATGTGCGACGCAGGGGTCCTGGGTTCGAGTCCCGGTGAGGGGGCACTATTTTGTACTCAGTTTGGTTGGTGATAGAGTTTTTAGTTAGGGTGCTGGATGCGGGCAGCGTAGTAGAGACCCTGAGGGGAGGCCTATACCCAGCAGTGGCTGTCGTGCGGCTGATATGATAGTGTTGATGATGAGGGCTTTTTTAAGTCCCCCTGGCTAGCTAACACACCATTTTTCCTAAGTCTAACGCCATAACTGACTTTTGATCGCATTAAGGTAAAATTCGGTTCCTAGCGACCGCGACACGGGACCGCGACCAATCCAGGTCGCGCGTCGCGGTCGCGGGGTTTGTTTAGTACTCCATATAAATTCATACTAAGCAGTGGGTCGCGCGACCCGGTTACGGCCGCGGGTCGCGGTCGCGCGTCGCGGTCGCTAGGAACCGAATTGTACCTTTAGCTTGGCTTGAGAGATATAATCAATTATTTTAGTTCACTTGATTAGTAGGTATCTATAGAAACAGCAACCGACAGACGATCAACCAAGTTTAGTTTCTTATCATAAGGAACGTCAATTTCTAATTATCCAACGTCAAAAACATTTTCTCTTTTGCCATTCGGAGTTACTCTACCATCTCTTTCTCCACGCTACCGCAGAGGTACAGCGAGGATAGCGTCCTCTCTATCTGTAATACTCGTTATTAATGCTAGTCATTCACGGAGTAAGACGGCCATCAACAATCTTAAGGCGCTTTGTGTCGCGTTATTACTTCGCGGATGAATGCCGAATTCATTTTCCGATCGGTATTTTCCGTGCTAAGTAAGAAAAGGTCCTTGCATAATGAAGCGACTTAGAAAAACAACTGAACTTTAAGAAGAAATAATTTGTTTGATGTTTTTTGCAGGCATGCAATATAAGTAGTAGCTACATTAAAATCGGCTTTTGAAATGTACAGTATACACAAAATATGGATATGGGATAGGATAACGTTATTTATATATTAATCTGAACGATTAAGTCTTGTAACGTGTATTATGATAACTCATGCAATCAATCAAATCAATGCTTCTGCTTAAATCATCAAGTCATTATTTTTTCATTCAATAAGTAATTTGATGTTCATAATTAAAATTAAGGACCAACTTACTTTATCACAAGACAATCTTTTTTTTCGGTCGACAGAATATATGTTTAATCAGCTGTTGCCAAAATGAACACTTTTAATAATAGAAAATACCGACTCTTTTTTATCTGTTAGGGGTGATGACAGACACAAAGGGTTTATAGGCCTTTTGAAACAAAAAAAAAACTTTAAAAAGGCGTGCGTGATGAGTTCGCACAGGTTCGCATTGACGAAACAAAAAGAAATCGCTGTTTTTAAAGTAACTATTATGACGATCGTCAGATGTTCCTTTTATTGCAGGGTTGATGCATCCCGCTCGCACAAGTTCAGTTCTCGCTTACTCCTCTGATTGATGGCGCCGGAGATTGCATGTCAGGATTACATCTGCCGAGGATGTGCGGATTATTTAGTTGCTTCCACAGAGTAAATAGAGCAGGCAATATTGTGGGAAAAAGTGGCTCGGACGGCATCTCCCGTCTTGGGAATCTTATCTTATTCCTGAAATGACAGGATTAAGCGAATATTCAAATTAACTTTGGGTTACATCTCGACGTTATGTTGTATTTTTTACGAGGAAAGTTGTGGATATAAAAGTTTTGTACTCGGTGGAACCCTTATGGCGTATTTCGTTCATAGGGGGAAGTGTGTCTACCGTATTCTCGTAAGGCGGTTTTTAATATCATTTAATATTCAGGAGATGTCATTAACGTGATAACCGTGATAATGTTAATTCATAACAGCTCAACATTGTAATCTTGCTTAAGTGTACTAACTAACGCAAGGCTTGTAATTTCCGAAACACGATATTGAAATTTAAATATTGAGTATAAACGCGCGATCTGTTTTTCTAATACACAATTTCAAGAACAATACTCGAACGATCCTTGCCTAAGCGAATGCACTGCGTTGAAAAAGAGCTCTGTAATTGGTTCGTTTGTTTTACGTGTTACGTTTGATTGGTAGATCAGACGCTGTACTTCCGCGCATCGTGAGCACGTGAGACCTCATAATACTCCGTTCCACGAATAGAACTCCTAGGGAACAAAATACTCGCAGGTCATTGGTCAATGCGCGCGGCTAGAGCTAGGCTTTAGGCTAGCTAGGCTATTGAAGGTCACGCGCATTACCATGGGCGCATTCGGGCCGATTTTCTTTAGGAGCTCGTTTCTTGGAATGGACTTGAATCATGTTTGTGAATATGGGTGTAAATTTACTGTTATATAATTATGTTTGTAAGAAAGTAGAAAAGTTGGTCGCGCATCAAACTGACGTATTGCTCGGCACGTCAACAAGAAGGCTGGAAATGGTTTGAAGTCTCGTTTTTGCGTTTGAGGTCTCTCGTCGAATAATGTTTCTGCAACAGAAGCCTTGTCCCATTCAAGCTGCTTGCCTTTCCGAAAGAATTTCCTTTCCATAAAAACAAACTTAAATAGGTTTTCATCAAAGGCACGAGAAGAATAGCAGAGCGGCGGGACAATTTAATATCACCCGTGATGAAGCGCCATAAAGGAAAAATAAAAGTTAAGAATATTTTCATAAACTGTTTCATAGTGGTATAAAAAAACTTGTGATGATTTAGAGCGTGGTGCACTGAGAAAAATGTCATTTTGGGGTAATCTTAAAATATCGTGGCGTACGTTTAAATTAAGTGCGTTGTCCTAAAATAAGGAAATAATAGGTTTATATTACGCTATCTTGAAACGTGTTATGATGTAGTCAAATTATATGGTTAAATAAGGCAATATTATGACACTTATCATCGTAAAAATTGGTCATCAAAAATAATATTATCTTCTTAATATTATAACACTATGTAATAGAAAATAGCCCACTGTCCTATAAATATGTATGATAATCTATAAATAAGATTATAATTCTAAATCACAATGAAAGTGCCACCTTCCATAAAAAGATGTCATAGTATTTGAGAAGAAGCATCTCTAGAATACGATGACGTCCCCTTATAGTAGTATGATAAAATTATGTGCTAGTTCCTTTTATTTTGAGATTACCTTCACTTAAAATATAAGGAATTGGCATCAAAATTTAAAATGAATCCTACAAAAATACGATTACAGAAACTTATATAAGAGTTTTGGCCAAAATATTATATCGTAAAAATTGGTCATCAAAAATAATATTATCTTCTTAATATTATAACATTATGTAATAGAAAATAGCCCACTGTCCTATAAATATGTATGATAATCTATAAATAAGATTATAATTCTAAATCACAATGAAAGTGCCACCTTCCATAAAAAGTTGTCATAGTTTTTGAGAAGAAGCATCTAGAATACGATGACGTTCCCTTATAGTATCAAAATTAAAATGAATCCTACAAAAATACGATTACAGATACTTATTTAAGAGTTTGCATCAATTTTTGTATGATTCCTAAAAAATACGATGACAGCACGTAAATTCGCCGTTCATTACTCATCGACTTGTCGTTCGTTTTGTATATTCTCTCCATTCAGTCAGTCGGAGTCGCAGAGTCGCAAGGACAGTTTTTAGCGTGTACAGAATTAATTTATATTTGACTATTTTTTTAAATGTGAGTGAGTGCAAAGTGCAATACTTATGGATAAAGCAACTCATGACTTCCTAAAATAATGGAATCTAGCTCAATACTTATATACAACGTTTTGAAGGTAAGTTGCCAATCCTATGTTGTGCGCGTGCGCGTGCACACTTTATTGGGGGGGAAGAAAATTAACTTTTTATATAAAACGTATCATTTTGGAGGACAAAAAAACGTACCTATTTGGGGTAAATTTTAAGTTTCTCTTCATATAAAGTGTACTTATCATTTGAAGGAAAAAATCAAATGATCATATTATTGCCAAAAACATTGAATTCTTATCACAAATTACATGTTTGATTTTAGCTTAAAATCCGGCGGTCTCGACAGCTTCGAAGCTTCATCTGACACCATTTAAAAGCTGCCCGGCAGAAGCTGAACACCACAAAGCACAAGTTTCTTCGCAAAAAAATAACAGACACACTAGCAGTTTGTGACGGTAAGGATTTATGTAATTATTCTGGTCTGTCCTCGTTTGACAAAAAAATAAATTAATAATAATGTGTAGTATTATATACAATAAGCATTTTTTTTCAGATACAAAACCAGAGACTAAATTTCATTGCTGTCATATTACTCCTCGGTTGCTTATTTAACATACCTCCTGCGGCTCCTGCCCGTCGCTCCAGGAAAGATTGGCAAACATCACGAGCAGAAATATTGGAAGGATTTGACGGAGACGGTGGGTGTAACCCACAGTATCTTGCAGAATGCTGGGTGGTTCTTATCTTAAGTCATTGAAAGCGAATCATGATTTTACTTATTAAATTATTTTGCATATTTTATGGATTTTCCTAAAGATTGTTCTTAGTGTCATGAGTATAATTAGGTACGTAAGTAAGTTGTGACATGCTAAATAGGTATTTATTTTTAACTATGTAAATTATTTTTGACTGACAAATACTGTGATTGTTATAAGCATAAAGGTACGGGATTATAAGCATAGTGTATTAAGCCGAAAGGGGGGCATTGTACTCATCCATTAAATAACTTTTACTATCGGGTAAACTCTGAAATCGAAAAAAACTGTAGTTGTATGACCGAAAGTGGCGCCCTCAGAGGTTTTTATTTAATAAGTTATTAATAGAAAATTATTTTAATAATGTTTATCGTGGAGATTTTAGGGCCCTTGGTCTAGTATTTTTAGAAGGTATCACTACATGCCCTCGTAGTCATTCGTAGAAATAGATAGCAAATGTGTCAAAAACGGCCACTTTTAGCAGTTTTACTATCTACTTCTAGCAGTGACTACGAGGGAATGTAACGATACCGTCTAAAAATACTGACTGTGGGCCCTAAAATCTCCACGATAAATATTTTTAAAATTGTGTATTAGAATTATAATATTAAATATAATTCACCGCTGCACCACTTTCGCTCAGGGTACCACCTTAAGTAAATTTCGTCGAATTATGTTGTGCCCAAAGTAAAAGTTGTTCACCATAATGATAAGCCTGTGTTATTATAATTAAGTACTATTATGTGCTCAATTTGCGAATAGGTAGGTACATTATTTTTGGTGTCTTTTTTCTGTTGTACATTACATTTATTAATAAATAATTACTTATATAAAAGTAAAAAAATAATATTGTAAAAATTAACGTTACTTACTTTCAAAAAGAAATATTGATATTGCAATAATTAAAGTTACTTTCAAAAATAAATAAAATTACTCTTGATTACTATTTCTGTTTTTTTATACACGTGTCTTCCTGTTCTCTTTAAGTTTTTAATGCAATTGCATATTGCCAAGTTATGAAGGTACCTATTACTTTTTCTATATTTCACATGCTTTAAATTGTTATTTTTTACTTATGCGCGATCCTCTTTTTTATATTTTAGGAATGTGAATTAGGTAAGAAAGAAGTAGTAGGTACAGTCGTCTTTAGATATATTGTAGCAAATAAGGTGACTCATATCCTTAGTTAAGTCCAACCAATTAAAATAGACTTTTCTTGTGTTTTGGGTAAGATCCTACAATTTAGCAACGATTTCCTCATATCTCCGGTTATATCCTATTACTTTACGTACCTACTATTTATTATTAGGTACATCCTCTTACCTTGGGTTATCCTAGTACAGGCGCCATCAGATATACTGTAGCAGAAAAGGTGATCAAATACTTCTGAACAGTTTAAATATCAATCAATTCCATACAAAGTGTAAACGAAGTGTATGGAATTTATTGATATTTTAAACTGTTCAGAAGTATTTGATCACCTTTTCTGCTACAGTATATCTGATGGCGACTGTACTAGGATAACCCAAGGTAAGAGGATGTAATAATAAATAGCACGTAAAGTAATAGGATATAACCGGAGATATGAGGAAATCGTTGCTAAATAGTAGGATTTAACCCGAAATGCGAGAAAAGTATATTTTAATTAGTAGGACTTCACTAAGGATATTAGGAAGTCACCGATAAATAGTAGGAAACAACCGAATATATGAGGAAATAATTTCTAAATAGTAGGAAAAATATTAGGACCTAACTGGAGATATGAGGAAGTCATCAATAAATAGTACGAAAAATAATAGGACATAACTTGAGATATAATGAAAGAATATTATATTTTTTGACATAAGAGGATGTCATCGAGAAATAGTAGGAAAAATAATAGGATATAACTCGATGTACAATGACAGTAACCATAAGTAGTAGGAACGAGCATACAATATTTTATATTGTAGGACGAGCATACAATATAAAAAATATTGTATGCTCGTCCTACCAAAGGTATGGTGACATGTCATCTTAAATACCGTTATCATCAGCAACAGTAGTATCATCGTACTTTTTGATGATATCAGTATACTCCGTGCTTTAAGTGAATCCATCTTATTTTAATCTGAATTCACGTCATTTATGATGGGCATTTTTCTCAGTGTGTGTCTGGGCCGTGACATGTCCAAGCCAAAGCTAAGTTGGTCGTGCTAAACTTTATAATCAAACGTATTCATCGCTTATATTTATAAAATATCTTCTTAATGTTTTTTTATGGTCGCATAATAACTCCGAATATTCACCGAGAAAACACAGAGAGAAGATTCACCATAAAATAGAATATTAATATTTTGAAACCGTCAGTTTTAATACTACATACATCTCATTTCTTTATGCAAAATTATAAAAATACGTTAGTTATAGGTAGGTACTTATCTAAATGGAAAAATGCTTGATACTATATTCACTATATTCATTAAATATTTATGTTTACTATGCAGGCGAAACAAGAATAGTACTGTCAAAACGGTCATATTTGTTTGCGTTTCGCTTCCACTTCAGGGTGTAGGATACTAGGATGTACAAGAAAAGAAACAAAGATCAAGATTGCCGTTTGACAGTACTATTCTTATCTGGCTCGCATAGTACCCAATATCATTATTAAATCAGTTAAAATATTTAATACGTTGTTCAACGGGTATTCAAATGAATATAGACGAAGCAAGCAGCAATATCGGGTATTGGTTTCACGCTCGATGGAACTGTGACAAAAGCAATATTATACGAATAAAAAAGGTTGAATAGGATACCAACCCGTATCCAATTCATAGGCAGACATGTCATACATTGCGGACAGTTATCTCGAAGAGATGAATTTTCAATTATATACTTCATGTAGCTCGAGAATGGCTTTGTGATAGATACAATCCTTTGTCTCTTTTCTATTCGAATTTCATTCATATGTGGGACATTATTTCCGATTGAATGGAAATATTTTCAATAAGCATTCTAGCCCGAACTTTGAATCGTGTCACAGCGAATCTCTTACTGCTACTATTCAGGCAAGTGTAAAACTATCCGGTATCATTGCAGGGATGGTACAAAGTTTCATATTGTGATGTTCTATTTCGTTATGAAAAGTTTGTGAGATATTAATGCTCTGTAGGACAGAGCGGTGTCTCGAAGGGTATACGCAGTAAGAAACTGTCAGTGTAAAAACTGTACTGTCCGTGTCCGTGAAACAAAAGATTTTTAAACACTGTTTAACTAAACACATGTTTAAATGTGATGCTGTCTCTATCAAACAATATTGTCAAAAAAGTGAAGTTTAAAAATCTTTTGTAATAACACGGTGTTTGTTTAGTGGTCTTATAAGTTTTCGCTATCAGTGCAGCAAATATATTTGTATCATTTGTACGCATAAAACCTTTCATTTGTGGTCATATTAAAAGCCGCAGTTTTGCTGAAGATTAAATTTACTTTTATACATCTGAGGCAGATTTCTTCGTTAACATTTTAACGCTGAAGAACTTAAAACAAGAGTGTCAACAGATGCCCGGCAGGCTTGACCTGAAACTGACGGTGTTATCTAACTTGCTTTATGTCGGTTGCCTCATTAGAAATTTTTGTAGAATTTACAAAATCAAACGCAGGTAAACAAAAGTTTCCACCGCCTTCAAAAATGAGTCTTTAGATTTAATTTGGAATTTACGTTAAATTTATGGAGAGCGATATTGTTGTGCTATGAATTATATGCTATATTAGTAGGTATACTATAATACAGTAGTCTGTATTATAGTATTATAGCGTAATCTGAAATGCGCTTCACGCTCTTTTTTTTCAAGCGTTTCCCGTTTTGTGAAACGAAGAGCTTTTGTTACATTTTCTCAATGCAATAAAAACAATACATTTATAACGCAATCAATTTCTGTTAATAAATTATGATATTTATGATAGACAGTAAAAATAAATATTAATTGTGTTTTTGAAAACTCAATAATTTCAACAACTTACGAGTAAGTATATCTAACCTAAAAAAAACTTTAATAAACATAAACAAGTACATTACCGAAGTTGAGCCCTTTGTTAACCTAATTATAAACTTTATATTTAATATTTTTCAACCGTAGCTCACAAAGTAGAAAGTACCTACCTACCTATTTGAAATTTTCGTTAAGAAAAAATGTCACTTGCAGACTTCGGTAACGAAGAGACAGCTTGCATATTAATCTCCAGAATTAAGTTTTAGTTACTTTTTCAAAACTTGGACGTACTAATATTAATTCTACGTACTTAAATTAAAAATGTAAAAGTTGTTACTTTGACAACACGTATTTTTTATACACCGTTAATTTTTAAGTATATCTAAAAATGAAATGGGGATTTCAGACCACGTGAATGAACAACTTTTACTATGGGACCAACCACGGAATCTCGAAAAAAAAATTACTTATACTCTCCGGGGTCACTTTAATATAAAAAAATATTTAAATTGATTTTGGGGGCAATGGGTACTATTTATAGGGGTCAGAAGGGAATAAAAAAGAAAATTTATTATGTAAAAGTTGTTCATTTACGTGATCTGAAATCCCCTTTTATTTGTCGATATACTTAAAAATTAACAGTGTATTTCTAGACAGCGGCGGCGGAAAGATGCCGAAACTTCGGAAAATTAAAAACCATTGTATAATGTTAATATTGATTCATTTTGCTGTCGTAACAAAACTTGCAATATGGGGCAAAACAAATAATTAAAAAAGGCCTATTTTCTGATCCCACTCCTGGATATTCGCCAGCAAACGCGTTGCGGCTTTTTATACACGCAACAAATTCACTGCCCCAAGTGTACTCCGTTTTAATTTAGCCATTTTGGCACGTCCCGACGGAACTGCGGCTCGTTGTATTAGGAACACGAATAATATGATACCAGGAACGAGGACCGAATTATTATGGGGCTGCCTAAAACGTGAATCAGCTGAACTTATTTACGACTCAATTTTGTTGGCTTTACAAGTCTTTGCTTTGGGTATAAGAATTCTTGCACTACTTAAATAAACTTCAAAAAAACTAAATTATTAGAATTTAGACCTCACCAAAGAAACCCACTAAATATTAATTTTAAATTTAATAACACAAAACTAGAACTAGTAGATCATTATCCTCTTTTAGGAATAAACATAGATTCAAATACAAACTGGAAAGAACATATCAATAAGGTTGCCATTAAGTTATCAAGATTTTCTTATGCATTAAACGAACTAAAAAAATTAACAAATCTAGAATCAGCAAAACGTGCTTATTATGCTTACGCACATTCCTGGCTAACCTATGGCATATTGTTGTGGGGAAATAGTACGGAAGTGATTAAACTATTTCGACTACAAAAAAGATGCTTAAGAATATTGGGCAATTTATGTGTTATGGATAGCTGCAAACCGTACTTCACGGAATTTAACATATTAACATTACCATCCTTATATATCTCTGCTGCCTGTGAATTTGTCAAAAAACACCCTGAATTCTTTCCACAACACTACCGTCCACGAAACCTAAGACCACAAAATAAACTAGCTCAACCAACCTGCAAATTTGAAATGTTTAGAAGTGTCCCCTTATCTATGTGTGTGAAAATTTATAATAAGTTACCCAGTAATATTATTGATGAAAAAAACTTTAATAAATTTAAATTAATGTTAAAAAAATATCTAACAGATAAATGTTTTTATTCACTGCAAGAGTTTTTAGAACATAACAATAATAATGTAAATAGATAGTAATTAAGTTTGTTACAATAAAATAATATGTTAGGTTGTAAGTTTAGGAATTTGTTTTAATTTAATTTAAATTTTTAACGTTGTTGAGTTTAGTTTAGTTTTTCAATTAGATACGTATCTAGATTTAGAATATAACAATTATTATGTTTGTAAAACTACTTATTTTATTACTAAAAAAATATATTTTTATATAAGTATATAAGTATATATTTTTATAGATTTGATATAAGTAGGTACTTTCTTATAGTTGCTGTGCCCTTGCAGGGTTTCATGTTTGATTCTCTTTTTTGTAATAATATCTGTGTTACCTACAACATGAAAAGTGCAATAAAAAATTGAATTGAATTGAATTGAATTTAAAATAATTTTCTCAAACATGCTTGGAAATTCGATCATTATTTTGACAACCTTCTTCGTGCTAAATCGGAGTTTACGGACTGACCTAAACCGCGCCGGCAATCTTAGTATGAGAATCCATTACTAACGTGTAATAATGGATTTTCATACAAAAATTGCCGGCGTCTGACCGGCAATGTTTCTATTAAAACTCATTACGCACGTGTAATTCAGAAATGGAGCGAACTTTTTAATGAATCACGAATAATGGGTATCAAATGAAAGGCCTTGATGAGCGAGCACAATCCAATTTTTTTTTTTTTTTTAATATTAGGTATATGGGTATCAAATGAAAAGTCTTGATGAGCACATTCCAAAAATATGAAAAAAAACCAAAAAAAAAAAGAAAAAAAACTTTTTTTTAATACCTAGGTATATGGGTATCAAATGAAAAGTCTTGATGAGTACATTCCAAAAATATGAAAAAAAACGAAAAAAAAAAGAAAAAAAACTTTTTTTTAATACCTAGGTATGGGTATCAAATGAAAGGTCTTGATGAGCACATTCCAAAAATATGAAAAAAAAACCAAAAAAAAAAGAAAAAAAACTTTTTTTTTAATACCTAGGTATATGGGTATCAAATGAAAAGTCTTGATGAGTACATTCCAAAAATATGAAAAAAACCAAAAAAAAAAGAAAAAAAACTTTTTTTTTAATACCTAGGTATATGGGTATCAAATGAAAGGTCTTGATGAGCACATTCCAAAAATATGAAAAAAAACCAAAAAAAAAAAGAAAAAAACTTTTTTTTTAATACCTAGGTATATGGGTATCAAATGAAAGGTCTTGATGAGCACATTCCAAAAATATGAAAAAAAAACCAAAAAAAAAGAAAAAAAACTTTTTTTTTAATACCTAGGTATATGGGTATCAAATGAAAGGTCTTGATGAGTACATTCCAAAAATATGAAAAAAACCAAAAAAAAAAGAAAAAAAACTTTTTTTTAATACCTAGGTATATGGGTATCAAATGAAAGGTCTTGATGAGTACATTCCAAAAATATGAAAAAAAACGAAAAAAAAAATTTTTTTTTTTTAATACATAGGTATATTGGTATCAAATGAAAGGCCTTGATGAGTACATTCCAAAAAAACTGGAAAAAAAAAAATAAAAAACGAAAAAACTGGAAAAAAATTTTTTTTTCAACATGGGTATCAAATGAAAGGCCTTGATGTGCACATTCAAAAAAAATAAATAAACTGGCTCCTTTCTTCTTTTTTCAATTTTTTGCTTTAATTTGAAATAAAAATTAAAAGTTAAAAATACCTTCTTGGTTTGAATTTCCGCGCATTATTTGAGAAAAGTACTATACAAGCCTTGGCCGCAACTAGGCATTGATGGACTCACGTATGTGTGCCTCGGCTTCGCCTCGGCCCACATTTTCACGTTCGTCCTTCAATGCCTGTCTTGCGTGCCGCTGCAGTAATGTACTATTGCACATCTGAAAAAAAATAAAATTTAAGCTCACCGGTAATGATCAATTGCGATTGTCAATTTTTTCGTCAATAGGTACAATTGTTGGAGGCATTGACAATCGTTTCAATTGCATGTGTGTAAGGGATATATTTTCGCATCAATGGGCGTCAATGACGTAAAAATTGACAAGCGCAAATGATATAGATATTTATTTTATTTATTTGGAACAAAAAACAATTACATAATTATGCTTACCAATGTGACATATATTAGAAAATAGTACTAATTATGTAACCAACAACATTGTCCGCAGAGTAATATTAACTTAAATATTAATTAAATAATAAATAACATGCATGCTACTGAGCGAAAGTTAGTAGAACATAATTCCAAAGCCAAGGTAAGATAAAGTGCTTAAAAATAAATTATTTAAGTACTGTAATCTAAATATATACTTTTAGTGTAACTTTTGAAACAGGCCCAAAATACAAAAACAGAATATTAAAAAATATTTAAATTTATATTTACTTATTTAATTTTCAACACACGTGCTCGTAAAGTGAGCCCTAATACATCGCTTTTAGGGCCATAAACCGAGCTATAACAAACGCGTGCAATAATATATAAAACACTAGTATGTAATAGAATTAACCCTACAAAGTTAAATTAGTACCTTACTGCAAGTTCTATGCAAGTAAACAGAGCATTCCCAATTTAGCCGGGTAATACAGTAATTTTTTTTAGTTACAACAAAGAGGTTTTATGCTGCTGAAAATTCATTACATTTTTGGAATAAATAAATGTGGAAGTCCCTATAATTAAGTCAAACAAATATTTATTATTATCAAATTATTCATAATTCACAATATTCTGTTATAAAATATTAAAATATTTGCAGTTTATGACTTAAAATTATAATTTTGAAGTAGGCTGTATACTCCTCACCCCTTTGTTCGCAAAATATTCTTGCGTCGGGCGTGTCAAAAAAAACAAAAAAAACATGCGCGCCTTTTCCCATAATTATCATAATTTTGTTTTTGTCGTATTTGTTGCTGTGTGGTAAATTACTTTGTTTTTTCCTCGCAAATGTGTTGAAAAACGTCGTATGAAACTCGTGAGCTCTTGCTTATTGCACACTCGGCTGAGTTACGCCCTCGCCTGCGGCTCGGGCTGCAACCCACAGCCTTGTGTGCAATGAGCAACCTAAGCTAACTTGTCTCATAATGTACTATTCTAATTCCAAATGAATGCTATATTTAAACTGGTTTAGAGACTTTTGAAATATGTCTGTATGAGACATTTTTTATTATACGAATACATGATACGACGCAGCGGCTCGCGTTGGCCTGCTATGGTCCTACTATATCTGGGTGCAAATACGCCATGTGTACGAGTGTCACGAATGCACTGAGAGCGACAAGGTAACTGAAAGAATATGTGGTTGGTCAACTGTGTACAATCAAAGACGTTGCCAAGGATTTTGTACAAAAACACTTAGTCCAAGAACAGTCGTCTGGAGTCCAATGATAAAAGCGAGTATTTTTTTAAAAGATGTATGATTGTTTTGCATGATAGCATTTATAAGTAGCTGAACGAAGAAATTTTTTATTATTTTTTTAATAAAAAATTTCATGTGAACTTTACATTTTACATTTATGTGAAAAAACTATAACGAACAGGGTGAAATACAAAATAATAATTCGTGTTTTGTTAGTTAAGATTTTTCGTAACAGTAAATTTTTCGCACAGATGCTACGGCTTGAAATCGCTACGAGTACGATTACGATTTTTGTAACAAACGTTTATGTGGACAAATCGTTTCTATCGATAGATTTGATGTATGATACAAGGATCTCATCCCTCCTGTGGCAAACGGGTCTACTCCTCTTTTGGACAGCAGCAGTTTGACGATATCCTCACCAACGTACATTAGCTCATATCGGTAAGACAGTAAGAGCATCTCCAAAAATAGACAAAAAATCTACTGTCCGTACAAATGTTCTAACAGCTGATCGAGTTTTGTATGAAAAATCGATTTTTTGTCAGTTTCTGGAAAGTCGTAGATTAAACTGTTATTGTATAAGATAAGATGTTAGTAATCTACTTCTGCGAAGTTGTTGGCGTTTTATTCGTTTTGTCAGAGCTATAGTTTTCGAAAAAATATTGTTAGTCCGCTTAACTTGTAGTAGAGTACAAATCATTAAGGTTTTAATTATTTAATTTTAAAAATTCAGTCCAGACGTATACCGACGTCTGGATTCAATTAGAAATTCTTCTTCTTCAAATTAAACATTTGAGAGTCAACTAACCATCAGCTTTACAAATCTTGAGTATGAAATAAATTTTTGAGTGCTCCTTAAATCTTATGTCCATTTCTACTTTTTAGGTTTCCGTGCCTCAAAAGGAAAAAGCGGAACCCTTATAGGATTGCTTTGTTGTCCGTCCGTCTGTGTGTCGAGATGCTCTATCTTGGAAAGGCGTGGAGGTTTCGTGTTGAAATTGAAACCACATACTCATTCTCAGCCTCTTGAAACTGTAACAATCTTTGTTTATGTCGCAAAAACACATATTTCGACACTCTCAAGGGAATCAAAATTTATAGGGACTTCCCGTTGATCTAGAACTATGAAATTTGGCAAGTAATATCGTCTTATACTACAAATACAGGGAAAAGTCTGAAACCTATACAATTGTCATTAAATCATAATAATAGTCTTTATTTAAGTACCTACAAACTTGTACAGAATCCTCGGTAGGCGAGTCCAACTCGCACTTGTCTGTTTTTTTTTATTTCAATGAACATTATTGACGAATCATTTGGTTGAGCAGTGACAGTTTAGAGTAAATTGCTCGGAATAAGATAATGGTCTGCAAGGCTGGCAAAATATCACTTAAAAACGTCTTGCTCTAATTTGAAAGTTTATGCTATAGTAAAAATAATGCAACATTGAACTAAAGGTACCCTTCCCTTACCCTACAAATATTATTACGAGGCATAGAGCAAAATAGGTTTAACTATGTCCATAAATAAGAGGGTTAATACGAAAGGGCTTTAGAAATATAAGAACCTTAAGCCCTCTAATATTATGCACGGGGTAAATTAATTCTCACCTCCCTCGGTGATTGCCGTTTACGAAATAAGGTAGGTAATAGACGATCCGGTTTCGGCCACTAAAAATTTTCGTTTTTTCTGTACCTTTGTGGTCTGGTAGGTATTATGGATATGATATATTATGGTTAATCATCGAAAATCTTGGATAAGCTCAACTTCGGGTCTCTGAGCCAGCGTACTAGAGCATTAGCGAAGATATACCTAATTGTCTCCCCATAAATAGGAAACAGTACCTATACAACTCGTAAAAATATATTAAAAAAGATCCCAAAACTCGTCCGAAGTTTCCTTTCGGGCCAATTTACCTCCAATTTCGGCTAGACTACCTAGACTATTTCTTTTTGGAATGATTTGATTATATCAATACATACATCAATTATTATAATTTATTCACTATACCGTTTTATAATACACTTCAAAAGTTATTTGATCCTTATAATAAGGTCCTTCTTAAATAGAGCACGAAATTTTAAGGGGTCAATGTACTCATGCATACAAACAACTTTTACTATTATAGGACCAACATTGAAATCGAGAAAAAAATCAGCTGTTCCATACATTTTGATCTATTCGATTTTAAATTTTCTATGGTACAGCAGATTTTTTCTCTCGATTTCTTTGTTGGTCCCATAGTAAAAGTTGTTTGTATGCATGAGTACATTGACCCCTTAAAATTTTGTGCACTTTTTAAGAAGGACCCCTTATATAACTTTTAAGATCAATTTGGCCAAGGGGTTAGTGGCCACAACACAACCCACGATTACCCTGCCTAATCTATTCCGTGGAGATGAGTCAGGTCAGGGGCCTGAATATGTATGTATGTCTTAACATAAATGGGAAATCGATTCGATTATTCAGTAAAACAACTCATTAGGGCCGAGATTAGCTAATGCATTGTTAATTTTGAGCGATGAGATTTGGCGCTTGAGATTGTAATTTTGTGTGAAAACCCAGACTGATTACTTATAAAATAGGTTTTTTAACCTTTTTTTACTTTCATTTTTGCTGTAGTTACCTTTACTCTTACTTTGGACTAAATAGCAGCAAAATTAGTTTAGTCATTTAGCCATGAACAGTATAAAAATTAACGCAGATGCTTTTATGTGAATGTAATTAAGTTCCCAATTTAATATTTGGTTATTCTGTCCATTATGTCCACATATCATACTTAGTATCTGTCTTATGCTAAAATAAAAAAACTCAATTTCTATTAAAACTCCGACCTCAAAATGGACATAGTAACCCTATTATAAATCTTACAATATTTTTTCACCGAAACTATATTTTTTCAATTGCATTACTTACTCTCTTTTTTAATCAAAAATGATCTACCTATATTAAATTATCAACAGAAAATAGTCATTACTTACCACTGCAATAAAGATATTATTTAAATACTGTATCGGATGAGGCAATACATTATGTTAATGTCGTTATGAGAATATAAAGAGAGCGGATAATTAGAAAAAATTAAAAAGCTTGAATTTCGTTCCACGTTTCCTATGCCCGTATTATTGAATTCTTCTTTCAATAAATTATTACGCTATGAATCCAGACATGATGCGGATTTGTCGCCGTACGAGCCATAAAATTTAAAATATTTGCATCTGTTATTGGTATATGGTTTGGCTCCGGAGAACTTTGTAAAACTAATGGGGTAGGTATAATAATAATAAAATGTAGGTATGTATTTTCTCTCACATAGTAAGCACATATAAAATTATGTAGATGCTAAACTAGAATAGGGAACATGCATAAATTTTTAATGCATGAAAATCAAAAGTATAATGCGTGAGAAAATCAACTGTAATATTGAAACTTTTCTCTTGCGTTTTTTCTCGTGATATAGTTACTTGAAGTTAGCACGCAGCGCCGAAAACGCTCTATACAAAAAACGGTCAACATTTGTGACGTCACTTATGTCACGTTTCAGGCGCATTACATCGCCACATTGCATTATGATGTTAGCCAAGAATTTTCAAATATCTCCCTAAATATTGCGTTTAAGTACAATTAATTACGTTAATTGTGTCATACAAAATATTATTACTTATTCGATATTCTATCCGACTATTTAGTGCATTATACCCGTTATTTTCCCCTGTGTGATATAACTAAAATAATTATTTTTTTTATTTATTTTCTGTTCCATCATGTTTTTATACGTATCCGCAGCGATCAAGCTCAAATTTATCAAAATCGGTGACTTATGCATGTTCCCTAAGCCAGTTATAAATGAGAGACGAATTAAAGTTAATAGGGTTCTTTATGTATTTTTTTTACTTCGTACTTAAAGGACATATAGAGCCATCTTAAGCAAATACAACTATTTCTTTAAAATAATTCTGAAATATCTTTACAAGAAGAATAATCATTCGGATTACAATGACCCACCCCAACGTCTGTGTATTTTGTACCCCCATTTCACTGGGTTAATAATTCACTACAGAATAACGAAACTTAAATAATAGTCTGTTATTTTTACTCTATCTCTACAATAGTTTAAACTAGGGGTCTCCAAACTACGGCCCGCGGGCCAACTCCGGCCCGCGAGCACCAAAAATCCGGCCCGTGAAAGCGGCCGGATTGTACCAAGATGCTGTAGTTTACAGTACCTACGTTGGTAAAATGAGCTAGCTAAGTCCTGGCCCTTGGGACTTCGTTAAGGATTTAGTCTGGCCCTTAGGCTAAAAAGTTTGGCGACCCATTTAAACAGTTACAAAGTGGGGCTTACCACTCAAAGCAGCCTGTCGATTCTGTAACCAAACTCGCATCTCACTTTGGACCTCACTCCACAGGTTTTAGTTAGTCACCGCAGTTATGTACAATCTATTAAAAAAACAGCCTATCATTTTCTCATTTATAATTCCCGCGCGGTAAAGTGAGAATCGAAGTGTGTTTCGAGTTTGGTTTCAAAATCGACAGGATGTATTTCTCTTATAAATGCTTACCTCACTGCATTCAAAGGTGAAAAATAAAAATCAGACCATCTGTCCATAACTTTATTTACGTATTCCATTTTTACAATAATTACAACACAATATAAAACAAAACGACATTAACGTGTCACTGTACAGTAGATTAAAAGATGATGTCGTGCATAGAATTGACATTACCTTAGTGAGAACACAGCCATAGATTATGCCTATTTAATAATAACTATTATTACAAAACTAATCAACTTGGAGAACTACTAAACGACACAATTCAAATTTTTTACTATTAATTTATCTGTTAAAGAAATCATTTTTTTTGGATCAGGAACATTTATTAGGTACACAGTACACTATAAACAAAATTGTCACATTTGATGTGGCGTCGATTGTACATTAAGGCCCGTATTTATAAATCGCTCTCAACGTTGAGAGATATCTTGGGATCATACTTGAGATGCTCTTCTAGGAATATAGGAATAGGTATGTCAAGGTGTCAGGTATGATCTCAAGATAGCTCTCAACGTTGAGAGCGGTTTATAAATACGGGCTTTAATAAGTTTTGATTTACATTACGATTTACTAATTAATTCTGAAACAACTGACAACTTTTAAATAGTCGAGTTCGTAAATTATAATTAAAAGTCAAAACAAAGTAAGTTGTTAACTTGTTAAATAATTAAGTTATAATAATTTCGTTAGAGTTATAATTAAGTAACAGAGCCTTTATTTTATTGCTTCAGTGAAATTTAATTATTTATTACAAACTTAAAGTATATTTTACTAATTAAAATAAATGGTTCAACGAAACGGGAATGTATTTTTTTGTTATAATAAATTAAAACATAACATCGAAATAGAATTAAATTAACAGTAATTTATGCCCGTATTTATAAACCGCTCTCAACGTTGAGAGCTATCTTACGATCATACCCGAGACGTGGCTATAAAAAGGGAATCTCAAGTATGATCTCAAGATAGCTCTCAACATCGAGAAAGGTTGAAAAATACGGGCCATAGTTTTTTTTATTATACTCTGACATAGACTATACAAAAAATAAAAGTTGTTATAGTTTTACTTTCATGTACTATTTAGTTTTCACACAATTTGTATATCTAATCCTATTTGATAGTAGAGGTGGGCTAATAAATTCAAAATAAATATTTTATTCATCGACTATCGAGATTCATAATAATTTCATTACTGCTTATTGTCTATCCATATC